>QAOC01012068.1:0-598151 GCA_003255005.1 Begonia fuchsioides | reverse complement strand
TATCCGCTTCGATTTGTCCGGCGTGGCTGCGTTTCGTCTATCTTCCTCTCTGCGTCTCTTCTCTCTGAATTCGTGCTCCTCTCTTTAAAATTGTGGCAGCAATCTTCTCTTTCCAAAACAGAAATCAGAATCCCTTGATTTGTGGAGATTTAACTAAATTTGGGATCCCTTGATTTGTGGAGATTTTCTTCTCTCTCCAATCCGCCAATTAAATATCTCCGATCTTATCTCTTTTCTCTTCATTGCTTTCCATCTTTGTCCAGCATAATCCCTGCAAAATAGGTAACCAATCGGGCAGATCAAAATAATCTCGGAGTTACCGAAATTTACATAATTTCCTTGCTGCCCGCTGATTTTGTGCTGTAGCGTGAGCTGCAGCACCAAATACAGCTTCCAGCATAAAATCCATCAATTCATTACTCAAAGTCTAACAATTTTCATAACTTTAATAGACATAATTAAGTCTTTTTCAAGACTTAACAATGCACCAAAAATATAATAATTATACGTATACATTCACATTATCTTATTAATCATACTTATTATGACTAAACTAGGCATACTATTCCTAACACACCCTTTGTGTTGTAGGCCCCGAAGGAAAAAAACACAAGCAATGAGTTCTTACCTCGTTTCCAAGATGAATTCCTACTCACTTTCCTTTAATTGCATTGACTTGTCTTCAAGAAAACTTTAAAAATCACAATTAACTAAAATAAGTACCAAATATTTTATTTCTGTTTTTTACCTAACTTTCGGGGCTCATAACTCTTTCTATACTTATTCAACTTTCATGTAATTGGTACCAATCTCTTTCTTATTTTGTCTACTACATTTAATATGAAGAAATTGTGTCCGAATTCATAGCTGAAGACCCTTTAAAATTAGCATGACCAAAACCTGTCTGTAATGTCCGAAACTGAAATTTTCGAAACTCCCTTCTCATTTTTTCTTACATGCAAAACTTGTGTGCCTCTCTTCTATCCTTAATAATTGATTCAATTACAGAACATAACATTTGTTTAGGGTGAATTAAGTGCTTAAACCTCAGACTTTCAATTCCATCATAAAACTGAAGATTTTCAAGTGTTCTATCCAATTAATACACATGCATGCTTGTTTGTCTCTTATTCAAGGCATAAAATCCTTAAATCATCCAAATAAGCTGAGGGACACGAAATTCTTACCTTGTTTTCCAGAATTCGTGGCTTCAAAACACACCCACAACACCAATGTGGGGGTTTGAGAACAAACTCACCATTTTCCTTCAAGAAGAATCTTCAATCTCTCACCTTTTTACTCAAGCTCCTAGAGAGTATTTGAGAGGAAAAACTCTTTGAAAAAGGGGAAATGAGGGAAGAGAGGCTGCCCTATGACTTTTGGAGCACGAAAGGCCGCAGGAATTTGAAGGGTCAAGGCTGCATAATGAGTTTTTGAACAATCAAGAAGCGGTCGACACTTTAAACAAGGTGTCGACTAGTTCTACTCAAGGTGTCGACCTACCACTGTTCATAGGTCGACCTTTATAGCTTGAAAAGTCAAGGTGTCGACCGCTTGTGTCAAAGTGTCGACCGGTTTTCAAACTCGAGAGTTTTAAGGTGTCGACCGGCAATCAGGGTGTCGACCACCAGTTAAAACTTTCATAACGTTTGTTATACAAGCTATATTTCTATGATTCAAACGCCATGCTTTTTATTATTAAGTGTAATTTAACTTTGTAGAAGACATAAACTTCAAATTCAGAGAGTAAAGGATCAATTATACGAAACACAGAATACCACTCAAAAGTTCATATTTCCTTAATCCAGTTTTCATTTGTCAACTTCTATGCATAACCTTTGCACCACAACTCCAATAGAGTTGTTCAACCTATCAATCTTCTCCTTTGGATGTCGTCTAGAATTTTTTAGAAGATTACTTTGTCACTTAAGCTCATCTGTAGCATGATAAAATAGGAAATTTGAAACTACCCAGTTATCAATTTTCAACTTGGTGGTTGTTACTAACTGTAAATTTCCAAAACTCATAACTTTCTCTAAAAACCTCCAAATTGAGTAATTTTTATTGTTATAGTTCCATCAACTAATTCACTTAATTTCATTAGAAGGACTTAAACTCGTTTAAAGAATTTATCTCCTCAAAAATCAACTAATCTTAACGGTCAGCAATGGTTAACTTCGTTCATCATTTAACATTGATAAAACTTAAG
The DNA here is from genome assembly GCA_003255005.1 of Begonia fuchsioides. NCBI lineage: Eukaryota > Viridiplantae > Streptophyta > Magnoliopsida > Cucurbitales > Begoniaceae > Begonia > Begonia fuchsioides. The sequence continues at coordinate 595,942 of QAOC01012068.1, read as the reverse complement.
GTATATGAAAAAAGTCAGGTGTTACAAACATGATGAAAACACTCCTAGCTAAACTGTGTCACTCGATCTAACCATCTAATGGTTTTAATACACGTCTTAGCAACACGCAATGTTGTATTGTCCTGTTGCCCTAAATAATATCAATGCAAAGCAATAATTTCATAAATAGCACTTAGCAATCGCGCAAGGGTGTATTGTCGGGATTGCTCGAGAAATAATCACAACAAAGAAAATATATATAAGCTCTTATTAAAATGAGTTTTAAAAGATAGCAAGCAATTTCATTAAGCAAATCAATATATGAAAAACCCTAATTTTAATTCAAACGAAATAGTTCTCCAATAACTATCAAGAGTTCATATAATTCACGAAAGTTAAAACGAAAAGCAAAGGGAGAGAATTTTGGTCTTCGCCGTCGAAAGTCGTTGGTCGCACAGCCTCGTTCCCTCGCTGCCTTGATCGCCACCGTGAACCTCTTCTTCGGATTTACGCCCGAAGCTTGATCGTGAATCTCGTTCTCCAATTCTAGCACACTCAATCTGTGGTATTCTCGTTCCTTTATGTAGACTACGTGCAGCTCGAGCAGATTTGGGAAGCTGTTACGATTTGGAAGAAGATCTGAGTCGGTTTGGAATGATGTTGAGATTAGGAAAAAATTTCAAATCTTCAAAGATATTCTTGTTTCCAAATTTGAATTTAAATTGATTTTTTCTTCTTTTTCACGATTCTTCCAACTTATATCCACATTAATCTTCTGCAATTGCATGGAAACAAAAATTCAGTGATAGTAAAAATATACAAAATATCAGGAAAAATCTCGTAAAAACAGTGTCACTGATGGTATACGGAATGATGTGGCATCCCTAAAAATTTGATTATTTCAATTAAATCATTACTGATTCCTAGCAATTTGACCACTAAAACCACGTGATTATTAAGTCTTTTCGAGACTTAACACATCTCAAAACTTAAGCTATTGCTCGTGATCGAGTAATGTCAATAAACAATCATAATAATTTTTAGATTTTTTCACAAAAGATCTAACTCGAGACAAATAATCACAAATGCATGACTTTCCAACTCCTCTTAACTTCAGATAACTTCTCGATAATATCTCCCCCAAAGTGAGTGTGTGCACTTATTACTATGAACATTAACCTTCTCAAAAATCATAAGTTTCATCTTATAATGCTAAAATCTTCAATTCTTAAACGTCGTTCAAATTCATACCTCTCACGTACAAATTAAGCAAGATCCGAGCTTCATGGCTTAAAGAGTGAGGAAGAATTTTTCTAGGCTTTTTAAAATAAGCTACTTACATTATCATACCACCATTTTATATAATTTTTTATTCTTGATTTAGCTGAGGTGATATTTCAAATGGGTAGCCCATTTAATTGCAACGGAGTTCCTCTCATTATTCCCTTTATTTTTTTGATCTCATCTATCAAGTATCCAAAATGTTCACTCGATATTTGAAAGTAGATTAAGAAATTGCAAATACACTTCATCGTTCATCTACAAAGTTCCGATGAAGTATCACTCAACGATCATCCACGAAGTCCTGGTGAACTACAAATGTTGTGATTGTCCTTATTTTTTGACTCTTTTTTTTTCACATGCCTCATTTTTTTTTCTTTTTCTCTTCTCCAAACTTGTCACCATGTCACTCTTCACCTAAAAATATGTTTATCTCAAGCATTTATTCGAGCTAAGTTTCAAAAATATCAAATTTAAACAGAACATGATAACTCTTAGGAAAATCGGGAAAGATGATGCTCAAAGTAACAATTTCGTGTAAAGAGAATCTACTATGTTGAAGTGTCTCCTAAATTAATTAGACTTGAATTGCCATTAATAAGTAACATCCGTCAAGGGTTAGATAAATTAGGAAAATAAGTTCCATCATTAAACTATATGATTGTAAGCATTCTCGGCTATTCGGATTAAGAGAACTATTCATTATATATTTTTTATATTTCGATACACCCCCATCCCCAAACTTAAATTGGACAGTGCCCTAATTGTCAAACCCAAAACAATAATAGTGAACTGAAATCACAAAAAAAAATAGAAGAGCAAAAATGGTTAGAAGTAAACTCTCCTATGAAGATCTTTCAGTTTCTCCATCGGTTGGGCTGCTTTGTGCGGCTTGATTCGGTAGTAGATGGACTTTCAGTTTCTCCAAAATATCTAGCATGAAGTGTAACTGGATTTCTATATGGCTCAGAAGAGTTTCTATGAGCTGCAGACTCCTAGAAACTTTGTCGGGAAACTGGGCTATTGGCGATGCTGCAACTCTGCGTGCAGCATCGGGGGTTTGTGCACTTTCTTCTTCTTGATCTCTGACATTCTCCTGTGAAATTTGGGCAATAGTAAAGGGAGTGATTGTACCTTTGTGCTGGAGTTTTCCCTCTGTATCCAGGACTTGAACTCCCGCACCAATACAGAGATCGGAAATTAGTGAAGGGAAAAAGAATTGACTCTCCTTCTTCTTGGCGTTGGCGTAGATGCTCCGATAGATTATTCTCCCGACGTTGATAGACTTTCCTGTTAGGATGCAAAACAGGAGGACGACTTGCTTGCGGGTGACATGCTGCCCGTGCGAGGAAGAGATGATTCTGGATTTAGCAAAATGGTACTAGCATTTTGCGCTTGGTTTCAGAGATGTTCGTGAAATCTTGAGGGCTCCTAATTTCGTTACTCGCCAAATGGTAGAACCTATCACTTACCGTTTGGGCACAATAGGACACGTGAAATGTCACGTGTTGGCGTCACTTGTCACATGTCGTTATTCCGTGGCAAGTCACATCTGTCGTGTTTACTTGGGACATCACAGACACGCGGTTGTAGCGTGTGTACAAATTTTGTTGGTGTAGCAAGGCAAACCTATCACAAATTGGCGAGCAGGGCAAACCTATCTCAATTTTTTTTTTTGATAAGTATGTTTAAATAAAAGAAAAGGGTGAACAAAGACATGCGGCTGCAGCCGGGGGGCGGACCCACATGTAGACGGGGCAGCCCAACGGCCACAACCGAACGCAAGCCGGACCTATTGGTACCGGAAATACAAAAAGACTTTGGTTTAAGAGGCCAAAGAATGCTCCAGATTCTCCGCTAGTGTTGGGAAAATTTGGAATAATATCTTGAAAACCTTCCTTTCAATGGATGTCGCAAGTTGGCTCGGTGATTGGAAAGTCTTGTCAAAACAGTGGGCGTTGCGCGCTGACCAAAGGTGGTAGGTTGTGCATGCCAGGGCTGCCTTGTAGATGTTGCCGCAAAGTTTGTCCCTTCTGCCAGATTTGGTCGTCCACTTGAGAGCGGCAGCAATGGTAGTCATCTGCCGCCGGATGCCAAAACATGTTTTAATGATGGTCCAGACTTCGGATGAGAAGCTGCATTCGAAGTAGATGTGCCCGGTTGATTCTGGATGACTTCGACAAAAGGCACATAAGCCATCTGATTCAATGAAAGGCAGGTTGTCCTTAGTGGAAAGCCGGTCATGAGAAGCAAGCCACAATGGGATGACGAGCTTGGGAACGTGATTATATTTCCAGATTGCCTTGAAGGTGGGCTTGGGAGGGGCCGAGGGCCTGAAGAAATCATAAATAACGGATGACTTCATGGTTTTAGCCCATATTGCTAGCTGGTCATCAGCCTTACTTTCGGATTCGGCTTTTTCCAGGATGGCCGATCGGATGTAAAGCAGCTTTTTGATAAGCGGCGAGCCCCGGTATCCGGAGGACCAGGACTAAAATGAGGCATCCTTGATGTAGAAATGATGAATCCAGCGAACCCAAAGAGAATCTTTTTTCTGATGAATGCCCCACAAGTTTTTGGCAAGTAGGGCCATGTTCCATGAATGGATGTCTTTGAAGCCAAGATCGCCTTCAACTTTGGGCAAGCAGCAAGTTGGCCAAGCAATATTAACAAAACGCTTTCCCCATAGGAAGGATCTGCATATATTTGTGAGCTTGGCACGAACGGCTGCCGGGAGTGCAAAAATGGAGAGCCAGAAGCACTCGACTCCTTGGAAGATCGATTTGATTAGTTCGATCCTTCCAGCGAAGGAGAGGCTTTTGATATTTTAGATTTGGAGGTACAACCTCATTTTTTCAATCAAGGGGTCATAGTCTTAGACCCCGAGGCACTTCGGCCCAAGAGGTATGCTGAGAAATCTAGTCGGGAACGACCCAGCAGCCAATGGTATGGCTGATTTTAGTGCAGTGGGGTGGACCTATCCTGTGGCCAATTCATAAAATATTAAAATTTTGATGGCCGATTTATTAGAAACTTGATAAACTTGATAGTTGATGGACCAATTTAGATTTCACCCTTGAGGCAATAAAAACATAACATGGCCTCTCGACCAGTCACCAAATAAGGGCGCAGTAAAAATCAACCAAAAACTTTCTAAATTTAGCATTCCATTTTGCTTCTTTCTCGTCATCGTCGTTTCCACTTTCTTCTCCTTCTCTATCTGCGAACCCATCAAAATATAGGACATTATCCATTTTGTGTATTTACTTTCGCACTTTTTCGAGATTACTAATGGCGTCAAATTTTAAAAACAGCAAAGACTTGAATCAGAAATGGGCGGATAATGGAATGTCAGATAATTTAATGTTTTGTAATTTCTAGTTGGCGGTGGTGAGGAAGTTTCCGAGAATTAGGGTGACTACATATAGAGTCGTCGTGCTTTCATCCTTCTGTCGCCGTCCGACATTTCCATTTTCACAATTTCTTGTTTTCTCTTTCGACTTTTACGTTGCGTTTGAACCAGTCCTCGGTGTTTCTGATAAGGCTTCTCTTGTTTAGCCAGTTGGGTGTGGGATTTTCTTGCCTTCCAAACAGGTAATTGCCCTCCTCAGATTTCGCAGATAATCCATCTGGGTTGCTTGAATTTTCTATTCCGTTTGGGTTTTTTCTCGGGACCTCATTGTTTAAACGGGTTCTTTGGAACTTTATGCAATTTGTGTTTGGATCATTTGATTTGTTCGGAGATTTCTGAATGACGGAAGTTTGGAACTACGTTGGATTTGTTGAAGCAGACGATTCTGGTTTTGACTTTTTTCTTTCGCGATCTGAGAAATGGTTAGGTTTTGTGTAATCTGGCTAAATTTAAGCATTATCTTTTCGCAGATAACTCGCTGATTGATTTCTCTCGTGCATTGAATTCGAGGCTGGATCGTTTCATTGCTTGAGTTCAGCATGGAAGATCATTGATTTTTATCCAGGATTGCAATTGCAGAAATCAGTGATGGACCTAGCTCATGAAGAACCTATTGGTACTGGAGAAATGGAGGAAATGGAGAGAAGACGCTCGGCAGATTCTCTTCTGGAGCCCCGAATTTCTCGACCACATTTTCCGGGCATGGTGAGAAAGAAAGCGTATATATTCGATGGTTTCGGCGAGTATTACGACAAAGCATGGGATCTAATTGAAGGCAGAGGCAATGAATTTTGCTGGTATCACGTAGAACTTCCGAAAGGAAACCAAAAGCTCTCTCAATCTGCACAATACCTCATTGATGTTCTTTGCCCACCATTGAAACTTCAAGACATTCTCTCCCTAGTCAGCAATGGGCCCTTTTGCGGCCATGTAGATGGAGCTCTTGTTTTTCGAGTGAATTCCCCGGGGCCTCCCTCTAGCGATTTTACTTTCCGGGTAGCAGCCAGAGTTACGGAAAATTCTTTAATCACAATGTCTTTAGGCCGAGTTCCGAGATTAGGCTTCTCACCGATGGGCCAGTCTCTGTTGTCGGAGGTTCCGAGTGTTGAGAGTTCTTCTCATCGCAGAGGAGAAAATAGGGAAGGAGATAGTTTTGTTATTAGAGAACATGTTCTTGAATTTCTACTTACGATGAATCATTCTGAGGAAGCAGATAATCCCGTTCCAAAATCAGTATCGAATTTGGTTGTGCACATCATTGACACCCACGTTGATCACCTTCAAGATGTTGTCACAAAACTCGAATTGGAGTTGGATTCTGTGGAGCTTGAAATGGATAGGGGTAAGCTCTTAAAATCTCAATATACTTAATTCATATATCTCAGCAGATGATTCCAAATTTTTGTACGTGAATTCGAGAGGATGAACAAAGAGCTTCGATTAATTTCTTCGATTTTCAAAATCCGTTGAATGAAAATGGTATCATACCTGTTCTTGAACAATCTGGATGTTTTATTCGATGATTATTGAAAAAAAAGGGACAATGAATGAAAACATAGTAATCAAACCGATTTCTCAGGTGGATTTGCTTTGAAAAAACAAATGCTGGACGATCGAAGATTTCCCAAAATGCATCTTAATTTGCAGCGTCTTCTTCAGGTATTTTCAGGTTTTTATCGAATTTGTTTTTCAGTCATACCATTTGACGATCTTTAAGTAGATTCAACCTCTCAGAAGATCATATCGATTTGGAAAGAATTTCCATCAATTTTCATAATCATGCATTCTGAGTACTACTCTGTTTCAGGTGATTTCATATGGGGAACAAGTCTTTCCGCGAGTCAAAGAAAAATGTGCATCAAAACGATGGTTTGCCAATGAAGACATAAGTTCGCTCGAAGAGCTAATCGGACGGTTAAGAAGACTGAAAGAAAACGTGGGATTTTTAGCAAATCGCATCACCGCAATCCAGGCTGGTCTCGATAGCTGGCAGTCGGAGCAAATCAACAAGAAGCTTTACTATCTCTCGTTTCTTTCTATCGTATTTCTTCCTTTATCGGTCATCACCGGAGGTAAAAACTTCATCTAAGCTAGCTATGTCTTTTAAATCTAATATTTTCACTTATAAATAAATATATAAATGATTAAATTATTCTTAATCCACGATATTATACTGTCAAAATTAATCCTGTTTGAAAAAATTCGTATGCGATGATGATAAATAAAAAACTGTTGTAGAATTTGTTGGTAATTTATCGGTATTAATTCTTGGCTCGTGACATCTCAGTGTTCGGCATGAACGTGGAGGGAGTGCCGTGGACTCAGCAGAAAGACCCGGCGCTGAAAGACGGGTTTCGATACGTGATGATACTATGTGTAGCGATGCTTTTACTCGTACTACTCTGCTTTAGTTTCCCGGCTATTTATACATATTTCGCTACTTGGCAAAGACCAAAGACGATGAGAAGGAGTTGGTCGCTTAACCGGAAGTCTTTCCTCAAGAGAACTCTCAAAGCCGGCAATCAACATTCCGGTGGTTACCTCCGCATCTGAGCAGCCCGGACTGGGTGGCGATAAAAGATGTCATTTGCTACGGATTCTAGTTTTGATTGTCGGCTGGCCACATCATGCTTCTGATATTGATTCATCGACTCGGTCCGAATAATACTTCTCAGATTTTGCTGTTACATTCATTTGGTTCTAACACTTGTAAAGTTCTTCTAACGACTTCTATGTAACATTATTTCCTTCCATGAGCACACATGCACATGGGACGTATTTAAATACGGGTCGAGGGTACGATGAATTTTGGAGGTGAGAACGTAAAACTTAACTGGAATTCACGTTTTTAGATTTTTGTAACATGCAACAAAACTAACAGTTTCGGTTTTATTCTGGTTTTAACTCGATTTTATTTTTTATTTAAAAAATTAAAATATAATAATAAAATATATTATATTTGAGTCATATTTTTTGAATTTATAATTAATTTTAAAATTTATATTAAATTTTATTAGGATTTGGGTTGAGTATTACTTTATTTCAGAATTTTTTTGACTTACGGTCTCGGTTTTAGTTTTACGATTTTTTATTCTTAAAAATTAACATCGGCTCATAAATTATAATTTTTTAAAATTAAAATAAATATTAAATTAAAACAGACCGTTCCAGTCCGATTGATTCAATTTTGTCAAGTGGTTATGCTATCTTGGTCCTCAACGAACTCTTTTCTCCAACAAAATTTAAATGATAAAATGGGCAAGAACTTTCCTCACGTGGCATATTCTAACCCGCATGATGTTAATGGACTATTTCATCCAACGCTTCTGATTCGAGCTGGGGGCGTTTGGACCCAGTCGTAGTTCTATTAACTTCTCTCCCCCTGCAGCAATTTCATCAAAACCCTAAAACCCTGAAGAAATAACGTTTGTTTCTCTATTGTGAGCTCTTTTCTCCAATAATAACGACCATGGCCGCCACTGCTTTACTTCGTTCTGTAAGGCGTCGTGATTTAGCCTCCACCTCTCTCCTCGCTTATCGATCAGTACGTCTTTTTTTGCTTGGTGTGAATTTTGATCATACTTCGTTGTTAGTCTCTGTGTTGGAGTTTTCATGCTGTCTTCCCTACTTCTCGAATCGAGACTATTGAGGATGATTGATTGGAATTTCTTGGTGTATAGCTGGATTATGTCTAGAAACAGGCAGAACATATTATTTAACTTTTTATGGTGATCTATTGGTATATTCTAGAATTTAGATATGCTGTATTAACGTGCGTTTTGGTGTATCTTTCTTAAATTCAGACACTTCTGCTTACTTAGGTAAGATGGAAAACTTCAAACTCCCAATTACTGTGTTTAATAGAATTGTAATTGCGAATTAAGTTTTCAATACTTTCAAATACTTACATATTTCACCATTGGTTGATTGAAATATCAAACTAGTTTGACGGATAAATTAATCTAGGGTCCTTATCGTTATACTTCGACAGTTTTGTTAGATGTCAAACTGCAGTGGGATTGGAACATTTTTTTAATTGTTTCTTATTTTTGTGCCATCAGCCTAATTCGTTCATCCAGCTGTGCATTATCCATTTTCATTGTTGACATTCTGCAATTGTTATTCATAACTATTCTGTATTTCAAAATCACCCAATATGGTTATGGTGTACACTATCTGAATTTACCTGTATGATTTGATTTTATAATTTTCTCATGTTTGCTTCTGTTTTCAGAAAGAATGCTATCTTAAGAGTAAAATGTGATTTATACGAGTCATGATTGCTAATATCAGTCACTCTTTTCCTCTGCAGCTAGCAGGAAATGCAAAGCCATCGTTTAGCTCTCATCTTAGTCAGAAATGGTCTACACTGGCCAGACAATTCAGGTATGTAGAACTTAATGAATCATTCTTTTTTTCGCCATTCAATCTGATTAATTGTTCTGGTTTATAACTTTACCTTTCTTTAAATTGCAGTTCAAAGCCTCCGGGTAGTGATGTAGTAGGTATTGATTTGGGGACCACCAACTCCTGTGTTGCCGTGATGGAGGGAAAAGTATGTTCTCTTTATTTTTTTGTCTATCATCTATAAGTATCTATTCCTCTACTAAAAGTAACTAATCATCTGTAGAACCCTAAAGTTATTGAGAATTCAGAAGGGGCTCGTACCACACCATCAGTAGTTGCTTTTAACCAGAAAGGAGAACTACTCGTGGGAATTCCAGCAAAACGACAAGCTGTGACCAATCCCACAAACACAATTTTTGGAACCAAACGCCTGATTGGGAGACGCTTTGATGATGCCCAAACCCAGAAGGAAATGAAAATGGTTCCTTACAAGATAGTGAAAGCCCCCAATGGAGATGCTTGGGTCGAGGCAAATGGACAGCAGTATTCAGCAAGCCAAATCGGTGCTTTTATTCTTACAAAAATGAAAGAAACTGCCGAGGAATACCTAGGAAAGTCAGTTTCAAAAGCTGTGATTACTGTTCCTGCTTATTTCAACGATGCTCAAAGGCAAGCAACAAAAGATGCTGGCAAAATTGCTGGTCTTGATGTGCTGAGAATCATCAATGAACCTACGGCTGCTGCCCTTTCTTATGGAATGAACAATAAAGAGGGTCTCATAGCTGTTTTTGATCTTGGAGGTGGAACATTTGATGTTTCAATCCTGGAGATTTCAAATGGGGTTTTTGAGGTAGTAAATTCATTCTGAAGCTTTTATATGAAGTTGCTCATGATCATCATTTTTTTTCAATTAACAATTGGCAACATCTAGGTGAAAGCGACCAATGGAGATACATTCTTGGGTGGGGAAGATTTTGACAATTCTTTGCTGGATTTCTTGGTTAGTGAGTTCAAGAGGACCGAGTCAATCGATCTATCAAAAGACAAGCTGGCCCTACAGAGGCTTAGAGAAGCTGCTGAAAAGGCAAAAATTGAGCTCTCATCAACATCACAAACCGAAATCAATCTACCATTCATCACAGCTGATGCATCTGGTGCAAAACATTTAAATATCACACTTACAAGATCAAAGTTTGAAAGCCTAGTCAATCAGCTCATCGAAAGAACCAGGGCTCCGTGTAAGAACTGCTTGAAGGATGCCAACATATCTATTAAAGATGTGGATGAAGTACTTCTTGTAGGAGGTATGACACGTGTCCCCAAGGTTCAAGAAGTAGTTTCCGAGATATTTGGAAAGAGTCCCAGTAAGGGGGTGAATCCCGATGAGGCTGTTGCTTTGGGAGCTGCAATTCAGGGTGGTATTCTGCGTGGTGATGTCAAAGAGTTGCTTCTTCTGGATGTTACCCCTTTATCTCTTGGTATCGAAACACTTGGTGGTATTTTTACCAGGTTGATTAACAGGAACACAACCATTCCAACTAAGAAGAGCCAGGTAAGTACAGAAAACAAATTTCCATTCTCTACTTTATGTTTGAAATAACAAAGTGACCAGATTTTTTGTGGGGGAAATGTATTTTATATAAAATCTTTGCATCTAAACTAGAGCTAGCCAGGTTCCTTGACAAACCTGTTAGAAAAATTAAATGCGTGGACGGACGCAGTTAGTATGATTAATTACTTTTTCTTGATAGGCATTCTCAACTGCTGCTGACAATCAAACCCAAGTCGGGATTAAAGTACTGCAAGGAGAGCGAGAAATGGCGGCGGATAACAAGCTCTTGGGAGAATTCGAGCTTGTTGGAATTCCTCCCTCCCCAAGAGGAATTCCGCAGATTGAAGTCACATTTGACATTGATGCCAATGGCATTGTGACGGTCTCGGCCAAGGACAAGGCTACATCAAAAGAACAACAAATTACTATCCGATCCTCGGGAGGTCTTTCGGAAGATGAGATTGAGAAGATGGTCAAGGAAGCAGAGTTACACTCACAGAGGGACCAAGAAAGAAAAACTCTGATTGATGTCCGAAACAATGCAGACACCACCATCTACAGCATAGAAAAGAGCTTAAGTGAATACAAAGACAAAATCCCGGGCGAAGTTGCCAAGGAGATTGAGGATGCTGTGGCAGACTTGAGAAGCGCAATAGGTGGAGACAATGTCGAGGAGATAAAATCAAAACTCGACATTGCCAACAAGGCCGTGTCGAAGATTGGCCAGCACATGGCCGGTGGTGCTGGTGTATCTTCAGCTGGAGGTGCTCAGGCTGGTGGGGAGCAGGCGCCTGAAGCTGATTATGAGGAAATGAAGAAATGAGGGCGATGGGGCTGGAGTATAAACACAAGTTTTTTTGATTTCTTCTTCGCTATAAACGTATTCAAAATAACTTTTTTTTATCTGGGTTGGCATAAAGTTTCATGCGGCATTGTAGATCTAAAATGCTGGAGGATCAATTTATTATTTTTGGGGTTCCTTTCAGTTCTGGAATTGGTGATTTTGAAATCAGCAACTACTCGATTTTTGTTTTCCAGTTTTTTTCAACCCTTTTGTATCATCAATTTGAGAAGAAAATGTTCATATATACAGAGCATACGTACAAGTTTGTAGCCTCTTTCCTTTCATCGTCCTGCCATGTCTTCCGGAGTATCAGCATGTAGCACGCACAGAGCAGGATCGCAGTCCCTCAACGCTCCAAATTTAGGAGATCGAACAAGCTGAGCAAGAATAAAATTCAGACTGTCAATTACTGTGCTCATTTGAGCGGCAACAATGAAAAGTTGTACCTCATCTTGTTGCGCTCATTCCCAGTTGTAAAACAAGCTCTCCAGTAGTCGCCTGAATCCCATTCCAAATCAAGGTTTACTTATCATTGCATTATTATCATCCGAATCACTTCCTGAAGAGCTTCCCTCTGAATCCGAATCTGCAAAAACCCATCACAGTTAAGCGCATCAGCGCATCAAAACTTTCTCAAGTAGTTCTAACAGTCAGGCTTGGGCTATACCACTGGATGATGAAGAGTCGTCGCTGCTAGAACTGCTGGAGCTGCTAGAGCTGCCGCTGCCATGGCCTCCTCCTGCATCTTTCTCAATCTCCACTGGTGGGAAGCTGGTCATTGGCATTTCATCACCAATGTCCACATCTTCCTCGCCTGCTTCTCCTTTCCTTGCCTTTTTAGCCACGGATGCAACCTCAATCGTCTCGGTCTCTGGTAATGCCTGTTAAGGGACGATTCTTTCAGCAAATTACACCAAGTGAAAATAAATGTCAATTCTGAGGGAGAGAGTTAACTTACCCTGTTAGTTTTGTTGAAAGATGCATCTGTATTGCTGCTCATGAGAGCTTGTCGCTTGATCTTGCTCACCATTTTCTTCCAATTTGTGACGAGACGATCAAGTTCCCAAAGAGTTTCCGTGTCCACGGCCTCAATGTCGAGCTCAATCTCATCCCCATCCTGCTTTAAATGCCCGTTCCTCTTCTTTATAATCTGCACGACTTGCTCCATTTTCTCCTGTGGCAAACTCTGCAATCCAATTCCAAGCTTATGCTTCTCCTCCAAGCTCATGTCTCTTTTATTTGGGTCCTTAGCCTTAGGCTTGGGCTGCTTCAAGGATTTGACTGGAGGTACCCTAACGGGTGAAGGAGTTTTGACGGGCGACTGGATCAAGGGAGACGAAGGAAGATCCAATATGCTAGCTTGTTCATTCGATTGATCTGATTTTCTGGAACTTTGAATAGGTTCCTTGTCTACGCTACCCGTCTCAAAGTGATTCCAAGAGCTAGCCTGTTTTTCTTCATCGTAATCCTGATCCTGTGGCCTGTCTTGCTCCAACTTTCTGCTGAGAGGTTGAAATAATTCCTCAAATCTCTCCAATAAGAGCTCTGCCATTATGTAAACATCGTGACCTTTCGGATTGTACGCCATCGCGTTGGTGAAAGTTAATCTCATATCATCAGCAAAATCCATCGGCAAAGTGTACAGATTCTTGCCCATCTTAGATTTGACGGAACCCAAATCCATTGGCCGTTTAATAATATCGTAGTAATCATGGAGACCCATTTTAACTACATCGACGGGCTTGTTAAAGATCCAACCGTGCTTATGCCTCATTAACTTCGTCAATATCTGAGAGCATGCCTTCATCATACTTCCATTTTCGGAGGCCGAGGGCTTCAAATTTTTTCCGAAGTTCGACGAAGGCAAAGGTCGCTTATTACCAGAAGTCTGCGACGATTTCATAGGATGGGTAGGCCTCCTGGTGAACTCTCCAGAATTAATACGATTTTTTAACTGTCGAATCTGTTCGAGCTCGCTCATTAACCGGTTCTCAAGGTCGACGACTTCTTTCCTGGTATATGATGAGATTTCGAAGGTCTCGTACACATTGTAATCGACAGCTTTTGACATTTTAAGACGGTGATTGATCGAAGAAGCGTCATCTGAAACAGATTGAGTCACAGCGGGAGACTCGTCCATGGGGAACCCATTCGTTTCCCCGTGAAATTGCCCGTTATTGAAATTATGGTTGGGCTTAGAGATGGCAACCTTCGTCATCAGCACGCCACCTCGAGTACTACCACCTCTGTGCGGCGTCCAATCAGGTTCGTCCCAATTGACAAAGACGGCGGACGCCATGGATACACGGATTCCGAAATTTTCAACAAAACTCCGCTCAACCTTCGGTAAGGGCTTCTCAATGCGGACAGGAAATTAAACATAGGGATAAACGTAGCACGCGCCGCCAGAAACAGAGAACGCGCCGCCAGAACTAGAGAATCCGCCGCAAGAAAAGAGGTCGCGAAACTTATATCGCGAGAAAGGCGACAGTAGATTAGGGTTTGGAGATCTCGATCAGCCCCGAGCGTGTAAGACTTGGGGAAGGGGGTTGGCTTTTAAAGGCGTCAAGATCTGCCCGGTTATTTTGGGGCAGGCTATCGACCGTCGATTGTTTTCTGATAAGCAATCGAACAGTGTATATAATTTATAATCTGCCCGTAAATCTAATCGTGGGGTCAAGCATCGACGGCGGGGATCGAATGATGCTCCCACGTGGCGACTCATTCGATGTCGATGGCCACGTAGAAAATAATGAAGGATATGATTGTAATTTGGATTGGAGTTTAGACGAATTGGTTGCACAATACGGGTTCGTGGGGCCCAGGGATGCTGACGTGCACAGAAAGGCAATGCTCATTGGCTCAGCTTCTCAAATCTCAAGAGAGTTGGCACGTGCGTGAACAAAGAAGGCTCTTCCTCATCACACGTGCGAACATCAACCAGCAAAATGCGGCCGGATTCAACGGCAGGGTATAATTGTCAATTCCTTATCGATTTTTTATATTAATTTAACAACAAATAAAAAGAGTAGGAATTTATTTAAAATTAAAACCTTAAGGTTTGATGCCTCGTTCAAAAGAAACTCTTCATTTTGAAATAAAAACTTACATAATTATTTACATTTTTTTCATATAACAATATCGTTTAAAATATTATTATGAAATTTCACGAGGGTTGCAAAATCACGAATTTGTAAAACGGTCTTCCCACAATAAATCTTACAAAAATTTCAAAAATAAAATCAATAGTCTTAGCGTCGATTGAATTTAAACAATTCACGATAAACGATATTGAAATTTCTTATTTTTTATCACGTGCTCGTTATATAATGAGGTTCCTCGGAATTTTTTCTGTGATTTTTGGCCTTTCATAAGACTCGTAAGATACATTATAACTTGTTAAACAACATTATAGGCAATTGAAATGATCCAAAAATAGTTGAACAATACCGAAACTGTTAGTTTAATTCTACTAACCATTTTCTTCTCTTATTGTAATTATTTTATGTTGATTTATTTGTTTGCCGAATTTCGGGTTAGTTTAGTTTTGATGTTCATGATACTTTGAGTTGAAGTTGGCTTAGTGGATCAAATTGCATGAATTTTATTCCAAAAATTTCATATTTGAAGAGCACCTATTAAGATCACTAATATAAGCTAGGTCAAGTCTAATGTAGCCCACACTCCAACTCGACCATTACGACTCGAGTTTATAGAGCAAAACGATTTTTAACTATAAAGTATTTATACCTTCAAGATAATTTTTTATTTGAATAAATATGTCAAATTTGAACTAAGACAATAATTTAAGTGGTTAAAGTATCAAAAATTAGCAAAGATGATGAATCAACATTTAGACTTACATTTAAAAGAACAAGAATCATTAACAACTCCTAATACAAACTTTCATGTTAGTTGATATGAACAAGAACCAGTGTGACGTGTCAGCTCGTGTCACAACGAGGAAAAGAAAAAATAAAAGTCAATCCTCAAACGTACATGCACATACATTGATTGGGTAATAGATTGTTGAGGTCAACACCACTACGCTCTTCCCTCTCTTAATCCAATAAAGGCGAAATCTCTGACCCCCAAAGGCTCTCGTACGCTCTTCCCTCTCTTATTTTACAATAAGTAACCTAAGGGTATTAGCAAAATCTCTAAATTTCATTTCCTACAAAGCCTTTCATATTTTCCAGGTCCTAATATTTAGAGTAATACTTTGTTTATCAATAATTTTACTTGTAAATTCTCACTTCCTGAATTAATTAATATAATAAAATATATAAATGACAAGTTTTAAAAAAAATAAAATAAAATGAAACGTAGACAACTAAGTAAATTATAATAACTATGGCAATTCGTCATGTAAAGGCAATGAAAATCTATTGGGACTACGCTCGTGGCATCAAGGCGCATAAGCAGACATTATTTGAAAGAGTGTGACATGTATGATTTATAAATTTAGTTTCTGTATATTATAGTATATGTTCATACCAATTAGAGTCATAATCACTAATTATTTGAGAAAGTGAAAATAATTAATTTATTAACTCAGTTTCCATTCATATTGATAGATCGTGTTTTGGATTGACCTCTGATGAGCATTTTGTCGTTTAAGTAGTTGTATTTGGTTTGGAGTTTGTTTTCATATGCAATTTTATGGGATGATTGGAGAGCGAGGGGTGACAAAAAAATGACAAGAGGCTAAAATCAAGACTATCATAAAATTGCCTAATTTGTTTTCTAGTGTCTTGTTCGCGCGCACTTGTCTAACTTATGCTACATTTCCTTATTCTTCATCCCTATGTGAAATAATCACATTTCACATGATCTAGGTCTTCATATTCTTAACTTTATCCATATTTTATAAAGTCCAATCATGATTAAGCACATATTGACGATCTACCTCCCCCGATCACTCAAAAAAATTATATCTAATTTTAGTTACATTAAGATGTGAAAGTATTTGCAACAAGTATGTCAAACTTATATCTTTCGAAATTAATACATTGAACTTGACATATTTTAAAACACAATATAGTACAATTTACGTTAAACATTCTGTCTATTTCGCTAAAGTTGAAGTATGTATGTGTAACACCCAACTTTTTTTTATGTAAATCAAATATGTATAAATGTAGTGTGTTATGACTAGAGTATGAAATGTGCTAAGAAAAGATGAATATGATGGTGAAATTACACCTTAGAATTAGTGAATTGATGAATAATAAACAATATTAGTAATACCTAATTCCAAGGTTTTAGAGTCTTAACATGAATTTGGTTTCTTTTAAAGACATTTAATAAACTAGCGGATGAAACTACAGCAACAAGAATTTCTTGAATTGAAAAGGTATAGAGAAAGTTATGAATCTTACAACCCAACAGTTGGTAACAAATGCCGGGTTGGAATTTAGTAACAGAGTAGTTTCTGTGTTTCAATCATATCATGCCTTAGAATAGCCTACTTGACAAAGTGTTCTTCTGCAAAGTTGTAGTAGACATCTAGATAAGAAGATTAATAGGTAGATCAACTATATTGGCGTTCTTGAGAGAAATTTATGCTCGTTTGAAGTTGGATAAGGAAAACCGGACTATAGAATTATGGACTTTTGAGCAATGTTTGGTATTTCGTATAATTGAACATAATAGACTCTGAATTTGAAGTTTAAGTATTCTACAAAGTTAAACTAGACTCAATGAGAAAAAGATGGGTTTTTGAATTAGGAAAATCCGAGTTTGTGAGCAAAAGTTATTAAAGGTTTAAATGGCGGTTAACACCTTGAATGAAGGGGAGACACCTTGAACTCTCGGGTTTGATTAAGGGTTGACAATTTATTGCCGAAATGTTGACTTTTAATGAAACTTTAATGAATTAATCCATGATTAATTAAGAATGGGCCAGTAAATAAGTACCACGTGGAAAGGATGGTGACCTTGTTGGCTTTAAAGTTTTTAAAGTAACTAATTATTTTTTTATGATAATTATCGTTCATGTGAATGTATGAAAGTTAAATTAAATTATGTTGCAGTGTATCTCATAGACTTAATTTCTCATGTGAAACACCCTTGTCAAAAAGTACATTTAATGTCTAACAAGTTGGTCGAGTGCTGCAAAAATTTGTAAGTTCTCTTAGGATATGTCGACCGCTGTTCACATGTGTCGACCTCGAAAATTCCAGAGAAGAGATGTATGTCGACCGCTCAAGATGTATGTCGACCGCCGAAGTTCCAGAAACGAAACCTATGTCGATCGGCTATGTTCCAGAGACAAAATTTATGTCGACCACACAAGACCTATGTCGACCGATGAAAAGTTCTAGAGATGTAACATATGTCGACCGATAAAGACTTATGTCGACCGCTTACAACTTGTGTCGACCGCCAGAGTTTCCAGAGACTANTGAGATCTCAATTCCAGCGACGGTTTCATTAGATATCTTACAACTGGAATCCCTCTTTTTTCCGACCCAGCTCCTCCACCACCGCGAACCCCAACTTAGGTTAAAATTGATCCTACAGACACCTCATGCTTGAAGAGGTGGTGAGCTTGGATGGTGACACCTCATGCTTGAACCACATAACTCACCTTCCAAAGGGATCTTGTAATTTATTTGTTATTGTTATCATTCTTGTCTGATTTGCATGTTTTTTTTTGTTCCACCTTTTTGTGTGGTCTTTTCAATTGGTTTCTGATAGGACCTATCAACTGTACCAAAGAAAGAAACAAAGAAGGAAGAACACAATTATATGATGGATAAAAGATGAAAACTAAAAGAAGTAAAGTGAGGAGCAATTAAAGGAAGTTCTCATCTCTCCCTTGATGAGCAATTAATGGAGGCTCAACTCTCTCCCAAGGTTTTCCTAAAATTTTTTGATGACCCTCAAAACACAAACCTGACACGAAGTTGAAATGGAAGGACGGTTTTGGTGAAGGTTGACCAATTTTATGGAGGTCGGAATGCGTTCGGAGATGATGAATTTATGGCTGATTTTCGGAGAGTTTGAGGGAGGATAAAGATCACAAAATGGAGGGAAGAGCTAAATGAAACTTGCTACTAACCTTTCTTCCTTGCAAGGATGATGAAAAACAGCAAGAAAGACTCATCTTACTAGCTCGAAAGTAAGCTGAATTGAAGGTTCTTCTCGGACGACCAGATATGACTCATCGGAGTTCGATCGGAAAGGAATTTAGGAAATGAATTTCAAAGAAATGTCAATGCACTCTAATTTTCAATATCACAAAGATGCTTACAACCATCCTCAAGTGAGGTATTTATAGATTCTAAGTAGGTTAAAATTATAGCCACATTCGGTTGAATGAATCAACCCAAATTGAGTGACTACATTCAACTTGAAAATAAAAAAAAAGAAAAATTAAATTCTAGCAATTTGTTAGCAGCTAACTAACATCACATGGAGGAGAATAAACTTCCTCGACGTGAAGAGAGAGAGTTGACTGCTAATCAAAAAGTAAAGACTCATAAAACTCATAAGAAATCCATAAAACTCACAAAAACTCATGTCATACTCATGTCATTCCATGTGCACGAAATTAAACATGAAATGAGCTAATACTAAAGATAAAGTTTGTAAATGAAATAACATTTCATGGGTCATGCAATGCTATAAATTGGGTGCACTATCTTCTCGGACTAGAAAACTGGGTGCACCATCTTCTCGAGTCGATTTCACTTCTTTTCTTTGATCTATCCATAAAATAAGATGTTTGAGCTGCTCTTGATCATTAGAAGAAGGCTCCATGAATGATATTCCATTAGATAGGATTCCTGCAAAATGAACAAATAAATTAAGAAATCTTTTGACTCGATTTCGGGTGATAGCACCTTGAGGAAGGAGAACCCGAGGCATTTCAAAACCCTACCTATATTTAGACTAACATCCCAAGTTTATTAGCTTAATGTCAAGAGAGACAACAATTAATAAGGCCATGTTGGGCTTAGCTTGAACGGAGCCCTATCAGTTTCCTGCATTGATGCTTTCAAAACATATTTTCTCTTTATTTCTCATATTCTTTGATTGTTGTCTAAACTTGGGCATTCTAGGTGATTGCTAAAGGAAGACAAGGAAGGGAAGCCCAGAATATTGTCCGGGTAAAAGTTTTGGCTTTCTGTCAACTGTCTCCATTTCAAAAATGGAAGCCACAGTTAATTTAGTGACTGATATGCAGGTGTATTTGGCCAATATCCGATTAAAAGAAGTTGGCACAGATGTGTTAATCACTGCCTATGAACCAATTCACATAAAGTGAGTATAAAAAAAAAGCTTGAAATTACATAAGAGTTTTGTTAAAAGCTAGGTAACATCATGGGATACATAAAATTTTGTTGATTGCCATTTAGAAATACACAGATCCATGTGTTTCTTCGTGTAAACAAGTTTGAAACATGGTTATAATTGTTCAATTCAATGAAATTATGATATTAACAAATTGAAACCAGCTGCACTGCTGTTTTGTGTTGAGTTGTTGTTTGATGTTAATGAAATTTCAGCCCCTTGAGCGAGAGTGCTAGCAATGTCAGGGCCGGTTTTGCAGTTGCTGCCACTCAATCTGGGTGTCGACCAATGGGTGAGATTTTTCAACTTGCATCCTCTAGCTTTAAAAGTAAATGACTGGAGTCTCTTTAGTCTTTGGTGCTACTTCTTGACATATAGGAGACTCAATTTCACAACTTTCTTTGTGGATTAGTTTCTTTGTTTGCAAGTAGAATGGGCTTCTACCTGAAAAGAAGGGTAATGTTATATAATGTTTGTGCAATAATATAGTTTTGCTCGTTGAGCCAGTAAGCATCACAATAGATTGTTATTTACGACCAATTCTTATTTTCCATATCTTGATCTTCTTACGAGTTCATTACAGGTATTCTCTGAAAATTAGCACTTGGATGGGTATGACCTCACGAAACGGACTCTGACAAAACTTTTTTGTTACATCGAATCAAATAAATTTTTAATTTTTAATTTTTAGGTAAAAACAAAAAAAAAACTTAAGTTTCGGATAAATACGTTAATTCAGGCCTGTATTTAAAAAAAATCATATTTGATCTCCCCGGAAGTCCGATACGGACAATCCAAACCTCGTTTGGACGCAAGATGCGTATGAACTCAATTTTTTTTTTTATTATTAACTTGCCTGAGAAAATTTTATCATAATTACTTGAAATTTTTATCACACATTCACAACAATAAAAGACACTAATATGAAATTTTTTAAATTTTTTCAATGATTGCACATTTCACTATAATTTTTTGAATATGTAAATAAACAAACTTTATTAAAATTATTTACGGCAATAAAAATTCTTAAATTTTTTTGTCTCACATTTACAATATTGTAGTACAATACGCTACAAAGTTTCGTGAATTTTTAACTATGGTACGATTTACTATAAATTATTTAATACATAAACAAACGAATTTTGTTTAAATTACGTACATTACTAAAAATTTATGAAACTTCGTAGAATATTATCTTACAGTGCTGTAAATGTGTAATACAAGTTTAAAATTTTTTTATTGACGTACGTAATTTTAACAAAATTTATTTTTTATGTATTAAAACAATTATAATAAATCGTATAATTATATAAAATACATGAAACTTTGTGTAGTAAATGTGTGAAAAGAGTTTAAAGAATTTTTATTGACTGGCGTAATTTTAACAAAATTTATTTGTTTATATATTAAAAATATTATAGTAAATTGTATCATTTATGAAAATTTGTAGTGTATTGTTTTACAATGCGGTAAATATGTGAAATTTTTTTTAAGAATTTTTATTACCGTGTGTAATTTTAACAAAAGTTGTTTGTTTATGTATTAAAAAAATCATAGTAAATCGTACAATGGTTGGAAAATTTTAAAAATTTAAGATTAGTGTGTTTTATTGTTGTAAATGTGTGGTAAAAATTTCAAGTCATTCCGATAAGATTTGCTTACCCAAATTAATTAAAAAACAATTGGGTTCAGACGAATCTTGCGTCTGAACAAGGGTCGGATCTCTGTATCGGACGTCCGTGAAGCTCAAATTTTATTTTTTGAAAATTAGTGCTCGAATCAGCCTATTTACTCGAAAGTTAAGTTTGTTTTTTGTTTTTATTCTTAATATTTTAAAAACTTTAACGCAAACATGACATGTGCCAATAGATTATTTTTTGTGAACTTGAATCAAAATCCACTCATATTTAGGGTCAATTTTGATTTAGGTAAGTTATGCAGTCAGTCTGGCTTCATAATATCGATTTTGGGGTTAATTGAATAAGCCACGATTACCTTGCTCTTCAAAATAATATCTTAATCTTTGGTTCTAATCCTACAAAGTTTCGATTTTGAAAGGAACGTATTCGAAACAATTTGATTAGTTGATTGATAAACTCCATCATCTTCTAGCAAGGACGTAATAATAAAGCATTTATTTTTAATAAAAAGAAAGAACAAAATGTGAGTTAAGTAATTGATTAGTATGACAACGTTGTAATTTTAATTATTGATGTAGTAATCATTGTTCATAAATGCAATGAATTGTAATCTGTGTGATATCCGATTATTATTTAAACTAATACAACTAACAATTTATGAAAAAATATCCGATAATCACGTCAAAATCTCAACTGAAGAATCTGGTCAAAGAGGAGAGAAGATCTAGGATTTCATAGTTGTTTATTCAAAGAGGAGAGAAGCTCTGGATCATCAAACCAGCCGCATTTATTTTCTGTCGTCTTCTTCTTGGTGCTTTGAGTGTCGCTTTCCTGATCCTGAGACTGAGAGGAGAGAGAAAGAGGAAGAGAGAGGAAGCGGAGCTTGTTCTTGTTCTTTTTGACAGCCGAGTGTTGCTATTCTATAATATTTGAGAAGGGTATTTATTTGTCTATTGATTTATGGCTCAAATAGAAGAGCCACCCAAGCCAGGAGAGAAGCATCCCGATAGGCCGCCGGCGGCGGACACGGCGATGGCTCCATTGCCACCTCCGACGCCCTCCTGGTTCACGCCAAAGCGGTAATTTTTCTTTGTTTGGGTTCTGGGTTTTCGTGTTTAGGGGGCGTTTAATTGCTAATAAAACATTGCTGCATATGGAAGGAAAGCTTTTTCCCCTTGTTACTCAGTTTGCCACCCGGTAGAATTGTGCTTCTTTCTCTTCTTCTTTAATGAGGAAGAAAGCCATGCGAGAAGGGTTCAAGTTCTTTGCTTTGTTTGGTGTAATTTGTTTCATCTGCGGGCAAAGGAGATGAACACGATTTGACAGTCGATTGGATTGTTTTGGACGTTAGATTATAAAATTATTTTTGAAAGTTTTAACAAATATGGGGACGAATAGTTCTTGGAGGCAGAAAGATGAAAATTTGAACTTTCAATTAATCTGTTTGATCGATTTATTTAACCGAGAGCCAAGTTTTTTTAGCCTTGCTTTGATCTCTCCCGGAGACTTATTGAGAAATTTGGCTGTCTTCCATATTTTGATCTCATCTTTAACCAAGATTTTCGGAATTTGTATAAGAAATTTTACCCTTATTTTGAAGCATAAAGTTTTCTCCTTTTTTTGGGCATTTCAGGCTTCTTGTTATATTTTGCATTATCAATTTGTTAAATTACGTCGATAGAGGAGCAATAGCCAGCAACGGGGTTAACGGCAGTCGGGGAACTT
The DNA here is from genome assembly GCA_003255005.1 of Begonia fuchsioides. Taxonomy (NCBI): domain Eukaryota; kingdom Viridiplantae; phylum Streptophyta; class Magnoliopsida; order Cucurbitales; family Begoniaceae; genus Begonia; species Begonia fuchsioides. The sequence goes on along the minus strand of QAOC01012068.1, from coordinate 572,861 downwards.
GCTCTTCCAGCGGTGAATGCTCATCCGGCACTGGAATACAGTAAGATTTTCTTAATTTTCAATGTTTTTCTTTCTCATACTAGGAATTGAGGGAGACTATCGTTTCCTCTTATTTCATCTTCGCCTATGATCCTTCAACCACGGGAATAGAAATATTGTTATTTTGAATGACATCTTTTGGGTTTTTGATTTTTGGTTTATTATTTTAGAGGGGCTTTTAAGTTGAATAATTTTGAAGATGGAGTTCTCTCATCCGCTTTCATGGTCGGGCTTCTCATTGCTTGTCCAATATTTGCATCATCAGCAAAACGGTATTAATTCATTATCCTTCTATTACGTCCTTTCCCATTTTTTCGCTACAATTTTTTAATTAATGACTAATGAGTGATCTGATAAACTCTCTTAGTCCCGAGGTGCAATTTGAAAGATCAACTGAAGCTTATGATTAGTCTGAGGCATTCTATTGTTGATGATGATAATGATGGATGTTTTATATTATCCACTATTTGAATTTGTTATTTGCTTCCTCAAACTCTCCTATCAAGACTGTTGATAATTTTGATAGCCGAAAATTGTTACTTAATCTGTTTTGGAAACATTTGCAGTGTAAACCCCTTTAGACTTATTGGGGTTGGATTATCGGTTTGGACTTTGGCTGTCATTGGTTGTGGTGCCTCTTTTAACTTCTGGTTCATTGCTGTGTGCCGAATGTGAGCAATTTATCCTATTCTTTTTTTGCTTTCTATTGACAATTTATATACTTTTTGCAACATAAAATTGATTATACAATGTCGTAAGTTTGGCCATTGTTCTACGTTGGCCAGGTTGGTTGGCGTTGGCGAGGCCTCATTTATAAGTCTAGCAGCCCCATTTATTGATGATAATGCTCCTGTTGCTAAGGTTTTCTTTCTTTCTTTTATAATTCTGTAATGAATGGGTGCAATTACTAATTTTGCTTATTTTCTCGACTTGTTATAGAAAAAGGAAGTTAATTTTGTTAAGTCCAATCAGTGTTTATGTAATAGGCTTTCTAATTCTTCGTTCTTCCCTCCAATTTCCTCTACGATGACATTCTATAGCGATCGATTGCTTAACCTTCTTCTGGCTTAAAGCTTTATTATAATGAAAACAGAAGCCTCAAGATTAGGTGTTTGGCAAGTTTTTAGGCCTTTTGGCTTATCAATAGGTGATAATCTATGACGACAAAAAATATAGCATTAGGGATGTACATTGTTATAAACAAAGTCTGCTCCCCTTAAGTCTTGCTCTGAATACACATCATTATAAGTGTTTGTCATAAAAGTTATGGTTTAAGTAGTTTACTGAACTCTCTTCTATAATTAGAATATTGTTTTCTCATGTTTTTTCTTGTATCAGAAAACAGCATGGCTTTCAATATTTTACATGTGTATACCGACTGGATATGCGGTGGGCTATGTCTATGGGGGTCTGGTAAGTTTTATTGTCTTTTTTAGTTCAAGGGCATCGTAAAGGCTCTGCTTTAATCTCCTCTGACATTTGCTGTTGTACGATGTGTGCACGTAGGTTGGAAATCATTTTAGTTGGCGTTATGCATTCTTTGGGGAGGCAATTGTGATGATTCCCTTTGCCATTCTTGGATTTATTATGAAACCTTTGCAACTGAAAGGTATGATGCATCGAGTTATGATGTTGAAAAAAATATTTGAATTTCGTGCTAAACAATCTGGATATGCAGGATTTGCCCATGTTGAATCGAAGAAAGCGCTTAATGACATAGAGTCGGCTTCATCTGGATCACAAGGTTCGCTATATAATCATAACATAAGAATAAGGAATTCTTGGCTTTTTAAGATTTTTAAAAACATGATCATAAAAAAATATTTTTTTAATCTATCATAAAGTATAATAATCAGATTTAACTTTCAAGAAACATGTCCTCAAACGAAAAAAAAAAACAAAACCACAGTGTGAAGCACATCAATTTTAATTAATGGCATGTGACATTGATTTTATGTAAAAATTGCTCAAAACTCTATGATGTTATATGCCTTTTCGCTTAATTGCCATGGCTGATGGCCTTTAATTTCTACTTGGTTGCTTTAATTTGGTTAAAACTCCTTTTACAGAAACAGAGGCCTCGAGAGCTAAAGATGATGCACTGGCTCCCGGAGATAAAAGCTCAGTGAAAAGGTGAAGTTGATTCATTTGTTCTTGCAGACTTCATTTTCACTTTTCATTGCATATGTGTACTTTGCCGATGAATAAATTCAGATATTCTATGGTAAAATGCTTGAATAAGACAAACCTCTAACTTTTTTTTTCTTTCGGTGCTTGACAGGACCCAAAAACCAAAACAAATTATAACTTTCATGAAAGATATGAAGGAGCTCTTGGTGGAGAAAGTTTTTGTCGTTAATGTTCTCGGTATTTTCATATGCTCTCTCTATCTTTTATGAATCATTTTTATCTCATTCTCTTTATTTTTGCTTCAAATATCTCGTTTGTAGTCATTATGAAAGTACATTTATTGTTTCTAATTCTCATCGACTTTCTTTTGTAGGCTATGTTGCATATAATTTTGTCCTTGGCGCATACTCTTATTGGGGTCCTAAGGCTGGGTACAATATTTATAAGATGGTGAGATTATCATTGACTTGGGGGACTCGATGCATCGTAGTATAAATTGGATTATTTAAATTTCTGATCTTATTTTCAGAGCAATGCCGACATGATGTTTGGAGGAATTACGATAGTTTGTGGAATATTTGGAACCATAGGAGGAGGCTATGTTCTTGATTATATGAACAACTCGATCTCAAATGCTTTCAAGGTACTTCAACATAATTCTCGTAAAATTGCATTTCAATTTTGTTGTATATTTCAATGCAACACTAAATGGTGAAAACGACAATGAACAGAGAATTATTTTGATGCTAGTCTTCAATTTGAGTTTGTCATTGTCTTTTACATACCATAGGCTGTAACTATATGTTTATTCATTGCAGCTTCTTTCGGCAACAACATTTGTGGGAGCGATATTTTGCTTCGTTGCATTTTGTATGCAGAATATGTACGGTTTCCTGGCTCTATTTGCTGTCGGCGAAGTACTTCTTTTTGCAACCCAGGTAACTTTTTCGAAAGAACGCCAAATAATACGAGTAGATTAGGAAAAAAGTGTAAGGGTTATAAAAATCTTCGATATTTCCGATGTAGGGTCCTGTAAACTTTGTATGCCTTCACTGTGTTAAACCAAGTTTACGACCTCTATCTATGGCTATTTCAACCGTTGCCATCCACCTTTTTGGAGATGTGCCATCCTCGCCACTCGTTGGAATTCTTCAGGTTTGCCAATTTTTTGTTTAAGGTCCTGAAATGTGTCATTTGGTTGCATTTTTACCATGATTATTATTGCTATTTATGGGTAAAGAGGATCTGTCAAGTTCGATTTCGTATGTATGATATTTATCGACTGATCAGGGAATGAACAAACCTGCAGGATCAAATTAATAACTGGAGAGAAACTGCTCTTATTCTTACAGCTATTTTGTTCCCAGCAGCAGCCATATGGTTTATAGGTACATTTCTATTCACTCTCTCCTTCAAACTCTCTGCAAATAGCCTACGTTTGAGAAGGGTGTTTTTCAAGTCCAAATTCGCATATTCGTGTTCTATCCAATGTCCATATCACTAGAAACACTGGTGGAGAAAAAAATTGTGCTAAAAGATGATCGTTATTCATCGTAAATTAGCAAAAGGGTAGTCTGAAAATAGTAAATTTCAGTTTACAACCTCGAGATGACATATTTTCTTTCGCTTGATGACTGGCAGGTGTATTTCTACACAGCGTGGATAGATTTAATGAAGAAAGTCAACAACAACCGCAAGATGCTACTGAGATTACATCAAATAGGTCGACTACGGCACCATTGCTTGAAGCCAAGACGACTGAGGCTGCACCTTCAATGGTCGAATCTTAGTTCCGACCGGTTGAAGTTTTTGCTCTTCTTTTTTCCGTTTCTGTAAATAGGATTTATTATTCGGTTACTTTGTGATTATATGTTGATTCTTTTCAAGTAAAATGGTTGCCTACTCCATGCGAATAGCGGATTGAAACTTAAGCAATAATCTCGCATTTCTCGGTCTACATTCTGCTAGTGAAACGCAGGATGGAGCTCATGAGTTCTATGGTTTTGGCTTGTACACTTGTAGAAGATGAAAATTGGAGTAAAAGAAACTATTTTTTATTTAGTTTCAGATTCTACTGGAAACTTAACATTATTTATGCATACATTAATGTATTTGTGATTTAGTTTTAAATTCTGAAAATATTATATAATTCATGATCATGCAATTGTAATAAAGGATAATATTAGACACCACTATACATTCAAATTAAGAATTTTTTATATGGGGTGATGTGCAATTTGGCCCTAACATTGATGTGCAAATGTAATCGTCATTAAAATTTAAAACCCAGGTGCCAACATTCGCGCCGCGTTGAGGCGATGACGAACTTGCTTAGGACGAGGATATCATCGTCTCCATAAGGACGACCGCATCCTAAATTTTTTATTATTAATAACTTTTTAATCAATTAATATCTCTTTTTCGTTTAGATTTCGCAACAACAATCTAATAAAAAAAGCACCCGAAAAATAATATACCACAATGCTATTTCTTAACGATTTGGTTCGCATGTGTATTAGGAGAACATCAACTACACGAAGAAAACTTTGTATTAACGTCAAATACTTTCAATTTTAAGTTGAAAGATATTGTGATAAATTTGCGTTTAAAAAATTAATGTCAAATTGTTGTACAACAAATTGAAAGATTTGAGATGTTATTAGTCGAAAAATTCGTTTAAGGTGTTTGCTGAAAATAGTTTAAACGTTCATGTTGTCCAGTAAAATTAACTCTTATAAAAAATATAACAGTATATTTAAAAAGTGTAAATTAAATCACAAAAACTATGTTCAAATAGATGAGTTCATGTAATATTAATACACTTGCAAATAAGAGTTTACTTTCTTATTGAAACTTGTTAAGATATGAATAGCAAATAATTATTGGTGGAGTTAAAGTTCAATCAATATAGTTATATATTTATTGATTACATTAGTTTAGTCACACCAATATTTATATTTTGGGTTAAACATAAATTTGAGTCTTGGTTTAACTAAAATAGGTGAAAATATGCTTAAGTTTCAAAAAAATTGAATTTGAACAATGACCATACATCGGACATCCAAGCTTCCTAAAATATATAAATTATTACTATTTTTTACTTGAAACTTGCACCTTCAAAAAACACTAATAAATTTTGAGACATATTAGAGAGTTTCATATCTCTAAGATGACTGATAGCGATAGCTGGAGCAACTGAGTGATAACATACAATGAGGAACACTGCCAAAGAAGAAGATAATGAATATGATGAATTAGGTAAACGAACCAATCTGTGAAGGTTATGACCCCACATACCAAGACTTACGTATGAAAGAAGATGAATCAATATATGAAAATATTCGACCGTTTGATTTTAGATACGATGTAGAGATGATTATACCACTCAACTCAGACGATGATGATGCAATCTAAGTATGTATTGATTATACATTTCACTGATTGCTAAACGAGACATGTTGCCCGTCGTTGCAAAACAAGTTGGTACTTTATTACCTCCAAAAATCACACGAAGACTTGGTCGACCGAAGAATAAAAGAATAAAAGACGTTCATGAGTTCCAGCAAAGTAGCACCTTACTTAGTCAAAAAATCAATCTGATGTAATGTTGGACATGTGATAGGAGCAGACATAATAAAAAAATCATGTTCCAGAAGAGTATCTACTTCATTCACCCACATACCAGATATCAACGAAGACATAGTCATTAGATTCGACATTGACTACACGATGGTCACAAACGAATCAACCTGCACCAATTTCAAAACTCGATAAAAATCCAGAACCTCGCTGTAGATGGCCAACATGGCTGAGATGAGCATTCTGAAATTGATTCGTTATTGTAGCGAACATAATGAGAAAAAAATACATATTACATAAAAATTATAAGTACAAATGAAAAAAAAACATAAGTACATACAATCGATTCCAAAATAAAAACATCCATATTGCATAAAAAACGTGTACATATGAAAAACTCAATAAAAATCAACAAAAGTTTAAAAGAAACAAAACACAACTGAAAATCGCCAAAGTCAGGAGGAGGCTACAAAAGATGCTGATCATAAGGTGGAACACAAATAGTCCAGCTGCATCCATCGTACGTTGCATCTCAAGCAATCTGGGCTCCAAGCTATCAATCATTCTCATCTGCTGAGTATGGTTATGTAACACCCACACTTTTGTATATTATAGTTGTGTAGTGTATATGTACGTTATTTATTTTCTTTCACTTTGGATAATGATAATGTTGAATATTCTGAATTGTGATTGGATTACTAAATGAGCAAGTAAGGATTTAGATTAAGTTAATGGTAACACCTCATGCTATTTAGTGTCATATTCACCTTCTTTAGTTTCTTCAAATGTTTAAGTTAATTAGATGGTTTCATTTACAGAGAAACCCACGAAATTCTTCAGTTTTTCTCTCTATTTCTCTCTATCTTTGGAAGATCAAGTGAAGATGTTTTGGTGGATTAAAGAGTTTGTGAAGAATTAATGCATTTAAAGTGGGTTTAGTGTACGCTAGAAGCAAGAAAAAGAATAAAGGAGAGAACCTTCGACCCAAAAGGTTTTGGCTCGAGTTTCTCTGCTCTAAGGTATTCACTTCTACCCTAATATCATTTCTAAACTGAGGGTAAGGTTCTTAATGGTAAAATTTGCGTATTGGTGAAATTTAATACAAAGTGATGCAAAAATCGAACCATTATGAACAGTTTTAGGGTTAGGTATATAACGTAAGTATAGAGGTCTCAAATGATTTTGAGGTCTTCTGGTGAATTGAAGTAGACATCTTAAGGATTAAACAGACACCTAATTTGTTTCACTCGGATAAGTAGAACTCGCGATATAGAATTTGGAAGTTTCTGTTTTATAGTAGTAACTTGAAAAATTATAGTTTGGAACAGTTTTGGGAAATTGAGATTTATCAATGATTTATGATCGTCAAATAGATCCTACCTATTCTAATGATTTATATTATACATCATAAGGAGAATTATGCCCCCTGAATCAAATTTATTGGATCGGTGTAGCTCGAGTTACAGCAGTTTAAAGTTACTACAAAACATGACATTTTTCCAAGACTTTGAATTGTGTTCTCTTTTATTTTGTTTGGATTACCATATTGCTAAGTGGTGAAGATTAAGTGAGCAAGTGATTATATTGAAGCTAAGGACCTAAGGTAAGATTATGATGCATGTGATTGGCCCTTAAGTGAGACTACATTATAAAGATTAAGATTATTGTTTGTTAATGCTTTGATATACTGGACTGCTTGAGGTGTAATGCACAATACATCGACCTCAATTCATTTGAGTTTTGTTTGTGTGCTTGGTTGATATTGTTTGTTAGAATCAAAGATATGATACATGCATGTTTTGTTTATGAAGCATTGTACATGAATCATGCATCATGTTTTACTTAATAACGAAAATGAATTTCTCATGCATGATTTTTCATAGACAACATAACATGATATAAAAAAAGAACAAAAGAAGATTCATGAATCTCACGTGGACGTCATAGTTAACCTCTCAATTTTCCATCATAGTTCGCCTCACAATAATCTCATAGCTACAGTAACTAAAGAAAAGAATGAATGTCACAATCGAAACGAAATTGCATAGTTTTACAAAAGTTCATGTTATATATTTTATAGTTTTCATGTCTTACTGAGCTTTAGGCTCATTAGAAGGACTTTATAATGTAGGTGAGGAGTTTGATGCTCATAATGATAATCACTGATGATGAAGGGTGTCAATGGCGAGCATTTGGGTTGTTAGTGCGAAGATGATCAGTGTGCATGGTTTTTCATGTAATGTAAATAAGTGTTTTGAAGTCAAAGTTTAAACGTATGGTATAGTTTATAAAATATGTTGTAAGAAACATGTTTTTGAATAACTATTTTGTATGGTTTGTAATAACGGTATTTGACAACTTTTGAATGTAAATTATGAGTGTTTCTAAAAATGTTTGATTTTATATTGTCATTTAATTAAAAATAAGTTCATGTATTTCAGTCTTCCGCTGTAATCAAAGATGATTTTATCATTGGTAATGAGTTTTAAAAGAAATAAGGTATAAAAAAAATTCTCTGAATGTTTTAAGGATTTTCAAAACGGGATGTTACATGTAACTATCCATTTGTGTCTCAACGCTATCAATCATCTGCATCTGCGGGGTATGTTAGAGGCTCATTTACTCCAGCACAAACATCAAAGATGGATCTTGCATGAGTGGTGGATGAGAGTCTAGCCCCGACATATGACTATAGGACGGTCCAAACATATGACTAAATGAAACTCGCGTCATCTCACCATATGGAGGCTGCGGATGCCCAGACATGTTGAGCAGGACTCAAGAAATCACGTTCAACTTATTTACTTTAGGTTTCGTCAAAGACTCAACATCGCAATTAGACGTTCGAATTGATCTTAGGTACGATACTTCGAATCCACCCATATTAAAAGCTAGAAGCTCACTAAAATTATAATACATCTCACCCTCATCCTCATATCTTATAGCATGATTAATTTGGTCCGGTGTATAATTATATTTGACCGTTTTTTCCATTATGTTTTGTTTGTATAATTATATTGACCGTTTTGTCTTTTTTGTTTTTGTTTCTATACTTGCAGTGACCGTTTTGTCCTTATTAGAAACACAAACTCGCCGGCCACAATCGACAAATCGGTGAAAACGCTGTCGTATTGGGTGGGGTTTGAATTTTGACCATGATTCCCATCGTCTCGTCTCCTTCACCATCAACAATGAAATTAGGGTTTCACCCTTCTACTCATTCCATTTCCTCTAATCCCTCTCCGCTTCCATCTACCCGTCTCCCTTTTCTCTTTATCCCTCTTCTTCCTCAGTCTGCACCCTCCTCCTACGCCTCTTCTTCAGGTTCTAATGTCTTGCCTGTGTTTTGTTTTTCAGCTCACTCTCACTCACTCAATTTAATATGAAACTGATGTTCTGTCCAATGATTTTCGGTTATGGATGTCTGTTTTTTTTCGTACTATAATTCTTATTTTTCAATGTTGTTTTCCCCCTCTTCGACGGCCGGGAAGTATTCCATGATCCCAAATTATTTTGTGATCGCAGAACTGTTAACGAGAAAATATTTTGATTTTTTCTTTTCGCAGGGAGACAAAGGTCTGTCTTTTCCGTGAATTGTGTTTATAAGAGCGAATTACGCCCGTCAGACTTGATGGGTTCAGGAGATAAACTTCCAGAACTAAACAGAGGTCTTTACCCCCCAATAGAACCATACAATACGGGATTTTTGAAGGTTTCTGATCTTCATAATATTTATTGGGAGCAGTCGGGAAATCCTGGTGGATATGTGAGTTTCGTCTATTTCTCACTCCATGTTTTTTCTTTACCTTTATACGTTTGTTATGGCTACATAATTGAAGATTATTGTTGAACTGTTAACTTTCTTCGTTTGTTTCTGCTGGTCAATGTTTAGAATTTCTCATGCAGGTGCTGGATTGAATTCTAATTGATGGGCTTAACTGCTTCATTGTTGTCGCATCTGCTATGATCATTGTTTTAAATATGGTGGATTTTTTTGTAGTTGTTTCTTAAACCAAAAACAGTTATTTTAATTAAAAAAAGAGCTTGAAAAGGTTCCCAAAATAAGATAAAATGAATTCACAAAATATTAGTACTGGTGCCATCCGCTGCTTGTACAGTAGGTGATTTGACGGGAATTTTCTCTTGACCCCCATGGTTAACATATGTTGATTTTTTTTCGAATTACTGTAATTTTTTTTTTCTTTTTCTCTCTAATTGAGAAAAAAAAGATCGGGGATATGAAAAAAATTGTAGAACTTGTGTTGCAGCCAGTGGTCTTCCTTCATGGGGGACCAGGGGGAGGAACAGCTCCCAGTAACAGGAGATTTTTTGATCCGGAATTTTATCAGATCATTTTGTTTGATCAGGTTACTAAAATCTTGACTAGCAAAATTGAATTAGTTTTCTCTTCAAGTTTATAGCTTATTTGGGAAATTTCATTTGTTTGTAGCGAGGTTCTGGAAAAAGTACACCTCATGCATGCTTGGTAGAGAATACTACATGGAATCTCATTGATGACATTGAAATGCTAAGGAAGCACTTGGGAATTTCAGAATGGCTGGTTAGAATGTTCACTTATCTCTGATTTGGCCCCCATATATTAATTTCACAGGAAATATTCGGCACCAACTAATTCCTCTGCAAATAAATATGCAGGTATTTGGTGGGTCATGGGGGAGTACACTTGCCCTTGCGTACAGTCAGATGCATCCTGAAAAGGTGAAGAAGTTCAATAGAAGTATAATTATGCTTTGCTGGCACCTCATTACTTGTTAAGCAAGTAGTTTGAGAAACTATTGCTAATTCTGACTGGTTGTGGACAATATTTGTTTGTTTCATGGAAGGTTAGGTAACTAGCTTGGTGTTAAGAGGAGTATTTCTCTTGCGGAAGAAAGAGATTGATTGGTTTTATGAAGGTGGTGCTGATGCTATATATCCAGATGGTATGTGCAGTACAATATGGTTATATGTCATGTATGGGACACTTAGTTGCAAATTTTATATATCTTTGCAAGGAGCAAGCTTTGGGTTTTTATTGCTGCAGGTCGTGAAAATAATTAGCAGTCACTTTTTTGATGTGGTCCGAAAAATATCAGCTGGTCTTTAACATGAAACTTAAATTCATTATTTTCATGGTGTTTATTTCTGTTATAAAGCGAGGCATTGTTAAACTTGAATTCCATTATTCTCTTGGTTGATTAACCTGGGTATTAAGTTGTTGAGCTCAGCTGATCAATTTATTCATGTGCAGCTTGGGAGCCATTCAGAGACCTAATTCCAGAAAATGAGCGGGAATGTTTCCTAAACGCATACAGCAGGAGGTTAAATTCTGATGATATAGACACGCAGGTAAAGAATACATTTTGACCTTTACATTATTTAGCTTTGGTTTTTGCTTTTGTGATTATCTTCTTTTTGCTGTTGAAAATTTGGGTTTGAAGAGTAAAGAAGTTTGATTGCTTATTAGTTGGCTCTATTTATTGCTTTGCTTACTTACCATCAATTTCTAGTATGCAGCTGCTAGGGCGTGGACCAAATGGGAAATGATGACTGCCCATCTTCTTCAAAATGAAGAGAACATTAAAAGAGGAGATGACGATTACTTTTCACTGGTTAACTTACACATTATTTTATTTATGTATTATTTACCTATCAATTGCTTCCTATTTATTATTTGTACTGATGTTTTCATATTATCTTTTTCTGGTCCCTATGCAGGCATTTGCAAAAATTGAAAACCATTATTTTGTTAACAAAGGATTCTTCCCTGCTGATTCTTACTTATTGGATAATGTTGACAAAATACGGCATATTAGTGCTGTGATCGTACAGGTATTCTGTTTTTACGGTTTTCCTTTTTAACTAAACAATATAGTAAGCTTGCTCTAATGAGTCTGCTTATGATATATTGTTATGTATTGTATACAGCTACTATTACTTGGCGATAATGAGTCTGCTGCTGATTCATTACCAATCTTCAATATTTCTGTTTGTTCATCTGCTGGCAAATAAACTTGACATCAAATGAAACTATGAATACTCCCTATGTTTTGTTGTTGACTTTAATTATTATGTTGCATTTTTTAATCCATTAGTGGTGCTATTTTAAAGGTGAAAGTTAACCTTCTCAGAGGCCTAATCCTTGATTTAATGTAGTTTTTATGTATTACTTCGCAGGGAAGATATGATGTCTGTTGTCCTATGATGTCTGCTTGGGATCTTCATAAAGCATGGCCCGAGGCAGAACTCAAAGTAAGGGCGTTAGATAAATTATTTCATGTTTCTTTAAACATGATCTTTGCTTATCATTACGTTTAGAGGTGACTCTAAATGCTTTGAATGGCAGCTATCTGCTTTTGCTTTCCTGAGAAATTTTAGGCTAAAATAATTACCTACAATTCTGTTTTATGTAAATGAGAAGAATCCTGTTACTTCATGCAAGTATGAAGAGTTCAAAGATATTAAATTTTTATTATTTAATATTAACCCTCTTTTATTTAATTAAAATCTACATGCACCTTGATTCCTGATAAAAAAAAAAGTATATGTCAGTGAGTAAATGTTGATAAATATTAGTATCCCGAGCAGGTTGTTCAAGATGCAGGGCATTCGGCTAATGAACCTGGGATTACGGCCGAGCTTGTGGCTGCAACGGAGAAACTAAAACACGTAATCCTCAAAAATTAACCTTGAAATACTGGGTAATAAGCAAAGCTAATTTTCCATCAAACTAGACATTTTGACGTTCTTTTATTAGAGTGGATTGGGGATATATTTTATTCACATAATCACATCTGTTTGTGGAATGAAACCTATATTTACTTGCAATTTCAGGGTAACTGTGATGTTTTCTTTTTTGTTTTCTGGTTTATGATTGAGATGATGCGTTGTGAACATGTGTTTATACTGCAAGGTGAATATCAAATTTTCAGATATTTTGATCTTTAAATCTCGCTGATGAACAACTTGAATTCTGGTATAATTTTAATAGAATCTCTGTGGTGATAAAGTTCTTTAAGTGTCGGACATGTCGGATGAAGTAGCTTAAACAAAGCTATAGCAATGTAGAGAAAAGAACCCATCACAGAGAGATGAATGGCGATGAATCCCCCATCTTCTATGAATTTGATTGTTATTTCTAGTTTCTGCGCCAATTTTTCATTTAGTGACTACAATCATTTGTTTCATACTAACATTTGGGGTGGACATAGCACTTTGGACCCATTTGCATGGTCCGGGGCTGGCCGGTTTGCCCATCCTACGTACTCTTCTGCTTCTACCCTCTTCAAAAAGGTGTTCGATGTTCATAATTTTTGGGGTCAAAGACGGTCGAATCTTAGGAGTGGGCAAGGGCCGAGTCGGACCGATTTTATTTAGAAATAGAACTTGAATTGAAATTTACGGTTTTGGATTTTTTGAACCGGCCCGAAATCAACGGTTCCAGTTTTGTTTTGGTTTTAGCCAGATTTTTATTTTATATTTTAAAAAAAATTAAAATATAACAAAAGAATATAATTTTTTATTATATTTAAGTCAGTTTTAAGTATTTGGGCAGATTTATAATTAATTTTAGGATTTATATCAGATTTTATTAGAGTTTCGGGTCGAGTTTTACTCGATTTATTATATCTAGTTTCTTGGTTTTTTACTCATAAAAACCAACGACGAGCCATCAATAATTGTTTTTTAAAAATTAAAATCAAAATCAGATTAAAATCGACAATTCTAATTAACTTCGTAATTCTAGCTTGGTTTTGCCCGTCAATATAACCCTATTTATATAAATAGCTAAAGTAGGAAAGATAACCCTACTTCTGATATGACCTAACCAACCCTGATCTTTCGACAGAATACCCAATCTGTTTTCTGTCGATCTGCCGTGTTCTCTCTCTCCCCCCCGTCGATCAGGCCAAGTTCAAATCTCTAGCTCTCTGCCTCGTCTGAATCAGTAACCTCAAGGTTTTTGAATCTGTGATTTTGGTTTATTTTATTATATTAATTTTTATTCTTAATTGCAACCCTAGTTCGTAGTTTTAATCTTATCTAAGAGACACTGATAAAAGTATAACCCAAGCTGTGAATGATTCTTCTCCAATGTCTTGTCGTTTATGTGCCCTGATTGTGTCGAAGATGGCAGAACCTTTATCTCCTTGGTTAAGATTACTGATTACATTTGAATGTATTTGTTTGATCGGCGTTTGATTTAGTTCTCCATTTTCGTTCTTTCTAATCAGATTGAAATTGGGCAGATTAGGTCTGCTGTCTACCTAGTTTATGAGGAACACACTGGTCGAAATCACCATTGATACTAATGATTATAAAAGTGTTGAAAATTTACATGACTAAAACTTAATTTCCTTTTCAATTTAGTTTTCCCCACTGAAAACGATTTTCATATTGAGAAGAAGTATATTGTCTTGAAAAAAAAAGTGCACTGAAGAAGAAAAAACTGTCAAAGGGCCTCTGCATACATCTTTTACAACCAAAATTTTCCTTTAGTTTTCACTTCAGCCATTGTCCAAAGAGTTGGTGATTCAGTCACTGTAACTGGGTTGGAGAAAACTTTCTATGATGATTTCTGAAACTGTGTGAACTAACTAATTTTATTGATTTTTATTTCGGATGCATTTCCTTATTACTACCTCTTAGGCTCTTACCATAATTATTTTTGTTATGATTGTAAACATCCCTCTCTCTTGTACTCTAATAGAGAAAAGATGGAATTAGATGGCTAACAATGCTATCATCATGTATAGTAGCTGTCAATTTTATATTAAGAAATAACAATACTAATAGAGGTTAAGTGAACGTTTGAGGTGTTCTACTGGATGTGATAGGTGACCTGAAAACTGTATCACCTTCTGCTAAATGTGTTTCTAATAGTTAACAAATGAGTTTCGAATCCTTAGTTTCATTACTTATTCACTTTAGTTGATGAAACATATCTTTAATACAATTTGTTACTGTTTTCAGACCATTTTGACGCTAATAAATACAGTTCTTGGTTTCCCTTTTCCGCTCTCATCAGATGTGAAGTATTGGGTCTTTCCTGATAGAAAAATGCTGGATCTGTTCATAATCACAGTGAGAAACTGATCTTAATATTGCCAAACCTACTTCATATGGAGGACCAAACATTTGTGGTTGGTCAAGAGTTTGAGCTACGTATCATTAAGAGTGATCTCATACGCTATTTTGCCAAGTGCTCCTCCGAGGGTTGTCCATGGCGAATACGTGCAGTGAAACTTCCCAATGCTCCAACCTTCATAATAAGAAGTCTTGAAGGAACACATACGTGTGGGAGAAATGCGCAAAATGGGCACCATCAAGCTTCAGTAGATTGGATTGTTGGTTTCATAGAAGAACGACTTCGAGATAACATCAATTACAAACCGAAAGATATTCTACACGACATTAACAAGCAATATGGCATCACTATTCCTTATAAACAAGCCTGGCGAGCAAAGGAACGGGGTATTGCAGCGATTTACGGTTCTTCAGAGGAAGGCTATTGTTTGCTTCCTTCGTATTGTGCACAAATCAAGAGTACAAACCCTGGAAGTGTTGCAGAAGTCTTCACAACTGGCGTAGAAAATCGCTTTCACCGTCTGTTTATTTCCTTTTATGCATCCATTTATGGCGTTGTCAACGGTTGCTTACCAATCATTGGGCTTGGTGCCATCCAGCTTAAAAGCAAATATCTTGGAACCTTGCTTTCAGCCACTTCTTTTGATTCTGATGGTGGTTTGTTTCCACTGGCTTTTGGCATTGTTGATGAGGAAAATGATGAGAGCTGGATGTGGTTCTTGTCACAGTTGCACAAGGCGTTTGAGATCAACACCAAAATTATGCTTCACTTCACATTTTTTTCCAACGGTCAAAAAGGGATCATCGATGCAGTGAAGAAAAAATTCCCAAGTTCTTCCCATGCCTTTTGTATGCGTTACCTCAGCGAAAGCATTGGCAAAGAGTTCAAGAACTCGAGGCTCAGTCATCTTCTATGGAAAGCAGCATACGCCACCACTGCAATTGCTTTCAAAACGAAAATGGCAGAAATCAAGGAGATCTCACCTGAAGCTGCCAAGTGGTTGCAAAGATTTCCTCCTTCTCAGTGGGCATTGGTGCATTTCAAAGGAACACGATTTGGTCATCTTTCTTCGAATATTGAGGATTTCAATGAATGGATTATCGAAGCTCGAGAATTACCCATAATTCAAGTCATTGAGCAGATACACTGCAAGTTGATGTCGGAATTCGAAGAAAGACGATCGATAAGCGCTTCATGGTTTTCTCTACTTGCGCCTTCTGTCGAGAAGCGATTGATGGAGGCGACCAACAACGCTTCCACCTGCAAAGTTCTTCGATCAGACGAGGTGGAATTCGAGGTCATCTCATCGGAAACATCAAATATAGTTAATATCGGGAGTTGTTATTGCTCTTGTCGGGATTGGCAGCTTTTTGGAATACCATGCTCACACGCAGTTGCAGCTCTTATGTCGTGTCAAAAAGACATATGCAGCTTCGTGGAGAAGTGTTTCAGTGTAGCTAGCTATCGGGGAACATATTCTGAAGAGATACGCCCCATTCCGGGAATTGTTGATCGGAAAAATCAAGTAACTGGCTGCTCAGATGATGATGGAAAAGTTGTGCTGCCACCCAAGTGTCGGAGGCCACCAGGCCGGCCGGAGAAAAAGAGGATTTGCGTAGAGGACATTAATAGAGAGAAACACACCGTGCATTGCAGCCGTTGTAATCAAACGGGACATTATAAAACGACATGCAAAGCAGAGCACTCGAAAGGTATCAAATAGTTTTAGCCTCGATGTAGGATTATGTCTATACCGATAGCGATAACCTCGTTTTTCCGGATAATTCTGTTTATTTAGGCAAGTTACATGTTAGTACTGCTAGTTTATGTGAAAAAAATACGATGTTTATTGCAATAGGAAGATCCTTTGCCTTGTTCCTTTCCATTTATAGTTATTGTTCCACTTGGACACATTTTCGATTTCATTGCTTTACAGTAAAATAATGTCCACCACTTCAGGAATTCCTTAAAACCTTCTCCGCGAGGTCGGGACAACTCGAGTTTTCTCCAACATCTCGCCGAATGTGTCCCACGAACTTCGGCCCGAAAAATGAATCGACATGCACTCATGTTCTTCCCCGAGAGAAGTAGAAGTGTCGACTATGATTCTCGGTTTCTCTTTCTTAAACGTTATGTCGACCCATGCTACCCATATATCAAAAAAATGGTTCTAACATCATCCTATACTCCGAGTTTTGTACAAAACAATGAACATTAACGAAACAATTTTTTAGAATCGAGAAACAAAAACACCGCTGGATAGTCGAGGAATGTCTGATTTTACATGATGCAAAACGTAAACTACAATATTTATGAAATACGTATTTTGATACTGTATTTATTTAGGGTCGCAACCTTAATTGGAAAACAAATTTAGATCTACTTTTTGTTGCTCAGTTTTGGTCGAATTTATTGAATTGCAATGTAGCTTAAAAGTAGATGCAAATATTATGCTTATCCCAGTAGAATATTGGAATGATCGAAGAGACATCCTTAAAAAGAGGAAATAGTAGATCTAATTTTTGTTACACATTATGGGATTTGGTTGAATTTATTTAATAGTACCAACTTTATAGTCCCTGCTCTTAATTTTGATGGGCCAACAGCCACCTTCTTCCCAATGAATATAAACCAAGAAAAATTAAAGATAAATGGAACACATAATAAAATAAAATGATGAACTCCCTGAATCATTCAGCTTCTTCAAATCTTTATCTTCTCTATTTTTATTTTTTGTTTTGAGAGTAAATTAGGGTTGCACTGTTCTTTCGGTGGCACTTTAGCAGTGCATTTTTACGTGAACAACTCGACAACGTAAGCAGAGAAGTGCCAAGAAANGTATCAAATAGTTTTAGCCTCGATGTAGGATTATGTCTATACCGATAGCGATAACCTCGTTTTTCCGGATAATTCTGTTTATTTAGGCAAGTTACATGTTAGTACTGCTAGTTTATGTGAAAAAAATACGATGTTTATTGCAATAGGAAGATCCTTTGCCTTGTTCCTTTCCATTTATAGTTATTGTTCCACTTGGACACATTTTCGATTTCATTGCTTTACAGTAAAATAATGTCCACCACTTCAGGAATTCCTTAAAACCTTCTCCGCGAGGTCGGGACAACTCGAGTTTTCTCCAACATCTCGCCGAATGTGTCCCACGAACTTCGGCCCGAAAAATGAATCGACATGCACTCATGTTCTTCCCCGAGAGAAGTAGAAGTGTCGACTATGATTCTCGGTTTCTCTTTCTTAAACGTTATGTCGACCCATGCTACCCATATATCAAAAAAATGGTTCTAACATCATCCTATACTCCGAGTTTTGTACAAAACAATGAACATTAACGAAACAATTTTTTAGAATCGAGAAACAAAAACACCGCTGGATAGTCGAGGAATGTCTGATTTTACATGATGCAAAACGTAAACTACAATATTTATGAAATACGTATTTTGATACTGTATTTATTTAGGGTCGCAACCTTAATTGGAAAACAAATTTAGATCTACTTTTTGTTGCTCAGTTTTGGTCGAATTTATTGAATTGCAATGTAGCTTAAAAGTAGATGCAAATATTATGCTTATCCCAGTAGAATATTGGAATGATCGAAGAGACATCCTTAAAAAGAGGAAATAGTAGATCTAATTTTTGTTACACATTATGGGATTTGGTTGAATTTATTTAATAGTACCTACTTTATAGTCCCTGCTCTTAATTTTGATGGGCCAACAGCCACTTCTTCCCTATGAATATTAAGGATGAGCGCCGATCCAATCCGATCCGACAATCGTCGGATTGGAGTTTTGGATCCGATCGGATCAGGTCAAAAGCTCCAATTCGATTCGATCTAATCTGAATCCCGACAAAATTATCGGATCGAATCTCCTTTTTTCTTATACATTTTTCAGAGAATTCTTCATATTTTTCTAAAATTTTCCCTGAGCAATCCGAACATATCCATAATCCAAAATAACTAAAATTATTCATAATCTACAAACTATTCATAATCTAAAAAAATTCATTCATAATTAATTATAATCCAAAACTATCCATAATCTAAATCTATCAATAATCCAAAACAATCATAATCCAAAACAATAATAATCTAAATCAATCATAATCCAAAACAATCAAGAATATAGAAACAATTCATAATCTCAACATAATACATAATCTAAAACATATGAAACTATCATAATCCGCCGATTAGAGTTCAATAATCGGGTCTACGTCTCCCCCGGTTGCATTCTCCGTAATTTCTACCAAACAAAAACACATAAAACATATTTATTAATTAATATTAATTAATAGTAATGTTAATAAATAACGTATAGTTGAAATTTACCTTCGTCAATCGTTTTGTAATATTCCAATACCTCCGGCAAATATGAAGTTTCAGATTCAGAACGGATCCAACTCTGAGTGTATATAAGAGCCTCCACTGTTTTCGGTAACAAAGAAGTGCGGAATGAGTCAATAACGCGACCACCACAGCTAAAAGCTGACTCTGACGGCACTGTAGAAATCAGAACGATTAACACATCATTCACTATCCTACTCAAAATTGGAAATTTATGGGAATTCAATTTCCACCATAGCAAAAGGTCTAGATTATCAGAAAATTCTTCAATAACATCGTGTAGGTAGACGTCAAGTTCCGACCTACTAATTCTAAACTCGGTAAAAGATGACCAGAAGTATAATCTAGAAAATAAAGGATCATTCAATAATGGTGCGCTAACATTGAACAAACTCGATGGTTCGTCACTTGAACTCAACTCATTGTAAAATCGGCGCAAAAGAACATTTATTTCGTTATAATATTCACACCTCCGCTCGTCTCCCATCAGAATGGTCAAACAAAGTTTTAACATATTTTCTTTGCATCGAGGATCCAAAACAACTGCAATTCACGTAAGTTTATTCATTTTTTCGACGTTTTCTCAATACTGCAATACATGTCGAATTTCACAATCATGTCGTTAGTCATTGTTCTCAATAATGGATTAGGACCGTCAACGTGCATTTAAATAAAAAGTTTCATTCGATATACCTCACTAACATACATGTTGGAGGTCAGATACAGGAAACCCGATACTGCAACCATCAAATCATAGAAAATTTCCAAGAATTTGCTAAATTGACTAACATTCACACAATCTTTGTCTGTGAGAGACCCTTCTTCTGCTATATATGCTAAGAACTGAGTGTCAGATTCTGCAAGTTTGTCGAATGCAGCTGCATACTTCTCAGCTCTTTCCAAGATAAGGTATGTCGAGTTCCATCGAGTAGACACATCATATATCATATTGCCCTTAAATGTTATTTTCATCATGTCAATGCAACTGTTGAACTTCACTAAACGTGTTGGTGAGGATTTAACGTACTTCACTGCCTTCCGTACTCGACTAATAGAAGTTTGATGCTCTAAGCCCATCATTCACAATTAAATTGGTGATATGAGCAAAACATCGCACGTGAATGAACTCTCCATCTAAAACAAATTCATTTCAATGTCGCAAACTCCTAACCATATGTGCAATGACCACATCATTTGACGAGACATTGTCTATCGTAATTGTGAACATCTTCCCAATCTCGCAATCACGCAAATATTTCTCAGTTAATTTTTCAATGGTTTCTCCTTTGTGGTCGTCAATCTGCCGAAAATTTAAAATTTTCTTGTGCAATTTTCAATCTCCATCGACAAAGTGGCCTGTCAAAACCGTGTAGTTTATATCCTGCGCCGACGTACAAGTATCCGTAGTCAGGCAAACTCTGTGATTACTTTTACTAAAATATTCTTTCAACTGATTTTTTTTCTTTTATAAATGGCATCGATATCCCTTGACACTGACTTGCGCGAAGGTAGAACCAACTCTGGCCGGAGATATGCACACCACTTTCTGAATCCTTCTTTTTCTAGTATTTTCATCAGTAGTTCATCAGCTATTATCATGCTCGCAAGTACTTCACGCGTTTCTGCCTGCGTAAAACATGATACAGAAGACGAGCTTGCTTCCCCTTTCAGCGTAGTAAAAGGAAACTGCTTCTGTAATTGATCTGTCAACAAATACTTTGAGCAATTCTTCAAATGTTGTGTCATATTCGAACTTCCCGCCTTCTTCGTATGACAAACATATTTTTTGCCATAATGGTTGCAGCTAGCTCTCGAATCCTCCATATCACATCCTTCGACCAATGTAAAATGATCTCAACATGCAGCCTTCAACGCTCTTTTTCTTAGATTAGG
The DNA here is from genome assembly GCA_003255005.1 of Begonia fuchsioides. Lineage (NCBI taxonomy): Eukaryota > Viridiplantae > Streptophyta > Magnoliopsida > Cucurbitales > Begoniaceae > Begonia > Begonia fuchsioides. The sequence goes on along the minus strand of QAOC01012068.1, from coordinate 551,772 downwards.
GGCAGACTCAGTAGGATTCGTAGTTCTCGCAGGAGTTGTAGATGTTAATTCTATCGTTGTGTCGATAGTTGCAGAAGCTGTACCTTCCATTCTGCAAAAAAACAACCAAACCAAATTTTAAATTCTCAAATATAAGCAAATATAAATTGACTTACATCAAATTAACATCCACCAAATAAGTTACAAGTAAAGGATGATAAATAATAATACTTTAAAAACAATTACCACAAAATAACAGGTACTATAAAACAGTTTATTTGATTTGGTATTGTGGATTCATTAAAAACATTCTGCCCGACCCCAAAACCAAAATACATTATTTTATCGAAATCGTCCACCCTAAAAACACAACAATAACCACAGTACACCAAACCAACCAAAATGCTACAAGTTGGGTCAAGACCAATTGATTTAGTATCTCATGCTTAGTTTTAGTTAACTTAGTCTAGTAAAAACCAAGAACCAGAAGCAAATTTGTAAAACCAACACCCGACTTACTTGCCTTAGAGCGTTATATGTGCTATGACAAAATAATAAAAGTTTGAAAAAAAAATTCAAGATCCAGAACACATATACAAAATCGATAAAAAACAGAAAATCAGAAGATACAAAAAGAAAGAGGCGAGGAAACTTCAAGCGCTAGAAGTTGTTGCGACTAGGGCTGGGCGGAACTATGACAAAATGTTTCGGAATTGATCGGGGAAGAACGCGGCAACGGGTTGATTGTCAAAGTTCGTCGCAGGGTTCGGAATCGATCGTCGGGATTTCAATTTTCAGAAAGGGTTACGGATTTGAGGGATTTTGGAGTTCGATTATAAACAGCAATTCGACGTTCGGATTGGATCGGACCGCTTTGAATCCGATAACGATCCGATCCGATTAACGATCCAAAAGTCAGATCGAAACTCGACTTTGCCGACCGAATACCGCTGCCCAATCCGACTCGATCCGATCTGATCCAATCCAGTCCAATCAAATTGTCGGATGAGGTCGGATCCGCCTAGTCCTAATGAATATAAACCAACAAAACTTAGTATAAAATTAAAGATAAATGGTATACATAATAAAATAAAATGATGAACTCCCTGAATCATTCAGCTTCTTCAAATCTTTATCTTCTCTATTTTTATTTTTTGTTTTGAAAGTAAATTAGGGTTGCACTGTTCTTTCGGTGGCACTTTAGCAGTGCCATTTTTACGTGAACAACTCGACAACGTAAGCAGAGAAGTGGCAAGAAATCGTCGTTTGTGTTCTTTTTTTCTACTCTATGGGCCTCCATATTGAAGCTTCGACTGCATACATCTCTCTCTCTCTCTCTCTCTCTCTCTCTCTCTCAATAGCTCTTCACATGGCTCTATAAATACCCGTTACCAGAGCCCTTCTTTCTTCAGAGCTCTTCGTTCACTTGAAGAGAGAGAGAGATAGAGAGACAAAGAAGAAAATGTGGGTGGCAAAGCTTCTCCTGGCCACAGCCCTTCTTTATCTATCTACAATCCAAGCCACCGTTCCACTAAACGACCGTCAAGACTTTGTCGATGCCCACAATGTGGCTCGAGCCCAGGTCGGAGTCGGTCCAATCTTCTGGAATGAGACGGTAGCCAACTACGCCCGGCGATACGCTCGGTCCCGATACTTGGACTGCAACTTGCAGCATTCCAAGGGCCCTTACGGCGAGAACATCGCCGAGGGATATGGCCAGTTGTCGGGAGGAGATGCCATGAAGTTTTGGGTGGCAGAAAAGGCAAACTACGACTACAATTCAAACTCGTGCGTCGGCGACGAGTGCCTGCACTACACGCAAGTCGTCTGGCGGAATTCCGTCCATCTCGGGTGTGCTAGTGTCAAATGTTACAACGGGTGGGTTTTCGTCACTTGTAACTATGATCCGCCCGGGAATTATGCCGGTCAACGCCCTTACTAGTGTTCGCATTTAGCGTTCTTATAATGCACGTGTCACATCGCTGAATGTGTCACGTTAGAGATAATCATGTAAGGATATATAATCATAATCTATACAATAATTGTGTTACTAATGTTCATACTTAGCCTTCTTATAATGGCACGTGTCGCATTGCGCAATGTGTCACGTTAGAGATAATCTTATAAGGATATATAACCATAATCTATACAATTATCGTGTTGGCTGGTGACCTAGTGATACGTTGATATGTACATGCGTGACATGAGTCGATCATTCGTTTATATGTACATCCATGACACGAGTCTATTATTATGGTTTGTATCATCATCAAGTGCTTAAATTAGTAGGTGTTGAGATAGTTTGTTTATGGAAGATCGCGTAACTAGGCCTGGATTAAAATATTTAATCAAGAAACAAAATAAGTTTTAAAAGACATTATTTTTATATATTTATGTCGGAGAAGCCTTTTTCCTGTGTTTTGATTATCGTCTCGTCTCCTTCAAGCCTGATCTACGATTAAGAAAACGACATGGGATGTCCTTGAAAAATAGAACAAAATATGCAATTCTAAAAATATTTTAAAAAATTCTACGTTAAAACACATTGGAAACTAATTCTATGTTTGACACATCGACATTGGATCAATTACGAACGTTCTGGTGCAATGTTCAAGCGATACGCTGGCGTCAAAACAAGGTTATAAAGATGAACATTTATCGTAAAAAAGTATTAAAATCTACAAAAATACATAATATTATGAGAATATGTTTTGATTTGAGTATCTTAAATTAGAATCTAAATCCAAGAATCAATCTTCCAAATCATAGAACAGACTTGTTCTGCATGAATTTGTTTCTTTTATTCTTGTTGTTCTTCTTTATTTACTTGGAACTTGTCTGCGCTATTAGCACATCGTTTGGTTGTATTTTAGGGTTTACCTGCATTAAAATGAGCTGATTTTTTTTTTTTTCTGATTGAGACCACGGTTTTAGCGAACTATGATCAAATTATATATAATGACAGAAATAAATTTATACTAGATAATTTAAAAAAGAAACATGACATGAATATTAATACAAATATGTGACAATTATTCTAAAAAAATTGAAAAGATACTAACTATTTTAGTATAATCCAATTTTTAAATATATTTTTCATAAAATATGACTTTCTAGTCCAAATTATTATTTCCTGTCGGACTCTTAATGCGTTACGCCACCCCCATGATTGACTTAGTTTGTGCTATGATGTTTTCCACGCTTGAAACAACTTGTACCAATCTTGATGTATGAATTTGTTTACTAGTCTTTATGGAATCGTCTTACTTAAGACAATTTTCCAAGCATGTTATCGTCCTTTATCGAATAATTTTTGATCCGTGTGTTCTTCTTCGAGACCTTTCTCCTCTCCGAAATCTCCATTGAAGTTCGAGAAGAAGCGTTACAGTATTTCTATCAAATTTTGACAGGCAAACTAAGAAATCCGTTAGCGGTCAATTTTAGTTGATTATGTTTTTATCAAGATGCTAATGGCGTAATTTGTGTCGTAGTTTCTTTGTTCAAATTTATTAAATCAATTGCACTACTTTGCTGTTAAATAGAGAATTACATTCAAGGAAAAGTATACCTTAAATGTTACGATCTAAATTCAAATGAGTATTTTATTTTCACCGGTGAACAAATTATACGAAAACGACATTAGTAGTGTGCTGTTAAAGTCTAGAATCCAAATAATTTTCTCTATAAGAAGGCTTAAAAAAGTAGACAATATTAATTAACGATTTATTGAGAAATAGAAAAATCTACAAAAACAAAAACAAGAAAAGACATAAATTCTAATAGTTTTAACATTTTATTCCCATTAATTGATGAAACAATGCTAAGTAAATTGACGTAATTTGTTAAAATAAATAATAAAAATCCAACATATTAATTGATAATTTTAAAAGTACGTGGTATCCGTTACAACTAATAGCATAGTTCATGCCATAAATTGATGTTTATCATAAGATTATAATTAAAATTATAACCACGGGTTTGTGTTTTTTTTATGTGGTAAATTGCTGAAACTACTATTTAATTAACTACTTTTAGTGAACCTTGCTTGAATAATAAACCGACAAACGACATCTCATTGTCACGCGAGAAAAGATTGAAATGCCGAAGACTAACATTACTTTTATGGATTTTTGTTTTCTTAGCTCATCTCGCTCCTGCCAAAATGCGAGAGACAAGGTCAGCTGCCGAATCTTCAGGCTCGAGAGGGGACCAAGCGTGGTTCAGCCGCTTCCCCAATGGGAGGCCCGGAGACTACCTCATTCATCTTAAGATTATCTGCACACAACGTGGGAAATTAATTACTGGAGGCTCGAGTCTCGAGAGTCTCGATCTACATTAAACTCAAACTTCAATCTTCCCTAAGGTTGCAAGAGAAGCTATGCCTTGAAAAACCCTTCCTCATCCAAGAGATCAATCTTAAACTAAATACAAATATTGGCATAAAATTTACTGACGATCATGACAAACTGGAACCATATCATTTCTCATAAGTTTAATTTGTTGTTTTCCCTTCTCAGCTATTACAGGTAAAATAATACAAATATAAACTTACCAAGACTAATTAATTTGCTCAATTTGAAAACGAGCAGTGTACTCAGGACAGCTCGATGATTTTCGCCCGCTTCTGTGACTTGGCATTTTTATTTGAAGAACCTCCATTGACAGACTTTGATCTTTTGAGGATCAAGGGGAAGAATCTTTTAACATTATTATCATTCTGAGTGTTGTTCCTATCATCTTCTTCTTCGTCTTCTTCATCCGAGGAATCTTCATCACTGCTGTCTTCTGATCCTGATCCACTATCATTAGCAACTAATGGAATAACAGGCTGAGAACCAGCTATAGCAGATTGAGCAGCAGCCACCGCTTCTGGAGTGTGAAGATCAGCAACACCCAGCATTAAATCCTGTAAATAATATTTGCATTAACATCCACTACTGCACATTCATACTTTTATATCGCCAAGCTGTAATATCCCATTTAAAGGAGGACACCACTTAGTTAATCAACTAAACACAATGATATCATTCGTACTTTCATCGTTATGGAAACACGTGTAAATTTTTTTCAACTCAAGCTTTAACACCCAACACAGAAATAAATTAATGTGCTACAATGGAAAGCACATGTTAATACGCAAATTCATAATACAATTAAGATTTATTGCATAGAAGCCCCTTTCAATAGCAGTTAGTCCGAAGATATAAGCATCAATGAACATAATATAAGATAATAAAGGTTCTGATAAAGGATAGATTCATAAGGGCAGAGGGTAAAATAGGAAATTTAATAGTTAAGCAAGATTATTGCTCACCATTTCAATTACTTCTGATCCATTACCAGAGAGCACTTCAATATCAAATTTCTCAGAGTTGTCCTGCATTATCAAAACACAGATCATCAATAAAATAACTCGAGGACCTGAAAATAAACAAGTCAACAAAATAGACAAGTTAAAATTGAAATTAAGAGTATGAGCAAACCTTAGCATCAACTTGCAGCCTTTTATTGGCTTCAGAGATGACTCCTAAGAAGTCTTTAATTCTTCCCAGAACTGAGCAAAAAAAAAAAACAAGCACGAATCACGAGCTACCACCAAAAACCATAAAAAAAAAACAGTTCTTCGTGAGTAAACACTCATTATTACATTTACAGTGACACTTCAATCGGTCAAAGAATAAACTTTGTAGCATTAAAAAGTTTTCCCAAGGACAGGGAATTAAGCAAATGTATAGAAAACGAGATAGATAAGCTTGAGAAAGGCTTTTCGTTGATTCATGTCAAAACGCAGAAACCAAATTTAATGAGAATTCTAAAGTACCTTGGCTTTCAGGAACTGAAGTAGTAACTGGCTTGTCCTTTGGCTTTGACTGCTGAGATTTCTTATGAATAGATCCATTATTACAAACAAGAAGCGTTCGTTCTGTAATACGCAATATATACAAGAATCAACAAAATTCTAGATTTGAAAAATAGCAGAGATAGAATAAGAGAAAGAGATACCCAAGGGTGATGAACTCTTCTGGTGCTCCAAATGCATAAGATCCTTCCTAATGAGTTCCATATACCTCTTCCTAACCCAGTAAATTAAGAAACAAAAAAGAAGCGTCAGTGTTTCAAAGTAGAAAAATTTCAGACTGGAACTCACAAAGAACAACAAAATCGACAACAATAACATAAGAATAAGAAAGACTCCAGAAATTTTGAAATAGGCAGTGAAGGACTCTAAAAGTCCTAGAACGCAAAGCTAAGAAGTTCAAATCATTACTACAAGCGGAAAGGTGAGAAAACTAGAGAAACGAGAGAAGAAGAGCGAGAAATGAGAATGAAAAGAGACCGGAAATCAGAAGGCTATAAAACTAGAGATAACTATAGTTGTCTTCCAGCCAGTCTGCAAGCAATCGTCGTCGTCGGGAGAGTGCAGTTCGGCTAGGTCAGGAAGGGGCAGGCCATGCCATATCGGGTTCGGGTTGGGTTGGGTTTGGGCCAACCTGACCGAACCCGACCCATGCCCACCCCATATGGCATGGCCTGCCCCTTCCTGACCTAGCCGAACTGCACTCTCCCGACAACAATTGCTTGCAGACTGGCTGGAAGGCAACTATAGTTATCTCTAGTTTTACAGCCTTCTGATTTCCGGTCTCTTTTCATTCTCATCTCTCGCTCTTCTTCTCTCGTTTCTCTAGTTTTCTCACCTTTCCTACTTTCCGCTTGTAGTAATGATTTGAACTTCTTAGCTTTGCGTTCTAGGCCTTTTAGAGTCCTCCACTGCCTATTTCAAAATTTCTGGATTCTTTCTTATTCTTATGTTATTGTTGTCGATTTTGTTGTTCTTTGTGAGTTCCAGTCTGAAATTTTTCTACTTTGAAACACTGACGCTTCCTTTTTGTTTCTTAATTTACTGGGTTAGGAAGAGGTCGGGTTGACCCAACCGTTTGGGTTGGGTTCGATATGGGTCGGTTAATCGGTTTTAAAAAAAAAAAAAAATGGTTCTTTTCACTCTGAACGATAATGGTTGCAAAACTGGAAAACAGAGAGCATGAAATAATCTTTCTTCCAGGTGAAAACCGAGCTTAAACAAAACCATAAGAAGAAAAAGAGCATAACGTTTACCACCAAGTCATGCCGATGATACTCTCGGCCTTCCATCGAAGAATTAGAGGATTCAATTTCACAAAGCCGGCAATAAAATAAGCAACAAACCAAAAATTTAACCCAGAAAATGATAGATCCCGTTCACAATCAGCTCAGTTAGAACCGCCAAATCGATCCAATCAATGAGAGAGTAACAAAATTCAAAACAAAAATACTAAATCGTTCAGAATGTGACGAAGAAATAAATTTTGGTTCTTCCCCAAAAAACCAGATAAAACCAGGACGAAAACAGGGAAAACAGATATGCAGAAAACTGAGTCTTTAAGGGTGGAATATATATAATTAGGAAATAGTCAAATAACAAGATGCAAATGACAGATGAAAGAAGCAAAACTAACCTCAGATCAAAAACTTAATGAGCTGGAAAAACAGAAAGAAAGAAGCGCCGATTTACCTGTTGTTTGACTACCTCTCGTGGGTTATTTAGGGCAGAGAATGCTTGTATATACTGCGGAATTAGACCTCCGGTGATCGGGATCGAGAGAGAGGAGTGAGGAGTCGGGAGTCGGGATTGGGGATTGAAGAAGATTAGGGTTTTTTACAACCCAACGGGTCGATCAATCGGGTTTGACCCTCTTGGGCCACCGACCCGCAACCCGACTCCCTGGTTTCTGACCGACCCATTAAAGATTTTTTAGCATTATAACTTACCGAACCCGTTCGGAACGGGTCGGTTACTCAGGTTGGGTCGGTTATGCCCACCCCTACTTTTAAGTGACCTTTAGCTAAAATTTTAGTTTTTGAGCTCTATATTTATTTTCAACCCTGCCCAACCTTTCAGGTTTGTTTATTGTTTCATTCACGTAGAAAAGTCTAAGAACAACAAGCCTTTGTGAATTAAATCTCAAAATGTCTTTCAACTTAAATTCTAATTTTTTTTCAAGCAACTTTTGTAAAAAAACAGGTTTTGTGGGATGCCCTCATCTCAACATTGGATCGACGGTTCGACGAGCACAAAATCGACATTGGGCTTGAATTTTTACCGACTCATCGGAGGTCACACCCACAGCTGCTCCACTTCCATCGGACGATCTCCTGTAAAGTAGGTTTGTTCTTCTGTAATCTTTTCGAACAATTGAAAAAATTTTCTGTAACTTATTTTTCTTTTTATTTGGCCCAATGAATGATTTCGGTATTTATATTTCGATTCGTACAATGCATGATTATTAATTATTAACTCTTTTACAAATTGATTTTAAATTGGATAATATATATGTTGAATGTTATTGTTTCGATGTTTCGATGCTATTGTTTTCGAGTTTTTTTGAGATATTAATTCAATGTTATTGTTTTCGTGTTCTTTTAGCGTAATAGAGGCGATACATATAAAAGTTATCATGCAAATTTTATTTTTTGGATTGAAGAAAACAATAAACATAAATTGTTCATCAAAATTTAATATTACATAATACGGAAAAAGTTATAAAACTTCAATATACGAAAACAAAATTTCTATGTTGGGCTCATTTGGTTTGATTTGTTTAAGCTCGACTGGCTTGGGTCGGCTCGCTCGTTTAGGCTCGAGGCTCGCGAGCCGGCTCAAGTCAAATTTTTTTGAAAAAAACTCGACAGAGCCAGCTCGAATAGGCTTTACAGATTCGACAGGCTCTGCTCGCTTGGCTCGGCAGACTCGACGAGCCGACCGTCCTGACTCGAGCCAGCTCGTTTGACACCACTAATCATCATTAGATGAGAAATTCGATTTTGTTTCATTTATTTGGATTTCAATAGTATTAATAAAATAATAATATTTTACAAATATTAGCACGAATTTGAATTATATTTAAGATTTAAATGTTTATTAATTTAGTATTTATATTTGATCTATTCCCGCCAAGAAACCAAACCAGTAAGATTCTCTCTCTCTCTCTCTCTCTCTCTCTCTCTCTCTCTCTCTCTCTCTCTTATCTATCTTTGTGGAAGATGGAAAGATCGATCAGCGCTTCTGACTAATCGGAAGTTGCGGAGAAGAGTTCAACGACGCAATGTACTACAACTGGGACAGCTGTGAGTTTGCCGCTGCAAACGCGATCATCGATGCGCTTTGTGTCCATCTTGTTTACGTAAGCGATGGAAGAATATCGAACTGTGAAGCCGTTTTAGGAGCGATTCATAGACGGAGGCAGAACTGGATGCCGATGCTCGAGAGGCAAACGTACCACTCCATCGCTGAAGTGAAGCTCGAGCTCCAGAAGTTGAGGGATAAGAAAATCGGCAAGGAAAAGAAAGCTGAAGAAGAATCTTTAGACGGAAAAGAATCTGTCTGCGATAACTTTATACAAAGTTTAGAAGATGACCTAGCCGGAAAGGAGACTGGACTTGAGGATGGCGATTCGGATGGCAGCGATAAAACCGATTCAGGTAAGTTTCCCGTTTTAATCGTTGAGAAAATTCATTACTCATCTTTTCCCCAAAAATTGAAAATCAAGATCTCGAATCAACATGAAAATCTGAGAGAATTTCTCTGTATAGTTCACTAGAGTAAAGAAACTATAGACATTTTCAAATCATTATCTTGATAGTACTTTTCTTAGTCAAATCTGAAAAGACTGATATGAGCATTGGAATCTTTCCCCTTTCTTCTCGACATGGATTTGAAGCCGGTAATCTTTATCAGTGTCCAGAATTAATATCATCTTTCTCTAGTCGTTTTTACTAATGTTTCCCTCCACACACCTTAACTTTGTTTTGTGTGTTTTGCGAGTTAATCTAGGATGTATCAAAAAACAACTAATGAATAAATTTTTGAAGCAGAGGCGAATTGGAATGACCTGCAAGATTGTAGTTTTCTAGTCAATAGTCACTGTTTAATATCTGATAGAATGCTGCCCGTTAAACTAGGCAATTGCCTGTGTACCAATCACAAAGACTGCGGAGCACGTCCTGCTGAAATCAAGTTCACAAAAGGTTTTTCAGCCAAGACGTTTGTAAAAGGAAACGTGGTGAGTACTTTTGTACATGATGTAAAATTGAAACTGTGATACTTTGCTTAAACAAATCAGAATCGTTAAAATGATTAAAGAATGGTTTACATCTGGCAGGTGAATGCAGTAAAAGGGTTGAGATTATACGAGAACGTATTACTGAATCAGAGTTAACCCGGTTGAATGACCTTATGAAGGCCGTCCGGGCGGCTGGCAAATCGGAGAACTCTTAGGTCAGAACTCAGAGCATCTCTTCCCATCCCGAAAAAGTTTTTCTTACTCAATCGAGTACGCTGATGTTGATTCATTATGGTTTTGTTCTGCTTGAGAGTACAGGCGAGACTTTTATTTTATTCAATCAGCGGGAGAAGGATTATAAAAGAAAGCTGGTTCAACTTGGAGTTCCAATTTTCTATCAGATAAGAGAAGATGGCAATGGTGAAGCTCTAGCAAACAACCGTATGATGAAAAGTTCGTCACTGTTGGTGATTTCAACATTTTAATCAGAGCTTTGTTGGTTACAGTCAATATAGAGCCAATTCCATCTCTTCTTCTAGCTGTGATTGATCATCTTGCTCAATGGGGACTAATCTCAAAGCATACAAAACCGAATGCTTGCATCATCAATTTTTTTGACGAGGTATATCTTTTAAACCTATGAAATTAATCATTTTTTTCAAAACATTTAAACCTTGTGTTGCTTTCTCTACTTTTGTTTAGGAAGAGCGCTCCCAGCCATTTCAAAAACCACCTCATCTAGGTGGGACAGTAGTCACTCTTTTCCTCTCCGAAACAAGAGTGGTATTCGGCCGCACGCTCGAGAGCGATCAAAAAGGGAACTTCACGGGACCGCTCATGCTCTGTTTGAAAGGAGGGTATGCATTCTAATTCTTCTGAGATAGCTGCTCAAAGTTTCAAAATTTAGGCTCTGTTCTTCAAAGAAAGCATATATGATACATGTAATTGATGCAATAGATGTCTAATTCACAGATCTGTATTGGTCATGGGGGGAACAGTGCTAACATGGCCAGCCAATGTGCAGACAAAAGGGTAACCATAACATTCTTCCGGGTCCCGCATGATCCCGAGAAATGCCAGCTCAGCCCCGGCTCCCCGGACATTGCTAGTGACGTGGCTCTCTGGCAACCCGATGTTGTTAGTAGGTATGGTTGTCCGGACGAGCAGCTATTTAGCTATGGGGCGATGGTTGTGATGCCACATCAAGGATATCTTTGCCAAGCTGTTCTTATCTTAACTCCTATAGTATTCATCCCCTGCATTCTTCTCCCTGGTGATACAAGAGATTTTTGGCCGCGCAGAGCTCGTGTTCGAGAAGATAGGCTTCTTGCATTAATTTCAACGGCTATATCGAATGCACCAGAACTTGAATCAGAATCAGAATCAGAAAGATCGAGAAAATATGGTAAGAATGGTCCCCCGAGCACACTTGCTCTTGCTCGTGCATTAGCTCATCGTCGAAGAGAATGGCTCGTCGGACTAGCTTCCCCAGCCGAATCCAATGCTGCAACATCAGAACCCGGTTCTGAATCTGAATCTGAATCCAAACTTGAACTAGAACTAGAACTAGAATTGTGACTAAATCATGCAATTGTTCACCCGAGTCCGTCAGGTGCAGCTCAAACTTTGTTTGCAAATATCACAACAAAGTTGCGTTGTTAAGATCGAATACGAGCTAGAAACAAACATCACCAATCTATTACATAGTGACACATTCAAATAGATTGAATTTAATTTTAATAATTATTAAAATAGAATAAATATTACTGTTTTATCTTAAGCAATAAACAGCTATTTATTAATAAATCGAGACTATGATTACTGCACAATGTAACTATTAACAGAATAGCATCTTATGCATGCTACCAAATTAATCATCTTGAATTAATTAAAAAATAATTAATTTAACTAATTACATCTTCTCATATAGTATATGTAATTAATTAGTCATCAATCATTAACAACGACCCAACAAATTAATCAACCTTAAACCATTTGCCAGACCTCGTAGCCAATCTCTCTCATCGGTCTTCACCGTCTTCCTCGGGTTGCCGTTTTGCAATATATAACGGATAGGCTATGGTTTCTCTTTGGAACTGAAGAAATTGACTGTAAATTGAAACCATTTTGGTCATCGGAGCTCCGGGAGAGAAAGAGATTCGTTGCTGCTCATAGACCTCTTGATATCATCAATATGAGCCACAATCGGAATCGGCCTCTCCGGAATCGCCGGAACCGATAAATCTGTTTCCAACATTTTCACGACCTGATCCATAGTTGGCCTTGCGTATAATTGTGGGTGAGAGCAAAGAACCGCGATTAATACATACTTTTCGATCACTTCCGGAGGGCCTAAATTTGGAATTCCGTCATCGATCACATCGAGAGTCCTTCCTTCCCTCACCAATGTCCATGCCCAATCGGTCACTAAGCTCGGCTGCTCGTCGCTATTCACCGTTAGTGCCTTTCTTCCGCTCAATAGCTCTAGAAGTAACACTCCGAAGCTATACACATCGCTCCTCTCGGTTAATTGACCATATAGAGCATATTCGGGAGCCACATAGCCCATAGTTCCAGCAACTCTTGTGCTCAAATGAGTCATTCCCTCCGGGGTGAACTTGGCCAGCCCGAAATCTGCAACTTTCGGCTCGAAATTGTCATCCAAGAGTATGTTGCTTGCCTTGATATCTCGGTGGATTATGGCTGGTTGAGCCCCATAGTGTAGATAGGCTAGTCCTCGGGATGTTCCGAGGGCGATGTTTTGTCGGATCGGCCATGATAGTTTATCATCGAATTCGCCGAATAAATGGTCGTGGAGACTACCGTTTTTCATCAAATCGCATACGATTATCCGTTGATGGCCCTCGAATGGAGTGGTGGCTATGCAATATCCTCTTAAGCTGACGAGGTTTATGTGTCGGATGCTGGCGATGACCTCCACTTCGTGGGCAAAAGTGGCATCTCCGGCTGTGGAGCAATTCTTGAACCTTTTCATGGCTACTTCTGAGCCGTCTTCCAAATGGCCCTTGTAGACATTGCCGTACCCTCCTTTTCCGATCATACAGTCCCGGGAGAAATTCTTCGTTGCTTTCTTGATTTCTTCGTAGGTGAATCTAATCAGAGTCGTGCTGTCACGGATTGACTCCAATCCAGAGGCTAAACTCGTTTCTACTCTCTGTATTTCGTCTCTCCTTCTTCTTTCCTTTCTCCGTGCCCTGATTTTCCGCCATGAGTACCAGCTCCCCAGAAGCAGCATTAGGATCCCAATTCCACAGCCAATGGAAAGCCCTAAAATCATCACCTTCCGCCGCCTGTTTTTCGGCTTCGAGGAGGAGAAGTCCAAGGAGAACAAGCATTTCGCCGTTCCTAAGTCGGAAGGACCAAACGGATTGGCGAATGCGGCGGCGTATATGAACGGATACGCAAGGCAATCGGAGACATTGCCGACTGATGATCCCGTCAAATACGACGCCTGCAAGATCGACAAACTCGTCGTACATGAAGCGCAAGGAGAATTGTTCTCGAGAGATTGATTGCAATTCGCAACGACGTTATCGAGAGCCTTCTTAGGTACGATCTTCTCGAATTCCTCTCTGGTTGTGATGTTCATACAGCCGTGAGAAATCCAGCTAGTTTGAAATCCACAAGAGCGACGAATTTCAAAATTGGATCCGGAATCGTTGTCAATTAGGAATTGGTACGAGTCCCAGCAAGACTCGGACGAGTCGACCGGGGGAAGAAACAAGCCAGTGAGTTGAAGATAGTGGGACTCAACGAGCCGAAGGCCCTGACGAATATACTGGCATTCAATGGCGACGTCGGTGGAGGGGCGGCCGGAGCTCTGGACGATCCGGCGGAGGATCGAGAAGTCGAGGGGGCATTGAACGGTGTCGTTTTGGGATTCAGAAAGAAGCGGAAAAAGCGAAAAACACAGTCCTAGAGTGAGAAAAAGGAAACAGTTGAAAGACATGGAAAACAAAGCAGAGCGAAAGAAGAAGAAGAAGAAGAAGAAGAAAAAGGAGGAGGGAAGAAGGAGACTAGAGTACTTAAGAGAAGCATGAGAACTGCGAAACTGAATCGATTTCCCGAGTCTGAAAGTCCAAAAAATGGAGCTTTTGAGGAAGAAGGCGGCTTTTAGGTTTCAACTAGGCAGTACTCAGTAGTAGAGCCTCGATAAGTCAACTACAGAGAAAGAGACCAGAACCTTCGTCAATTTAGTATAATCAAAACATGTTTTACGAGAGCAAAAATAAATTAAAATGCAATTATTTAAATGGAGCTTATACTAACTTTCAAGGACGCAGATCGTGTTTTGCCCTTGTTTTTTAGGTACCAAACTTGTCTTGTCGTCAACGAAACGTGACGAATTTCTCTTTTTTTTTTGTAATAGTTATTTAAACTTCCCGTAATTATTTTCTATTGACAAAATCATAAGATTATAGTCTGACTAGAACCGTTAATTTTGAACTAATTATTAATTTTAATTTTTAAGAAATGAGAAATCAAGAACTCGACCGTTTATTTCAAACTCAGTTCAATTACTCACTATTCAATTAGTTGTATTTTCACAATTTTGATTTTAATTTATCCTGCCCAATTAGAATGTTATTGTGATCAATCAATAGTTATTTTGATTTAACTTGGAACTAGGGTTCTAATTTCTAGATATAACCAATTGATCGATGAAAGAGAGATTTAAGTGCTGTTTTTTTTTCCTATATTGGATAATGCAATCTATTTTGAATAAGACGACATTTAGCAAAAATAAAGAGTAAAATAGGTGGTCGAATTGAAAGCGGGGGAGATATTCACAATTGATTCTATTGAATTAAAGTTCATAGTTGCTTGAATGCTTATGTTATAGCCAACTACCGAGTGGGTCTACATAATTAGTGCTAGTCGAAATGTCACGGCAAGCAACGGTTTCGTATCGAGGTATTAAATGTTTTGCAGAATACAATAATTTATAAATGATTTGGGGTTCATTTGTATTTCACTTTAAAAAATAACATCGGTTGGGTTTAATGTCGGTTTTCAGGGACATGGCATGCATCATAAGTCTATTTTATTTGATTTTGGATATGATTTTAGAACTAATTGAATACAAACGAACCGAACCAATCGGGAGTGGTCTACCCCGATTTAACCACCTACATTAATGTGCGGGAGTGGCGGAGGGTCGACAACTCCCAATCGGCCTCCTGCTTTTGGTTTTTTAATTTAACATTTTTATCATACATTACAACAATACAAGATAATGATCAACATTTATAAATTTTTTGCTAATTTCTTTATCACAAATAACAAGATAGTTTATTAAAAATACGTAGTAAATCAAAAAATTAAAAAAAAAAAACTCATATTATTTTCTTTTAAGGTTGTAAAACGATTTTAGAAAAAAAATCTCAAATAAAAAGAAATTTTAAGTTAATTGTTTATCTTAAAAAAATTTAAATTTTTCAATAGACTACGCATTTTTAATTAATTGTTTTATTATTTAAAATAAAAAATAAAAAAACATCATACATATTTTGAAAATTTCTAAATTATTATCTTATTATTATAAATGTGTGGTATAGATTTTAAGTCATTATAATAATATTTGATTAATAATTTTTTTGTAAAATGTTAAATTAAAAAACCAGGAGCAAAGATCTAATTAGGAGTGGTCGACCCCCAACCCTTGGGGTGGACACCTTGCCCATGAGGGTCAATCCTCATTCCTCTTGTTACTAAAAAAACGAAATTTCTCACCTCCAGGACCCACACACCTCGGTCCGACAGTTTGTGAGGAGGTAAGTTACGGTGATTCAGCAGCCCAGAGATGAAAGACTTTTTCCTGATACTCCAAGGAACTACCCCAACATTGGAGGTAACAACTCTCACACTATGACAACGCAAGATTCGAACTCCAACACTTGTTATCAGATCTGTCATCATTCGACCACTAAGATGAACCTGCACGGGCCAACCCTCATTCCTCTTGTACACTTATGAAGGGGCCTAAACTGGGAGTGGACCCCTCAATCCGTTCTTAGCCAATTCATTTACATGCATTTTTTAATATATTTTAAAATTTGAATTTTTTTCAATTTATTTTTTTTAAAATTTAAGGTTTTTTTACATATTTTACCTGAAAATTTAAATTTTAGTTTTTTTTTTAATTTACTTTTAATCTTGGGTTTGATGTCGGTTTTCCGGGATGGACAATTAATTGTGGGTTTATTTTATTCGGTTTTGGGTATGATTCCAAAACTACAATTCGACTTGATTTCCACGATTTTAATTTCCATGCCCTTAATCAGGATTTTTACCTGCTTTACTTGAAATTGTAAAGTCTAAAACCAAATAATTTGACATGTAAGACCGGCTCAAACGAACCGAACCATTCGGGTCGGTTTATCCCCGGTGCAAGTGTTCCTAAGTAAAGCCCATAAGTACAGAACAGAGCCGGCCACATTTGTCGAAGGGCCTCCTTCCTCTGAGACTGAGTTGCGTGTCGTGGTCCAATTCCTTTTTCTCTCTTAATCTTCGCAATTTCTTCCGAGATATCCCCCATCTCCCTTGCGCAGAACCAAGAAAAAACCGAGTTGTTGAGAAAGAATGGCAGTGTTACAACCAGGGTAGCTTGACCTCAGTCAATTTTGAGATGGCAGCAGAGAAATGATGGATTGAAAGCAACATACAGTGATCGGAAAGTGTTAGCACAGAACCTTGCTCGCGAGAGCCGAGAGGAGCAGAAAAACGCCGTCGACGTTTGTGAAAGAGTGGAAATCGGATTTCCTAATTCGTTTCATGAGTTTAATTGCTTGTGTGTTGTGATCGTAGTGATTTCAAATGAGACGTTCGATCGTCGGTGGCGATCGGAGATGTTTGCTGGCGTTAGTGTTGCAGCTTCAGGAGGTTCGGACGTCTGGCCTAGTATAGCTCTGAGACGAGTTTGGAGACTATGAGTATCAGAGAAGTTTCGCAAGTTGGAAGATGAAAAAGGGGAAGGGCAAGAACCATGGGCTTCTACCTAATTCTCTGAAGATTATATCTTCTTGCCTCAAGACTGTGTCAACAAATGCCAGCACGGTTGCTTCTACAGTCCGTTCAGCGGGTGCATCAGTAGCTGCTTCCATTGCTACTCCTGTTTCCGAGGATCAGAAGGATCAGGTTCTATCGCCTCTGTTTTATTCTTGGTTCTCGCCATCACTTTGTATATGATCTTTGCTTCACGTAGAACCAACAGTGATACCCTCATCCGTGATATTTTTCCTGTAAAATATAGGATCAGTGAAACAAGAATTGTACATATACTATACAGCTATAACCCGTTGCCTTTATGGATGCATCTGTTTAGCTTTTCAGTTAAATTATGAATCACGTCTTATTCAGATGTCTTCCCATGCTCACTTTGTATATGTTTTTTGAGTTTTTCTGGTTTCATTACTTTCTTCTGGCTGTATGCTTCTTTTTTCCCCTCGAAATTGATCAAACATATTTTGTCTTCGTCAGGTTACCTGGGCTGGCTTTGATACCCTAGGGCTTGACCAGCAGATCCTCAGACGTGTTCTCTTACTTGGTTACTTGGATGGATTCCAAGTTCTTGATGTTGAAGATGCCTCTGCTTTTAAAGAACTTGTTTCAAGGCGTGATGGCCCTGTTTCATTCTTACAGATTCAACCTACCCCGGCAAAATCAAATGTGCATGAAGGATTTAGAAAATCACTTCCTTTACTGCTTGTTGTTGCAGGAGAAGAAAGCAACTTACCAAGTTTGGATCAAAACCGTAACCATTCGGGTAGTCATTCAGGAAATGGATTTAGCCCTGCTAATGCTGTCCGGTTTTACTCCCTTAAGTCTCACAGTTATGTTCATATTCTAAGATTTCGTTCTGCCGTTTGTATGGTCAGATGCAGTTCTCACATAGTAGCTGTAAGCCTGGTAACACAAGTAAGCATTTATAAGACTGTTTTGTTGAGGTCAAACTACTTTTACTGTTCGTGTGAATAGTTTCTATCAACTTACAATTCGATATTCTTATGGTATTGTTGTTTCAACTAATTTTGCTTTTGAGATGGTTTATAGAATAGCTGACATCCATTTTGTTTGATCTTTATCAGGCTTACTGCCTATTTGATGTGTAATGCCCTTTCCTTGACTACGAAAAGCTTGTTTTTAGTGATTGATTTTTTTCCTGCATATTTTGATCAATTTTGCAGATATATTGCTTTGATGCATCTACTCTTGAGAATAAATTCAGTGTTTTAACGTACCCAGTCCCTCAATTGTCTGGAAATGGAACAATGGGGGTGAATGTTGGGTATGGTCCCATGGCTGTGGGTTCAAGGTGGTTAGCTTATGCATCTAACACACCATTGGTATCAAACACGGCTTGTATAAGCCCACAAAATTTTAGTCCCTCTCAAGGAGTTAGTCCATCGTCATCCCCCAGTAACGGGGGCTTAGTGGCACGTTATGCTTTGGAATCTGGTAAGCAGTTGGCTGCTGGAATAGTCAATCTTGGTGATAAAGGATACAAAACTTGGTCTAACTATTGCCAAGAGCATCTCCCTGACTGTTCAAATTCGCCAGTTTCACCAAATCCTGTTTGGAATGTTGGGAGACTTGCTGGAAAAGACACAGATAATGCAGGAATGGTTAGTACTAGAATTTAGCAATGCAACTATGATCTGTTACTTCTGAAATATGTTTAATCAGTCTTCTGTTTTTTGATTGGCAAGCATAATCTTCATTTGTACTTAAAAGGTTGGCATTTCCTGTTTTAGCTAGACATGGGTCTTTAGACAAAAAAATTGCTTGAAATATGATAAATTCTTTTGTTGGTAAAGTAGTAATATTCCTGCACATTCTTTTCACGATGTAATCTTTGAAGAGCTGGATGAACGGAACTGACAATAATTTTTCATGTATCATCAACATGAGTAGTCTGAATTCATAATTCACTTTTTCTATCTTTCCGCAAGAGACCAATAAAACAACCATCCATCACTTAAAACATAAGGAACTAGTGAAAGATGCATTTTATCTAAGTTTCAACAAGTTGATCTATGAGAAGGAATAAGTTGGTTGAATGTCAGTTTAATGTGATTGATTGCAGGTTGTTGTCAAAGATTTTGTTTCTCGGGCAGTGATATCCCAGTTTAAAGCACATTCCAGTCAATTATCCGCCCTATGTTTTGATCCAAGTGGAAATCTTCTGGTAACTGCATCAATACATGGAAACAACATAAATGTATTTCGAATTATGCCATCCTATTCACGCAAAAGCTCAGGATGTCAAGTCTTTGAAAGCTCAGGATGTCAAGTTTTTGACTGGAAGTCTGCTCATGTCCATCTTTACAAGCTGCATCGCGGAATAACATCTGCTGTGAGTATGTTCTATTTTTTAGATGGTAGCGTGTATTTTTTTTTTCAAAGCTCGTGCCTGATCACATCTTTCTCTCGCACCATAATTGTGTGGCAGATGATTCAGGACATTTGCTTCAGTAACTATAGTCAGTGGGTAGCGATTGTCTCGTCCAAAGGGACATGCCACATTTTTATTTTATCCCCCTTTGGTGGGGATCCTGGATTTAGGATCCTTAATTTTCAAAATGAAGAGTCCTCTTTGATTCCAGTTTTATCTCTACCTTGGTGGTCTACATCATCGTTTATGATTAGTCAACAATCTTTTCCTCCTCCACCTCCAGTTTCCCTTTCGGTTGTGAGTAGGATAAAGTATAGCAGCTTTGGCTGGCTCACCAGTTTAAATAGTGCTTCTGCTCCTACGATAGGAAAGGTTTTTGTGCCTTCTGGTGCTGTTGCTGCAATTTTTCACAATTCTCTACTTCACAGTCTTCAGCATGACCTTGACTCCTTGGCTCATTCCCTAGAGCATTTGTTGGTTTACACTCCATCAGGTCACGTTGTTCAACATCAACTTCTTCCATGTGTGGGTCCTGATCCAAGTGTCGGTGGTTCAAGAACACATTCAGCTTCCTTTATGCAAGTGCATGAGGATGAACTGAGGTTGAAAGTTGAACCTATTCAATGGTGGGACGTATGTAGAAGATTGGATTTTCAAGAAAGAGAGGAGCCTCTTTGTGGTTCTTTCTTTGATAGACAAGATAATACTGAAGCTGTTCAAAATACAGTAGGTTCTGAGGATAATAGTAGCTCCCATTTGTTCATATCTAATGCCGAGGTGCACATAAGCTCTGGAAGATTGCCAATTTGGCAAAATGCGAAGGTATTACTTTTGAATATTGCTAGACTATCACGTTTCAGTTTTGTCTCCTGCAACAGGTGTAATTTGATGTTTCTTTTCTAGATATGTATTTTTGTGATGGATTCTCCAAGGCTTAATAATCATACCGGGGGAGAGTTTGAAGTTGAAAATATTCCCGTCCATGAAATTGAAGTACAACGGAAAGAGTTATTGCCTGTTTTCTACCATTCCCATAGCCATAACCTCAAGTCTGGTTGGAATGATAGGTAGAACATGTCCTTTTCCATTTTTATTTCTTATAGTTCTTGCAACATTTATATCTGTATATTGGTACTCAGATTCTTAATTACTTTCTTTTTTGGTTATATTGACTATTGCTGAAGATTATAGACAATCTATCATAGTTAAGATGCTTTAATATTTGACCGTCTGTACAAGGTATGAAATGGATATCTCGCTACTGTAATTGATGAAGTCAAAAACAAGATGGTATTTTTGCAAGATCTTTTAACTAAAGAAACAGTTTCCATCACAATTTTAAAATTTGTGTGTAATTGTGTGGTTTCAACCTTATTGCATTTTTCTTTTTCCCATGCATTCAAATTTTAGTGTTTTTCTGAATTTACAGACATCCCCAAGAATTAATTTATCAACGCCCCGAACAATACTATAAGAATTTGTAATGAACATCCCCCTGTAATTGTACAGGCTCCTATAGCAATAACATATTTTGTTTCAATCATTTGCTCATATAATCTTACCTTCCCGAGGCTGCTTATTTTATAGTACATGGTTTTCTGACTGATGAAAAAATATTGTTATCTTGTGATTGATTCCTGGGTAAAGGTTTTAAGCAAGGAAATATAAGACAATCTATATAATCCCCATCTAATTATTTGGGAGTTTAACAAATATGCCTCTTGGTCTGAGATTGGTAATTTCGGAAACATGTATGTCAACTCTAAAATTGCTAATTTTATATGTTGGTCGCTTGATTTCTTGGTTGTTAATGGTTTCAGAGGTCATGTTGTCGGCCAATATCCCATTTCTGCGTCCTTAGAACCTCATCAACCTGAGGACAGAATTCCTGAAGAGATTGTTATCATTTGTCATTCAAAGCCTGCATCGATTAGCTCCACTGAAAGCTCAGATGGAGGTGAGAAACTTATTTGCAAATATTTCTTTTTCTTGTCAATAATGTGAAAATTGTTCACTCATAAATAACAAGATTCTCAAATTCAACACAACCTGAAACATGTGAAGATTCTGCCTCTTGTTATATGGGGTCCTACATATATGACCAACCACTGATTATTTTCTCCTGTTAGGGTCATCAAGAATGGAGAATATGATTGATTTGGATCAAATGAACTGTGAGAAATCGTACACTCCCTTTGGCCAGACTTTGAATGATATTTTCACCGGTGGAAAAGGGTTCGAGTCAGTTATACCCAACACAAAACCCCATAACATTCCACTCATTCAATCAGAAGAGTCAAAGATCATTGATTCCCACAGTAACTCATGCTTAATGGATAGTCTTTTACCTTCACCAGAAGTTTCTTCCGATACCCCATCTGTAAATACAGGCAAGATGACCACTCTTTCTTCATTGAGTTGTATCTATTCTGCTTCGACTTACACAGATTTTTCCAATGAACCTAAAAGCGTGTATATTGCAGTCGATTTGGGCCATATTTCGCCGGCTACTTCGGATTTCACAAGTCTACAAATTATAAATGAAGATATTGCTGACAAAAAAGGCAAAGATGGCGAGGGTGATCATCTGCTCGGTGCCATATTTGCTTTCTCTGAGGAAGGTAGAGACATGCCTGTAAATTAACTCTCTGTAGATTCATGGCTAATCCTAATTCGTCCTTTTTTGGTCCAGAATGATTGAAAAAGATCAAAGAAAGACACATCTCGGGTTCAAATATTTACACATTTGGCGAAGAAATGGAAGTACTCGACTCCTCTCTCTCTCTCTCTCTCTCTCTCTCTCTGTGTAAAGTTTGTAAATTGGGAAATTAATACGTTTGTTTGTGAAAAAGGTGGGTTTGAGGTTTGGGTTTGGTGAGGTGTGGGAAGAGATGAGCTCATTTGGCTTGCATATCTCTGCCTATTCAGCCAGTAGAGAGCCATGGGAGAATGAAGTTGGAGCCTCCGAGAGGTGTATAAAAAGGTACATTCATTCTCATTGTTTGATGAAAAGAATTCATTTCGTTTGTGCAGTTTTGGATTTGGAGTTTTTAGTAGTATTCATAAATTAGACGTAATTACATTTCTTCGTAATTTATACTATGATGTTTGGTGTTATATACCGTCCCGATGTCATTGCTTTTTTTATATATATATAAATTAAGCTTTTGGCTTCCAATTAGTAACAATTTGAACATTGTGGTCAATACATGTAACCAAGTGCTAGAAAGAGTGAACAAAACCAAACAAGAACTACAAACTAGACAAAAAATGTCGATTTTAATTCGGTCGTTGTTCTAATTTTTAAAAAATCGTGATTTATGAGCCGGTGACGGTTTTTAAGAGTAAAAAACCGTAAAACCGGATCGTAGGAAAGTTTTAAAATCGAGTAAAATTCAATCAAAGCCCTGATAAAATTCAATATAAATCTTAGAATTGATTATAAATTTGTTTAATTATTTAAAATCATACTGAAATATAATAAAAATATATTTTGTTGTTATATTTTATTTTTTAAAATATAAAATAAAATCGATTTAAAATTAGAACAAAACCATAGTCGTTGATTCCAGTTCTAAAAATCAAAATTTTGAAATCAGGTTTTAATTTTATTTCAGGATAAAATTTGGTCGAACCGGTCTGTGTCTACTCTTAGTATTTACCTCTTCTAACAAATGAAAAGTTAAAACTACCGAAATAATTTTAAAATTGAGTTAAAACACAGTTATTTAGTGGACTTGATACATATGTCATAAATTAAATAGATAAATTGTCAATTAAACACCAAACATTAATAGTTGAAAAACATTAGTTTTACGTCGTACCCAACTACGATGTGCCCATGTCTTAGAGTTTGGAGATAAATTGTCGCTAAATTGAATAAATGATAATTAAAAAAATAAAAATTGTAGGCTGAACTGAATTAAACAAAGATATTTACTTTTTATTGAATTTAAATAAATAAATTGACAGGTAAACTAAATTAAAGATAACTGAGAAATTGCAAATAATTACTCAAATAGTAATTAAATATTAAATAAAAGGAGACGTTGTATCGTGTTCGAGAATTGGGCAGCCTGAAATTAATTTTAGTATGGTTGCACGTAACATTCCAGGGGACCGCACTTCAACCTCCTGTGATCGCGACGTGTCAAAATCACGTGGGCAGTCGCATTTACTGCGTCACCTGCATGTAGCTCTACACGGACTTGTCACGTGGCTCCGAACCTCAGCTTCTACCTCCCACGTCGGCTCGGACAACCGTTTACTCCGATCCAACGTTCCCCCTAAAGAAACGACGAAATCCATGGGAGCCAGTTAAAGAATGTTCGAAGGCAGAGCTTGAAGAAGCTGAGCAGATATGGCCGCTGTTTTTTCCGATAGAGTTTGAAGTTATTGTTGTAAAGCACGCTCGCCATTGAAGAGAGAAGCAGCTGCTTACTGTATTCAAGAATTTGTGGATTTTTCTGTGTGAGGACCTTCTCTGTCGTTGTTTGGAGCTCAATCGCTTCATCGGGTAAACTCAGGTTGGGCCTCGCCTGCGCAGAGGAATGGCGAAGAAGAAAGAGAGCGATTGGAAAATAGGTTTTGGATGTGTAGTTTTGATTCTTCTTTGTTTGATGCAATGCGGTTTGGTTGTGCATGCAATTCTCGATCCGCTTGATTTTTTGGCTTTGCAATCGATTAGGAAGGGTTTAGAGGACTTGCCTGGCTCAAACTTCTTTGCTTCGTGGGATTTTACTTTGGAGCCTTGTGATTTCACCGGCGTTTATTGTGAAGCCGATAAAGTTATTGCTCTCAGTCTTGGCGATCCACGGGCCGGCTCTCCGGGTCTCACCGGCCGTATTGACCCGGCCATTGGCCGACTCTCATCGTTGGCGGAGCTCTCCGTCGTACCAGGTCGGATATTCGGATCTTTACCGCAGTCACTGTCCAAATTGAAGAACCTGAGATTCCTTGCGGTGAGTCAGAACTTCATTACCGGCACGATACCGGCAAGGCTAGGTGATGTACGCACTCTCAGAACGCTCGATCTGAGCTACAATCTTTTAACCGGCGAAATCCCTTCTTCCATCGGAACCCTACCAGAACTATCCAACCTCATGCTCTGTCACAACCGGCTTACCGGCCGTGTTCCCATTTTCTTTTCCCCGACGATGACCCGGCTTGATTTGAAGCACAACAATCTTTCCGGTTCGATAGACCCGGGTTCTCTTCCTGTCTCTCTTCAATTCATTTCTCTCTCATGGAATCGGCTCTCTGGTTCAGTTGACTGGCTTTTAAACCGGCCGGATCGGTTAAACTACCTAGACCTAAGTTTCAATCAGTTTTCAGGCACTATTCCCAGCCAGATCTTCACCTTTTCAATCACCCACCTTCAGTTACAGCGGAACCGGTTTTCAGGCCCGGTTCAGCCGGTTGAGCAGGTGGCGATCCCGACCGTTGATCTTAGCTATAATCGATTGTCGGGTCCAATCTCACCGATGTTCTCGACTGTACAGAATCTCTACCTGAACAATAACCGGTTCACAGGTCAAGTTCCTGGTACTTTTGTGGACCGGTTTCTAGCTGCCAACATACAAATACTGTATTTACAGCACAATTATCTCACCGGATTTGGGATAGATCCTCTGGCTGAGATTCCTCTAAGCAGTTCATTATGTTTGCAATATAATTGTATGGTCCCTCCAATAGCAACGCCTTGCCCATTGACGGCAGGGACTCAGAAGACTAGACCTATGGATCAATGCAGACAGTGGAAGAGATGAAACTATGTTTATCGACGGCCGGGACCCAAAAGACTAAACCTACATATCAATGCAGACAGTAGAAGAGATGAAACTATGTTTATTGGACTAGACCTAAAGATCAATGCACACAATGGAAGAGATGAAATTATGTTATCAACGGCAGAGACCTAAAAGACTAGATTGATCAATGCACACAGTAGAAGAGATGGAGCTATGTTTATTATTTTTTGGCTGCCAATTCACTTTATTCTTTCTGTGAAGTGATTATATGATAATGAAAATGTAGAATTGGGAAATGATAGCTCTTTTGAAGGTTAAATTACTGTATAATCTTCTTTAATTCCACTGTCTTAGTAGGACTCTTCGTGCAGATCAATGGGTTGTGGCTTGTTTTGGGGACTCCAAACCATCTAGCTTTTCAGCTTTCTGAGAACCACCACCGAAAGGTACCTATTAATCCCTCTTTTGTACATTTTCTTCTTGATTTGATAGGTGATTTTTGATCGATCTAATGAATCAATCTTACTTTCGGTTTTCTATTAGGTTGGCTTAGATCAAATGAAGTCACAGGCACATGTTTAGAGCAAAATGGCAAGAAATTAACTATTAAGAAATGTATTCATTCTTCTGCTAAAATGCAAGCTTTTCATCTTGTTTTTTAACAATTGGCCAAGATGAATTCCCCTCTGTGGTTATCCTACCATTTTATTTAATCATTTTTCAGGAGCGTATGGCTTCAACGGGTGCTTTTTGTCAGCTGGAAAGGCATACAAAACATAATATGCAGATCGGATCGAATTCAGCAAAGTGCTCGCCACATGATCTGCTCATACGAAACAAACTAGCTCCCTTGTATTTCATCAGCAAATCATTGGGTTTGTAAATCTTCCAATCTGTGTGATTTTCCTTTCTATGCTTCCATGTACTATAGCAAGAGACTCAAAATCAAGGCAGCATATTTATTCATAACCCTTTAAGTACAAGTTATCGAAAACAAAATACACAAAAATATTCACAGTATGTACACGAGGGACGGTTTAATCATAGAAACCGTGTAGCAGGTGACGATATCGAGTTTAAAATGTCAGAGTAACTTACTTATTGGATGCAATAAAAACATAGTATAATTGCAAGCAGCTTGAGTATATTTAGCGGGTCTTCAATAAATATATCTCCTCCTTATCTTCTTGGTCGAGAGAGCAGGTGTTTCTGGATTCCCGCTCGATTGCCATCTGACAACATCTCCATCCCAAGAAGAGCTCACGAATGTCGGGTAGTACGGGTGCCAGCTACAGTCTCTCACCGGTGAATTATGGTGTTTCAGTACAGCTACCTGAGCTCCACTTACCTGCAAAAGGATATCCTTTATGAGAGAAAAGAGTGAGAGAGAGAGAGAGCTTGGTTCTGGTATTAGAGCTTTAAACCATCTTCAAAATTCCACATTTCTTGGTTGATTAACTTTGACTAGATTTGTTTTCAAGTCGAGAGCTCGTTTAACATCGATTTTTGTTTGTCTCTGTTTGCAGTTGCTGAAATATTCACAGATAGCTAAGTTTACTTACCAGATCATAGATATAAACACGAGAATTGTGAGATCCAGTGTAGATGTACTTTTGGCCGGTGCTGAAAATGCAAGTATACAGGTAATCAATTGGGTGAGCAAATGTATTTAGATATCCCAAATTTTGTAACCAATCTTGAATATGTTAAATCCAGCTTTCGGATATTGCCAGAAGCTAGAAGTGTGAACTTTTTTGGAAGTAAAACTAGTGATTTTGAGGATTTAAAGACCAAAAATCTATGTAGATTTATTGAGCATTATTGTTATGCCATATTTTTACTCAGCAAAAGAATACAAATTGTAGTCATGGCTTACCTGTGTGCTGGAGAGAAGTAGCATCGAATAAGAGTACTAAGTACTGAATGACCTTTATAAGTTGCTACTGAAAGATCACATGGATGTTTCAGTTCCTTAGCATGCTCAGGATAATCCATACATCTGTAGTCCCAAGCAAATCTCCGCGGCCCCGGATTGCTGAAATGAGGAAATGAAACATTTTACTTGCATCAATGTTGAACGACACATCATAAATCATGCTTCTTTATTGAAAAAGAGACGAAAGAACAAAGTTTGAGTTTAATACTTGGGCATTTTTGTGCTCCTAATTAAGATTACAAAGGTAAACAAATTTATGGCATATGGTGGGAATATCTACTTATCTGTTATTTGCATAGTAAAGATATCAATAGTTATGCATATCAAATTCTGGCAGATTCGTTCTGGTAATATGACGAGCTCAATCGTCCAAATTTTAATATTTTATATCTGGTAATGTTTTCTTTTTTATGCTCAGATTTCGTACCAACAAATGAAATTTTTTATATGCACACAAATTATAGCCTCAAAGAATAGCAGCGAATCACATGTTTTCATGTCTGATCATCTCCATATATCTCTGTTCACAACAGATGCAGCCATCACAAATATGAATTGAATTCATTAAACATGGAATGAAAGACATCGAGTAACCGTATCTAGCTAATCAAAATCCATGTCAAGGTCACAACTCAAGAATTATTTCACAATAATTTGCGAAAATAAATCACAATGTTCACAATCTAAAAAGATAAGATCATTAATTGGGAAATAATAGTTAAAGGGATGAGCTGAATCGTCAACATTTGAGAAAAGTACAATAGAAATCCATCCTTGAATTCACTGAAAATTTAAAGTTTATTTCTTTCGACTAAAAAAATTTGATTGAGACATTAACACTGCTCTTTGCGTTAATGGGTGTTAGAAGTTTTATGAGCTCTTCAAGTGTTTGTTCCTGTTTTCTTCTCGTGTCTCCAAATTCCAAAAACTAAACTTCGAACAATAGCGTCTTGGGTCAAGACTTCTACATGTTCCTCTAACCATTGGCCCAAGAATATTGTTTGTTTAGGCTTCCGAAACAAATTTTAACGGGCCTTCTAATGTAAGGTTTATAATCCTAGTGATTGATGTATTAAGGTTTTATTTTGCCGAAGACAATAGTCTAACGTATAAACTGTCAGTGACATCATAGATAAGGTTTATATTGTACCTCTCCAAAAAAAACAAACTATTTCAAAGCCATGATTTGAACGCAGCTGGTAACTATCCACATTGCAGCACTAGAGATAACATAAATGTAATGTAAGAAGCACATAGGGAACATAAATAAGCATACCCAGTAGTATTTGCGGTCATTTTGCGAATGTCCCACAGTTTGATGGCCTGATCTTTACCATTTGAAATCAAATAACGGCCATCTCCCCGGCTATCAATAAATGTTATACCTTCCAGATGTCCTAAAAGAACCCCAGAAGGTTTCCCTTTAGCAAGAAAGCAACGTCTGTCCCACACCTATTTCAAATCATATCATATTTTATAGTTTGATAAAAATGAAGACAATGACATACTTTTTCGTTGCATTTCAAAGGCTTTCATTTTTTTCCCAATTTTATAATAATAGCATCGTAAACTTAATAGTCGCATAACAAAAGACGGTAAATCAGTCTATCTCCACCATAGATAGGCATTGAGATAAAGTCTCAAACCAAGTTTGGCTCATGATGCCTTTTTTAATTGTGTTATATTTTATGTTAAATCAATAGGTCTAGATTAAAGTTAACATAAATATGTTAAAGTTTGGTCTTTAGGATTATCAAGAATTTTAAGAAAAACTAGGCGAACCTCCATCAATTGCTCACCCCGGGAGAGAGCAAACCCTCCATTAATCGTTCACCATTATATATTCTTGGGATTTTATCGTTTTATAACTTAGTCTTGTGTGTTCTTTAGTTGCTGGTTTAAATAGGCTCTATCACATTGTTTCCCAGTATTCGAAATGCACCTTGCACAGACTGTCATCGCTGCCAGAATAAATGAGATGGCCACTTTCATCAGCAAAGCATACGGTATTCACATCAGCCTGAAACATAAGACACGAAAAAGGAACAAAAATGGGGAATTCATCGTCAGCATAGGTGGAAATAGGTTTTTTAGTCGATGGAGTACACAAATGACAACACAAGAGTAAGGGAAGAGAGCATCACCTCATGTGCAGAAATTCGTAGGGAAACCTTATTTAATTGAAGATCATAAACATATATTGAATCATCACCAGTTCCAGCTACAAGTTCTCTTCCATCCTTAGAGAATTTTATTGAGAAGACCCCAAAAGAGTATCCTCCAGAACAATTAACAGAGAGGTCTAATCCCTCATGTATCTCCTGCATATATAGGTATTCTATATGTTACAAAATATTAAATTTTTAATATAAGTAAGTTGACTTTTAGTTTCAATCAAACAGAAAGTATGACAAAACCATTTGCATAAATGATCCCAGAAATTCTATTATTTTCATGACCGGACGTTCTCTTTCAAGAGATCTAAGAGATAAAAGTAGAATTCTAGGAGACAAATTCTATTATTTTCATGGCTGACGTTCTCTTTCCACAGAACTATGGGATAAATGTAGAAGTTTAGGTGTTCATTTGAAACTATGTATACGCATTTAAGTGTACACAGCAAATTCCAGTTTAGTTTGTCAGTTTCATTGCACATATAGATATAATTGGGTCGTACTAGTCTCTTTTAAAGAAAATCTTTATTTTTCAGTTCAAGCTCTCAAAAAGATATTAAAAATACGGTTTTCAATTTTGCACCCTCCTATATCAAATGCTAAGACTAAAATTGATGGGAGATATAATTTGATGTTGTAATGCATGAAGATAGCATATGATTTGTAACTTTATTTGATTAAAATTATTAATGCTGCAAATTTTTAGGTCAAGTTCAATGCTTCCAATTTCAAACACAATACTAGAAAGAAATTAGAGTGCAAGAACCAGTTTCACAGAATAGACATCTCATGTGAAGTTGTGAACTAAAAATATTTTCTACTTTATTCTCCTTCAATGGAATACACACTCTAAAATAAAATCAGTATCGATAATAAAAAATCTTACCGTAATATTAGCTTGAGACTCAGTTTCAGCAGATCCCACATCAACAATGTGAACTATAGGTGTCATGCTGCAGTAAACCTAAGAGGAAGAATCAAGCCAAATCAATGCATATACCAGCAAAATTACATTCAAATATCATCAATGTTTATTTGACGTTCAAATAAACCTTCCAATTAACTAACTATCAATTAAATCTTATTGTATGAAAAAAGAGCAATCTGATCATCGTAGTAGAATATTGATATTAGGTACACAGAAAGACAAATAGCACACCATAACTTTGGCTATCTGCGGACTTGGTTCCAGCATTCAGGTGAGTTATACAAAACAATTAAAACTACCCAAAAACATCTCTTGGTCAGAACCCAGCAGATTTATTCCTATACCATCCGTTCCTTAAAACCTTCCTTCCACATCGATCATGAGAACAGTTCGTAAATCAAGATGGATAAATAAAAGTAAATTCGTGGTTGACTAATTAAACAAACTCTCAATCGGATTCACACAAAATCAATAATAGAATATCCCCAAATTTGGAATCGTTATAGACTTCTGTAGGTAAAAAATGAAGCTGTGGCAAAGAAGAAGCAGGATCTTTTATTATAAACTCGTATTATTCAGTGTGACGAGATAAAATGAGAACTTTTTAGGCCGGTAAGATATGCATATAAATTGAAAAAAAAAATAAACAAAGGATAGTAAAAAGAATATGAACTTACAAGATGACGCTGATCAGGGGAAAGAGAAGTATCCGTTACTGTCCACCGCATGCTCTTGGTGAGAATGTTTTTCTGAACTTTCCATCCTCTATCCACGTTGTAAATTTTAATGTGGCTTCCCTACACCCAAAAAATAATTTTGAAATGTTGCAATGGTTAATGATAATTAAAGGGTAGTTATTTGAGTTTCTCAAATGATTTAAAATTTAAAACCACAGATCCTGGAGAAAAGGTACAACATAAGTTCATTAATGAGTCGTTTCATTTTTCCTTACTGTCAATAGATAGGGGAACTTATATAAGAGCGATTTGTACTCCGATCATATAAATTTCAAACCATTAAATACATGAAAACAGAATTCACCTGAAAGCCAGCAACAAACAATGAACCATCAATTGAAAATTGGGAGACATAAGCTCGGCTAGACATTTGATCAATTAGCCAAGGACCATTCACAGGTAGGTATCTGCTCAAAACGTGACAACAATCACTCGATGAGAACCTTCCTCTACCCGAGCGATTGAATTCTCGTCCGGCCAACATATTTACAGGTGAAACAGGAAACATTCGTTTCTTTTTAATCATTTGACTCATCCGAACATCGGGCTCTGATCTAATCCTGGTCACTTGGGCAATCTCATTGTCTATATGATCGAAAGGTTTGTTGGATATTTGACTGTCGCCATATTCATGAATCATAGTCTCGGCGTCTCCAAGGTCAGAAACTAACTCCATTCTACTCATAGCATAACCCATTTCTCTAAAGGAAGTCCTACTGTATATAATGTGCATTTTAGTTGACTTCTTCAAGATTCAGTTTAGTTCCCATCATCGCTCTTTGCGCCTCATCTTGGTTTTCCACGAAAAGAAAATCATTTAAGTCGTTTTACAAACAACTGATTGATGATAGTACAGAAATTTTTCAAACAATAGCAATCAAAGTAGCTAAAAATCCTTCAAATGACATGCTTTCATTTTTTATCGTTCAAGCTCCAATGGCTGTGAAAAACACACACACAGACACCAGTGGTTCATCTCAGTTCATCAACCAACTTCAGAACTGTTAGGGATCAATTCTTATCACTACAAATGAAAAAAAATGAAAACACTAATCGCAGAACTATTTAATTGATATGGAAAAATTACAGATATCAAAGGCAAGGCCAAAGAGAAGGCCAAGTTGGCTTAATGACTTTGCTGAAAGAAATGTAAAGTTCCGAAATTCATTCCGAAGATCACAAACGTTCAAACAATACAAAATTGACGCATTAAGTAAGCACATACAAAAAACGTAGGAATATCGAGTAAAAACGCCAAGAAATTGAACTTGATCAGATACCTAGATTATAGCCAAAACTAAGACATAAACAGAATAGCGAAGAACCGATGCAAAGACTTGAGAGATAGAACAGAAAAAAACAAGAGATAAATAAGGCGCCACCATCGAAATGCCTTGCAAGATCCGCAGAGAAGATAAGTGAACAACGGATAGTTCGATGGAGTGGAGGTGGTGGAAGAGTTTACCCATTCAGTGCTGAACTGCAAGGATGAACGTTGGCCACGCCACGTGTGGATCATCCGATCACTTTGCTTTGGCTGTAATTGTATCTTCAATCCAGATTTTAGGTAAATATCACTTTTTTAAGTGAATGTTCTTTAATACCCTTGAGTGATATTAATTTAGGAAAGAATAATAAGAGTGGTACCGGCGTATCTTATTCGATTTTATCTTAAAATAAAATTAAAATTAAAACTCACGATTTTAAATTTTATTAAAAAAATTCGACCATATTCTTATTTTAATCAAATTTTATTTTATATTAAAAAAATTAAAATATAATAATAATAAAAATTATTATATTTAGGTCTGATTTTAAATAATCGGAGAGTTTATAGTTATTTTTTAGATTTATATTCGATTTTATTAGGGTTTTAATCGAGTTTTACTCCATTTTAGAATTTTTTTGACCCACGGTTCCGATTCTGGTTTCAAGGTTTTTTATTCTTAAAAATTGACATCGACCCATAAATTATAATTTTTTTAAAATTAAAACAAATATCTAATTAAAAGTGGCAATTTCGGTATAGTTTGGAATTTCGGTCTAGTTTTGCTTACGCCTAGCTAATAGACAGAAAACCAAGCTTCCTAAGCTCAAGCCCAAGACCATTACCAGGCCCAATCAGCTTATGCTAGGCCCAATAGAGTTCTAATATTGGCTTGGCCCAAAAAGGAGCTGCCACAGCCATCCTCGAGGGTTCTTTCGACCGCCATTGATAGTCAACTCTCTAGATCTTCAAAGGTCTGCGTCTTTGCCGTCGGTAACCCTTTTGGTTCTCTCGTTCTCCTTCTCTCTCTCGCTCTGAATCTACCCAACTCTCTCCAGGAATTAAGGTTTGAGAAGAGCTTTCATAACTTTGTTTTGGAAAAACTAGTTGGCAATGAGACGGGTGTGGAGAATCTCCGATGCTGCGCGGGCAGAGCTAATTGTCCGCAGAAAATCCTCCGCTGATCCCAAAACTGGAATTCCTATCATATATAATTTCATAAGTTCGCCAAGCAACAAAGCCATCCACGACGCGAGTGCGCGTCGCTTTTGTTCCTCCGGTTCTTCGCCTGTTCGAAGTATTATTGGCTTGTTCTCCAATAAAATGTCTAAAGAGGATATTCTGTTGAAAGAAAAGATGGATGCAGAGGTGAAAGTATTGCACGACGAGTTGGTCCTCACTGATGAGAATTCCCAGGTCCGTAAGATCTTAGAAGAGAAAGGTGATCCAATCTTTCGCCGCTACATTGATGGGTCGGCCATGTGTGAGCTACTGAGTCAATTGAGTTCTTCCCCTTACTTAGCACTAGAGGTGTTTTTCTCACTTGCCTGCACCAAGTTACTGTTTTACTGTGGATTCTGTTTATATGTTATAGAATCGAGATTTGTTAGCTTTGCTTCTGCGTGCTATCTGATTCTATCCAAGTACTTGACATGATAATTATATTTCCTTTTGGAATTATTTTGCATTGTGGGAGATACTTTAAATGTTTTGCTATATAGATGGCATATGATCGGCCAATTTATCCCGTTTAAAAGTGGTTTGCGTTGATATGATACATACAAAACTTGGTATAACTTGCTGTTAGTTTAATCCTGGTGATAAATATGAAATTACTTTACGTTTACTTTCCTGATATGGCATCACAGCTATCCAATGAGGTTCTTATCTGTGTATATTCAGGTTTTTAATTGGAGAAGAAATCATTCAGAAACTGGCCCTCCTATGGCAGCAGAAGAATATGCCAAGGCTATTACATTAGCTGGTAGACTTGCGAAAGTAGAGGTTGCAGTTGAGCTGTTTAATGAAGCTACTAATAAACGAGTTAGCACGACTTCTACTTATAACTCATTGATGAGTGCATACATGTTCAACAGTCTAACTGATAAGTGCCAGTCGTTATTTCGAGACCTTAAGATGGATCCACTGTGTGAACCTTCTATTGTAACATTCAACATCCTTTTATCCATATTTGGTCGCTTGATGTTAGTTGATCATATGGAGGAAACTTTAAAGGAGATAAATGATTTGAAGCTTGCTTTTAGCATAACCACGTATAATAACTTAATTGCTGGATATCTGACAGCTTGGATGTGGGATGAAATGGAAAGAACGTTTCAGATTATGGAGGCAGGTCCAATAAAGCCTGACATTTACACATACTTTTTGATGGTTCGTGGTTATGCACATTCAAATAATTTGGAAAGAATGGAACAGATATATGATTTGGTTAGAGATCAAGTCAATATCGAATATCCATTAATCCGAGCAATGATATGTGCGTATTGTAAGAGTTCTGAGCCAGATAGAGTCCAAAAGATAGGGGATTTATTGAATCTTATCCCTCAAGATGAATATAGGCCATGGTTGAATGTAATGCTGATAAAAGTCTATGCACAGGAGGATAAGATAGAAGAAATGGAGAAGTCAATAAATGAGGCATTTCAGCATAATACATCTGTAGCAACTCTAGGCATCATGAAGTGTATAATTGCTAGTTATTTTCGATATAATGCTGTGGATAAGCTCACTGAGTTTGTACGACGTGCCGAACATGCTGGGTGGAGACTATGCAGGTCTTTGTATCATTGTAAAATGGTTATGTATGCATCGCAAAATCGATTAGATGAGATGGAGAATGTTCTTAATGAAATGGAAACTTTGAGGTTTGTTCGCACGAAAAAGACGTTTTGGATACTATATAAGGCTTATTCATTGTGGGGTCAAAGATACAAGGTTAATCAAGTTATAGGATTGATGTGGAAGCATGGGCATGAAGTACCGGCGAATGTTTCTCCATCATAATGATTTTTTAGTGGCGGATTCGTCACAAGTCAAATGCATTTATGGATCATCCATAAATTGGTAAATAAATTTCTCGAGTTGTAAACTGGTTTAGAAATTTCTCAGGTATACTTTTTTTCCTCTTTGTATTTTGTATAAGCATTTTGTTTAATAGTTATATCCTTACGTCACTAGCCAAATGTTGTATCATTTTTTTATAGTTGCATGTTATTTGATATCTCGTCATAGTTTTGGTTCGTCATTTGTCATACATATGATTCATTTTCTTATTTTTCATTTTTTTATTTGTGTCACTATAGTGAGCTGTGTTGAAATAAAATATAAATTATTAAATTATATTTCACTTACAAGTTTAGACTTTTGGGACAATTGGTGATTTGTCATGGTATCAGAGCTTGATGTCTCAAGTTAAACCATCAGCTAAGGCAAAAATCTTATTAAAAAAATATCTAAATGTAAGGACCATATAAATAAAATGGCCTACATGTAAGAGGAGTTTAAGATAAAATGTAAATGATTAAATTATATTTTACCCACAAGCTCGAGTTTTAATTACTCTACAATCATGTAAGCCTTTTGGATTTGGAAGTAAAAGAATTGTCTAGAATCTTAGTGGTTAGGCTCTTAAATATGAATTCATGATGATTGCGGCCACTGCATTTGTTATAAATAGAATAATTAGTCATTTTTCATTGGAAATGATAAATAGAATGCATTTGTGAGCAGCCCAATTTCATTCACATTTGTTCTGGATATTCTTGAAAAATAGATTCGACTGATAATCATTTATATCCCATCAGTTCTTAATTTTGTTCTGACTATATTGTTATTGCTTTTATGTTTCTAAGATAAAATAAATGTGGAGAATCTCAACCGTTCTATATTAACAAACTCTGTTTTTGGTGTGTAAAGTGTTTCACCTTTAGGTTGATTTTATGCAATGTATGATTGAGCCTAGTGTGTTTTCTGCAAATTTTATTTTTGTAATACAAAATTGTTCTTCACCAGCCTTTCGATGATGTTTTTTTTTCGTTTTTGCATCCACTCAGGCTTGATGCTCTTTAAAATCATCTTTTGGCCTTCTGTTTTGATATTCCAGGAAGCTTTTTTTAATTATCAACTGATGATGAAGCCCAAATAGAGCGAAATAAAGAGTTGAAGCCTTCATAAGTGAGATTTATTGGTCTCACCATTCAGTCCAAGTGGATTGTGGCTGATTTGAGATTCATAAATGTTCTTCTGTCAACTTATGCATGGGAAGTTCTTGAATTCACAAGCTCCAGCTTGGACATATGAATTCTAATCGTTGTTGCATGAGAATCAACAGATCCACAAATGGCATTTCTGAAATCAAGTAAATTATGCTGGCTGTTATCAGTTGAGTTCGTTTTTTTCTCTTTCCGGGTGATTCCCATATAACTTTTCTTGGAATATTATTCATTTATTTATCTTGCTCTCGAATTGAATAATGAAACTGTAACTTTCATGCAACATTATGATAATTGGAAAGCAAGTTTTACTTTTTCTTGCAAAGATTTCTGTTGTTGGCTGGCTTTTGATCTATTGCTGCTCTACTAAAAGCACCAAGTTTTAGTTTGTATTACATGAAAAGAGAGTCAACATGCATGACACGGGATTAATGATTTTGATTGAAGGAACATTATGCAAGATTAGCTCCCTAAATTCATGTCTATTTCATAACTTCTTTTGCACATTCAATATATTATGTTCATAGAATATACATATCTATGGGCTGAGAAATCTGTATGGGAGAAGAAACGATCAATGCTTGTTTGGTGAGAGAATCTATAAACTAGAATCTCCAGCTTTCATTTATGTCTTATTCTTCCATGGTGGGATCCTATTTTTCCTCGAAAATATCCTAGATTTCTTAGCAGAACGTTGATCGTATCCATCTTTTCTTCATCTAAATTGAACACAAAGTCAAGAGCCAAAATAGAGGTATTGGTTCTTGGGCTAATTGGCAGGAAATTGGAACACGACATAGATAAGAACAGAGCCTAGTGTGTTTGTCGTGTAGTGGGGATAGTCTTGACAACTCAAACAGCTAAGGAACAGGTAGAAAAAGCTCAGAAGAGGACAAAGAGAAGAACAAAACAATATGAACAAGAAAAAAGGGGGCAAAAAAGAGAGATGAATTCATAGAATAAAGTGGTGGATTGGTTCTAACAGGACACTTGGAAAATGAAGCATAAATTCAAAGCAAAAGAGGCTAAAAAGTCAATAAAAGACAAAAGGGCTCATGTACTAGGTGCTGCCTTCCTCCCCACTCATGCCCACCCGTTAATCACATGAACCCAACGTTGTTTCTTTTTAAACTATGCATCTAATTATTGACCTCCTTAGTCATCTCCGATCATCCTGTCTTATGTGTCCTACATTAATTTGATCAATTAATGTTGTTTCTATGCCATTTTTGTGGGTTTTCGAAAATTGTCGGTAATTCGTTGAATCGGGATGAAAAAAATCTCGAGAAATTGTTTCTCGTCGAGGGTTTTTCTCATTGGATTAGGTGGAAAAAAAGACCCTCGACTATGGGAGTACAGACGAACTTTCCCTGTAAATTGTATATGGGTTACAAATCAAACCTTAAACTATCTCTATGACCGTGAAAATGAAAATTAAAACTCTTAATGCGACTACGACCCAAATGAGGTCAACAACGATCAAGTTTAACATAACGTTCTAGCAGATAGTTTCCGGGTTTATTTGGGTCTTTGCCCTGTTTTTTAAGAATTAATCTAGGTTTGCGTTATTGTGATCGCTGTATGATTGAATCAATTTAAATAATAAAAAATTATTTATATTTTTATTTATTAAATATATTTAAATTTAGTCATGTGACGACATATCAAAAAATATAACAAGAAAGTACATCAAGATGATAAGCTTGTTTTTTTACGCGTTGGTTCTAACCATGAAATTTCCCAAACTCCATGCAACAGGTTACCCAATTTTCCAAGTTGGTTGATCTAAAAGTGCACCAAAGAAGAGAGCTTTGTGCTCATAAACCTTCCAACAACATCTATTCTTCTCCCTTTCTTCCTGATGGGATGCAAAAAGAGAAAAGATCGTAGAAAATGGGAAGAAATTTGGGTCAACTCCATCAACCCATCAACAATGAGTACGAAACAAAAACCATATATTCAGCTCTGAAGAAAAAAAACCAGCATCGTTGCATACACATCAGAACACCAAATGCTGTAAAATTAGTGTGCTTACAAGACCCAAAATTACATCTATAAGAAAAACCCAAAAATTCCGGAAGTTAGATGCTTTCGATTCTTCCGAAGACGACCCAAACTGGAGATCGAAATCCAGCAAGCAGTGATGAAACAACATTGAAGAAGAAGACAAAAACCATGGCGATAATAAGAGGCTTCTGTTAAGTATCTGTGGGTTGAACCTGTAAAGAGTAAAGTTAGAATCAGCTCTGTTTCTGTGACTGATTTGGATTCACAAAGGTGTTAATCTCCTCCATTAGAGAGTAGAAATGCTCGTTATTAGGCAAGAAGTAGAACCCAATGGTGGCCTGATCTAGAAAGAGAAGCTTGACCTCGTGGCCGGAGTTGCTCAGGCCGTCGACGTAGGCCAGTTGCCAATCTTGGATGAGATCCAGTCCGGCGACGACGACGAGACTTTTGGGGAAATTCAGGCTGGCGAGGTTCTTCCCTCTCGGCCCAAAAATGTTACACGCCGGATGATCCCGATCTTCACCGTCCGGCAAATATGCTCGCCAGTACCAGTCCCGATCTTGCAGAGTAACGAAGTATTTTCCGTCGAGTTTTGTTTCTGATTCTGTTCGTTCTTGGCCGCCGAACATGGGATGGAGAAGAATGTTTCCGAGGACTTCGACGTCTTTCTCCGCCGCCCGGACGGCGACGTGGTGAGCGATGTTTCCGCCGGAGCTATCTCCGGCAAGGTAAACGTGGACTTTAGAGTCCTTCCCACTTTGCAGCCATTTTTTTGATTTAACCCACTTTAGAGCTGCCCAGCCGTCGTCGTAAGCGCACGGGAATCGGTGCTCCGGTGACCGGCGATAATTGACGGAAACAACGACGGACTTGCAAATGTTCACTAGCCGGCGACAGAACGTGTCGTAAATTGCGCTGTTGGCTGTTGAATGAGTGAAGCTTCCGCCATGGAAGAAGATTATTACGGGAACTACCTCTGTTTTGCTCAAGGGGTTCTCTAGCTCTAGGACGCCGGAGTGAGACTCGTTTTCCGGCGACGGCATGTAAACTCTATTGAGAAGGCCCGAGGCTCGATCAACGTGGTCAAATGAGAAAACCCCATCAACCGGAATCGTGTTCGTCGGAACTTTCCGATCTAGAAACTCTGCTAATTCACGGTTAAAAGTTCCGTCGGCTCGCCGGAGTAGATTGTAAGCTAGTTTGAAATTGGAGATGAGCACCCAAGTATTCAATGGAACAACCCTCTACAAAAAAACAAAAACCAGTAATCAAAAACCAATTTCAAAAGCTAGATTTCAATTTTTCGGAACACGAAGACGAAGAATCACGAACAAACAAGGAAACCATTATAGCTGTCTTAAATCAGCGAAAGAACAAAAGGAGCAAATTAGGACATCCGAGGGAAAACAAAAGAAAAGCATCATCGTACCTTGGACTCATTAAGGTTGACCTCACTACTTCCAGCCATAACTCTCTGGAGCAAACTCAAAAGGAATAAAAACCAGAACACTCGGAGAAGAATGGCTAAAACCCAGAACAAATCCCCTCTATATCGCTCATGAGAACCAGAAATCTCTCTCCTCTTCTCTCTCTAGGTTCTCCTTTTCTGATTGATTCCTCGTTCTGGGATAACGAAGAAGAAAAGACGCTTCTGAAAAATGAGGGGCAGAGGGACTCGAGAGGTCAAATATAAGAGAGAGAGAGTTGAAGGAGAGAGAAGAAAGGACGACAAAGTCAAAGGGGAAGCAACGGTGGTGGCGGCGGAGGACACGGAGAGGAGAGAGAAAGCCGCCGAGAAAACTGTTCGGAGAGGATTGTGGGTCCCACGCCAAGTCCCCGGAAAAATACGTACTTTCTCCGTCGTTTCTTGTCAACTTGCATGCATGTGCCACTTAGACACTTCCACCACTCCACCTAAATAATCACTTCAATTTCATTTTTTTTAAACTTTATTCTCATGATAAATAATAAAAATTAATTAATAATTACGACCTGTTAGGGTTAAATATATTGTTATAAAAAATTAAAAAATAATTAAAACAAAAAGAGTTTCCAGATTGCGGTCCAAGCTAAGACACGTGTCGACAAAGGGCTCGTTGTGAAAACAGTTCCGAAAACACCCTCGTCGTAAATGAGAATGAGAATGACACGTTTTGTCGGCTAGCTTCTAAGCGCGTGACGACATGGTTTTTTGTCAGAATCTCCCATTTTAACATCAATAACGTGGATA
Source organism: Begonia fuchsioides (assembly GCA_003255005.1). Classification (NCBI taxonomy): domain Eukaryota; kingdom Viridiplantae; phylum Streptophyta; class Magnoliopsida; order Cucurbitales; family Begoniaceae; genus Begonia; species Begonia fuchsioides. Next base: position 511,020 of record QAOC01012068.1, on the reverse strand, counting down.
ATCGTTTTGTCGTTTCCCGCGAAGCCCGTTCAGTCTAGACGTTGTTTTGATCTAAAAGGACACGTGTTTCACTCTCCTCACTTGTTTTTGTCAGATGGGTCCCACTCTACTGCTGATAGACGCTCTACTTTGGCCCTTGGGACTTATTTTTTTAATATTATTTTCATAAATATCATCTCATTAAATTTTCATGATAATATCAATTAGACTCTCTAATAAAAATATATAATAAAATAAATTAAAAGATTTATAAGTTATTTAATGAGCAAGAGGAGAGGACCATACCAATAAATTAATTTGTATTAAGTTATTTAATAAATTAAACTTTTTAATTTAGACCACAATGGGTCGAGGCAGGGCGATCTTTTTAGTAATTTACCGTAGTATTTTACTATAATGTTTATTGATTATGTAATTAAGATAATTATTTTATTATAATTACCTCCGAGGAAGTTCCACGCCCTCCAACACTAAATACCAAGAAAAATACGTCTACTATGTTTTAATTTATGGTCTGTCTTTTTGTGTGTTCTGTTCTATTGATCCTTTTATTTTTTAGTACGAAAAAATAAAAAATAAAAAATAAAATAATAATAATAAAATGTGCAGACCATATATGGTTTGTCGTCTTGTGAAAATTTGTCCTTTTGTGCCGATTAATCACTATCCCACCATTTGGGTCAAAAGTCCAAATTTACGAAAGCATACAATACAATATATTCAAACCTAATTTAATTTTGTCCTTTTTAATACTTTTGAAATAGTTATACAACCTACCACACCCAACAAAATATTAATCATTAATTAAAAATAAAAATAAATAAATTTATTACATCAAATTAGAAGTAAAGTACAAATTCTTCCAATTAAAATCCTTCTTAAAATCACCCAATTTTTTATTTTTTTATTATAATAAAAAAATAAAAATCAATTTGTCCTCTTAATTGTAATTTTTGTTTTAATTAAAATCAACCAATCACATGTGTTCTTTGGCAGCATCCTTTGAGACACTTTCTTTCTAATCAAGTATTTACTAATTGGAAAAGTAAGGACAAGGTTATAGGTTTCTCAGGGCTTCTTCTCCACAGCATCAATTATATTAATTGATTAAATTAAAATAATATTGCTTATTTTGGCCCATCAAGGCTCTAAAGAGATGCTTAATTAATTAAATTAATTAAATTTTTGTCCTTTTGACATGACAAATAGTGCATGTATTCATGAAGAGCAGTGCCACCACTCTCCCATTGGCTAATTTAATAATGTGGTTGTACAGGTAATGGAGAACACCCGGATTAATCAATCCCTTAATTTACGTTTTATTTAATTTTATTATTTATTTTATTATGGACAGTGAATGGGAAGCCATTTAGCTTTTTAACTTTTTATTTATTAATTATTTACTTTTCTAATATTTGTCTGTCTCTGTCACGACTCTAATCTCGAAATTAATTATAAAAGTAAATAAATATTATATATTCTTATGCTTTATTAATTTCATTTATATTTGAACGAAAATAAAAATTCTAGAATTTTCCCAATGGGTTAGTTAAGGATAATATTTGATGGGGCCCTACAAAACTTGAAAATCAAACATTGTTCGTGGGGTGTAGGATGAATCCGAGCCCTCCATTTTGACCAAAGAAAAGGCCTCAATGGAATGAATCGATCTGGACCGTCCATGTCATGTCGGACGAACCAAAAACAACCATCGCAAATCCGACACCAATTTTGGACAAACTAAAAATGTGTAGTTTTGGAATTCATTGTTGGAAAGATCGAGACATATGCTGACGTAAGCAATGACGTTATAATGTGACCAAATGAGGAAGAATGTGACAGTTCACCTTCATTTTCATGCCACTAATATCAATAATTTATGATTTTAATGTCACCTTATTCACACCAAAATAAATAATTACAAACTTGAAGCGCGACGGAGATTCTGCGTAGAACTCGATAGCTCGTAACTCGACAAGCCAACAGAGTAGTTAGTTTGGGCCATTTTTTCTTACTCGATTTTTTCATTTTAACCTCGATAAAATGAAACGCCGAGTTTCGATCTTTCGATGTATTGCTACCCATTTATAATTTCGGGAATGAAAGAACGCAATTACTCGTCAATTTATAAAAATTAAAACATAGACAGTGTGTTGTTTAGGAAATTCTTCTTCGGCGGGGGTTCTTTCGCTCTATTATTATCCGCTATATATCGGACATGTCGAGTAGAGAGTGAAGAAATTTTCCAATAGACATCAAAGGCCCAATGGGCCTGGAAAATATGAGACTAGCAAAGAAAGTCCAACGGGCCATGCAACAAGCCCAATTTCTTTTCCTCAACTTACTGTTTCCGGGCAGAAAAAACAGGCCGATGCAACCCGGTTTTTGGATTATGAAGCTCGATTCGATGTCTTCGACCGGGTTTGTCTGATCATATATCCAAATGTCTTGTGTCTAACTAGGGTTAATTTAAGCTTGGGTGATTAACAAATTGCTGACATAAAACCCAATAAACATTCATGATTAAAATGCATCAAGATCTGTTGTTCCATACTTTAAAAAGAACAAAAAAAAAACAAGACCTCCTAAGATGAAGAAAGCACAAATCCAGGATAATATAAACCTTAAATTACTCAAAAAAAGCTAAAAAACAAGTATAGCAATTTGGATAACATCAAGAGGCATTAGCCATGGACTCAATCAATAACTGGTAGCCTTCTGGTACCTTTGTTTGTCTCTGTACACACTCGGCAAGAGCAGGAACATCTGTGCTTATGTCCAAGAACCTCCCCACGAATAGCAACAAATGAAAATCCGAGATCCGCTTCATGAAAGGCTGATTTTTCGATCGTTCAAGCTGATTTTTCAATGCCTTCATGCTTACTTCGGTTGCTCGATTCTCAACCGGAAAGGCCGTTGATAGAGGACCCTGCAATGAACATAACCCCACTACTTTTAGTACAATAATTAGTGGTCTAAAATTCAATGCCAAAAAAAGGGTACAAAGATTGATTCACTCTAATGCGTAACATTTTGTTAAGATTTTGCTTGAATTGAAGTCGAATTAACGATAACAGCACATGCCAAGACGATTATGCATTTATAAACATGTAAAATACAACATTTTCAAGAAATTCTAGGGTCTATTAGCATTCCCCGGCATAGATTCGAGGTTGTTTGCTCTTGATATTTCTTCTCCAGAATTCTCATACAATTCAGCAACTTTTTCCATCATTCTCCGTATAATTTCTTATACTCAAAAGAACTGTTGTTAATTTAGTACAAAAGCTACCCAAAAACATCCATAAATATGATGTCTGGGTTATAATTTCTTATACTAGATAGAACTGTTGTTAATTCAGTAAAAAAACTACCCAAAATTATCTATAAATATGATGTCTGGGTTCAAATTCAACGCCAGCTTAATATAGAACATAAGCTTAGGAACAAAAATCTTAACCACAAATTCATAGCAGTCACTATTGAAGATCCAAAAATCTACTTTGGACAGCCAAATTCAATAGAGAAAACAGATAAAAAAAGAGGCAGCTTTTGTCCAACATTGATCAAACACAAGATACATAAACTAAAACATAAAGAACTGAAAATTAGATAATTCAATTCACGCACCTGGTGATCCAAAATCTTAACCACGACCAAGAAGAAATCATTATCAACATCTCTGGTATCCTTAACACCGACAACAACATCCTTTTTCATCCTTGACAACTTCGGATCGAGATCTTCCCCGAATTCAATCTCAAACCAGCCCTCTTTGAACAATCTTACACACATATCACTCATTTGAAAAGCTTCAAAGTGAACATCAGCCCCTCCATCTTCATTCACCTCCAACTTAACCAGCCCGGTTACCCACTCCTTGAGCCCACTTTCGGCATGAAACTCCGCAGCCTGTAGAATCTCTCGATTGGATAGTGTGTAATCCTTTTTGTCTTGACTGATTGTCTGGGTAAAGATGAAACCAACCTTAATCATCCCCAAACCAGTTGCTATTGCTTCCACTAATTTTTCCTCATCTGGATCTCTCAATAACAGCAAAATCTCTTCAGTTCCTTGTTGTGGTGGCTCGTATATGAAATTCACCTCGACTTTTCCCTCGACTGATACCGTCCCATACATAAATCCTCCCCTTTTAACTGCGAATGCCAGATGTTCGTTCACATAGTGCTGGAACGCGTTTGCACAATCTCGATCAAAAGAAACCAACTCGCAATGGGGATTTTCTTGACGAGTGACTCGCATCTGCTTGGCAATAAGATCATCCATGGTCATCTTCCGGCCAAAAGAACCGGCGGCGTGGAAAGACGGGCCGGAAACAGTGCGTTCTCCCTCGTAGGCAAGGAAAACAATGGAGCCATGGGAGAGATTGAGAGCAGAGAGAGGGGTACTGGGGTTAGACATGTCTGTGAATTTGGAAAGATCGTCCAAGGTTTTCGCCAAAAGAAGGCTTTGATTGGTGGAGAGTGTTTGATTATGGACTGGGATATTGAGCTGAGACTGAATTTGAGACTTCAATTGAGAAACTGTGCTTTGCGGGTTATCAACGGTGACTCGCTCGAGGCCATCTCTGCTGCGAATCCGAATCATCATCTTTGTAAATCGATTCGAATGCTTGTATCGCTTAGTTCTGAATCTTCAAACGCCGCGAATAGAACGAGAAATTTGGGGACTGAGATACAGAGATTTGAAGAAGAAGAAGAAGAAGAGAAAGAGGTTAGGAAATAGGACTTCTACCGTATGAGATTCAGAATGTGCTTAGGTTCCCAGCCAAGATTTCCGCCATTCTTATTCCAAATTTCCAAAAATGCGGTCCAAGGATCAATTGAAACAGATCGAACCGGACTGTTCCAGCCTCATATTTTCTCCTCAATCTGAATTATTCTGATTAATCATAAATGATTTACTACTTAGATATATTTTTGTTTTTTTTTTGTAGTAATTTTATTTGAGTAAGTTAAGGATTAGGTTCTTAACATATTTCTTTTTATCAATTTAAATAATTAATAAATATTTATATTTTTTATTAAATGTATTTAAATTGAGTCAATCATACGACGACATATCAGAAAGTATGACAATATGGTGATTTTATACTGACTCATTATATTTTTACAAAAATTAATTAAAAAATATGTGACACATATATAACCCTATGAGATATCAAATCAATCATCATATGTTATATTATAAATAAGTTATTTTTATGATAAACAAAATAGTATCTAAACCTTGCAAAAACTTCAAGCTTGGAACTTAGATTTTATTCGTATTTGAACCATTTTATCATAGAAAACAAGCTACAATCATGGATTCGGCTTAAATATTTGTCACATTCTAGATCACTCTCTCAATTTCGGATTCTACATAAATCTCTAGAAACTCAAACTTACGGCCGAGCCGAACGAACATGTAAGAGTAACCAGTCTCGAAAGAAGCTGAATTAGAATTAGAATGATTGTGGATAAGGAACACAGACAAAAGCCTAATAAAAATGAAGATTTAATGAAGGATGGCTGAGAAATAACACCAAGCAAAGACGTAGTTGTCTGCCTACTTTCAAGAATTCAGTGCTACGGTCTTGGAATATGGATGAGACCATGCAATCTAACTCTAGAATTCAAGAGCATTTAAAAGGGTGTTGTGTTTTGTGCAGATTTGCATGGCTGTTGGGTTAGAATTTAAGAGAATTTAAGTACCCAAAAGATCAATCTTCCTTTTTTATTTTTTTTGATGGAATCTGTAGAGTTGCATTATGTTTGATGGGGTTCTTCAGAATTGAAGGAAGACCCAGAAAGCACTGAGAAATTGTGAGGAGTTAAGAGAGGGGAATGATAAGCCTGTGTACAATTGGATCTTCAAATCGGAAAAAAATTCTAGAGAGAGAAAGAGAGAGATCTAAGAAGCCAGGCAAGTCTCCCAAAAAAGCCTGCTCTTCTCCGGTTCATTCAACGACTCAAAATCATGGGTCGAATCCAAAGAAGCTCTAGATTTATGAGAGCTCATCGAAGTTCCAGTGTCATCATCGTCGCTCAATTCTTCATCTCCAGACCAGGATTTAACGTCGCCGCCATTGACGCCGTCTCCAACTCTCTGCAACCCACTGAGATCGTCGGAGCGAGAGTGGGCGTCGTCGTCGTCGTCCTCAACTTCCGGCGAAAGGTCGCCGGAAACCGAATCCGAGTCACCGGAACACTCGAAGAGCAAGAAAGAAGAGGCATTCAGAACGCTCATCTCCTCCATTTTCTTCTCCTAACAACGCAAACAATCATTCAAAGCACAAATATTTACAGAGAAACAAGTTGAAACTTCTGGGAAACACCTACCATCCGCAGACAAGAGTGGATGAACAAGAAAAAAGAAGAAGAGAGAGAGAGAGAGAGAGAGCACGAGCCATTGCTTTATAAACAACAACCAAATCTTACTCGGACCAGGCTTTTCATCAGCGAAAGCCTTCTAGAAAGAGAATGGTCGAGCGGGTATTGGACCACATGTCATATGTTGTCGTAAAAAAGGATTTTTGACTAGATCAATTCCCATCCTTGGTTGACATGCGAGCAAAAATGGAGTGTTACGCAATTACCCAACCCTCCATGGAAAAGCATCCTCATTTTTCAAAGGAATGGCCAATAAAAGGAGATTAATTAATTGCTAATTTCCAAACAATAAAATAAAAGCTGTGTTGACGAAAGAGGTGTTTCCAAAGGGTGTAGTTGAAGCTTTCAATTTGAAAAAAAAATAGCAAATTTTGGGTCATTTGGAACGTGGAGTTATTTAGTATAAAGTTTGGTGGTTGGTGGGCTCCCTTTTCCACTTTTACCCTCCCGTTTTCTTCCTAGTACGTACAAAATTACGATATTATGACCCGAGTTTATGTACATGCTAATTACCTATTGATACGGTTAAATGTCAATTGATATATCAATTAAAGATTGTCACGACAGAATTTAAAAACCAACGATGAACTTGTATTTCGTCCGGTATTTTTATTAAAAAAGACTACCCATTATTATTTTGGAGAAAATAAAATAAAATAAAATAAAAAAGAAAAAGGAAAAGAGCACTAAGATCATGAAAACTAAGAACATGTTCTTTCAATAAGCACGTTACCTTGAAAGAATGTGGTGAAATGATTCAAGCCAAAACCTTGGGCTGGCTTTAAAAGGCTTCTAGAAAGTTGAAACATGAGTGCAGGGCGATTTCGTCTTTTCACTCTCCATCCTATTCAAAATAGACATTAAAGACGAAACTGTCGGCCTCTAGTATCAATAAAATTTGTTTGTGCAATTAATCAATTATGCTAAGTACTCATAATTTGTTTTAATTTATTAATCTTAAAAAATAGAGATTAAGAGAATATTATCCTAATTAGGGTTGGGCACACGCACACCCGCGCTGACCCGAATGGGCTTGACCCGACCAGCACTTAACAAGTCAATTATGCTAAGCACTCATAATTTGTTTTAATTTATTTAAAAGCTGATTTCTTTTAAATACCAAAAATCATAACAGATGAAAATACAGAAGAAGTCCTGACTTTTGTCGAAAATGATTGCCACCCATCTACCTTCATTTTACACATGAATAATGTATCACCTTGGTTTTATGATATATATTATTCTTAGAAGATATATTTTAATTTTTTTTAATAATCTAACTCGCCAACCCAACTTAACTCAACTCGACACACGCAGGTCGGATTGATTCGGGTCAAGTTGGCACTCTAACTCAAACGAATTACAAATTGTAATTTTTAATGAGTGGGATCGAGTTGATTTGAGTGTTAATTCGACCCATGTCCACCGCTAATCCTAATGATAACATACTCTAACAGAAGATTTTTCATTTATTTGTAGAGCAATCACAACAAATAGTTATAAAATTAATAATCAATCATGAGGTTTAATATATTGAAAATAAAACTACATATTGGTTGGTAAAAAACCTTGAAGCAAATACGAAGACAGAAATGTCCAAATCTAATTTGAAAACGAAAGTGCAAAGCTCAAGAGTTACCTCCAAATGAAGCTGAAATCAGGAAGTTCAAATGGCAAGATAGGCAAAAAGAGCGACATCCAAGCCTGAAATAGAAAGCCAATTTTCTCTTTCAAGGAGAATGCATAAAAGTACATACCTTATCTACAGATCTACCCATCCCATATTGAAAACAAACCAAACCATTCCACGTTCGCAGACAAATCTCGATGCAAATAATTATGCATCATATTCGACTGGTTCAACCCTGAGTTCTGAACCCGGCATCTGTTGACAAATTCAAAATTGCATAGCTCAAAGCTATCAAAAGACCGATTGGCTGCAATTAAATAGATCCCAATCAAACAATCCGAATATCGGGCACACGTAACAAATCACAAGAAATACCAAGCACTCATAAAAAGAAACATGTAAATCATGACTAGATCCGCATTCCTGCATTGTGGTGACACACGACATAAGCAAATAGTGGAAGACATTGACCTATTACTTGCATCAGCAGCATGCTAGAAATGGTAGCATTTATTTTTGGACCAAAGTGGTTGATATAGCACTAAGTAATGTATCAAACATAAACTTTAACAGAGAAGTAATGTATAGTACTAAGGAACTTTAACCTAGGTAGAAAATGATTGAATAAACTTAAATTGAAGTACTTATATGATACTTTATAATTATGAGTGTGTTTTTAGTAAGACGTTAGACTTTTAATTATATTAATTGACGTCTCAAATTATGACTATTTTTCAACTGATATCCTACACTTTTAATTTATTAGTTGATATTCAGTAGTTCCTATAATTATCAACGAACTTTTCAAGTGACAAAATTACCAAAAGGTTATCTGATCACCAACTTTTTGAGTTCTTTAAAACTAGATGAAGTATGCACAAGTGTAAACTAGATAACCCAAAGATTGGAATAGCAAAAAGTTGCACATTCATGCAGGACAAACGTGAATATGGATTACCTTTGCTATCATGAGATAAAAAATCAAGAAAGCAATTTTCATAGGAGAAGAATTCTCTTATTTTGATTCACTTAGCTGACTTTATTTGTGCCAGATACCTGTATGGGTTGATCTTGAATTCACGTCGCTCACAGCTCCAGTAGATATGCTCGAACTCAGCTTTAGAAACCTGAGGGGAACCCAGAAAATGTATCCTTTCAGTCAAAAAATGACTCATGGCACAATAGAAATACCAAAGAATATATAACATTTAGGAGAAAGAGAAATGGTTGAATATTGTGTAAAAATCACGAGATTTTGTCCAATGATATTTGTAATCATGATAGTTATATATTGATTGAGGCTTTGAAGGGAAGAATAAAAGAATTAAAATAGTGTCAAAATAAACATTTATGATACAGTATTTACAAATTACAATGGCATAAAATACATCATAAATTACAAGTGACTCTGATTTTTTTCCATGAAGCTAAGGTAGGGTGGAGAGATGAATGTAGTCACAAAGATCTCCAATCCAACCAGCAAGTCCCGCGTAAATTGTAGACCAGAAAATTTGCTTATAAATACGAGTTCTGTCCATTCTCTCTTTTAACTTGCACCTTTAACTTCTTTCCACCTAATTGGCTCCCATTCATCGTATTAATGGCAGATTGGGCAGCCTCTGCTGATTCATAACTGACAAACCCTGGTTATAGAAATAGTGGGTATAGACGTTTACTTCTCTACAAAACCATGGTTTTTCAAGCATGTATTATATACTAGAAAGCAAGAAAAAGTGCTCACCAAAGCATTTGCTAGCACCAGTTGCTTTGTCGATGAAAACTTTTGCGCTCAAAATGCTACCAAATGCTTGGAAAGTGTTAGCAAGCTCTTTATCGTCAAAATCTTGGGGTATGTGACAAATAAAAAGATTAGCACCAGTAGGACCTATACAGAATAAAATAAAATGGGTCATGAATTTGAAAATGACAACCTCAGAAGTTATTGAAGTCAAATAGAGAGTAGATGATAACCTTCAATCTGACTACCAGAACTTTTCCCCATACGAGATGTACAGTTTGCTGTAATATGTTGGGGTGAAAAAGGTGAACTCCCCAGAGGTCTAGGACTCATCAGCCCCCCAGAGTATGACATGGCATACTGAATGGCTGGAGCTACTGAATAAGCTGAGCCTCCATAGCTAGTAGAAGGAAGGGGATAATTTCTAAAAGCCAAACCTGGACCAAAGGATGGTGCCATTCCCCGCATATGATGAAATTTCAATTGATTCTGCAGTGTTGGCATATGGTATTCCATGTATCCGAATGGTCCAGGAGCCTGAGAAGATGGAAACAAACATGTAAACTGTGACCATAAAAACTCGATAGACTAGATCACAGAATCAAGAGAATGAAAATGAAGATCGAGAAAAACACGGAGCGGATTTGATAAAAAACCCTCAAAAACACAAAATGATGGAATCAGCATGAAAACTCTATGAACTGTATTAGCTAGAAATTGTAAAAGGAAAACAAAATGTTATCAACACGACAAGCTTAGGAATAAAAGATTTTAAAACTGACCTGAAAACCATAGCCATTATAAGGGGAGACATAACCTAATGGCAAGGCCCCGAATAACGAAGCATGTTGTGAATCTGGATTAGAACTTTGAGACTGAGATTTCAGAGCTTTACGAGCCCGCCTTTCCTTCTCAGTATCTGCCCATTTTACAACCAAAGGAATGCCGAAACCCTGACCAAGAAAAGAAACAATCAGCTAATAGAAACACCAATCTGAAGAGAGAACTATTTATTTAAAACCAAAATATTTGGAAAAAGAGTTTAATATAAGACAATCAAGCTACAATATTTCCAATTTGCGTTCTGAGGAAGATAACTAAATGAAAATCCATAACCCTTTAAGACCAAAACATCTGAATGATATAAAATTCAGAATGCAAACCTCCATAATGTACTTTCCATTCATCGCCTCAATGGCTGCCACAGCTTGTTCTTTCGTCTCATACTTCAAAAATGCACAGCCTGAATAGAGAAATTATAATAAAATAGGATTCAAGAGCATTAAAACAAGCATGTCCTCTAACTCCAAAATTAAAAAACAAGGTCAAAAAATGGTTATTACCTTTGGTTGCTTGCTGACAACCTCTTAATATTTGCAAGTCACTAATTGTTCCATATGGAGTGAACAACGCAGAGAGTTCATCTTCAGATATGTTCTTCGGAAGCATGCCGACAAAGAGCTTATGTTCTAGTACTCATAAACAGTAAAAGAGTTATCCTTCCTTCCATGTATAGAGTAAAAAATAAGAAACTAAATGTCTCCAGCAAGAAAAAGAATGGATAAATAGACTGGTGCAGTAACAAACGGAAGCATGTTAAAGATGAAAAAAGTATACAGGTTTTAATTTCCCACCTAATCTTTCCATCTCGCCATCTGCGTACTTCACTTGCAATGGACTTGATGCCTGGATATTAATACAGAGAGAGTCTTCTAGTAAGAACAACACTGACTCATTTAAAAAATAGATCTCAATTTTCTTTTGAAGTCTCGTACAGCAATAGGGACCTTTCTACTCATTGTCAAAGAGTTAGAACAGCATTGTTTCAAAAAGCATATCATACAGGATTTAGTGACAAACGTACAACGAAGACTATATTTTGCTTCCTTTATATTGATAACTCAAAAAAAGCTCTGGTTACATGAAACTGGAAAGTAAATCATTGACATTCATACTACGGTTCACTAAATTTAGTAAACTTCACTGCTTAAAGATTGTGGACCACTATTATATAATTTAGAATAAAAGTAAATTACCCCAAATAAAAAAGTTACAAATAAAACTCATTTTCTAGAGCTTGACTTGATGGTCAAAGTTAAACGAATCGTGGTAGTGTACTAACCCCGGGTAATGTTTTCTTATTATGGCAGGCATCGACCGCCTTATCCGCATCCTGCCTGGACGGGCATATTACAAAACAGCACCCTGCGAAAAAATCATAAGCCCAAAATCAGACAAGCAAACCGGAATATACGGTCTCAAAGATGAATCTAACCAGTAAAAAAGCCAAAATACGTGGCGGAATCCTCAAAGGTGACTCCAATTACGAATTCCAGATCAAAAAGAAAAACAAGAAAAATGGAAGAGGGAGAACCTCGAGGTGCACGGGTAGTCTTGTCCTTGATAATGCTGACCTCGTCGACGAGAGCAAAGTCTTTGAAGAATGAAAGGAGCTGAGATTCAGACATGTGCTTTGGCACTTGACCTACAAAGAGCTTTACGCTCTCTTCGTTACTTTCTCTTTCTCTCTCTTCCTCCGCCATTAAAACAGACCCTGTCTGCCTCTATTTCCTTCAACCGTGACTTTTTCCGGCAAGAATTCCGCCGTATTCTCTCTCTACAAATCGCACCTCCACCGCTCTCTCACTCTCTCCTGCTTCCTTGTATCTGAGAAAGTGAGAAGCAGATTTCTAATCGTCTCAGAGAAACTGTGCAGATTCCGGCGTAACTGCTTCGGATCGTCTTCGATAAATTACAACGAAATCAAAGGAGATTCAAATTTAGGGCCTGGTTTGTGCATTTATTTACGAAATTGCAATCACAGCTGTTCCTCGGCAGTCGGCTCTACACATGGCAATGACGCTAATACCCCCGCCCTCCTCTGTATTAATTAAATTAGCGAACGTCTTTAATTTAAAGTTCATTTGGGATATTTATTACTTTACATTAATATTTATTATCGATAACTAATTAAAAGATATACATAATTAATTCAAAATTTAATGTTCATTCTATCAATTTTTTACACCACAAGTCCTAAACTTTTTAAATTATTTACTAATCATACATTTATCTAATTTTATTTTAAGTAAATGATAATTTAATTATTTTTCATTTTATCTTAATATTTTCTCTTACGCATAGGTCTTTTTTTGTCTTTTTATGTAATTATTTTTTTAATGAGATTAGTCGAAAATAGAACTAAACATCTAACTCTGATATCATGATAAATTATCAACTACCTCAAAAGCGTAAACTTGTAGTCATTTTTATTTATCTTAACCTGTTTACGCCACAATCCTTAAATTATCGAAATTTATGACCAAAAAAATAATGAGAATATAATAAAACTTATATTGACAATATTTAGTTAAAAATGAATTTTGAAAATTAGAGACAAAGTGTTATATAATAGACAAGACAAAAGAAAAGAGGGGAAGGTGGGTGTTAGAGGGTATATAAGTAAATGCAAGTAAGTTGGGTGAAATGGTAGATAAGCGTGAAATTGAAGGCACAAAAGATAAGATCGACAGACTGTCCCGCCAAGGAGGAATTGAAGCTGCTTCTTCACGTTGTTGTCTTTTTTGCCCCTGTGAATGTTGCAAATTGCAGATTTAAGTCAAATTAAAAATTTTAATAGGGTCATTAAAACAAAATCACATTTAAAATAATTCCATTAATAATAAATTTATCTTATATTTACTTGTTACTTTACTAAAGATTCATAATAATTTTCACCTTATTTAGACCCGACAGTTATTAGAACGGGTATTCGAGCCGGCTCAAGCAAGCCAGTCCGAAAAAATCTAGCGTTTCAAACTTTTCGAGTCGAGTTTGTTGAGTCTATCGAATATAACCGAGCCGAGTGATCGAACTTTTATGTATTTTTATTTATTTATTTGGAAGAAAATGTCTATCTCAAAGGGTCAAAGGAAGAAATAGGGACATGTAAATGGACATCATTTGCTACGGTCTGAGCATCAAGGCTGGCTCCGTACAGACCTCTCCTCGACAAGCCTACGCAGTAGAGGCCGTTCTTTCCTTTCCAGTGGTCGATGAGTCCTGGTTTTGGGAGCCCGTTTTCGCCCAGAAGATGCTCATCCCCCTGCATCATTTCAAGTTACTTTTATTCATTTTCGTACCCCCGTCTCACTCTTGTACAAAAGTCGAAATCTGTCTCACCGTCGCCGCACTCCAACCTCACAGTTTATGTAAGAATTAAATTACGGTGACTCAGCAGCTTAGAGATAAGAAATTTTTACCTGATATCCCAATGAACTACCTCAACATTAGGGATAACAGCTTTCATACTAGGACAGCACAGTCATCGAACTTAGGCTCTTAATCGTTTGAAATTCAAATCAGTTCGAAAATGACGTTTTTGTCTTCATTTTGGTCGAAGAAATTAAGTGAAATGAGAATTTTAAAAACTAAATTTTTGTACAGTAGAAATACTAAAATATAAAAGACAGAATAACTTGTGAACTCTTATATTTTCTTCCTTTCATTTAACAACTATTTATAATAACATTAAAAAAATTTAAATCAAATACTAATTTATAAACTATTTATTTTTAAAAATTTACATAATAATTTTTCTGATTTTTTATTATTAAAATTATACATAAATTACACATAAATTTAGTGACAGTTTAATTTCTAAAAATCAATCAAAATCTCATATAAAAAATTGGGAGAGAGAGAAAGAGAAATTACACGAAGCCAGGAATGAGTAGATCTCTTAAAGCCAGTGCAGAAAACAATTGAGTCAAAGGGATAAACTTTGTCATTCTTAAGTTCCACGTCCGACCCTTTTACGCTCCTTATTTCATCCGACAACACCTGCATTCAAAATCTTAATAATCATTTTAATCTACGTATAGTGACTTGCCTGAGCTGACCTGGATTTCGCCGGACCGGATCTTCTCCACAGTTCCGACGTTGATGACCGGAAACTTCCCGTGCATTCTCTTTATGTAAAATGGTCCCTCCTTTGGCCTCACTATCCCGTACTTGCCTAAATCTCCGTAAACCATCTTGCTCATAAACACCATTAATGAATCAACCCACTCTGATTTGAATCCCTTCGGCAGCAGCTGCGCCACGTTCACCATTCCCTTCGACAGATAATGGATCTGTAATCGAAGTGTTATTGAGTTCCTGAATTTTAAGGTGATTTTTTTCTTATTGGGAGGGATCATTCTCACTGGACTTCGGACGATTATGGAGGTTTTGGCCCCGTTTTCTGCAAGGTCGAGTGAGATTTCCATGCCGGAGTTGCCAGCCCCGACGACCAGAACTTTCTGGCCGGCGAACTTCTTCCCGGATTTGTATTGCGTCGAGTGAATAACCTCGCCGGCGAAAGTCTCCAGACCTTCCACTTCCGGGATGTAAGGTTCGCTCGCCTCTCCGGTGGCCACCACTAAAAACCCTCCGGCGTACTCTTCATCCTCACCGGTTTTCGCATTTCTCGCCCGAACTCTCCAAACCTCAGAAGCTTCGTCAAACTCAGCGAATACCACGTTTCTCTGGTACAAAGGGTTGATCTCGAAATTTGAAACGTATGCATCCAAGTACTCCAAGAACTGGTTCTTTGGCACGTAAGCTGGATACGAAGATGGAAACGCCATTAATGGAAGCTCGCAAATCTGCTTTTTGAGATGAAGATACAGCCGATCGTACGTATATTTTCTCCACGTTGAAGCAAAGCAATCTTCTCTCTCTAAGATTATGTAGGAAATCGATAGGTTAGAGAGAGAAGCAGCAGTGGCCAGACCAGCAGGCCCAGCTCCCACTATAATCACCGTCTCTCTCGCCATTTTCATCTTCTCTGAAGGAAGAACAGAAAGTTCAGAGAGCTCAAAATCCTCGTTAATATCCAAAAACATCTCCCCCATTATAAATACTAAAATGAGATTATTAAATTAATTAATAATTACATTTTCTGATTTTCCTATGAAAAATATCTAAAAAAATAATTAAGTAAATAATGGGATATTCCGAATCAATTGCAGCTATCGTGGAATAACTATTGGTCGGCAGAGCCTTGGAATATTTAATTAAAATAATTGATGAAATATGATTTATATAATTTATTTCACATATTATTCAAGATTTTTATATCATCAGCCTAACTAGAAACCGCTATATCAGTTATCATACTATTATAAGACAATGTCACGTATTTAATCGTTGATTTTGACCTACAAAAAATCTGTCTCGTGTGCCGACCATACACGTTTTAGGTCGGGATTTGCTGTTTTTCTTCCTCTATCTTATTCGATCAAGAAAAACAACTTATTTGGATGAAAACTATTCGACTTTAAAAATCGTTATAAAAAAGGGCATAAATTAATCAACCTCTTAAACGGAGGTTTGACAGAAGTTTAACGCGAAACTGTTGTTGTGTGTATTTTATTTTGATTATAAGGCGTTGGGTGTTAAAAATAAAACATTAAGGTGTTAGTTTTCTCAATTTTTATACTTCAAAGAGTAAATTGATATATACCATGAAAAAATGAAAATTCAAATGGACTATGGATGGGCTAACCCATAGAGCTCGACGGCAGCCAAAAAATAGTCAAACTTTTCGCTAGAGGTGGGTACGGTCTGGGTTGGGTCGGGTTCTCACCTAGCCAGCCCAATCCGAATGGGTTTTGGGTTAAAAGGAGAACCCAAAACCCGACCCTAATCGGAAAAAAAAAATTTCGACCGAAACCAAACGATTTTGGATTGGGTTAAATTGATTTGGTTTAGTTCACATATAAAACTAAAAAAAATTACAAATGTAAATACATTGTAACTCTTGCAAAAAATTACAAGGTGTCGACTGCTTTTTGCAAACTGTCGACCGCCTTTTGCAAACTGTCGACCGCAAATACAAGGTGTCGACCACCTTTTGCAAGACATCAGGTTATTCGGTTTGGTTTGGGTTTTCGAACAAAAACCAAAAATCAAACCGAACCAAAATAGCCACAATTGAACTCGACCTAAAACTGATTATTTGAACCAAAGTATGACTCAAACCCGACCCAAACCGTTTGGGTTGGTTCGGGCTGCGCACTCCTACTTTTCACTAGCGAGGTCCCTACTTTTAGTAGTGTTGGTAATCTAATGAGATCGACCAGCAAACTCAATCTAAACCAACTATACAGATCGGATAAATTAGATTTAAAAAAAAAAATTGATGTGAACTCGAACCAAACTAAACTTAAAACATAGGTCACAATTGGATCAGATCGAAATACAATCAAACTGAGTTCAGATCGAAATACAATCAAACTGAGTTCAGATCATATTTATATAATTTAACTCTTCAAAAGGTTACTCTAACTCCCGGATATCATTCCTACTCACTAGTAGATAATGTGTAAGTTTTTGCACTTAATACATGTGTTAACGTTAATTTTGTTAATGATTGGTCCAAATTCAGAACAGTCTGAAACGATAACCCATTTGCAGTTATATACATACAGCATTCAAAGATCTACGCTGAGAAAAGACAGAAATAAGGAAAATCCCATCTGGCCAATTTCAAATCAACGAAAGAAATACACAAACTTGCATGTATTTTTATTTATTTATTTAGAAGCTTAGGCCTATTTCACAGGGCCAGAGGCAGAAATAGGCAAATTTAACTTGACATCATTCGCCACGGTCTGGGCATCAAGGCTGGCTCCATACAGACCTCTCCTCGACAACCCTACGCAGTAGAGACCGTTCTTTCCTTTCCAGTAGTCGACGAGCCCTGGCTTTGGGAGCCCGTTTTTTCCCAAAAGATGCTCACCCCCCTGCATCATTTATTGTCACGTAAAATTCGAGTTCGGTTTTGTAAAAAAACCCGAAAATAAACCGAAAAAAAACAAAGACAAATTGGGACTGGTATAAAAACCAAATTAAAATGATTACACATCAATTCCTACTGACATAGGCAGATAATAATTATATGTCTGCTGGATTGTATATATTCACTAATTTTCTTTTTTTAATTTATATAATAAAAAAAAAGAGAAATTATTGCTAAAAAAGTAATTGGGAGAGAGAAAGACAGAGGAGAGAGAGATTACACGAAGCCAGGAATGAGTAGATCTCTTAAAGCCGGTGCAAAAAACAAGCGTGTCAAAGGGATAAACTTTGCCATTCTTAAATTCCACGTCAGACCCTTTTACGCTCCGTATTTCATCCGACAACACCTGCATTCGTTATTATCGTTTAAATTTCACGTACAAAACTACAAATAATGACCGGTTCAACTGAACCGCTGAGCTCACCTGAATCTCGCCGGTCCGGATCTTCTCCAGCGTTCCGGCGTTGATCGCCGGATACTTCCCGTAGTTCAGCTTCATGAAAAAAGGCCCCTCCTTTGGCCTCACGATTCCATACTTGCTTAAATCTCCGTAAACCATTTTGCTCAGAAACACCATTAAAGAATCCACCCATTCTACTCTGAATCGCTTGAGCAACAGTAGCCCAACGTTTACCATTCCCTTGGTTAGAAGATGGACCTTAATAAAAAAAAGAAATTGTTGAGTTAGTGACTTTTAAGGTTTTCTTTTCAATGGAGATTGGTCGGAGAGGTTGATTCTCACCGGACTTCGGATGATGATGGAGGTTTTAGCGCCGTGTTCTGCGAGGTCCAGCGAGATTTCCATGCCGGAGTTGCCAGATCCGATGACCAGAACGTTCTGGCCGGCGAACTTCTTCCCGGACTTGTATTGCGTCGAGTGAATAACCTCGCCGGAGAAAGTATCCAGACCCTCAACTTCCGGGCGATACGCTTCGCTCGCCTCGCCGGTGGCCACCACCAGGAACCCACCGGCATATTTTTCAACCTCTCCGGTTTTCGCGTTCCTCGCATGAACTCTCCAAACCTCAGAATCTTCGTCAAACTCAGCAAATTCCACGTTTCTTTGGTACAAAGGGTTGATTTTGAAATGGGAAACGTAGGTATCCAAATACTCCAAGAACTGATTCTTCGGCACGTAAGTTGGATACCACGATGGAAACGCCATTAATGGAAGCTCGCAAAACGGCTTTTTGAGATGAAGATGCAGACGATCATACGCGTACTTTCTCCACATCGAAGCAAAGCAATCTTCTCTCTCTATGATTATGTAGGAAATCGATAGGTTAGAGAGAGAAGCAGCAGTGGCCAAACCAGCTGGACCAGCTCCGACGATAATCACTGTCTCCCTCGCCATTTTTATCTTCTTCTGAAAGAAACTCAAAAGCTTCGTCAATGGAGTTACGAAGAAGACGATCCGCTTATTCTATATATACAAAGCTTTAGATCTATCTCGGGAATGAAAGCGTAAAATGAAAATCAACCATTTCCTCCTTTCTACCATCCCAAAGCAATCTCATGAATATTTTTCAATTATTTTTTCTAATTTTTCTGTAAATTGTTGCTATAATTCTATGCAATTGCGCAGAACAACGTGATGTTTAATCCAAGAAAGTTTTCTTTCCAATGGCTTTCCTTCTCGAGTTCATCGATTTGATGATAATATTTAATGTTATTTTAAATATTCTTTGACTGAGTTTGGCAAACATCGTATAATAATACGATAACTCGTTGACCCTTCCCCATATATTTTATTTATTGTTTTTTTAGAATATTAGTTCATTAATCCCTTTATTATAATCAACATGATAAATTTATAATATTCAATAAATAAATAATCGAAATATTTTTTAAACCACATCTATAAATGAGTAATGCATGCTATGTCAACACGAGAATTAGACGTACACGTATCGAATTTATTTAATTATATTTTCTTATTTTTAGTTAATTTGGAATTGAAAATTAGAAGTCTAAGTCATGGACCTAACATGACGTGGATTTTCTTTTTATAAATTATGGGTACTATTCCATAAATTTATTTAAAATCATAACTTAAATCTTGGAAATACCCACACAATTTATTTTTCTTTGAAAATATTTAATAATACATTTTCCTATGAAAAATATTTAAAATAAATAATGGGATATTCGGAATTATTTGCAACTACTGTGGAATAATTATTGGTCAGCAGAGGATTTAAATATTTATTTAAAATAATTGATAAAAATATTTATTTAAAATAATTGATAAATATTTATTTAAATTTTTTTATTTTAATAATTTATTTAACATGTTATTCGAGATTTTCGTATCATTGGCCTCACTAGAACTCGCTATCATTAAGTAGACTAAAAATACTCAGAAAATATCAAATTACTGGGAGGATTGACCGATCGACTGAAATAACAAAATGGTCGACCAAAATTAATTGACTGAAATAATCATTTTTTTTATTTGACATTAATAGTAACTTTCTATCAAAAAGAGAAAAATACAAGGCTCGATCAAATGCCAACACGGTTGTCCTCTCTAATTGGAACATGCGACAACCATATACGTTCTAACATACTTCATGGGATACAATAACCTTAATATTCAAAAGTTTAATCATAAATGTTATGTCACGTCTCCATAATATTATTTAATCTTCGTCTGCTCGAAACTTTTGTCGCAACTTCAAATATCACCATCGTATAAATGGAAAGCGCACATATGTTGCATTTTTCTTTAATAAAATTAGAAAATAAATACAAACGAGTAAGACATTTTTATTATAGGCTTTGTTTCGTGTAATTAATACTATAATAAAGTTGACAAACAATTATTATTTATTTTGAAGAGTAAGTGTGACGAGTCACATGAAAGTGGAACATAATGTGTCTAGTATAATTCAAACAGATACGACATTACATGACGAGGGTCTTTGGTTTTTATTATTAGCTGAATTATTATTCTTTAAATATGGTTATTATATTTATTAATTATATAAGATCATGATTCGAACAGAACAAGACAAAAAATTCTTGTCTGGTCTGGTCTTAATTTTTTCTGATAAAATAATTATAAGATTAATATAAATTAATAATAGTTAAATGAATTCATGTTAATACAATAGAATAAATATTAAATATTATATGATCCCCCGCCTTAGCAATACAAAGAAAAAATTAGGAATGAACACGAGTCAGTTTGTTAACTAACCCAAACTAACTTATTTGATTTTGGATTTTGGGTTGGAAACCGAAACTCGACCCAAAAACCGAAACAATTTTCGAATCCTACCCAAAATCAATTTTCTAAACAAACCCAACTTGGAGGATTTTTTAATTTATTTTTAATAAAAAAATTTAAAATAAAATAAAAAATAGAGTTTTCCACTAAACATAATAAAAAAAAACATTGAAAAATAAGTAAAAATAATTATGTATTTTAGTTTAATGTTTTAATTTTATATAACTTATTGGGTTGAATTAGTTTTTTTTTATTTAGTCAAAAAATTTAAAACTTGACCAGAACTTGTTTATTAATTGTTGAAACTGGCTTAAATATAAAAAAAAAAATTATTTAACCGACCCGACTCAAACGCTGCAAGTTAGATTGTCACTCGTAGATTGGGCTTTGACTCATGGGCTGTGATATATGAGCTTTGACTCTGGACTCCCACGTCCTAGCCCGACAGCATGTGAGATGGTTAATCACAATGGAATATCAATCTAAGTGTAAAAGGGATGACATTAAAATGGAACAAATTATGAAAAATTCCGATAAGTGTTACTACAACTTTTGCGTTATAAGTAACCAAGATTTAACGATGACGATCGACAGCGACGAATAAAATACGGCAAGAAAACAAGATAATAACCATGCTATCACAAAACCGGGCAATTCAGAGCTATATTATCGAAAAGCATTCAAATTGACCATAGAAATCAAGATTGGCAACCACTGACCGACCCAACCAAACCGGGTTGAGGGTGTAGAGATTCAACAATCCACAGTGCTAAAAAAGGGTACATAAAAAAGTCACATAATTGGGACTTTTTAGTGAGGCACCCACTTTCTAGCAGAATAATTTCTGGGTTTTGGAGTTAAATAACTCAAAAGGAAAAAGCAATGGACTGCAAAAGTGGAGGCCGCAGACACCTAATCTTCATGTGCTCAAGAATCACAGATGGCCAATCCATCTTCTTGTCCATTTCTGCAATTTCAGAGCTGTAAATTTCCTCACCTTTTTCTCCCCCCTCAATTTCACCCTTTTCCGCCATTATCTTCGATCTCTCCTCTAATGTCGCCCACCCTTTTTCCCCATTTCCTCCGATTTTCATTTTCTCTTCTGGGTTGTTCTTGGTTCCGCCATTGATGGCCTTCTTTTGCCCGCTTTTGGCTCTTTCAGTCCTGGCTCTTTTGACCTGTTCTTCTTCGTTTTCTGTTCGAATTTCTGTCATTTCTGCAGCGCCGTCATTCTTGCCGGACCCGGCGTTGTTATCGCCGTCGGCGGCGGCTCTATCTCCGGACGTTTCTCCTCTGATTCCTTCTCCAAAGAAAGAGGGCCCTCCACCGTCTGATTCTTCTCTGCCAATCATCCCCTCTAGCCCAAGCCCTCCGAACCCTGACGCCATAGCCATTCACGCTCCTGGCTTAGCTTTTCCGCCCTCCGGAGCGCCGGCGCCGTCCTCCTTCGCCGGCAAAAACGCCGGCGCCGGCGGGTTTTTGGGATTTGCAGTTCTTCTGGGTTTGTTTAGCTTTTTTCACGCATAGTGCAGCTCTCTGGGCGTGATCGTGAGATCTTGGCCCCTCTGTTTTTGCAATTTTGGAGTTCGTGCTTGACAATTGTTCTGGGTATGAATGTTTGGCAGATAACATGATGTACTATTTACGTGACATTTATATGATCAAATTATTATAGTTAGTCGTTTTCCAAA
Organism: Begonia fuchsioides; assembly: GCA_003255005.1. Classification (NCBI taxonomy): domain Eukaryota; kingdom Viridiplantae; phylum Streptophyta; class Magnoliopsida; order Cucurbitales; family Begoniaceae; genus Begonia; species Begonia fuchsioides. The sequence continues at coordinate 488,488 of QAOC01012068.1, read as the reverse complement.
TTTCTTAAATCTCATTATTACATCCACTAGTGGCCAATTTTGGGTAATTTGAAAAAATGGGTATATCCTTTTACTTTAAATTTACTTCTTAGCTTGTAAATTATACGCCTAAAATCGTCGAATAAACCTAGAAATACCCACTTCAAATCTTCATTAAAAGTTAGTCTAAAGAATTTGATCTGAAAATTGGGTACTTTCAATAATTGAATCTTCATTACTTGTTCTTACTTTCTTGGAACTTGAAGAACGTTACGTTGTTAAATCTTTAAAAAAAAGAAGAGATTTGTAATGTTGTCGAGTGGTCAATGAGTGGGATGAAAAGTTTAGAGAGAGAAAGAGAGCCCTACAAAGTGCTCTATCCCTCTGTCCTCTCCCACGAACAAACGATGATCAACAAGAAGAACACCAATGGCCTCTGCATTAGTCCCTCCTTCCAAACTTCAACCTTTCCACATTTATTTCCACCATCATCTTCGGTTTATAATTTCTCGCGTTCGGACAAATTTGAATTTAGTGTCGCACTTGTCATTATCGTCCCATGGATTGACAAAACGAGTGAATTTCCACTCCCTAAGTTCTCTAATTTATCGTGACTCGGATCATAAAAACAACCAAAAGCTATCTGTTTCGCGTACACAATTTTTATTTATATTTAGAAATCACGGGTCATGCTCAAATTAGCTCGTCGTTAATAAAATGTGCCTTCGAGAACTCTAGGGTGTTTCGAACATGAACTTTTCTTCCGTTAATTTTGAATGCTTTGCTTATATCATTATTTCGTTTCTACATTGTTATTTTAATGAATTTTTATCGATTGCACTAATCAATCTTTGCACAACATAATATAAAAATTAAAATAAATAAATAAATAAAGAATATGCTTAGCAATGCTACAAATTTTTTATAATGTTCTAAGATAATGAATAATATTTTTAATTTATTTTATATTATTATTTATTATATTCATTGAATACATAATATCGTCGTGTTAGTTGGAAAAAAATTATTAATAAACTAAAATTGTGAAGTGTAGTTTCCTCGACAAGCAATCTTCGTCTCGACTATTAAGTTTCTTCTCGTAATATATACAAAGTTTCCTTTTTTCCCTTGTTCTATTCGATATGAAATAATTTTATATAACGCAATTTGCTATTCATCGAAGAAACTTATCGAATATCGAAGTGGGAATGTTGAACACAAAACCTCTTCCACCAAACACGGGCCGCATATAGGTGTCATCAATAAGCCGCCAATAGCGATGAATGGAGCTTGACAAGCTCGTTGGTTGAGCTCCGAGACCCGAGTCCACACTCATGTCGATTCCTTGATCTTCATGGCCAGGCCCGTAGGATAAAAGAGGGCTCGAGAGCAAGGCCGTGTCCGAGAGTGGAGAGGCATACTCTCTTGGCCTATTTGATGGGACCAAGTGCCTTATTAGAGGCTTAGTCAATAATCCAAATACCTGGAAACAATCATAAAAAATCAGCAAGAGGATATTTAGAGGAACGAAAAATGATGCGAAAAGGCAAAAATATCAAGTAATTGGACTTAAATCGGTGTTTACGTCCGGTTTTCAGTGTTAAAGGTAGGATAATTGGTTTAGTTAACAGTTAAGTAAAAAAAACCGTGACAACAAAAACCAAACCAAACCAAACAATATGTCACAATTTCGGCATCAAGACCAAATCCGAAAGGGTAATGCTCAGTTTACTTTCGTAGCATACCATCTTATATATGACATTACTTAATCCGAAAACAACCCATTATCCTCCTAAATCAGACTCAAACCCCACAAAACTAGCACAAAATCAACATTAAACATATAGATTTTAGCCATTTTAATTTTAATTTTAGAACCGAACTAGCAGTTCGATGTCTCCATAGTTTTAGTCACGAACCAAGAGAACAATTGTTTAACAATTTGACTCGGTTTAACATTCGAAAGTAGGGAATAATTCTCTTACCATATTTGTAAATAGAACAATGCTTATCGTGCTTGTGATCATAATCGCATTCCCTCGAAGTTGGGTTTGTCCGGATCTAGTAAACTGCATATAAAAAAAAAAAAAAAACACTGACTATGAGAAAAATGATAGCTAGTTTTACAAATCAATCAATATTTTACTACGAGCCATTCGATTAAAAACATCGACAGATCAAAAGATAGTTGCATAATCATATTTTTCTTACATGATCATAAGCAAGTGCCACTGATACAGCACCTCTCATCAGTCCAGCCCACCAAATTGTAATCTGTTTGCTAAACCCGATTTTATCATTCGTATTCTTTCGACTCAAATTGGCTACCAAAGAAAGGGGGAAAACAAAAGCCGCTCTTCCAACAAGAACCAGACCGAGCAATATTAAACTCACATTCACTGACGTCCCGGGGCTGTGAAAATCGTTTGGTCATTGAGCCAAAATTATTAGTAAAAACAGTTTGAAAAAATGGTAATTATCAATATACACTATTAGTTAGACATATTTTTCAAGTGACACCTTAAACTTTCAATTATACCAAATGACGACAACTTGAAGTAGCAGTATGTTTTCGATTGATACCTTAAACTTCGAAATTTTATCAAACACCTTAACATCAAATTTTTATTGTTAAGCATCTTCTTAAAATTCAATTTCAATTTTTTTGTTTTATTTTTTTTTGTTTTTGATCATCTAACAGAGAATATATATAGTTTTAAAAATTTTGAAATTAAATTGTAAAAAAATGTTTGATTAACTTAAACTTCACGATAAAATATCAGTTAATAATTGTCTAAATTTCGAAGTGTTTACTAATAAATTAAATTTTAAGGTGTCATTTGAAAAATAGTCATACTTTGAAATATCAATTGATATAATAAAATTTTAAGTTATCAATTGAAAACACCTCTAATTATAAGGTGTTCATTGATAATTACGAAAAAAGTGCATCCACAAAAAATTTAAAACTTACCTCTTGAGTACAAATTTCCATTTATCAATGTCCAAGGCATCCATACCAACATAGAGGAAGATGAAAATCTCAGAAATAAATGATAATGTGGCAAAAGCATGCCTGCAATTATCAATAACCCGAAACTGTGAGCATCGTTAGATTAAATTAGATTAAGGGTCGAGATCCTCAGTTGAATTACGTACTTGGTAGTGATTTTTGAATTCTTCGTCACGTTGTGCCAGGTGTAGTGTGACATGACAATCCCACAAAAGAAGACAGTGAGAATACCACTTAGAAGGCACAGCTGTAATATACAGATTAAGCCGACATTAGATTCGGAAAAAGAATTCAAATTTCTTTTATGAATCGAAGATAAAAAGATTGAAATCGAACATTTGGTACTTACTTCAGCCAACATGTATGAAAGATATGCCATTAGAATCATTAGAGCAATTTCCCGATCGGAAGAGTGCCTGCAATTTCACGAGATTTTTGGATGGTGAAAAAAAGTATGATCTATAATAATTCTTTATCATTCACACTCCTTCACAGTTATTTATTAGCACAAATATAATGAAATCTTATGGTAAAAGTACTGCCATACCTGCCAAGATATAGTTTCCGAATGATGTAAGCACTGAGCAAACCGACCTGCAAGACCCGCCAACAAGAACGTCACTTGGCAAAATATGCAAAACACAAACTCCGCGCTTACAAAATTGTCACTCAAAAATCAAAATATCATCGATAAATAGTAAAAAAATTATTTCAATTCGGATAAATATTGTAGGGCTACTTAAGCCAATCCGACCCGTTAAATAACTCGTTCTTTATGCTCTAGTCCAACCATTTTATAAAACATGATCCAATGTTCTATTTGTATTAGACAAGACATAAAACATTGAATGACACGCTATATCACATGTTAAACCGGTTAATGAAACTTCTATTTCATGCAGGGGCAGATATGGTCTGGCTTGGTTCGATTTCGTGGACAAACCGGACCCGAATGTGAGCTAATGTTTCCTAGGTATTGGAATTTGAATTGTGGATATAAGGAATCAAACCAAACCAAATAGTGAGACAATAGAAAAATTTCATTAATATATAAAAAATTAGGGTCAAGTTTGGATGAGTTCTATGAGTTCGGCCTAAACACAAATTTTCAATGAGCCATATTTTAAACAAGTTTGGAAAAAATTTCACAATTCATGGTTCGGTTTGCCATTTCAACCCAAGTGAGTAACACATATACCCAAGCAAACAAACGTGTTGTACAAAGGAGGACTCACAGCTATTCCGAGCAATGTGCTAGTCAAGAACAAGTAGAAGAAATTGCCAACTAGCTGAATGGCATTGATTGAAGTAATGTGGGAAAGGTCGAATTTCCGAATTGCATGGAAAAGAACCACAGAAGTAGCATCATTGACTACACCTTCACCAAAGACCAGACCGTACAGCAAAGGCGTCTCATCCTGATTTAGCACCTAAAAAATCATAGCTAAACTTAATGAAAACTACATTTATTGTGACTGAAAAAGAAAACTTTGTGAACGGGTAAGTACCTGCAACGTACAAACCGTGTCGGTTGCAGTGAAGATTGCTCCAAGTGCTACAAAAGTTGAAAATGAAAGCAACATAAGAAGATAGATTGACGAGTGCAATATATGAATCCAAATATAAAAAGCGTATCAGGTTTAAAGTGATTTTACCATAATAATCAGCCACCTCTAAGAAGCCAACATCCAATTTCTGGAACAAATACATCGAACCTGGATCATGAAAAGAAATGCGATTAGTCGAATAACAAAACGATTTTCCTAGATGTAATTTAAAAATAAATTAAATATATAAAAGATGAATCCAATCCTTCACCGTCCAACATCAATTTTTTGTAAAAAAAGATGCACTTTTTTCCGACTTGCGAAAGTAAAAGTGCAGATAAAACGATAGCCTCGAGCATGGTAGACCAAGTTGTATTTCAATCTAATAAACGTGTAATTTGTTTAACCCATTGGTTTATAAGGCAAGTTCATGCAAATATATTGTAAAACCGCCACAGATTGTGGTATACCTAGCGATATGATGAAAAACGATATCAAGCTACCAACGGCACCGAACAAGGAAATTGTCAAGAAATTTCTGAAAAACTGCTTCTTTTTCACCTGAAACCTGATGTAAGGAAATAAACAGAGTATGAGCAGCTCACAGATAGAAGAAGACACTTAACTATTTGCATGAGTCATATGCTCATAAAGAGGTATAAATTTAGTATCAAATTCTTGAAACTAAAAGTTTACACCTTGTTAAAATTCCTACATAGCGAATCGTATTTTGTAAGTGTAAGTAAACAATCACTTTTAGACTTCTCGGATCACCAAATTTGGTGATACGATCCAATGGATCCTTTATATTATTCAACACAAAAACGTACATACACGAACATACACCCGAGTCTTCAAAGGATCTCAAACCTTCACACACTACACCTTCACACTTCACTAATGATTTCCTTCTATGAATATCTATTATCTATTTAAACTCTTTAGCTCACTAAACTCTATTAACTACCTCGAATTTTTACTAACTCTTACAAACATGTACTATTAACCACTCTAACAATCTATCTAATATTACAATTATAACCTAGCATTCTGTTTGGATGGGGCTCAAAAATACGTAGCGCAAAAAAAGTGATAAACAAAAATCTTGATTTTTATTGGGAGTCGATAGTGATAGAGAAAGGAAAAGACCAATAGTTTATTGCTTCTCTTTTTATTAATTTTTTACCGTGAAATTTTCTTCTTCGCTTGTGAATTTTATGTAAAGCTCGGGGTTTGTTGTTTGTATTTCAATTTGTGCCTCTTGTATGATTATAACAATCACAATGACCATGAGAGCATGATGTTCTGCAAAACTTAAATTACATGTATCATGATAATAAACTAAACGGAGAATAATTTGAACGCAGAATATAAAACCAACTTAGTCAACTCAGTCAAAATTTATTTTCGATGGTATTTCTATGGCTAGATATGGCCGCGCGTAAGAGGTTCAATGTCACCAAAACGAAATATATTCAACCTTTTCACTACAGTTGAATAATTCAGCAACACCAAAAGAAAGAATTTACAAGATGTAATTCATTTTAAGAATTTATTACGCGAAATTCTGGACGTACCCGGCATTAAAAATGATTGGTGGGAGAAGATAGATGAAGAATAGCTGTTCATTAAACACCAAGAGGTGAGAGCTTTTTCCTTCAGTCGAAAACAGAATCACAATCCCCGTGAAAAGACCCTGCATAGATTTCAATAATTTTAACATAAAGAAAACAACATTTTCATATTCGAACATGAAATTTAAATAATCATCATCTTTGATGATATGGCATCAAATATGTAACTCACAATCACTAATGCAGTAATCGATTCGTTCATATAACGATTCTTCTCAAGAAGATGACCAATAATAACACAAGCACAGAGAAGCAGCACGAATAAGGCTGTGGAATCGACATGAGCTTCGGTTGTGTTGGATTGTAAAATTGATATCAGGAAAGATCCCAGATTGAAACCCATGAAGCCTGTCTGTTTGATTTCGAGGACAAGACCACCAAGCTCACTGTCACACAAGAGAGATAATTTACAATAAGCAAAGATAATCAATTAGAATCGAAATAAATTCGCCCCATTCTCACGAAAACAAAAACAAAATCAATTTTAACTACACAAATTCAAACTTTGTGAGGAAAGTAATGAAAACAGTACTCAAATTCAACAATAAAAGCAGCAAGTTGTAACCAATAAACATTAATTTCTAAAACTGACTATTAAACTCACAAAAGGACTATCCTTTCCTATTTCTTCTACCTCAGACGACAAAAAAAACACAGACGAGCAACGATAATGAAACGAAACCGAAAATACAAAATCACAGAGTCCGCACAACTAATTTGCTCCATCGCGAGAAAAAAAACACCTTACCGTAAACTGCGTCGAATAGAAAAGACAGATTTCAGAACAGCAAAAGGTAGAGTCAGAGGGAGATAAACAAAGATGAAACTCGAAGAGAAAGAGCACGTACAAGAACTAAAAAACAAAAAATAAATAAAAACTTTGATCAGAGATGGGTTTTGAGTTTTGCACCGTAGAAAGAGGGAGAAAAATCTTTCCTTGGACTCTACGCTTCAATCCCCGTTAAAGTCCAGAAAAAAGAAAAGGTGGAATTGCCCAGGTCACTGCGAGCGACAATTCCCCGTCAACGTCTTGCTGACTCGGCCGTCCCCCTCCAACGTTGTTCTTTGTTTTGGTTGTTGTCTTAGTCTTTGTTTAAATAAGTTCATGACTAAACATTATTTGTTCAAAAAAATTAATTAAAAAATTTGAAAAAAGTTTCTTCCGGATCCAAAAAGCCAAATACATCGCCCTCAGTGCTCCCACACTCCGGCCCGATAACATATGAGGGAGTTAATCACGGCGACTAAGCAGTTCAAAAATGAGAGATATTTATCTGACACTACAAATAGCAACTTCAACATTGGAAGATTAAATTTACACACTGTGATGGTGCAAGTTTCGAACCGTAGCTCTTGATCTAAATCTATCATCTCTGAACTAACTGAGTTATGCCCGTGCGGGCGAAAAAAAAAGTTCCTTCTTGCCTTTGAGGTTCGTCTAGCTTCTTGAATCCTTGATCATCTTCTCTTCATTTTGGCAGGAGTTTTTAGTTTTCTTTCTACGGTCTTTGATGTTCAGCCACTTACCAATGAAATCAAATTTTCTAATTCTCGGTCACCTCAACTCGACACGAGGATTCACATGACAACATGGAACGAGTGATCGGGTTTGGATTAGTTCTTATTTTAGAGCATAGGAAGTACCAAAATCAACGAATCATTTGAGCAAAATGTGAACAAAATGGGAAGAACATCCAGCAGTTCTCATTAAAGCAAGCAAAACAAGTAGTAAGACAATGGAGCAAGAACCTGGGACATCATATGCAAGACCGGTCTGAAGAAGAAAAACAACCCCAGGCCCCACCAAAGACAAAACCCAGTCCAGCAAGAGAGGGGGAGAATCAGTAAGGAGGGGGCCCGCCCGGTAGACCATAGCCGCCGGGGCCACCGAAGGTCCTGCAGCAGGCTGCAACAACACATGCAGTATAAGCTGCCCAATTTCATCTACAAAACAAGCCAATATCGTATTTAGAAAAACCGCCGCCCCACCGCCCGGGTCATCCTCCTCCGCCGTCCGGCCCGCCAGGTCCCATAGCTACTTCAGGGTGAAGTTCAGATGAAGGAGAGAAAACAAATGTCTTTCCATCTCACTGGCAAACCGTGAGTTGGTATTTGATTTACCTAGAATCGAAGACCTATCGGGTTGGTCCAGTGTCGGTTCCAAAACCGAGCCACGGCCAATCATAGGCGAGCGCATTACTTAGAGAGAGAGAGTCTGTGTTTGGTGAGAGAAAGTGAGGAAAGGTCGGTGATCTGATAGAGGAGGCCGGCACTAGGTCTAGGCCAGGTAGACTTGGTAGCCACCTCCTCTGAAGCCCCACCTTGGACCCCACGGCCCACTTCCTCAACGGTGGGTCCCATCTATCTGGATTTTCCGCCGTCTGATCTTTCTACTTTCATCGTCAAAAATCAAAATCGATCTTCTCTCACCCTAAATCCAATTAAGGATTAAGTGGCCCTAAGTCCTAATTTAATGTTTAATCATTTAATTTTTAAATATATTTAATAAATAAGAATATAAATATTTAATTATATTAATATAAAATTAACACTAGTGAAAAAAGAAGATTAGTCGGGCGAAAGAAAACAAAGCTAACATGGGAGAAGGTTCAAGATTCTTTTCATCATCCGTTGGGTCGAACGTGCCACTCCCACGTGTGCACCATTTCCACGCTATAAAATATAGATTTACTTGAAAAAAGAAATGAATCAAACACTCGACTAATATTGAAAATCTTATTTATTTAAAAAAATAAAAACAACATTAAGCGACAAAATCTTGCGGTTGTCATTGAAAACAACGTCCCAGAACCAACGGCCGAGATCTCATTCATCACGCAGCTTAAAATCAGAGCTGTTGAAACAAGTTTTTAACTTTCGGACATAAAAAGGGACATGTCCATGATACCATGTCACTTTCCCAGACTGACGATACTACCCCTAGCTATTCACCAAATACGGAGGGTCTTTTAGTACTTTGATTGTACAGTGAAAATGTAATTAGTTACTAAATAAAGCAGCTTACGGTCTGTGATTACGATGTAACGCGGCTTCGATCTGTGGTGTGGCTATCCATTATTAATTAAATTCATTGTTATTAATTTTTAGAAAAAAACGTGACATAAAAATAAATAAATAAATAAATTGATAATATTAATGACATTCACTTGTCACGTAATTGTTGTTTTTAATTATTGTAGTATGATAAGAAATAAAATAATAATAATTAGTAAAAGAGCATGCATGGATGCATTGACGCATGATTGGACGGTCCTGATGTCATCATCATAACCAGACTTCTCATCAAATCATTCCTCATCATACATGTATTATAATGCAATTCTTTTTTAAATGGCCTTTATCGTCGTATCCTCCTCCTCAGATCGAGCCGTCCATTTCGAATCAATCGATCAATCCAGCCGCAGGATCTCGGAGCTGCAACATTGAGTTTGACGAGCACTGCCGGACCTGATTATTGCTTCTCCGACTATTCGTGTCGTTTTTTTATTGGTAAATATGTTACTAATTTTTACTAGTTGTTGGGTATAAAGGTAATTTACTTTTGCATGCTTCTCACCCGTTTTCTGCGGCTCCTCTTTGTTCTCGACTGGATAAGGGCAGCCCCTTGACCTTAATCCAACGGCTCTGATTACTAAAACACACGTGTCAGATTTTAAGACGTTCATCAAATTCTGCTTTTGCCCCACAAGGGAGACCAATCTAGTATTTAACCATGGTTAATTTCTAGCCTTACCATGCCTAAGATAAAACCTGTATGCTCTCGCTCTTTCTCTCTCTCTTTCTCTATCTCTTATCTCTTTCTCTTTCTCTTTCTCTTACTCCCTTCGGTTTTTGAAACGTCGTTAATGGTGTCTCAGATCTAAGACTCCATATCTCTCCACTCTCTAGCTTCTACTTTGCTAAGCTGGAAGTCTGAGAAGCTTTGGTCATTTAGAGCTTTGTTTACTGTGGACTGTGGTTGGTTTATATGCTGAAAATGGCAAGCTCGTTCCCTGAGGAGGTATTAGAGCATGTGTTCTCGTTTATTCAGTGCGATAGAGACCGCAATACAATCTCCGTTGTTTGTAAGTCTTGGTACGCGATTGAGAGATGGTGTAGGAGGCGAATTTTTGTCGGTAACTGCTATGCTGTGAGCCCCAGGATCGTGATCAGACGATTTCCGGAGTTGAGATCTATCGAGCTCAAAGGAAAGCCGCACTTCGCGGATTTTAATTTGGTGCCGGAAGGGTGGGGAGGCTACGTGTATCCGTGGATCGTAGCTATGGCTAGTGCCTATCCTTGGCTCGAGGAGATCAGATTGAAGCGAATGGTGGTCACGGATGAGAGCCTAGAGCTGATATCCAAGTCTTTTAGAAATTTTAAAGTTCTTGTGTTGTCTTCGTGCGAGGGGTTTAGTACGGAAGGGCTAGCAGCCATTGCTGCCAATTGCAGGTTCGGTGGATGTGCTAATACTTTTCTGCATTTCATTCATCTGAAGTTCTTTTTTTTTGTGCTTGTTAGGGTTGTCTGATTCGAGACTTCGAGTGATAATATGGAGTTGATTTTTGCTTGTGATGTAGAGTTGGTTTGTTCTGGGATTCTATTTGACTACTGGGAGTGTTAAGTTGGAGAGTGAACTTATTCTCTTTAAATGTTAAAGAAGCATCTGCTGTCCATGTTCTTTATTGGGGTTTCGAGCTCGACGACTAATAATTTTTTCGAAACATTTTTGGATTTCCAAATTTTATTCTCTCAGAACAGTCGTAGTTATTACGGAGCTACAGTAGCTACTGGAACAGATGTGTTTCGGATCTGGTCTTTTGTTCCAAACCTAGATGTCGCTTCGATTTTGTTTTTACTCAACCAAAGTCCCTATTTTTGTTCCTTGTTGGGCGTTATGAAATCTCATATGAAGACTGGAGTTTTGTTCCTTCTATTATATTTTCAAAATAAAATGTATTTCGGAGTGGAGAAGTATTTTTTCCCTCATAGATCTGATAGAGACTATAAATATGACATAGGTGGAAGATTTAATTTAGATGGCTTGGATGAGGATGATGCCATATGGATTTTGAACTTTTGCTACTCTCGAATTGCATTTTTTTCATCAAAACTGATTTAAATTTTTGAGCTTGTGGTTCTTGTGTATGAAGAATGTAGTTTTTGTACCGAAGTTCATTTATAATTGTGTAACACTATTCCGTGCTTGTTGGGATGATTTAAAGACCCGCAGACAATGTTGGTTTCTATCTCCAACGAGTTCAAAGCTCTGATGATTTCACAACTACAGTAGACCACGTTGTTTGTTCTTTTTGATCTTAGTACAATTGTTTTTCCTCATATTAAGTTTTTGAAATTCAATGTTGGTGTATTTAGGAAACTGAAAGAGTTGGACTTGGAGGAGAGTGAAGTGGAAGACCTGAGTGGACTTTGGCTCAGTCAATTTCCCGATACATACACTTCCTTGGAATCCCTTAACATCTCTTGTTTAGTATCTGATGTCAATTTCCTCGTGTTAGAGCGCCTGGTTGGTCGGTGTCCGAATCTCAAGACTCTGAAGCTCAACCGTGCAGTGCCCCTTGACAGGTTACCTGATTTGCTTCGACGCGCACCTCAGTTGGTTGAGTTAGGGACGGGGGCTTATTCAGCAGAATTACAGCACGACATCTTCTCAAACTTAACTGGAGCTATTTCAAACTGCAAGCAATTGAAAGTTCTTTCGGGATTTTGGGATGTTATCCCTGCCTACCTACTTGCCATTTATCCTTCTTGTTCGAGGTTAACATCACTTAATTTGAGTTATGCCACCATTCAAAGCTCTGACATGATCAAGCTTGTATGTCAATGTCAAAATTTGCGAAAGTTATGGGTATGCGCCCTTTCATTCTCTTTCTTTTTTCCGTTGCATTTGTATCTATGCTCTTCTTTCATAGGTTCTTAAGCTAATTAAGGTTTGTATATAGGTTCTGGATTATGTCGAAGATGTAGGTCTTGCTGAAGTAGCTGCAACTTGCAAGGAATTGCAAGAACTGAGAGTATTTCCATCAGATGGGTATGTGGGCGATCCACACCTTACATTAACAGAACAAGGACTCGTCTCTATTTCTGAAGGCTGTCCTAAGCTGCGTTCCGTATTGTATTTTTGTCATCAAATGTCAAATGCTGCCTTAATTACTGTTGCCCGTAATCGTCCTAACATGACACACTTTCGTTTATGCATTATCGAACCACGAAAGCCAGATTACCTCACATTTCAGCCTTTAGACGAGGGCTTTGGAGCAATAGTCGAACAATGCAAGAATCTCCGACGCCTATCTCTTTCTGGTCTCCTCACTGATCGCGTGTTTAGACACATTGGGACTTATGCCAAGCAGCTAGAGATGTTATCTGTGGCATTTGCAGGAGATAGCGATTTGGGACTTCATCACATATTATCTGGTTGTGAAAATCTTCGGAAGCTCGAGATTAGGGACTCTCCCTTTGGTGATAAAGCTCTTTTGGCCAATGCTGCAAAGCTGGAGACAATGCGATCCCTTTGGATGTCTTCTTGCTCGGTTACTTTCGGAGCATGTAAGCTGTTAGGTCAAAAAATGCCCCACCTTAACGTCGAGGTTATAGATGAGAGAGGGTCCCCAGATTCTTTACCTGTTAGATGCCCAGTGGAGAAACTTTACATTTACCGAAGTGTTGCTGGCCCGAGGTTTGACATGCCTGGCTTTGTGTGGACTATGGATGAAGATTCATCATTGAGGTTCTCTTGACAAATATCTTCATGCTGAATCTATCAAAGTCGGTCTAATTTTGGAATTGGAACGAAAGTTACTGCAGCTCTTGGTAGCTTGAACAATCGCAGTTCCTTCGAAAGAGGTATGAAATTCGAAACCAAAGGTGAAAATGTTTATTTCCATTCATTAAGACTTGGGATTGAGCGCTGCACTAAGATGTAGAGATTATTTTTGTGATGATATTTGTATGTTGAATAGATTTTGACATTCTAAGCCAGGTTTCCATGTACACTACTGGCAGACTTATGCATATGTTCCCACTTCTGATTGCTTTGCATATTCAGCAGCTCTATCCTGCTCAAGTAATAATATTTATTTTTTCAATATCTCTTATCTTTCTCTAGATTTGAACTGTTTAAAGCTTGATTGTGCCTAGGAAGATTTGAGTGATTGTGTTTTGTGCTTTTAATGGACAGAATTACTGTATTGAGCTGAGGCTAGAATAAGAAGAGAAGAGATAGATGGATATAGATAGAGAAAGAAAGGGTAGATTCTTGTATAATCCTCCCCATATGAAAGAAAAGGGCCAAATAGTCATCTCACTCACATCTTGAAATGGGAATTTGTTCTTGAATCTAGGGTTTGAGTTTTATTGCTTCTTTGAATGTCATGTGAGGGAAGGGCCCCACCCAAATAACCCCCTCCCCCTTCTCTCACTAGATAGATTTGTCAAAGACATTTAATTGGATAGCAGGAGGTCCTTTATTCATTCACTCTTAGAATCTTCAGATCCTTTGCTTTCTGTCCACTAACAATGCCCTCTCTCTCTCTCTCCTCCCCCACTTTTTAAGAGAGAGAAGGAGAACCTGTTGCTTCATGCACGCTGTTACCCTTTATTTAAATACTAGTTTTTTTAAGACTAAACAAACAAAACACCCACCCACCACCTGTTGACTGAGTAAACACCAACCTGGGCACAGTAAGAGAGAGAGAGAGCCAGATAGCAAGTGTTATTATATTGAGAAAGACATAAATGACAGATGGGTAGAAAACTGAGCCCAGATTTTATCATAAAAAAGCAAAGGGTAAGCTGGTTGGGTAGACAAATTAATTGGTCGATGATGGACACACGTTTGATTGTTTTAATGATTATTCTCTTCTTGCATCATTTCTTGTTCTGAAATTCACCTTTTTCACCCCTCCCCTCTTCCATTATTACTGCATTTACTGCCCACCTGTTTTTCTTTTGACATTTTGGATAAAAGCTACAGTCCCATCTGTTAAAGTTGCATCCAACTTGTTCAAACGTGACCTATGATACATCTACATCACCTCTGCTTCAATGCTTTGTCACTTTTTTATAAAGTTTTTTGGTTTTTTGCTTCCAATAAACAATCCCACGGCGTTGGCAACTTGCAAGTGGGTGTTTTTCTAATTCTTCTAGTAAGTATGGGTTGGACCTATACTTCTTTGGCAGTACATAATATCAAATATTAAGTAGCTAATTTGGGGTGGTCAGCTAGTCTGTCTAATTTTATTTCGAAATAAAATTAAAATTAAAACGCAAAAGTCTAATTCTGTTATAATTTTAAACAAGTTTTATTTTATATATATTTTTTTTAAATATATCAATAAAATATATATTTATAATATTTGAGTTTAATATTTATACTTTTAATGATTTTACAATTTTTTACTCTTAAATACGGATCCCAACTCATAATTCACAGTTTTTTTTTAAATTAAAATCAAGATCATATTAAAATCAACGGTTACAGTCGGATACGCAATTCTAGTCTAATTTTATCTACTCCTACATCTAATGATGCTCTTCAATGCATCAAATCTAGTCTTTGTTGTGAAAATGTTGCCTTCAAGTACTGTAGTAGAACTAAGGTAAATCCGGCCTAACGATTGAACATCTGGTGTCAAACTTTAGATCACAAAAGTTTGATCTAAATCAAACCAGTTTAGGACAAAATTTCTGTTCTGAGCTCATTAGACTAAGATTGGTTGGACTTGACCTGGAATTGAGCAAACTCGGTTAAACTGCTTTTCAAAAGCTTACTTTAAACCGGTAAGAGGTGTTTCTAATCGATTTCATCGTAATTTACCTAATCAGACAAGTTCAATGTAACAAACAATTAAGCATAAATCATAAAAGGTGACCATATTTAATCTATCCAAAACTGTATTTCACAAACTGTTTAATTGCAATTTTTGCAGGTTCACAAAAAACTTTGTTCAATTTTTCTTTATTCCTTGAATGCTTTCAAGTAGATGCTGGATTCTGAATTTCATGACTGGCTGACCTTTTTTTGTCTTCTTAAACATCTCCTTAGTAACCGATTTCCTTCGGGATTTAGCTTTTTGTCTTTCTTTGTTCTTGTCATGGATTATAGCCTCCCTCTCCATTCTTGCCTTCTCGTTCTTCTCGTAAACTTCCCTTAGACTCGAACTACTTTTCTTCCTATCGTTTCTGTTAGTCTTATTGTTCGACTCCTGAATCTCGTCATCTTGAACTCCACTATCATCCTGTAAAAAACAGTAATTAGGCATCAACAACTCACTAATTTTAAACGAATTGTGTTCGTTTAATCTATAACATCGAAGCTCTTTTGATTTCTCAACGTAATTTCAAGTTTATTCTCTAATTCTACACTTCCGTTTCACCTCTTGACTTGCATTTCAAAGTACCATTATAGTGTAGAATGAGAAACTAACATTCCTCATATTCATAAAGCTTCTCCAAACCCAACCCAAATAATGTCGATTTCTCCATGTTCACTTGCTAGAACAAAACGCACTACTCTACGGGGAATTAAACTTACGCAACTGTAACAAAGACTGAATTACTCTTTCACTTGGCATCAAACTCTAGATCAACTTGGAAAATAAGAGAGAAATTAGACGAGCAACAAAGACTTAACCTCGAACCGCTGAATAGATGAAGATGGAGCATCCAATTGATTCTGCTGCTTTAATGATTTCTTATACTTGCTTACAAACTTAGCATTCTTATAGAACTCCCTTTGCTTCTCTGCAAAGAAAATGAGGGAATCTCATAAGAATCCGAGAGAGAATCCAGCACAACATAAACAACAATGTCAGAATCCAAGGAGATAAAACTAGTTCAATTTTTTTATGAGAAATATCCCGATCCGCATATGTGATACACGAGAAAAATTATTATTCTCAAATATATTTTCCTATCTCTTCAACATCTGGAGGCAGTTCAGCACGGTCCCAAAGGAGAATCAACGAATTTCCACAGAGCTTTCTAAATTGAGTGTTTGATACATCGATTAAAATAGGGCTCCCTCAGTTCTTCGGTTCTTAAGCTTTATGAATTTCTTGACCCAGAAAAACACCACTGATTATCCTTATTCATCTCGTATGTACCCATTTCATTGACATTCAGAGGCACAAACCAATTTACTGTAGAACTCGATCACAATTAACTTAGAAAACCTTGAGCTCGATTACTGTAATGCCGGTTTCATAGATTTACAGCAACTGGGTGCATAAAAATGAGAATTTCGGGGAAAAAACCATTCGATTCCGTAGAAATAACGCGCGACAGTCAACACAACATAAAAGGGAAACCGTATCAGTAGAATCATACTTATCAAAGCTGGGTTGTAGTGATTGCTTGTCGACTTTGCATTAGCGAAAACCTGCAGCGAAAGTCCTCCCCCTCCCAACCTCTGCAAGTTCTTTTTGTTTCTCTTCATAGCGTCAGATTTGGAACCATCAAACTTCGCCCTGCTTTCGTCATCTCTACGACTCCAATTCTTCATTATTGCAGAAAAATTCAGATAACAAAGAGAAACAGAACGGAGATCGATTAACCAGGAAAAATCACAGCGGCCGCCGGTGGAGCAGAGGGGAAGAAATTGTAAACCCTAATTTTAGAGTCTCCATAAAATTTGCTTAAAACATTAATGTTTGTACGAATAATACAACTTCAGTTCCAGTGACACATTTGTCATGGGCACGGGCCGGTCCATCCCGAACCCGAACCGGGTTTTTGGGTTTTAGGCAATTCTTTTTTTCAGAAAAATTGGAAACAAAACCGATTTCAATGCGGTTCGGGTCGAACCACGAGTACATATTGTTTATGGCTACTCCTAACGTTTCAAAAACGTATGAATCTTTCGAGTCGAATTATAAATCGGACATCAGTTCTGCTCACTTTTAATGTTCGTAAAATTGATTTTCAAATTGAACGAGTCTGGGTTTTTTATATTTTAAAAAATTGCAAAAATAAACCAAACCATGTCCGATCGAAAACCGTAACATGTCACAACATGAAAACACGTGATAATTTGACATTAAAATCTACTAAAAACCATCGTACTTAATTGTGTTATATATGAAATTATGATGCCAAATGGAGAGAAAATAAAAATTAGAAATAATGATGGGAAAATAATACTGTTGGGTTATATAAATTATTAGAGAAGGCCTTTGTTTCATTTTTCTGGGTGGCTGATTATTACTAGCTCCGCCGTCTTCTCCGCCGTCTCCGACTCCACTTTCTCGGTAATTATTATTATTTCTTCTATCTTTACGCATTCTCCTCCTCCTTCCTTCATCTCCGGCAACACTGGTTCGTTCCAGTTTCTGTAGATCAAGTATAGTATCATCTGCGCCAGCCCCAGTATGAACCCTAGTATGTTCGGAGACTGCACCATAAACGAAACAAAACTCAGCCACTAATCTCTCTCTCTCTCTCTCTCTCTCTCTCTCTGTTCTGGGCTTACCGCGACGAACATGTCTTTGATCAAGAGGCCGTAAAAGAACCACATGATTGCGCAGATTGTCAAGCAAAAGGACAGAGAAAATGGCATGAATTCGACGCTCTTGGTTTTCACGACCACCCTCTGAAGAACAAGAAAAAATTAGTTTAGCTATGGAAGAAACCAGACCAGATGAACAAAGACAGTTCTTTTTAATTTACCATGATGCTGAGAGGAGACGCGAAAACGCAGACAGAGAAGATAGCACAGATCCAGCCTACGGCTTTTAGTCTCGTGTTGGTATTTGAAATCATGGAAGTGCTCACTAAAATCAATCCGTATGCTCCAATATTGAACAAGATCAACAGCTTTGCTGTGTAAATCTGAAAGAAAAAGTTTGCGAAACCTGCGTTAGAAATGGTGAGAGAGAGAGAGAGAGAGAGAGAGAGAGAGAGAGAGAGAGAGAGAGAGAGCTTGTACCCTTGCAGTTTTATGGGCGTAAATGAGGTAAATGATGAGATAGAGAGATTCAATGAGCAAGCCAATGGAGTTTATGGTGACGAGAAGAAAAGCATCCCGTTTCAGGAAAGCATAGTAGAGCAACAACATGGAACTGAAGAGAGCTACTGAATATGGTATTGACTGGAATCCCTGTGTCGATTTCTTCTTTATGATTCTGCAAAATGTTGGCCTAACAAACACAGACATGAGAAACTCTAGAGAGATAGAGAGAGAGAGAGAGAACTCACAATGGGGAAAGATAAACCAGGAAAGAGACAATATTACCTGAAAATGAACAAAAAACTCGATCATAAAAAAAAAAGAAAACCAGAAACTAAACCTAAAAAAACCAGATGGGAGGAGGAAGAAGAAGAAGACTCACCAAGAATACCAAAAACAAAGGCCATCTGAGAAAGGGTAGCCGCCATTGAAGCTCCTTGCAGAACCGAGGAAGAGAGAGAAAACAACCTCAGCAAAGAGCTTGAATCTAAAAACGAAGAACTCAACACCATTTTATACGACCCAAAAAGCTACGAACCGATGGCGTAAATGAGCTTCAAACAGCAGAACAAACAACGTGAGCTGTTAAGCTCAAAATCATGGGCATATTTGGAGGTTTACCTTTATGATTTTGGCACACTAAACTTTTCCAATTAAGCGTTTCGATCTAGCCATTGATGATTCCTTTACTTAGCTTCCTTCCATATCCTTCAAAATTTGAGCTTTTTCTTCCTACTTTCATTAGTTTATCAAAATCGTTCGCAAATATCAAAGTTCTAAATTTGATTTCTTTGTAACGACGCGTCAAAGAGAGACGTCGACGAAGAAATCATTGCCTGATAAGTTATAATCACAGATTTTAGGGTTAGAATCCAATGTGTGTGATGAAATAGAAAGCTGGTGAAGCGAAGAAAAAGGACAAAACAAACCAAAGGATGCCCTAGTTCTAAAAAACAAGGGTTTGTTTCTCTCGCTAGCACGTGTTGTAGTAGAATTGATATAAGTGCCCAAGTTTAAAATCTGCGCCACCTCAGTGTGAAAGTTTAATTCTCAAATGTTAAGATTGCTCATTGTGGTGTCAGTTACGAACTTTTATTTGTAGACTGTTGAATCACCATGATTTATTCTTTTACATCTTGTCGGGCCAGGATATAAAGACCCTATGAGCGAGTTATTTCGACTTTTGTTACAAGAGTTTGTTTCTCTCTCTACAGCTTCTCTCTCTTCCCACTTTCACCAACCAAAAGGCAAAAAGCTTGTATTTTTTTATAGGTATTTCACACCAATTTACATTCCTCGTATTGGCAACAGCCAAGAGTTCTAAAGAAAGACGATATTGCTTGTAGTATCCGAAAAATAATTCTAAAAATAATTATTTAATATATGTATTTAGCGCTTAATTTAGGGCAATTACTGCTTATCGCATAGATAACCTTATTTTTTCGGTAAAAAAATCTCACGAATTTACGAGCATTAACAATTAAGTTATTTAAGTTAGGGTTTTCGCTGTAAAAATCACATTTTTTGTCGAATCGTCTTCTTTTATTCGATGACTACCCATTCATCGATTCTTCTAATGCAAATTTTTCTCTTTTGATCTAAATGCTGCACAATTTTGTTTTTCGGGTTATTCCAAGATAAATTGTATTAGGTAGGCCGAAAAAACCGAACTTATACACCATGCATTTTCATTTTTTTCCTAAATGCACCATATACGAGTTATGTTAGCCACTTTGCACATTTAAATCAAATTAGTGTGAGATGAGTGATCACGGTTGATTCGTTCTTGACTTCATACGGCGGATATTTGTGGAGAAAATATAATTATTCGATGAATATTTGGTTTTTTTAACAATTATAAGAAAAAATCAAATTGGAAATATGGCGATTTCGGCAACTATACAAGCTTCGAAATGGACTTTCTTGAACAACTTGTTTTAGTCTATTTTTGAAAATTCCTTAGCGTAAAATGGAACTACTTACTATTCCCTCTTAATTTTAAGAGATTATACAAATATACCGAGACTAATTTGAATCATAAGCGACATATTAATCAATCGATATGCAACAAAGATTCAACCTTACTTGGCTACTTCCAATCTCCTTTGCTCGGTTCCAAAACTGATGATATTGTACGTTAATATAACAAAACTTGCGACAATTTTAGACCGACCCGTCGACTTCAATCGATTCTCGAGACCAAAATAGGCACACTAAAAACGAGTATTATTGGGTGATGGCTTGATGCTCAATAACAAACTTGTCGTAAGACACATTTGCAGACCGAACAACATTTCGTGGAGTACTCGAAGCTAATTACACACTTTTCGCAACTCCTACACAAACCAAACTTTTGTTGACTTTCTTCATTTTAGTTTATTGTCTTCCGACAGCCACTTTGTTCTTGTAGATTTATTTATGGAAAATCAAAATAACAGAAGTTAAAATTAAAATTATCGATATTCGGTAATTTGGTAGGTAAAATTATCGATATTCGGTAATTTGGTAGGTAAAATTATCGATATTGGTTTGAATTAAGTAGATATTGTTTCAAATTTCAACGTTACGTCGTGAAGTACTATCTACTTGTTTCTTCGAATAAAATAAAGGACATCTGACTAAACATTACTAGTAATGTTAGACTTATTTATTTATTATACATGATGACCTGTAGAACATTAATTGATTATAATAATAAATAATTATAACCAGTCTTGTTTTAGTTGGTCATGTCACGATGATTAGAAAAATTCCTAAAGTTCTAACTTTTAGCTCAAGTCGCGACGATTAGACTAAGACTACACTTGGTTCTAAAACAAATCAACTGTCCCATGTCGAGTTGAGGCGAGTTTGTCTCCGATAGTGTGGCCGATTTCAAACTGGGCCCTATCTTGGCCCACAGCATCCGGCCCAGAGCCCAGCTCGAATGGACTTTTTGTACCTAGCTTAAACTGTATGCACAGACCATAGCAGCCAACACCACACAATGGATCACGTCGTTTCTCCTGATTTTATATATTAACTGTATGTATTCACATCTTGCACAAACCCAACGTCTCTCTCTATCTCTCCCTCGCTCTCTTTCTCTCTCTAAAATGGAGAATCGCAGTAATGGCTGCGAGGCTAAGAGCATCATGGATGAAGCAGAGAGGAGCGAAGTCAAAGTAATGAACGTGAGTCCGTTCAGATCGAACCATTTTTACGACATTTTGCTGCGAATCGTGGCCATGGTTTTGACCTTAGTAGCCACGATCATCGTTGGGGTCGATAAAGAAACCAAAATCATCTCCATTTCTCTCATCCAAAGCTTGCCTCCTCTCCAGTTACAGGCCACTGCAAAGTGGCAATACATGTCCGCTCTTCAGTAAGCTCCACTTCTGAAACCCTTTTTTTCTGATTTTCATTTACTTTTTTTATGTTTTTTCTTGTTGTTCGTAGAGAAGATGATGAAGGGTAAGTGTTGTTTTTTCAGGTACTTTGTCGTGTCGAATGGAATAGCGTGTTCTTATGCAGCACTGTCATTAGTATACTCCATTGCAGCCAGAGGTTATAAATACAACTCCACCGGAGCTCTGGCGTTGATAGCCACCGATCTCATGGCAATGAGTCTCCTCTCCTCCGCCAACGGTGCCTCTGCGGCGGTCGGAGTGATTGCTCAGAACGGAAACAGTCACATGGAATGGAGAAAAGTGTGCATTTTTTTCCAAGAATATTGCCACCATTTCACAGCTTCTCTTGCTCTCTCCATTACCAGCTCTATAATCTTTCTGCTGCTGCCTATTCTCTCGATCCTCAAACTCCAAAAACATTCTAAGTAGACGAAATTAAAAGGTGATTATGATTATAAAAATGCTCGGGGATTTACTGGGTATTTATTTCTTGAGGAGAAAGTAGGAAAAGTAGGTGGAGAGGTCAGAAAGATGGCGTTTTGCAGTAAATGGTGGGTGGGGTTTGGAGTAAATGGGGGCCTCTGTGTTCTCGTTAGGTCTTGTCGTCTCTCATTTACTGCTTTTTCCCCCTTCATTAGATCATACATTCATTCTCTTCTCTTATTTCTAATGTTCTTCCTTTGTCAAACAACAGTTTTTTCGTGTGATATCCGATAATATTCTGCCGATAATTTACTACCGAATGTATTTAATTGCGGCTAGCGACGAGGTTTTACTTGATCGCTGATGATATTTTAGGGTTTTCTCCGTGTGATATACGATAATATTATGCAAACAATTGACTATAAATCTACTTAAACAACTGATGACTGCAATGTATTTAACAACTGTCGTAAGAGGAAAGATCTGGGTGGAGAAAGATCTGGGTGGGCTAGAATCTTTCGCAACTTGTAAGATTCTTCTCAAGCTCCACCACTCCGAGCCGAGTAGTGTGTTATCAATGTAGAACACAGATCTTGATCAATGACTCATTTAGATTTCAACAATGGATCACTCGAAAACCTTCAGTTAGATGATTAGTTTCCTTGAAAATCGAGCATGAGTTTCATTTGGGTCGTGGCAGAAGAAACTATTGATACCTAAGAAAACTAATTTTTCGAACTTCAGTGATTGATGTCATTAACGGTATCAGAACTGCGGGTTAATGTATACGTTTTCCTTCAAAATATGCAAAACTCAGGATGAAATAGGATTGACCATGAAAAAACAGACTGTGCTGGGTGAAGGCCATTGAAACAGCTGGCATCCACTCATCTTTGATTGCTCTCCATTTTGTATGTCTTATCTAGAGCTAAATTCACAAAGAGATTGGATGAATCGCTTGGTTTTCACATATTTTTGGGTTCAGGCCACCCTTATTCTTCTATGGTTATATGAGATTGAAAGCAAATTGGATGCAAAAATATAAATGAATCATGCAAAAAAAAGCAAACCCAAAATTCAGACCCGAGGTTGTGACCAAGAGCATAGTCAAAGAAAGTCAAAAGCAAGAAACTGATATTATAATGAAATCTGTAAATGCTTGAAAACAATCTAAATACAAACACCTCTGAGTTCTCAAAGATCAGAGAAAGAACAATGGAGAGAACCAAAGCTATGGTGGCTAGTAGATCTACCAGTCAGTGAAAAAAAAAAGAAAAGCACAGATATTTCAGACGTTTAATATGAATAGTAAAGTGTCTACATATTTCCCAAAACTTGAGACATCTAATTTATCCATAAATGATGGTGTCTATGATCTATTTATTGGTAGTATGGTTTTTAAAGATGTCACCATTTTGCTCGATATTTGCATTTCTTCGCCAATTCTCAACTGCTTTAACAACAGCTGCATTTGCTTCGCGAATCTCATCATCCGAAAACTTATGTTCGATGATTCCCAGAGGTCCTGGCTGCAATACTCTCACAACAGTTTCCATCTCCTGCTCCAGCTGCCTGTGCAGATTAAACGATCTTAATCGAATGTTTTGCAAAATTTTACGTTAAGGAAACTCAATCTATTTCTCAGATTAATTCCAGTATTTCCCAATCATCCCACAAAATACATCTTCTTTGTAACTAAGAATTCCACATAGTGAAAAAAGGAATTTAATGTTTATCACCACTAAATCATTTAGTTTAATGAAGAACTAACTAATCAGTTAATACATCAAAGACAGTTTCGGTTTGGTTCTGTTTTCGAGCACCACAGTGAGTTTTGTCCAAATTAAGATCATGTGAATAAAGGTAAAGAAAGAGACTTCCAGCCCCCAAGTGCTGGCAGCATAGGATTCCCAAAAGGTCATTTTCAAATGTAAGAGGGATAAAAACAAATATACACTCCAGTAACTGAGAAGGACAAAAAAAAATTCAATAACTATATGCAACTTAATCTTTAAATATTGGAATAGCTAATTAACTTAGTCTACTGCTTCCATACATCAAAGATGAAACATGCCCACAAAAATTTGTAAATTTCTAAAACAACCCACAATCCAAGAGACATATTAGAGACGACGGAGAGAGAGAGAAACACAGAATCAATGCAGATAAAAAGAAAGTTAGAAGAAATCAAAATGCAAGGCTCAAA
Organism: Begonia fuchsioides; assembly: GCA_003255005.1. Lineage (NCBI taxonomy): Eukaryota > Viridiplantae > Streptophyta > Magnoliopsida > Cucurbitales > Begoniaceae > Begonia > Begonia fuchsioides. The sequence goes on along the minus strand of QAOC01012068.1, from coordinate 464,329 downwards.
TCACAGATAACCCAAAATCCAAATCGGTGTTGCAGAAAGAAGTAGACCCACCTGAATATCCTGGAGAAGGGTAAGGAATCGACAAGCCTAGCCCAAGTCGGCATCTTTTCACCGCTTCAAATCCAAAGCAGAGAAGAAGAAGAAACCTATCATACGACGGAGCAAAAATAAAGGTCATCGGCCATAGAACGACGTCGTATTTCAAAAACGAGGGCAAAATAACGACTCCACTGGGGATCGAACCCAGAATCTCTGGTTTCGTAGACCAGCGCCTTATCCATTGGGCCATGGAGTCCATTTGCTACCTATATATAATTTAATATTAAAATTTTCCAATGAATTAATGACGTCAAAAATAAAAGGTAAATCTAAAATTACTTTTTTTTTAAAACTAATTAATATCGTAATTATTCTAATATAAGAATCTAAGACATTCTTTTAATACCTAATTATTTTTATTTACATAATTTTATTGATTGTATCCATTAATTAACGACACATCGAAATAAAATTAAAAGGTAAATAAGACATTAATTTTTATTCGGGAGAAAAAAAATCATCACTCAAAAACACTATCTTCTTCGTGAACATTTTAGACCAACAAAATCATACCAAAATCATGCTATACATTTTTTTTCATCGTTTACACACATTTTCACGATCAAGAAACGGAGTGGCGCCTGCGTTTCTGAAACGGAAACCGAGCATCGGAGCTCACCTTCGGCTTGAGACTATTGATCCTGAATAGAGCATTGAGCTTGCTCAATTTCTTGGTAAAAGATTTGAACAACTTATTTGCAGGGTGGGACTTGACAAGCTCTTGTTTCATGGACACATGATCTTTCTCAAGGTCTGTTAGCCTCATTCTCATTCTTGCCACTTCAAGCTTTAGCTCTCGGTTTTCTCTTCTGACTGATGCGTAATTGTCTCGAGGAGAGATGGCCCCGCTCCCGCCCCCGCTGCCTGATCGAACGGGGAAGTTTGCCCCGTTGATAGAGCCGAAGAAGAATTGGTTTTGGTTTCCGTTCATCGCGTTTCGGAGCCGGATTTGCTCGAAGTACAGCACTTGAACCGCCATTTGGACCGGTAATCGTTCGTTTTGTGCTGCATGGCTGCATGCTTCTTGGGATAGTTTTTGAGAGTCTATCGTTTTGCAGAGCCGATACCTTTCGGAGTCCTTGAGGTTTGGATGAACCTGAAAATAAAATAAGAATGTATTATGAGAAATTAAGTCTATCGTTACCTTTGGTGAAAAAGTTTAAAATGTTAAGAGAAATAATTAGAGGAAAAAATATGCTTACTTTGAGGAAGATATCGACTGCTCGGTAAAGTCCATCGCTTATTACTCGAGCGTGGTCCGGAAGTAATTCAGCCAGCGAAATGAATTTTGAAGGAGTCAAATTGCAGTCGAGCGCGATTTCTCCCAAAAAATTGTCGAGTAATTTCGAAACTTTGAGAATGGAGCTTTGTTTAGGAGAACCATGGCTATCGAAATCATACTCCATATCATTTTCGTCTCTCAAATGATTGTCTTCATCGTCTTCCGCATCCAAGTTCAAGAACACGGAGAAGATTCTCATAACCGAATCCGTATCGTACATAGTGCTATGGCTATTATTTCCATGCACACTTAATGGAATCAAAATATCTTCGAGAATCGCTTGGTCCAATTGCAGCCCGATACGCCTTTCCAAATCCGATCGACAAGAGGTGGAAGCTGAGGAGGCCATTGCACACTTGAGCAAACTCGAAAGAAACGACATTGGAACGAGGCTTTTTCGAGATTGTGATGGAAGTAAACCGATTATCGTTTCAAAGATGATCTTTTGCTTCTTTTGTAGCTCTGAGTCCATTTGATGATCCCTCATAATCAGACCATGAAGAGAATTATGCGCGTAATTCGTCAAAATCTTGCAAATCAAATCCTGCCTCAGACCCTTCGATTTCACGGCCGATAAAACCCGTTCGAAGAACTCGAGATTGAGCATCGAAAGCGATTTCCCCCACCAATTCGAAGGAGTTTCTGTCTCGGAGTTTGAAATCGATTTCACGATAAAATTATGATCTAACTTCAATAGCTCCGAAGTAAGCTGTTCTTTGCACGCATTGCTAGCGATTCCGTTGATAAGCCGGTTTACCAAATTGATCTCTTCTGAAACAGGGAGTAGACTTTGACAAGAGTGAAGAACATATATAGAGCTGCATATATTTGGTAGAACCATCTCTTTTAAATAAGCTTCGGCCCGTGTTTCTAGATTTTTCTCCATGAAATCGTCCGTCATTTCTAGATGATGTGCTACACATCGTAACACGGCGACGTTCGACACGGTAATATCGACGTTTATTCCGTAGCAGAACTTCGCAGCTTGCTCGAATGCTTCTGCTCCACCAGGAACGTTTGTTAGATTTATTCTGCATACTTTCGAGTCTTTTGATTCCAATATTAACTTCCGAATTCGGCCACTCCGCGAAACCAAAGGGAACTGCAAGATTTGCTAACATTCATCGTAAATTTGATGTTTGAGATGTTCTTCGTGATTTCAGTGGTTAAGATAATGTTTCAAGCCAAAACAGCTAAGAAAGTCTATTAATAAATCATGTTAATTCACATTGACATCAAACAAATCTGGTTTTTCTTACCTTGTGAAGTGAAAAAGTTGATGCGCCGACTTCTACGACGATATCGCTCGAAACATCTGAAATCGGCCTGAAAAAACAGACAGTTAGAATGCCATTGAAGAAAAAACACTGAAAAACGAACCATACCGAACATACATCGTTTTTGTTGTGCAAAAAAAATTGATGATTTGCAGAAAGAAACTAAACTTACATTCCAATTTACAAATAGAAAAAATGGTACATTTTAATATGCACCACAAAAAGAAAAGACAATGAAACAAGAGTGGCCCAGATTGAGGACAAAAGACATTAGCACTGAACATATTAGAAAATGGGTCCATCTGGGTTTATCAGATAGCTGTGAATTCTTGTTTGTATTTCATCGAAGGGTAGAAGGTCATTCGACAACAGCATATTGTTGTGTAAGTTGTCTGTACTTGTTTTCATGAAAAACAGATAATAAAACAAGAAATGATTGATCAGAAGATACCGGAAACAATTCATAAATGAGTTCTCTGTTCCTAACAACACAATGCATTTTAGGTTGTAAACTCAAGAAAAAATCATCTGTCAGGCGTTGATCGCTAAAATACCCTATGTGACAACTCACGTTAGGGAAGATTTGAAGTTGTGAAATCTTACATTGTTTAAGGATAGACACTGAGAAAAAGTCATAAAATGAGTTTACTGTCTGTGACCAACGCAACATGTTTTGGACTATAAATTCAAAAATAAATCATTCGACAGACGATGTGTAATCTCATGTTCATAAATGATTTTTTTGTCTCTAACCAGCATAACACGTTTTGGACATTAAACCAAAAACAAATCCTATGTCAAGCGGATTGTAACAACCCAAGTCAGAGGTTTGGCCGAGCCTCGTGGCTTTGTTCCCCTGGCCAGAAATGCTTAAGGTCAACTAAAATGGTCGAATATGTGATTCTCACATGACAATCAATGTCTTCATTTCTGTAACATGAATTATGGCTTTCTTCTACAGAATTCCATGGCCTAATCAATGAATGTTTTCGAGAATTACAAGGATAGAATAATAATCGCTTGAAACGCCAAAACATCTCAGAGATTTTGACAAATTTACTTCCTCCCAGTTGGAAACTGGGTCAGGCATTTCATCAAACACTTCATAAACTAGAGCGAAAGAAATAGCAGAATGATAAGACAGAGTAGAAAATACCATTCAGTTGCCTGTCTTACGCTTGAACTTGAACGAAACGATCGTTTCATTGAAACGCTAGGCTTAAAATCTCCATTAGTGACCACACCCATTGCAGATTAAGCTTCAAAGCTTCAGACTCAGAGCTTTCTAGACCAACCCAGAAACCAAAAACACCAATCTTAGATCAAATGTAACCCTGTTAAACAAAACCCCCCATTCCCAAAAGTTTTTCAGACAGAGTGTTCCAAAAAAAGAACTCACTTTCTCTCTCTAGAAAGCTGGAGCTCAGCGAAAAGCAGCATGAACCCATGCAAGATCAAAAGGATTGAGAGATGACTCTGAAACATTGTTTAAACGAAAGGTTAAAGTGATCGTAAAATAAATCAAAAAGTCAAGGAACAGCTCTTGAAAACTACTTATAGCAAATGCAAACTACACTTAGAAAGATTAGCTTGATGCCTAGTTGTTTTTAATGATGATTAAAGTAGCCATTGAAGAGTATGATTATCCATTATTTATATAACTAAACAGCTCTGTTAGTGCGGCCAAATGCGCATCCTGTCGTGAAATTCTTCATCTTTTCTTGGTGAAGAAGATGGCTTCAACCTTTACACAACATATCATCCTTTTTTGGTCGTGTAAAAAAAAACACTTTTATTACTTTTACGCATTGACATATTAAACCTTAAACTAAGATCCACTTATAATATTATTTGGATTTTTAGGTGACATGAAACTTATGGATATTTAGTTCATAGATATACTGTAAATAATAATATTTTTTGAATTTCCTGGATTTTTTTAATAAAAAAATAAAATTAATTAAATAAATAAACATTTCATAATCTTCATTTATTAATGAGAAAATTACGAGTGAAATATATTTGCATTGAATTTATTAATTTTTCCAGCATTATTTATTTTTCTTATATTTTTGAAGTCACAGTAATATCAGCTAATTAAATATAATGGAATAATCATGTGCAAAGATTGGGATGATCAGGCAGTAATGATGCACGCACCCAATGTCATGATTATCTCCGCGGCTGGAAAATATAGGCTACAATTTATAATTAAGTAGCAATAATATAAAATAAATATTATTTAATTAAATCACATTCACAATATGCACCTACACCCTTTTCAGCTTTAATTTTGATTAAAAATATACCAATGTAAACTTTTGTGTCTTAATTTAACGAGTAACTTCCCGTGTCACAGATAGTTAGAATGTTCGGTTTTGTTGTAGTTTATGTAGCATTCGAACGATATCATAGTTCCTCTGAGGTGTATGAAATATCATTAGAATTCTACGGATAGTAATCGTTTCGATCGAGTTTGGGGCATCGAAAAAGAATACTTAGAAGCAATCTAAGTTGCCCAAAGGTAAGATTGCTTTTTTAATTTTTATTTGGATGAGTAGAAAAGGAGAATGATGAATGAAGGTAGGGGTGGCAGTTGGGCTGGGTCGACTCGCTAACTGATCTGAACCCGGAAATCGGATCGGTTAGCGGATGGTTAATTTATTTTCGAAATCCGAAAAAAACCGACCCACGATTAACCGAATTGATGTTGGTCGGTTTTTAGTTAATTTTGATAAAACCCGGCCCAACCCATTCTAACCCCGATTCGGGGACTTCCAGCCCCGATTCGAAAACTTCCAACCCCGATTCAGGGACTTCCAACCCCGTTTAGTCGACGAACGGGGACTTCCAACCCCGATTCGGGGTCCCCGTTCTAATCTGAAGGATGCCCGAATTGGGGTTGAAGTCCCCGTTCGTCGACTTTTCATGAAAAGGGGACTCCCAACCCCGATTCGGGAACCATTCCGATTAAAATGTATTTTTACTAATTTTTCAACGAATTTCGGGTAGACAAAAAAATACTGAAATCCTATCCTGAATACCCAGTATTGAATATTGATGCACAAAATACCGGGTATTCCGATAAATTATTTTGGATATTGATGCACAAAATAATTATTTTGGTACAATGCCATGTAATTTTTCGATAAATTATAATGAATATTTTTTAAACTTCCGGTTACAACATAATATATCGAATTTTAGACAATTTATAATGATTATTTTTTATGCTCGTTTTCTCGCTCAAAACCTGCAGCCCAACCCAAAAAAAAAAACGAATCTTATCCGAACTCAACACGCAATTTTGGGTCGGATATGGGTCAGATATCATAATCGATCGGACCCGCTTCGGGTTCAAAATTAACAAACATGAACCCACTGGATCGGTTATTTTTTCAAAAATAACCGAAACAAATTCGTGGGTCCAGCCCTAAATGAAGGTGGTGATAATTATATTGTACAATTAAAAATCACACATTTATTTGGATAGTTATATTTAATTAATATATATTATGGGTAAAATTAGCGTCGATAATTTTACGGATCAAAACCTTAAATTTTAAAATGAACATCGATGAATCTTCGATTTGTGACGTTGTGACCCACAAGAGTAAAGTCTTTGTGCGAGGCCAGTGTCGTAAAGTTGCAAAACGACTTCTAGAAAATGTTAAATTGAATTAATTATTAATTTTTTTATTTTTTTATATAGTTAGTTTTAACTTTGATTTTTTTTCAGATTATTTTATAATTTTAAATGATAATATTATAAGAGTTTATATTATAATTATTGAATAATGTACATATTTTAAATAAATTGTTTAAAATGATAATAAATCATACATATTTTAAAAATTCATGAAATTTTTAAAAATATTATCTTATAAATTAAAAAAAGGAGATATAACTTTTGAGCGGTCTCCCTTTGATAGGGAGAGGCGACTCGCGAATGTCCATCAGATTTCAATTTGATTTTTATGAAACTCTTGATTACCCAAAATTTAGAATTGAAATTGCTTTTTTACCCATTTGTCTTCCATGAAATGCCAAGAAGCGTTGTAAAAATCTGTACTTCTTTTGATATGCCTTGTCAGACCGAAGAAAATGTCTTTGCTCCGGGAATTTGACGCCGGAGAACGATCTCCCGGTCCTCAATCGTCCGTTGTAGCGCGAGAAATGGTTCGAAATTACGCGGGAGTTCATTCGTCAAGACCGGTACTGATATTTAATCTTGGCTCTTGTCAGTTCACCAGTATTTTAATTCGATTACTTTTTTTTTTCATGTTTTTATTTCCAACTAAAAAATTATCTGTTTACATCACCTTGTGCAGTGAGAGCAGGAATATTGGTCGGTGACCTTGTTGGTAAATGTTTCATTTGTCCTTCCATACATAATCCAAAGCATGGTCGGTGATTTTGAGATGAAAAAACATCCAATAAAGAAATTTCCCCTGTAACATTTCTATTCTTTATTTGGATGGCTTTGAACTTTGCTAAACCTTTGGATGAATCCTTGATTATGAAGAAAACTTCTACAGGAGATGGAATATTTTGAAAGTTCTTTTGAGCACACTAAGATACATATGCTCTGTAATTTTGATTTCCCTGTTTCCTGTTCAAAATGCTAACAATTTCTTGGTGGTTCTCCCCAATTTCCTCTTCAGAGACATGTCTTGCTAACATTTAAACAAATTAAGGATTCTGGTTCTCCTGCACTTAAATTTAGCTCCAAACCGTCGGGGGGGGGGGGAGATCAAAGGAAGTCGTGTTCATAGAAAATTATCGTACGAGTCTGGTGTTCATCGAGTTCAGCGTGTTCCCGAAACTGAAACACAGGGTTGTGTTCATACTTCTACTGCCACAGGTAACAATTTACAAACTTTAATAATGTTATGTACATGAGAGGATTTTAAGATTCTCAGACTGATCTTTTTTGAGTTTATTGAACTAGGGTGAATGTTCATTCCTGAAACTACATTTTTTTGCTATAGCATAACACGTTAGTTTTAGTTTCTATCTTTTGTTACTCAACAATGTCACTCAGAAAGTGAGTGAATAAACTCCATTATCGATGATTACGTTCGTAACCATCAATTTCTCGTTATTTAGACATTAAAATATGAGTTTTACTCAGGTAGGTGCTGGTGCTGGTGCTGAAAAATACAAGCGTACAATTCCGAGGTAACTATTTATAACCCGCCAATTTTGCTTCATCTCGAGGTATATGTATTTTCATTGTTATAAAGAGAGATTAACAGCTAAAATTTTGATTGGAATAACTAATTGTGAATTTTACTCGTCTTTCGTTATGTTTTTTTAATAGGACATCATAGTTACGGATAGCCCGTTGAAGATTAACTTTGAACTCGCCTCTTTCCTCGGAGGCAGATATCGAAACTGCAGTTCGGGTATATTATTCGATTGCTTCTCTTTTCTGTACTATTTATTCGATGTATGTGATAAAAAAGACAGAATGGGACAGTTGATTATCCAAGATGGTTGTTAGTGAAGTAAAATAAGGCTTGTGCTGCAATGGAGCAGAAGGAAGTATTGGAAGGACTTGCCCAATCAGCAGGCAGTCTGCAAGCTCGTAGATTTCATCGTTTTACTGCCCCGGAAATCGGCAAAGTATCCGACGAACGGCAAAAAAACAAGGGCATTCGATGTTTTTTGCAGATTCTAATGTAACATTATAGTTTGTGTTTTTTTGGCATGGTGAATTCTTCCCTCTCATGAACTGCCATCTAGAGATTGTCTCAGTTGCTTAAAAGCGAAGATAGATTTATATTTTGAATTATCGCCACCGAACGATGTTACTTTGTTGTTAGCCGTCGCGAAGTACGTACATCTGCAATCTATGTGCGTCGGGTGGACAAATCGTCCAAAAATTAGGGAAAATTGGTTAAGAAATCTAATCGGAGATCGAAATCGTTAGAAAAATTGATAAAGTTTTACATGTTAGAAGTAAAATAAAATTAACATGCGAATGCATATGCATTTAACGATAAAGTTTGACATGTTTAACGATACGAGTATCGTTATAATAATGGAGATAATTTACCTAATAAATTAAATTATTTTAATATTATTTTCATTGAATTTCAGAATATATTTAAAAAATAGTTGAAAAATGATTTGTAAATAATAGTCATGGTCATTATTCATTATTCATTCCTGGAAAAAGTCATTTTTGATTAAATTGGAAATGTGGGTTATTTTTCTTTAATCCCGAACCGAGGTTATTTTCTCGAATTTGATCCCAAAAAATTGCGCCCGTATGCTTCGACGAGTCTCATCCAGAGCCTCGCATGGCGCCTCTTCAGATTTTACACAGCGTTGGCCACAGATTCAATTGTTTCACTCTTTCTCGCGTCGTCTTTCCGAGAAATCCATCCTCACCCTGCAAATTTCTCGCCGGAAGTAAGAAATCTCAGATTTCTACTTTCAGGACCCGTGCTGTTAAAGACTCAAGAAAGAGCAGCGATTTCACTATCTCATATCTCGTAAATTCATGCGGATTAACTTCAGAAACTGCAGTTGCAGTGTCGCAGAAATTGCAGCTTCATAACGCGGAGAGGGCGGATGCTGTTCTAGCCCTGTTGAGAACCAATGGCTTCTCCATAGCCCAGGTTTCGAAGCTTGTCAAAAAACGCCCTATGCTTCTTTTAGCTGGTGCCGAAAATATCCTTTCTCCTAAATTTCAGTTTTTCTACTCCATTGGCGTTTCGAGGCTTGATCTTGCGAGGATTCTCACTTCAGATCCCACCCTTTTGACAAGAAGCTTGGAGAATCAGATTATACCTTGTTATAATTATCTAAAGAGTCTTCTTCTTACTGATGGAAAGGTTGTTGCCGCTTTGAAGCGTACATCGTGGATTTTTCTGGATGATCATTCGAAGAGTTTGATACCAAATATTGCGCTTTTGAAAGAAGTTGGTGTGCCTGAATCGTGTCTTACTTTGCTATTGACTCACTTTCCTGAAGCTTTAGTGCAAAAAAATGACAAGTTTGGTGAAATAGTGGATAAGATTAAGGACATGGGGTTTAATCCGCAAAGATCGACATTTGTTTTAGCAATTCATGCTTTATCTGGGAAGTGCAATAAGACAACATGGAAGAAATGCTACGAGGTTTATAGGAAGTGGGGTTGGTCTAAAGATGAGATTTATCTGGCTTTTAAGAAACACCCACATTGTATGATTTTATCAGAAAAGAAAATTTCAGAAGGGATGGATTATTTTGTTAATAAGATGGGATGGCCTTCAGGGTCAATTGCCCACACGCCTGTTGTTTTGTTTTTCAGTTTGGAAAAGAGAATCATTCCTAGGTGCTCTGTAATTCAAGCTTTGTCCTTGAAAGGTTTGCTAAAGAAGAACTTGAGTTTGACGACTGTATTACTGCCAGTTGAGGAGCGTTTTGTCCAGAATTTTGTGAACAAATATTTGGATGATGTGCCTCAGCTTTGGGACCTCTACAAGGGAAAAATTGATTTAATTGAAGCTTGATATTACTAGACTGGTGAGCTTTGAGAATAAAAGTCACTATCCATAACATTTTTGTTACATATTTTCCTGTGTAGATTGTGTCTTTCTTGATGTTTTCACGTTGATCGTTATTTTTCTGCTTTGCAACTACTTGATTGTGTTAGAGCCAAGAGGAGACTGATAGAAATCAACTTATTAAACTTCCAATGTTATTACACTGCTGAAATAGCCAGATTTAGGATCTTCATTGCTAAGAATGGATAAGATGGTTCAATTTCTTCTTACTGGATTACCTGGTATTGTGTTCTGAGCTAAGTTCTTGATACACCCAGAAATCATAATCAACAATGGAAGATAACTATCTCTCCTTAAGAAAGAAACATCAGATACAATCCAAGAAAATGGGGTCACGGCCGAGAAACAATCTTCTCTACCGTTACTCACATTCAAACTACAATTTTCTTAAATGGGTCTCATCTGTACCCTTATTTCGTAAAGACCCTGCTCCCCTTAATCTCGTTTCACTATGGGAGGTGGTCTATCAGTTCTCTTGAGAAATAGTAGGCATCATTCATTCGAGTAACCGCTGTTTACATCTTCTGAAGTTTATTCAATGGACACTGAAGCTACTTAACCATTTCAAAACTGATTAGTGTTTCAGATTTGAGCTGAACAATCTTAATTAAGTTCTGGTTATGAGTTTGTGCTCAATTTTTTTTATAGAAATTGCCTGCAATGCAGCAAATTTTTGTCTGCCGAGATATGCTGCTGAGAAGGTTTAGATCTTGCGGGTTGACATTATGAGCACTTACTCTTAAAATAAGAAAATTGAGGTTTATTTTTGTCATATTTTTTTTGTATATTTCTACAAGCTAAGCATATCTTTATGCATTACAACATAATAAATTCCGAGTAGGGTTATTGGTAGAGTAAAGGTTTGAGAAAAAATCGTTATAATTCCTCAATGGTAATGAAATCTCAAACAACAAAGTGAACTTACTTTCTTGTATTTGACAAGTAGCTGTTTACTTCTTTCCCATTTTTCTGCTTCGGATAACTCACTCTAGTTCGAAGTAATCATAGATAAATTTTTTGACAGTTTTTTACATCACATTTTTAGAGTTTTCTATCATTGTGTTTGCGATGAATCAACTAAGTCTATATTATGCATGTTTTGGAAACTGAGAGGATTGTTCTTTCATATTTAATTATTTTCAAATTCCTCTCCCTTCACAAGATTCTGTCTATTAGTTTCTGCTGTAGTATGTGAGGAATTCGGAAATGGATTTTCAAGTTTAAAAACATTCTTGTCTGAATTGTTTTTGGCCAATAGAGTTGTCTAATGATATTTTGAAATTGGTTATGTTCACCTGACCTTCCTCTGCACTTTCAAGTTCTTGATGATCATATTCATGTAAATTTTTTCAGTGTCTTCTTCCAGGAATTATGCAAGCATGCTATTATAGAGTGATGAAACTGTCTTTACCCATAAAGACGTGATCGAGTTGTAGGATAAGTAGTAATCGCCCTCGCCGATTCATAGAGATCATGACACTCCCTGTATCCGAAGAACACTGCTGTGGAGAAGAGAGAATTAACTTGGGTTTTGTTCGAGTGTTTCAGTGCATTTCTATGGGATATTATAAATTTTTGGAGGATAATTTTCTGTCTACCTTTATTCCATTTGTGTATCACCATTAGAATTAATTAATCTTGTTCTGGGTTGTAACTGTGTTCTTAGAACGTTGTTTCTAAATTTGAACGAGTTTTTGACAGAATTAACATGGGTTGTTAGATCTTCCATCAGTTCGTCGTTTAGGGCTATAAAAAAGCATTCAGAAACGTAAAAAGATTCAATTTTTTTAATCCGATCTTTAAAATTTATGTTTTTCGCAACTGGGTGTCGGTGAGTCGGGGAAGTCGTGGAATCGGCATTGGTCCTGCAGATGTTGCACTGTAAAAGCCTGAGCTTGATCAGTCTCGTATCAATAATAGGAGATTCTTGCTAAAAAGTAGAGATTTTTATTTTTTATTTTGCAAGTTCTCAACTTTTCTGAGCTGAATCTACAACTTGTGAGTAATTGGAATAGAGTTTTCGAGTTGATTATTTACGGTAATTGGGATTCTTTTGTTTATTTTTGTGGTGCACTGAATGATTTTCCTAGAAATTGTGATTTGCTCTGGATTTAGAAGGTTTTTCATTTGGACGTCCAGACGCTCGATTTCTCTCTCTCTCTCTCGAAGAGGGGCAGGGTTTGGAATCATACGAGGTTGACAGAGTGGCCATAGCCATGGTGGAGAGGAGGAGGCCATTAGTATTGAACTCAACCAAGGCTCTCGTAAATTCCTTGCTTTCCTCATCGCCACTCGTCGAGAAAGATAGCAGTCTCGCCGGCGCCGCTAAGCCCTTTGACCTCGACGGGGAGTCGGGGGTTGTGTTGCTGGCCGGAATTCTTCGACTTTCCGGTGAAAAGGTTGACGTGAAATCTGCTTCCTTCGATGATGCCGCGCTTGTTGGACTCTCTACGGCGATGCTCAAAAGGCTCTCCATAACCTCAGGCTCTCTGGTACTTTCTCTTCTTCACATATCTTGTGATTCAATTTTATGAATCTGTTGGATATTTGATTTGAAGTATGAAAAAAAATCCTATGTTTTGCAATGTTAGCCATAGTCTATCAATGCATTTCCCCTCCAGTTTCCACTAAATAGTTGAAGAAATTTAAGACTGCATTTTGATGAGACTTATCCTTAAAAAAACAAGAACAGTAAGCCAGAAATGGACTCATTCCCCATCTCTACAAGTGAAAATTGATAAAATTCCACAGAATGATCGAATGCACTTTAAAAATCTGTAAATTATTCTAAATAACTTAGAAAAAACTATAGGTTAGATCAAGAGACTTTTGAATGTTTACCTGTCTCTCATTGAAAGCGTCTGTGCCATATGAGATTTAGAAACAGAAGCTTGATTTAATTGAAAAAAAAATATTTGTATTGAAAGGGAAAAAGATGCATGATATACACTCACTGCTTTATAATCATGGTATTTGAAGTACAGTATGTCTTAAAATCACATACATCTCTTGCTTCTATTTTAGTTTGAAAAAGTCATTGACGGTCGTATGTTGAGAAGTATTTGAGTAAATTAGTCTAAGCTCAACAATTAAAGCAGTTGTGATTACTGATATATGATAATTCAAATCAAATGACATTATCATTACCCTCATAAAACTAAACTACATGTGCAACGACTGCTTAAATTTCTATGTTTGAAATCTTTTGTCACAAGGTTTCTGTGATGAATGTTGAGACAAACTTGCATAGAGTTGCTCAAGCCATCGTTCTGGATCCTCCAAGCACCTCTGAACATTCACTCGACGATAATCATCAACGCCCTTTCGCACATTTAAATGAAGGATTTGTCTATCTGTCACCTGCCTTGGCATACAATCTCGACCTTCACATATCATATTTAGGGTCTTTAATAAATAGAGGGCAAGAAAATTTAGCATCATACTTCGATTCTAAAATGGAAGATTGCTACAAAGGCATTGAGGATTCAGGACTCAAAGTAAGAATCGAACCGTTGAGTAATCTACCAAGATATGCTTCGCATTTGAGAATTTGTTTTGTGAAGATTCCAGAACATAGCATCCTCGAATCTCTTAAAGAAAAATCAGAAATAGAATCAAAGAATCGACAGGAGATGATTGATATAGCACTACAAAATTATTTTGAAGTGGATCGATATCTTGCTAGAGGAGACGTTTTTAGTATTCGTATGGATTGGAATTGCAAATCTGATTTTTGCATATCTTGCGATCAAAGTTCACAAACAAAAAGAGATAATGAGATTTACTTCAAGGTAATGATCTCTATTATATCTCTTGTTACTTCATTATATGAGCAATGTTTTGGTGGGTTAATTGCAAATATCTAGGTCACAGCCATGGAGCCTGAAGAAGATCCAGTTCTTCGAATTAGTCGCACTCAAACTGCTCTTGTGCTCGGAGGCAGTGCTCCTTCTGCTGTTCCCCCAGATATGTTTGTCCCTGGACCTAAAGCTTTTTCTCCATTGCAAGGAGACACAGTGAAGCTTTTGGCCTCTATACTTGCACCAACCCTTTGCCCTTCTGCATTGTCATCAAAATTTAGAGTTTGTATCCTCTTACATGGATTGTCAGGTGTGTTGTATTTGTTTATCTAATACAATATTGTCCATTTTGATCTCAACTCTGCACAAATTGTTTTTAAAATTATCTAAAAACATATTGTACTAAGTAGAAAGATGAGCTTTATTCATAAAACATGCATTTTTCACTCTTCCAAGAAACATGGTATTAATTGTCCCACTAATATGAACCGGACCCTCAACTAAGCTGTCATACGTACATATGAGTTTAATGTTCTTCAATGAAAAATAGTATATGTGAGGAAAATTCAAGTCTCACTATTGTCCTAATTTATTGGTTGTCATGCATGACTGTTTTAGGGTGTGGGAAGAGGACTGTAATTCGATATGTTGCTAGAAGATTGGGCTTGCATATTGTGGAATACAACTGCCATGAGATCTTGATGTCCACTGAAAAAAAGGCCCCTCTTGCTCTTTCTCAAGCTTTTGATACTGCTCGAAGGTAACCATGGAGAATGTTCGCCATTGCTTTTTGTTCTATTTTTAAGTGGTAATATGGCAATGCTATCACAAATACCAATTTATACTACTCGAAGAATAATGCTTGAATGCCAAAATCTCATAAAAAGTCATCATGGAATAAGAGGAAATATTGACATGTCTTCTGTTAGATACAGATCTTTCTTCGATACAATAACCTTCGGCTGTCCTGGAACATGTTATTTTGTTCCTCAAGCAAGCAAAATGTCATTATCCTACGGTTTATTGAGTAATTTGTTGTACATTCTCTTTCTATTGATTAATCCTAAACTAATCCCTGTAGAAAATTATGAAAAGTTGAATTATTTTCAATGTTTTTTGAGATGAATATAATTACACCTCATATGATACATGGATTAAAAATATATGGTGTCTATAACTTTATTTTTGTATAATACAAAATACATTGTTGACATTATCCATAACTTAATTTGTTTCGTTAATTTCAAAATACATTGTTGACATTATCCATAACTTAATTTGTTTCGTTAATTCACTTACATTGTTTGCCTCCCTTGGACTTTTTCAACAGTTATGCACCAGCAATACTTCTTCTACGCCACTTCGATGCTTTCCGAAATCTAGTTTCGCATGAAGGTGCAAATGATCAAGGAAGTGTCCTATCTGAAGCTTCATCAACAATTAAGGAGTTCACTAAACCAGATTCTGAGGAAGAAGAAACTGAATTCTTTGGAGAATCAACTGGCCAATTTGTAAGTTGTTATTGTTTTTTTTTTGCATCAGAAGTTAACTATGGGTTCACAAATTAATCTCTTACAGTGCTATAATATGCTTAAATGATCATATGATTTTTTGAGAAAAAAATCTTGATAATTGTAGATTTTTTTTTCGTTTCTTAAAATAAGATTGGTTATAACTCATGCAGAATTGTAAGGATGCTCGGAAGCGGATTAGTCATCCGGTAATTTTAATTGCAGCTGCGAACAGTTCTGAAGGTTTACCACCTACTGTAAGGCGGTGCTTCAGCCATGAAATAAAAATGGGTCCTTTGACTGAAGAACAAAGGCTTCAAATGCTGACTCAGTCTCTCCAAGATGCTTCTGAACTTCTTCCTGACGTATGAAACAAACTTTAAGCATTTAATAATTAGTTGACTGCTTAAAGTAGTTGACAGAAACCTTGTTTAGACAGTTGATTGATTCATAATGGATCAAATCAGAGAGGTTGTTGACTTGTTAAATTTACAATCTAATTGTGTTCAAGTGCTTATACATGAAATTGTAGTGTTTGATTCTCTATTTACACACTTGACGTTAAGCTGTAACGACGTCGATACTTGCAGGCAAATATGGAGGATTTTGTGAAGGATATTGCTGGACAGACGTCTGGATTCATGCCACGGGATATAAATGCTTTGATTGCCGATGCTGGTTCAAATTTGTTCTCCCAAGCCAGTAATGAAAGGGCCAATTCCGAGAACACATCAGCAGAAAGTTCTCTTGACGTGGCAGAAAAATCTCAGGCCATAGAGCCTTCAGTTTCAGGGAAGGAAGGGTTTACCAAAGCATTGGAACGGTCAAAGAAAAGAAATGCTTCAGCTTTGGGTACTCCGAAGGTAAATCTAGTGCTAGGGATTGTTATATCATCACTGTCTACAATAAATCGATTCAAATATGTTTAATGTTAATCTCATTTATAATTTGTGTAAAGATTCATAAGTTATTGAAGAAGTGTGAAAGAACTAAACTCTTTACCACTACATCTTGAAGGCAATCTTTATTCTGAATTTATGGAATAGGTTCCAAATGTGAAATGGGAAGATGTTGGTGGGCTTGAGGATGTGAAGAATTCAATTTTGGACACAGTGCAGGTGAATTGTCTGTTTTTTTTTTCAAATGAAGCTCTTACAGGCTAAACGAAAAACCCATTGAAAACATCTCCCAGCTGAATCGGTGGTCTCAGTTATCTTTTTTTTTTTTCATATGATGATATTTCTAGTTACCACTTCTGCACAAGGATTTATTCTCATCTGGGTTACGGAAGCGCTCGGGTGTGCTTCTTTATGGTCCTCCTGGAACAGGAAAGGTATATTTGAATCTCTAAATATAGTAATATTTTCACTTTTTTAGACTAATTCTCCAGCAACCATTTTTTTTAATCTAGACGTTATTGGCCAAAGCGGTTGCAACGGAGTGTTCGTTGAACTTTTTAAGTGTTAAAGGACCTGAATTGATAAACATGTACATTGGAGAGTCAGAAAAAAATATTCGAGATATTTTCCAGAAGGTGAATTTATTTCTCTTCGATTCGGAACTTTGACGTACTCATCTTTAACATTACGTATGGTTCTTATTTTGCAGGCTAGGTTGGCCCGTCCTTGTGTTATTTTCTTCGACGAACTTGATTCACTTGCTCCTGCTCGTGGTGTTTCTGGTGACTCGGGTGGTGTTATGGACCGAGTGGTTTCTCAGGTGATTATAAAAATGTTTGACAACACGTTATTGCCTTTATGAGCATGTTAAATTTTTTAGATGTCTCGTTTTTTTCCTATACCGAACATTTTGAATCATTTTTCTTATATTGAATCACTTGTCTTGAGAATTAAGATTAATATTAATTTAAGATAAAATTGATATTATATTGAACTAGGAATTGATTTCTGTAAGTTTTAGTTTCCTTAATAATTAATTTCTATTGTTATTAGTTTCCTAAAGAATAAGTTTCATTCTTTATATTTTAGAAAATTTGAGGCCTATTTAAAGTCATTCAACTTATTGTAATGAGATATAATTCTCTTCTTCTCTATTTTCTAACAACTTGATCTCACGTGATTACTCAATTAGGCTTCAATTAACTTTAGTAATATAGGTGACAATCGAATAGGATCAACTAGTAAATTTGATCCAAACCTACTAATTGGATAGATCGGATCTGTTTTAACTTTTTTTTTTAAAATCGATGTGAATTCTTAATGAAACCAAAATCAAAATTTTAGGTCAGATTTAGATAAGATCGAGTGTACAATCAAATGAGTTTGCCTCTTACAGAAATGACCTATCAGATCAGGTCAGTGAACTGATAAAATCTAAAATTTGAGAAGAAATAATTAAATTTTAGTTGGTTTAAATCGATAATTTGAATGTTTTAATTTTACGAAACCAAATGGGAACCCAAGCCAAAAGCAACCCAACATTTTGGCTTGTTTTATAATCGGATCAAATATACGATCAGATTGAGTTCAGATTTAATTTTTATAAAACCCGAGTCGAACCCACGAGTCTCACCCCAACCAGGCTGTTTTCTAGTTTTCGAAATAGATTGTGTAAGTCAAGATAATCAATGTAGGTTGAAAATTGAAATGACAATTTGTTGAATTTGATCATGTCATGAATCATCTTGCTATCAACCCAAGAATATTACACCGAATTGATTCGATATTATATTTTTCTTTTCTCGTTTCTAGATGCTTGCAGAGATCGACGGGCTTAGCGATTCAAGTCAGGTATACCATTTGCTTTACTACAAGACTCATACGTTATATACTGAACTCTTAACTTTGACAATCATTATAGTCTTTTCACTGTCATGCCTTCAGGATCTGTTTATAATAGGTGCAAGCAACAGACCTGATTTGATAGACCCTGCACTTTTACGACCGGGTCGATTCGATAAATTGTTATACGTTGGAGTAAACTCTGACGCAACATATAGGGAACGGTTCGTTCGTTTTCTCCTCGTTTTTTATTGCTTTATACGAGTTTTTTTTTTCCGGGAGGTGTGGATTATTAAATTTTAAATTCGCCAATTTTTGTTATTTCTAGTGTCCTCAAAGCACTCACTCGAAAGTTTGTATTGCATAAAGATGTCTCGCTTTATTCCATAGCAAAAAAATGCCCACCAACCTTCACTGGAGCCGATATGTACGCATTATGCGCAGATGCTTGGTTCCAAGCTGCGAAACGCAAGGCAAGTTGCGATTTTTTCCATGGTTTAGATTCAAAATTACTTTTTCTTGAGAGATTTGCTTGGATTTCTTTTGCAGGTTCTGATTTTGGAGTCAGATTCAATGGCGAATGATCGGGAGGATTCGGTTGTTGTTGTTGAGAGTGCCGATTTCATCAAGGTATAAGTCGACAAGTGTTCGTAATTCCGTGCATGAGAATATGGATGATCAAAATCTTGCATTTTGGTTATTTTCAGGTCTTGGGAGATCTAGCACCATCCCTCTCTCCGGCAGAGCTCAAGAAATATGAAAGGCTCAGAGATCAGTTCGAGGGACCTTCCCGATGATGACTCAAAAAACGAATAAATCCACCGCCCGATCAATGCTCGAGGATTAGCCAAAGCTTGGGGACTATGAAAGCAATTGTTAGAGGTTATATTGTTATTCATTGGTTGAATAATTCTAATAAATTATAAATAATAAAAAAATCATGCGTTATTTGTAATTGATGAAATTGATTTTAATTATATCGAATAATACTATGTTTATTTTATTTATATGAAAAATAATGTTAGTCATATTTTTTTAACGTACATTTTTATTATATACGCGATGTGGAATTTCATTTATCATAATTTTCTTATTTATATTATTATCTTTTCAAATTAATAAATCACGTTTGTCGAATCAGGCATTATATAGTTAGGCATTCTCTTTTATTTTAGGGTTATTTTATATGTTATGATTTTGTAAGTTATTTTAATAGCATTTGGTTATTAAATAATGTATCAGATGAATTATTGAAATTTGTTTTCTCCCAAAAGTCTCGCTCCCCATTTATTTCTATTCGTATCTTTCAAATTATAATTTATACAATAAATATAAAATTATTTATTATAATAATAATCGTATTAAATTATAAATTTTTATGAGTATTTTAATAGAGTAAATAAAGGTAAAAGTTAGATAAAATCCTGAATTATAAGTAGACAAAAAAAACCTTGAATTAAAAAAACAAATTGACCTCTAGCAAAGTGCAGTCATTTGTACATCATTTAAAATTGATAAAATTAGTAAGTGCAAACCACTGCGTTAGGAGTTATTCATCTATTTTCCAAAATTTAGAGTTTTTTTTTTCTATTTTTGTATAGTTAAAGGTTCTATTTGCCATGTCATGATTTAGCCTAATATATATGTTTTTTGTAAGTAATAATTAAATAAGTATATTAAAATTGAGTATGAAACTGTGCTTAAACTAAGAGTAGACAAGATCCAAGCTAGTTTTAGAAAACACAAATTACAAAAGAGCACGAAATTAAGCTATGAAAATGCTTACGAAAAATCAAGGCCGATACCAAAAGAAGTTTTGGATGAGAATGAAATCCTTATCCTCAACAATGGAATCGTAATCAGCCCCTCCACGAGGAGAAGAGGAAGCGAAAAGACAAGGAGTCTTCCTTGTTGAAATTTCCGACTCCAAATGATCTAGACAAGGAGCAGAGGACGCTGGAGAGGCGAAACACGATCGAGGAAGCTGGAAAGGAGGCAGAGTAAGTTTGCCGATCTGAACCTCCGTTTGTCTAGTAAAGGTCGTCTCCATTTTCTTGCTCCTCCTCAAGGTTCGGTTCTTCATTCTCATCAATCGGGAGCTAGCCCCCTTCCACTGCCTCGCTCTCTCTGGCTTCCTCTGTACGCCGCGGCTCTCCCTAGTCCCTTGGTTCGAGAATCTAAATTTGCGCGGGACTTTGGATTTGGGGAAGTTTTCAGTGAGAGCGGTGTATGATAAGAATTGATTCTCCTCCAATGGGCATTAAATTAGGTGCGGGAGCCGGCTGATTGGTCCGGTGTGTCAGTACCTCAATCGGGATTGAATTCAATCGAACCGAACCGAACCAAAATAGAATCAACATTTCAGATTGGTTTAAGTTAATTTTAGTAAAATTCAAACATGTGAGTCAATAAAGTAACCCAATTACAATTCAATTATCTTTAAAAACAAAATTAGTTGGATTAGCTAATCTACCTAATTCGGTGAGTCGATCATAAAGGTTACATTCGAACTCAAACCAACCAATGATACTATCGATCAGATCAAAAAGCAACTCAAATTTTGGGTTATCAGTTTTTTTTAAATTCAAGTCGATTGTTCCAACTAAAATGGTTGGTTTAGATTTCTTTTTTATATTGAGCTTCGACTGACATCAACAAGTCGTTGTAGTATAGTGGTGAGTATTCCCGCCTGTCACGCAGGTGACTGACGAAAGTATCCAAAGTTGCCGTTTTCTTTGATGTCGTTGAGAGGACAAAAGCGTAAAATGCAACATCTATCTTCGTGTTCGAGCTCTAATCAGTTTCATGCCTTTGTACCGAATTGAAAGGGAAAAATCGCTTGAACGTAGGTCATTTCGGAACTAATGATTCTAGCTCCAAGATAAATCTACGTCGGAGTAGGAATGGACACGTGCAAAACAGGTGGGTGGAGTCGTGGAGATTGGTGAAAGCCTAGTCGGTGGGTGAATAGATGCTAAAATAATTTGTCTTTATTTTATTTAAGTTTATCAACTTTGTATTATATTATGTCACGTTGTTTGATTCTTATTTATGACGTCACTGCCTAAGTGTTCCTTTTTTTGTTCTTTATAAATACTTCGTCCTCTTCGATCGACTTTCAGACCTCCATCGCGATTCCATTTTCGCCTTTCTCTTCTCTTTTTCAGATCATGTCGCCGATCAAGGTTCACGGTACTCCGTTCTCCACCGCCACTGCTCGCGTTCTCTGCTGCCTTTTTGAGAAAGATATCGATTTCGAGTTTGTTGCTGTTGATTTGAGAACTGGCGAGCACAAGAAGGAGCCTTTCGTTTCCCTCAATGTGAGTTTGATTCGTCTTCTCTTGTTTCTTTTTTTCTTGTTCCTCGGCGGTGGTGTCGCCTGATTCTTCCCCGAAGATCCATAAAAACGACGTAATTTTACGATCTGCGAGGCTGATTTCTCTTTTAATGCGGTCTTTTGCAGCCATTTGGGCAAGTTCCAGGGTTTGAAGATGGAGATCTGTCGCTATTCGGTAATTACATTGATTCGTAATTTCTCTCGGTTTGATTTTTGTAAATTTAGGCTTGGTTCGTAATTTGTTTCATTTCCCGATTCAGAATCTAGGGCAATTACACAGTACCTTGTTTACGCCTATCCTGAAAAGGGAGCCGAATTGATCCCTTCGAAAAAGAATGAAATGGGAACAGCATTGACGTGGACGAACGTAGAAGCTCACCAATACGATCCCCCGGCGGCGAAGCTATCGTTCGAGCTGTTCGTGAAATCATTGCTCGGAATGGGACCTCCGGATGCGGCGGCGGTGGCGGAAAGCGAAGCCAAATTGGGGAAAGTTCTGGACATTTACGAGGCAAAACTGTCAAAAACTAAATACTTGGCCGGAGATTGCTTCACTCTGGCCGATCTGCATCATCTTCCGACTTTGACCTACTTGATGCCCACAGAAGCGAAGAAGCTATTTCAATCACGCCATTATGTCAATCTCTGGGTGAATGATATCATGGCCAGGCCATCTTGGGGTAAGGTTCTGGCTATGAGAAACGCTGCTTGAAGAGATCTGGGTGTTTTGATTTTGGTTTTGTTGTTCAATAAACTGGCTTGGCCTTAGGTTTTTCTGTTCGGTCTTGGCTTTAGATTGTTTTGGTCTGAGTTTCTGTTCTTGGAACTTGTTCGTATTTCTTATTTGGAATCTTCGATCTAATCTAATTTGGGTATTCTGTCTTTTTTTGGATAATTAACAATTTTCAAGATGGACTTTGGCTAGCTAGTAGAGGCTGGTGAAATTAGATAGGTTATCCAAATTGGATTGTAATTGTTAATTTAATTCAATTTCTTTCTAGTTTTTAAAAAATTGTAGTTCATAATCAATTTTTTATTTTTCGGAGTAAAAAATATAAAACTACCTTCAACAAAAAAGATTCAAAATCAAATAAAATATTACCAGAAATTAAAAAATTAGTTTCAAATTTGTAAGTTACTTAAAATAAAGTAAAATATATATTTTTTATTATTAATTTTTATTTTTTTTAAATATGAAATTGAAACAGGTGTTGATTCTAATTCTAAAGATTTGGAACACTTTCATTCCCTACGGGACCCATTAGAATTGAACCCAATTTTCAAGCATCAAAGAAAACTCAATTCTCAAATGAACAAGCTAAGATTTAGTATCTTATGTGTCTAGGGGTGGACACAGATCAGTTTAGTTCGATTTTATTCTGAAATATAATCAAAATCAGAATTCACGGTTTTAATTTTTTAAGCTAACATCAAAACCAACGATTCTAGTTCAGTTTCAATTTTTAATCTTATTTTATTTTATATTTAATTAGTTGAATTTATAATCAATTTTAATTAGATTTTATTGAAGTTTTAGTTGATTTTTATTCAATTTTTAAAATTTTTTACTCACGATTCTTATTTTATAGTTTTTTAGTGTTAAAAATTAATATTAATCCATAAATTAACGTTTTTAAAAAATTAAAACTAATATCATATTAAATTAGCCTCTGAGTTTTACCTGCCGTGTCAGGTCTGTCCATAAACCCGACAACTCCGCATGTAAGAGTCAAAGTCAATTCCTACCCTCCCACGTGCGAACACATGTTTCGAACTTTGCCCCCACCGACTTTCCCTCCCATGCTCTTAAATACTTCATCTTCATCGCCGGACATCTCAGTTCCTTTCTTCAGTCTCCGGTCATGTCTCCGATCAAGGTTTACGGTTCCCTCCTCTCCTCCTCCGTCACTCGAGTTCTCTGCTGCCTGTACGAGAAAGAAATCGAGTTCGACTTTGTTCCCGTCGATATGAGAACCGGCCAACACAAGAAAGAGCCTCACATTTCCATCAACGTCGGTTTCCCTCGTCGTCTTCTCCGTTTATCACTTCTCATTTTCGTCTTTCTTATTTTCTCTTTCTTTTGCAGCCGTTTGGCCAAGTTCCAGGGTTTAAAGACGGAGATCTTACGCTCTTCGGTACTTGCATGGATTCCTAATTTCTCTACGTTTNTTTTTTTTTTTTTTTGTCATAAATAGAAGAAGCACTAATTTACTAAATAATTAATTAGAAGTTTATTTTTTTTAAATGTTCGAATTTTAATTATTCTAATTAAAATATTTTTAATATATCATAATTAAAATAATTATTTATAATATCAGTCACTATAAATAAAACTTAACATGTCAGAATATAAGTTAAGAGAACGTACAAAAAATAAATCTAATATTATTTTTATAAAATATAAAATTATATGAATTAGATTAGGGTTTGCGGATTGGGTTGATTTCTAAGCATAAATCTATCCAACCATGTAAAACTCAATGGAATACCATCCCAAATCAACATGTGGGTTTTTAGAAGATTGAAACCAAACCGAACCGACTACATAACGAACAATTTGGGTCGGTTGCAATTTCAATCCATGTCAAGTTTAGTTCTATACGGTTAGAGTTCAAACCCGAATCTATCATTGCTTTTTATAAGCTTGAAATCGAAACCAAACTGATTAAGTAGCAACTTCGTTTCATGTCAAGTTTTGGTCTGCACAATTATAGTTCAAATGTGATTTTAACAAATGAAAATCTAACCTGAACCAAAGTGCCACCCCTAATACGACTATATCCTGACAACAATTCACTAATCGGTTTTCGGTTTTGTGCTGCAAAAATACGTAGACCGTGGGTCAGATCCGTACAAGTTCGGAAACCCAGGTCAAGCGAGAGCCCAGTTGACTCCCCCATCTCGTCTCGCTGCCCTCTTGACCGGAGCTTTCACGAGCTTCTTCTCCGGCAGAAACTCCGATGACGACGGCGGAACATATCCAAAGATCGGAAAAGGGGCGTACATCAAAAGTAGAAACCCTGAAAACCGCAGGCGTAACTCCTCGTCTCGTCTTAGGAAGTGAAAGGTTGTAGCTATCTACTATGGTCTAGTTTTTCATGGCTTGCTTTGAAAAAAATGTGATTTTCGGGTTTCGTAAATATGTTTTCAACTTAAATTTGGAGTGGTGATTTGTAACACCTAGATGGTAGGTGGTATTGCTATTACTTTACATGCTTCAATTGGAAGAAAAATGGTGTTAGGAAGTAGCTTTTAAAAGCTCTTTTCAAACAAATAAAACCGTGGAATTTTATATTCGATTCAATTTTAGCTAAAAGATGGCTTAAACTCATACAAACCCGAATTGATCATTTACTTTTAATGTGTAACCATGTTAGAAGTTCGAATCGAACAAAATCACACAATTTCCGTCCGATCTCTCTTGGTGGAAATTGGTTTGGTTTAAACAGAAAAACCGAACCGAATGGTCAAAACCAATTTGGACACCAAACCGAGTAAAACCAAAAATTTTGGTTAGGTCTTCATTTTGAATTGAAAATAAAAGAGTAAGTCGAACCAAATCAACCGAACCGGATCATTTCCATTCATATCTGATATCTCTCTCTTTCTGTCGTAATTTAATTCAAAAGATGAGAAGACTGTTTGTATGCTAATCAAATTATCCCTGTTACTTTCACCCGACCAGAAAAAAAGACAAAATCTTTTGATGAATTCAGCAATAAATTCTCGAGATCTAGACCACCCATGCTCTGAAATTGCACCAGAAACTACTAAATCCATCATGAACCTCTCCCTTTCATTGATTCCTCGGTGGTTTCCATCGTTTTCGCGGTAGGTTTCGAAGAGATCACGCATGGAAAAATGAAGAAAAAAAACAAGCTTTCTTCGCAGCCATTGTTGCGGGTTAGAACAAATGAGCTCATAACAGTCATTACTTACACCAATGGATATAATTTATACTTCTATATATATGCACAGAGATATGGCGAGTTCTCTGAAGAGAAAATAAAGATGACCAAACCTTCTCCAATCGCGTCTTTTTCTGTCCTCGCTGTTTCTCTGATGATCGTCTTCGCCGGAGCCTGCAGAGCAGGAGCGACGGCGCACGGGCTGAGCTGGGCGGCGGTTGGTTCTCGGCGCGGGGGGGCCATGGAAGAGTGCACGGAGTCCGAGGAAAGGTCGGAGATGGGATCGGAGATGGAGAGAAGAATATTAGCTACGGCGAGTAAATTTATAAGCTATAGGTCTCTCAAAGCCAGCAGCGTACCGTGCTCGCGCCGGGGTGCGTCGTACTATAATTGCCAGCCCGGTGCTGAGGCCAACCCCTACAGCCGCGGCTGCGCCACCATTACCCGTTGCAGAAGTTAAGGTTGATGATGATATAATGTCGTTGTGCTGTCTCTCTCGTTTGTAAAATATGTTGGATATTAATGTGACACTACTTTAAATTATGTATCGAAATCGAGTTTTTGCTCGGTCCATGCGGACGGTGTCTCCGTTTTTTGCTCTGATTTTCGACATTTTAAATTTTAAATTTTTTTTAATATCATCTTAAATTTTATTTTAATTTACCAGACGTTGTGTCGTCATATTATTTTTATTTAAGATGGTCGTAAATAAATTCTTGTTTTTTGTGAACTTAGTTAAATGAATAAAATAAAAAATTATTACCGGTGATAAAAATTACCGGTGTCTCATCGGAAACCCAATCGGCGATTGGTGGGGATTATGAGTGACGGTGGGCCGGTGGCGGAGCACGGTGCCAACTCAGCAAGCCAACGTAACCAATCATTCACCGTTATCTCATCGCATCGTTCAGCGTGCCTATTCTTGGTTTTTCGTGCCATTCTGATCGACCGTCAGATGATAAAATTTCATTTGATCAACATCTGACCGTTGAAGTTGTTGACTTTTGGGATCTTTGACCTCATCACTCAAGCAAATAACACCGCGTGGAAAGTGGCGAACCGTTGATATTCCTCTTCATCTGCTATAAATGAGGACATGTAAGTCACGTTTCACTCTGCGCCTTCTTCCTTGTATATGCTAGGATTTCACGCCAAGGAATTTACTGGAGGCGCTGTGACCGTACGAAAATGGCGGATTCTGAAGATACACGACCAACGGAAATGGTAGAAACCTCTCTTTACTTTTATCCTAATCATTTGTTTCTGTACGGTGAAACATTTCGCGATTTTGGTCGCTGCTTTTGGTTTACGAATGATTTGATCGTTTTTTTTCTGTGAAATTAGGTCAAAGATGAAGAGAACAGGCTCAAGTATTTGGATTTCGTTCAAATGGCGGTGATCTATATCATCGTCTGCTTGTCTAGTCTGTATGAGTACGCTAAGGAAACTTCTGGACCTTTGAAATCCGGCGTTCAGACGGTCGAGGACCACGTCAAAACCGTCCTTGGGCCGGTCTACGACAAGTTTCACGACGTTCCGTTTGAGCTCCTCAAGTTCATCGATCGCAAAGTCTGTATCGCACTCGTCCGCTGATCACGTTTTCATTTCGTTGTTTTTCAAGCTAATTAAGGTAATTTTTCAGGTTGATGAGTCGCTGAACGAGTTCGATCGCCACCTTCCGCTGCTGCTGAAGCAAGCATCGAGCCAGGCTACTGAGGCGGTTCAAGCAGTTGCGACGGAAGTTGACAGAGCTGGAATTTTAGGCTTGGCGGCGAACATGACGAAGAGCGTCTTCTGCAAGTACGAACCGGTGGCGGAGAAGTACGCAGTTTCTGCTTGGCATTCGCTTAATCGTCTTCCTCTCTTCTCGCTAGCCGCTCGAATCGCAGTCCCCACGGCGGCGTACTGGTCGGAGAAGTACAACGAGACCGTCAGTTCAACTGTGATGGAAGCATATTTGACGCTAATTCCGGTGGAAATAATTCGCAAAGTGTTTGACGAAGCTGAAAGTGAGGCTAATTTCTCATCGGACGGTGAAAACGTCGCCGGCGAGCAGAACAACAGTAAGAGATTTGATATGTAACTCAAGATTTATGTTTTCTCTTCAAAAACCCTATCAATGGCTTCTACTTCCTCTGAATTTTCTTCAATTTTCAATCTGTAAAATCCAAGCAAAATTCTAGTTCAAACAACAGTATCAGAGCTAGCTAGCAATCCCAACCAACATCATTAATTCAACTCATTTCGAACTCAGTTCATCGCCCCATCGAAAACACAGCAAAATGTTCTAAGATCGAATAAAAATCATTGTTCATGACACCAGAAAGGGAGCAGAAATTGACCAATTCGAGAGCACCAAAAATCTAGTAGCTCGAATAACTTCCGGCTGCGCCAGAACCCGGCCAGAAATTCTTATAAATAGTCTTAGCAACCGGAAGAATAGCCAAAAGGGCAATCTGAAACTGATCACAACTACTTGTCCTTACACTGATCTGCCCACTCATCTTATTGTTCAATCCAGCTCGAACTGCCATTTTGTAACTCCGGCCGACCGAGAACTGAGACTGTAGGTTGGCACCGAGCGCCACATCACCTCGCCACGTCACCAACGAGAGCCCGAGCGTGGATTGATCCTGACCAATAGGATAATCAGATTCCCTTACCCGCACTTCGAGATTTGCTCCAAAAGCCGAATCACTCTTGGATCGAACAGTCCCGGTACTACCCACCAAAACAAGTCGCTTCCCGACCGCAATTTGATCTTCGATTTTGAGTCCCGTGCATATGTTTTCGCCCAAGAACGTCACAGAGATTCCAGCGGCTGTTTTGTTCTTCTTGAAGTTTTTGAACTTGGTCTCTCCTCGAACGATGTAGGCTAGTTGTCTTCCGACGTTTTGGACGTCAAAACCGGCCATGGTCGAGATTTTATCTCCGAGCTTGGAAGCAACCGAGGAATCTAAATGGATATTAAACTCTTTCTTATCTTTGGTAATTTGAGCTGCGATTGAGCCCGGAAAACGGCTGACGATGGCAAGGCTGTGCTCCAGATTAACACCATCATACCCACAGTCATGGTCCCAACCATGAGTGTCCAAAACTGGCCGTGCGAGGAACTGGGAAGACGGCTCTAAAAATCGATATCGAAACGCTGGATTATCACCGTCGAATGAAGGAGGAAGGACCATATCGGGTAAAGGAACTTGAACAGCGGCCGGAGTTCCGTTCTCCTGATCATCTTCTCCAACGAAGCCATAATCATCTGCTTCGGCCTTGCCTCGTTTTTTCATCTCTTTCATTCTTTTCATCTCCTCTCTCAATTGCTTCTTCTGGAAAAGCTTAACCCGATAATCATACTCATCTAAATACGCCTTTCTCTGCTCGTAACTTAGCTTCGCAATCTGAGCTTTCTTCAGGGGCTTGAATGGCGGAAGCTGGTCATACTCATCTTCCTCTTCTTCATTGTCAGAGTCAGATAAATCAGCCAGCTCAGTATCGGAATCACCATTTTCACCTCCTTGATCAGAAGCTAGTTTTGGGTGGGTCCGAGACTGCAATAACCCGGATAACAAATACGGAAGTGGCGGCGAATGGGCCCGAAACCCAAAAAGCTTCTTCTGATCGAATGATTCTTGCGGTTTCGAAAGATCGCTAACTTCAGCCAGGATTTTAATGGAGAAGCATAAAAGCAATAGCTGGGGTTTCCAAGTTTGACCATTCGGGAGCACCTTCTGACCATCTCGATTTTTTCTGCAGGACGGGTGGTTCTCGACGAGAGAAACCGGATTCATTGCAGCGGGATTCAAAATACGTAAATCCCCGGAAGCCTGTCCGATGGCCTGTCGAAGAATATGAGATCGTTGAGATACAAACACCTCGTAACTCAACGGAGAGCCCGATGGCCCGTCGGGAGGAGCAGAAGCAGCATGAGTGAGAGCTATAATCGCACTCCTCCATATGGACGGGCCGAGAGCGCTCGAGATGGATTTCAAAAGCGGCATATCGTTGAGATCCCGAGTCTGAGAGTCCAACCGATCGATATAGAGAACGATATCAGGAGGGCACTTTTTGATGATCTTCTGAATCGAAGTTAAGATCTTTCGATTCTCGCTCTGTTCTATTCCAGATGATTTAAGACCCGGAGTATCAAAAACTCTTATCTTTACTCCATCCACCACCCCGATAATCTCTCGAGTGGAAGTAGTGGCCGGGCCAAATGGATCAATCTTAGTCTTCTCTTCACCATAAATGGAATTGATCGTAGCACTCTTACCTACACCTGATTTCCCGAGAACCAATATGTTCAAGACAAAGCTAAAGTCTTCTCGACCATTTGCCTCGAAATCCTTTGCCATAGCCTTTGCAGCGTCGAGACTGAAAAGCTCGCCAGTTGACCTCCCGGAAAACATCACCATTCGATATAAAACCTGCGCTGCTAAGGGATCGTCCATTGAAACACCCAATCTCTGAACAAGCCTCAAGAACTTCACTCTTATCATTTGCAGGTTCTCCAATTTCTTTTTCTCCTTCTCACTCAAGCTTTTTCCGAGGGAATTTCCAGGCGTGGGATTTGAGGGAATGAATCGAAGATTCGGTCGGGATGTCGGTTTTACAGATTGGAGCGAGGATCCCAAACCTGCCGGACGCTCCAAAGAAAAGAGTCTGGCTCCGTCCTGAGACGATATCGTTATTGGACCGCCTTCTGAGCCTGCTTCTCGTGCAGCTTTCAAAAGAGCAGCCAATGCAGCAGAATCAAATAATTCCTTTCCGCCACCTTCCTCGTCCGAGTCTCCTTCTTCGTCCGAGTCCGTGACAATTCGGCCGTCGAGTTGCCCAGAATGATCGTGAACACTATCTGCATCTAACCGAGAACCACCAGTTAATCCTCGTTCCAACTCCTCCAAGAATTCTTCGGTGGCTTTCGAACTATCGAAGACAAGGCCATCAGTATCGTCACCCTCCGAGCTATACTCTTCAATGTGAACTTCACTCGTGCTATTTCTGTCACTCAAAACAAAATCGGGTTCGGTAGTTTTTGCTCGATCGATTTTATCAGAGCCCATTTCTTCTAATTTTACAAATGAATTACTGTCTTCAATACCTGGTACAGTTCCAAAACCACCGATCATCTTCTCCGTCGGGTCCTTTTGAGTCAAATCAGAATCATCTTCGGTTTCATCAGTAGGCTTTCCATTTTCTTCAACCTTATTAGCAGTTTCGATCTCTAGAACAGAAGTTTCATTGTTTTTCTCGCTTTTTGGTTCTCCGAGAAGCACATCGACAACGGATTTATTGTCCTCCGTCGCAAGATTCTGATCAGGAAAGTCAACAGTCTTGCCTGGTTGATGATAATCAACCTTCACTTGAGAATTCAATCCAGTTGTCTCATTCGAATTCTTTATCGGCTCAACCCCATGCAAAACATCTGTTTTCGAGCTTTTCAACCCGAGCAATACATCTATGTATCGGACCCCATTGCCACTAACCAAGCTTCCACCACTACTCATACCAGAGTTTGCTTGATTACTCAAATTCAATCCACCTACATTCTCTCCGTCGACCTTCATTACGTTTCGAGCCTTGTTCTTCGAATCTTCAGCTAGATTCTCATCCTTAGGACTACTTTCTAAGGCAGGGCCATTTTTGCCGGAATTTGGATTTTCCGATACACTGTTAATATTTTTCAGATCTTCAGCCTTTTCTCTGCTAACACTATCGCCATTTTCTTTCACCGCTCCGGTCGAAATAGCAGTGTCATCAGAGTCTTCAGGCTCAAAATTATTATCCTCTCCGGTCCCCAAAATTTCCACCGGAGTCACTCTTCTCACTCCTTCTTCGCCTTCCTCACAATCATCGCTCTCCAAGCATTCATCTTCTGAACTATATTCGTCATCATCCCCATCTTCCGAGACCTTCGCCACCGGCCTAACCCTCACCGGCATCGAAAATTCTGAAGAATCCACAAAAGCGGCATCAATTTCGTCCTCTTCAATAGCTCCGTCAAGGGTTTCCTCATCTGGGTGCCCCACAATCGGCCTATCGGGGGCCGACTCAAACTCCTCCTCTCCGCTCACAAACCCGTCGTAAGAACCGCCGTCACTACCACCCTCAACCGCCTTCACCGCATAACCCCCTAAAGTAACAATTTTCACCGGACAATCAATACATGCGTCATTTGATGAAGAAGCAACAGATGCAGACGATAATAGAGAAGAAGGAGGAGAGGAAGAACCTGATGTGGTAATGGCCAACGGTGTGAGTTGAGGAGCAATTCCCTGGGACTCCATGGATGGAAGTTCGATTTCAGGGACTAGAAAGAAGGACACAAAAACTGGAGTAGAGAAAGAAAGCAGGGGTTCAGATTTGTTGGGTGAGGGTTTGGTTGGTTCGGAGAGTCTGGTTTTGGATTGGATTCCTGACACCTGAGCTCTGAGAGAGAGAGAGAGAGAGAGAGAGAGAGGGTTTAATGGTCAGACCCTCGCAGCCGCATGGAGGTGGCCGCTGCAAATTTTGTTTTGAGCCATTTAATGTCCAAAAATTATTTACCGTAATGACGGATTTACCCTTCTCTTCGCTATGTTTTAACTACCTTCTAGGTTTATTTTTGTTGACTAGAATGTCCTTTTCTTTTAATGTAATAAATAAATAAATAATTATTGATTTTTAGAGAAAATAATAAAATTAGCGAAGGTCTTTTGTCGGGTAGGAAGTGGAAGATAACGTTGAGGATTAAAGGTCTCGTTTGGTTGTGCACTCCTCTTTGTTCTTATTTGCCTCCTATTTCTTCCTCTTGTTCCTCATCCTCATTTCAACCACATCGATTCTAGACCATTAAAGTTTAATCATATGTTTTTGCCAATTCCGATTACGATCGGGCATCGATCAACTGTCGTCATGTGTTTTCATATTTTCGTGCTAGTCTAAATTGTGAATTTTGATGATGAATTACTGTCGTGTGATTTTTTTGTTCGGTTTAGAAATCGAAAAGCTCTTTTTGGGTTAGTTTTCGATTTTGAATTTGGGACTGAAACCAATTGAGTCGGTTTACATTAGTTCCAAGATTGACATGAACCGAACCGACCCACGTCGTCCCTCGACACCCAACATTTTGTCATCTATAATATACCCAACTAGTTTTATTTTGATAAAATATAATTTTTTGAGCATAGACTGTTTGAACTTTCGCATGCAATACACGTTCAAATTGTTCATGGAAAATAGTCAGTTGTCTGTTAATCAATTTTAAAAATTTGATAGCTGATTTGTTATAGACCCGATAGTTCAGTGAGATTTGTTACAGACCCGATAGTTTAGTGGCACATTAGAGATCGATTAGAGAAATTTGCAACGAAGTAATATTGAATTTTAACATCACCTCATTACTATGACAATGGGATTAAAAAATGGTGAGAGCAAGTTAGATTGTAAAGTAAATTATGATGTTATTCAATTGTACATTTAATTAACCTTGAAGTTTTTGTGTTACTTTTGAAATCAATCATTCGAGGTGGTCATATGACGAAAATGGTACATGGTGAGTTTAAAACGTTGCGTAATTGTTTAGTGACTACCGTCCTATAAAAATAAGGATAACTTGATTGTGATGGCGCAACTCATACTTGAAGAGGTGTCACGATCGTAGATCATTTGTGAGAGTAAAAATTATGTTGTTTACATATAAATTTCTCATCTATTTTTTGTGCAATACATTTTAGACTAGAAACTCGACGACAAAGTCGTGTAAGACTCGTTCAAAAGTAAACAATATTGTATTTGAAGTATCACAAATATTTTTAGTAAGAATTAGTATAAATTTACTTTCTTGTCATACATTCTTGTGTGTTGCTGTGTGATTGTGTTGATTCAAATGCATTTAATTAATAAAAATATAATTATTTATTTATGTTTTGAATTAATTCAATCGATCGATGACACGGCAAGAACTATGACAGTAATAACTTGAGTATATGTAAGATTAAAATAATTTAGTAAGGTAGTCACTTGTGTTAGTTCTACTTTGCATTTTCTTGTGCTACCCCAATAGAATTCAAAACTTTGCACCTAATTTCCTTATTTCAAGACAAAATAGATTCTTTAGAGTTGAGTCACAAATCAATACTTATTTCTAAATCCACGTTTGAAAATTAAATTTCGGACAAAACGAAGTTCTTTTTTGACAAACTTACCTTATAATGCTAAATTCAAATCAATGGATTAGCGCCCACAGACATTCGTGTTCGATAATCTCAGTATAAATCTTCTGTTTCTTATCAGTTCTTCGTTGTCATATCAGTGAACTTCTTGTGTAAAGTAACAGGTAGATTTTAGAAGAATACTCACTCGCGGCACAATTGGAGGGTGAATTTCAAGATTTTAAATTTGGCTCAATTCAAGAGCAAATTTCCAAGTATGATCTCTACAAACATATAAGATCTTCAAATTACGTTACAAATGACCAAGAATGAAGGCTTTTTATCTTCACTCACCAACTCTTTTATAAACAACTGCAGGTCTCTCTCTCTCTCTCTCTCTCTCTCTGTCATCTAGCTTTCTCTCTCTATCGCAGCTCCATTTATAAATTTTTCACCAAAACCAAACAAGACCCTTCAAGGCTCCTACTTCCCACCGCTCCATAACCCCTCATTTCTATCAAAAGGCGAAACTTTTAAAGAAAACATAAAGAAATCGAGGTACCCAACAGAGGATTCAAGGCCCCTCTTCCTCATCTGCCTCGGGATCTTTGACGAAAGGTCCAACAAATCGCCGGACATGGTCGAAACCAGACAGAGCTCTTCTTCGAAACGATCCTTGTCTTCTCCTCACTCGCCAATTCCAACGAACCAGAAACGAGCGAAGGTAATTTTTATCGAGTTTTTTATTTGGGTTGGCTATGCATGAGTATTGTTTACTCATTTCTTGTTCTTTCGAATTGATATGCATAAGGATTTCGATGTTTTCTGATCGTTTCTTGTTGGAAGTGTAGGTTGCTGAGTCTTCTTCGTCGACAAATGAGGTTCAAAGCACGCCGGCGATTGAACCTTCTGTTCCAACTGATGAATCTGGGTCTCAACCTCGAGACCCAGTCTTGCAATCTTCTGATCCGTTGAACACTGATCCAACGAAGGTCACCGACGCATGTCGTGTGGCCGAGCCTGAAATTTCTCTTGAACTTCAGGTCCAAGGGGATGTTTCGATGTTGCCGCAGCCGTTAGGTGCGGGAAAACATTGTGTCTTTTAGGATGAACTGTGGTGGTGTTATTTACAGTGGTTTTTAATCTTTATGGATTGGATTTTTGAGTTTGATTTTGGATGGTTTTTAGGTGGAATCACCTTGGATAATGAGAAATCTAAAAATGGAGCTGCGTCTAGTCGTGGGAAGAAACGTCCGTCGAAGTTAACTAAGTCAAATTCCAAGGCTGCTTGGGGAAAACTTCTTTCCCAGTGTTCTCAGGTTGGTTTTGCTCGTTCATGTAATTTTTCTTTTTGTTTATTAGATGTGAAATCCTTTATTTTTAGAGTTTAAAACAAGTATACTCAGCTTAAAGTAGGACCTCTCAAGTGTGGAAGATGGCAAGAAAGGAAGTGTTCAATAGTTTACTGTAGAATCAAAATCGAAAATTGGACTATGTTATGATTTCTTCCATTTTTCCGCTTGACGGCCGTGGTAAATTGAAAGGGATTTAGTGGTTCAGGTCTGATACCTCCGTTTCATGGTTGATGTTTTACTTTTCTTCAGTTTCTAAATTTTTTTTTTATTTCTATTGCTCGTATAAAACGATGGCAAAGAGCAAGTGATGAAATAAGTGAATATTACAGTGTTTATTGGAGTTCATCATCAAGATCAATCAAGTTGGATGAAATATCGATGCTTATAGGTTTAGTGGATATTTTGAAATACAAGCAAAATATTTTCTGCTATAACAGAGTGTTTAACCCTTGAACTTAATAGGGAACACCATTAGAGTGATAGAGAGTGGAATATCGACTACCTGAGTTATAGTCCGGATCATGTTACGTACAATGATGTAGATAGCGGAATTTTTCAATTTAATTCTGGGCAATTCCAATATCATGCCTAGACTTTGTAGTTCGATGACTCCTTGATCGTTATATACCCAAGCCTCTAATTAATTCAATAAATTTTTTCGTGCCAATAAGGACATGAAAAAATTACATGACATTTTTCTTATATAGGCTGGTTCAGGATATAAAGTAAGGTGTAATGTCTGTTTTTGAGGTGCTTAGATTAAGGTAACTCATTTTCTTCGAAGAGCTTTTGTTGCATTAGAGGTCCCTTAAGCACGACTATTTTTTTATTTTTATTTTTATAGAGAAGCTTGGCAGTGGTGAAGATAGTTTAGGTTAGTCAGCCTTCTGTTTATCTCATCTTCTTGTTCAATCTCTTTTCTTTGACCAAAAAAAAATATTTTTTCTTTTTCAGTTTATAGATAGTGCTGATACATTTAATTTTATCTAAGTTTTGGTTATGAAATTGAATATTGACTTGATGGAGTTATCACTTTTATTGTAATTTGTAAATAAGTTATGTACTAATGCTGTTTTCTTTTTTGTCGTTTTTTCTCTATAATCAATTTTTGTACTGTAGTTTTGTTTTTTCAGAACATGTTTTGTTTCGTTAAATCTTTTTCTTTTTACGGATTATTTACTTCTATTCTTTATTATTCGTGATCGCTTTTATTGTTTGACTTAAAGTTGTGTTTTTCCTATTAATTATCCCATTTTTATGATTTTTTTTCCCAGAACCCTCACCTCCTTATGTGTAGTACTCTTTTTACTGTGGGCCAAAGCAGCCATTGTAATTTATGGCTTAAAGATCCTTCCATTAGTACCACTCTGTGTAAGCTCAGGCACATTAAGGTATCGTTTTCATGCTATCATTCTTTACAGCAATGCCGTCACAAACGATAATCATTTTCTTCTCTCGTTTTCGTGATTTTATAGTTCTTTTTTCTTGCATTCTAGCGTGGAAATTCATCAGTTGCTTTAATGGAAATATCTGGAGGCAAAGGAGCTGTTCTTGTGAATGGCAATGTTTATCAAAAAAATTCTAGCGTGATTTTAAGTGGAGGCGATGAAGTCGTATTCAGTTCGCTGGGAAAACATTCATACGTATCCTCTCGGTTTCAATTCATAAAATTTACTTTTCATAAACTATCACATAATCAGCCAATTATGTGACACATATTCGTAGCTTTTAGATTTATTTTCTTATTTTTTGGTAGAAAAAAAGTTTCCTTTATTCGATATCCAGATATTTCAAGAGCTTACAAATGATAGTCTAGCAGTCCCTAGCCTTTCTTCAGTAGACATTTTAGAAGCTCAGAGTTCAGCTGTTGCAGGGGCATCCATATTAGCATCTTTATCAAATCTACAAAAAGACATATCTCTACTTTCTCCACGTGGCAAAACAGGAGAGGATGTGATGCAACAAAATCGTTGTGGACCGTTGGATGATTGTAATCCAGTTGTTGACTCTAAGAACGACACTGATAAAACTGAGCTTGTTTCTGTTTCAATGGATACGGATCTAGTTCGACCTTCTGATGTAGCTAACGAAAGTCCTGATCATGATAGACTTGGAGTCGATGCATGCATGGATCCGGATAGTAGGGATGCACCTAGGTCAACTTATGAGTTTCGACCGATCTTGCAAATCCTTGCCCGATCTTCATCACCTGATGAACAATGGGACTTCAGGAATCTTATCAAGGACTTGAACCCTTCGAATCTTTTGTTTTCGACTAGGAGACATGTTTTTAAAGATAGATTACGACAAGGGATTCTCGGTGTTGACAAAAACAAGGTTTCATTTGAAAATTTTCCGTATTACCTAAGGTGAGATATTGTATTTTGTTTAGTTGCGATTTCTTAATAGTTTTATTGCGCTAACTTTTATTGGGTGTTTTGCAGTGAGACAACAAAAAATGTATTGGTTTCATCAGTTTACATTCAAATGAAGTGTCATAAGTTTGCAAAGCTTGCAGCTGAGCTCCCCCCTTTGAGCCCTCGACTAATGATATCAGGACCTGCAGGTTGTTTTTTTTTTCAATGCCTTTTGATAAGGCCCAAAGTTTAGGGTATGAAATTATGATATGGCCTAATTTATATGGGGTATTAAAGTATTGACATTATCTATAAATAGTAATAGTTAGTGAACAATGAATGGAGGAGAAAATATAAGGTTGTCTCTTGAGGGTGGCAAGCCATTAAAGTGCTCGGGAGGAAGCAAACTTCTCGAACTGCTTGTATTTCATATTTTTGGCATCATTTAATCCCTCATGTTCTTTGTTTTGCTATCTTGTTTTTGGTGTTCTTTGTTGGACGCTTTTCATAGAACAGATCCTATCAGATTTCTATTTTGTTTTTTTTTCACTCTAGATATCACTTTTAGTATTGATTCTCTTTGTCAGGTTCGGAAATATATCAAGAAACTCTGATGAAAGCACTTGCTAAACATTTTGGTGCTAGATTACTAGTTGTTGATTCGCTTCTCTTGCTTGGCGTAAGATACCGATCTTTATGTACTTTATTTTCAAAATCTTTCGATAAGAAAAAAGAATTTTTTGGGGGTTTAATATAAGAACACATTTGAAGTTGTATAAAGAACATGCGTTATGCCATTTATCTTCTTTTTTTAATAGCTCTTGAATAATCTCAGGGTCCTTTTTCCAAAGATAATGATTCATCGAATGAAGATACAAAGTCGGAAAGAACATCGACTGCCAAGCGAAGTTCAAACGTGCCTACATTACATAAGAGACCCACATCTAGTGTTGAGGCCAAAATTACCGGTGGAGTTTCTTCTCAGTGTTTTCCAAAGCATGAATCATCGACAGCCTCATCGAAAAACACCATTTTCAAAACAGGTAGATTTGTTTTTTTTCATAGTATCTGCTTCAATGGTGGCGATTTTAAATGTTTTGATCCTTGTAAAACGTGTAGGTGACAAAGTGAAGTTTGTGGGTAGCTTTTCTTCGTCCGTGCCTACTCTTCAAAACTGTCCTTTAAGGTGACTAGAGTCAATGAATTTTATAACTCTTTTCATTGATTTATTACGTGTTAAACTATTGTTTTGAGTATTTTACCTGTGCTTTTTTTCGTTTAAGATGAACTTCTAACATGCTATTGATTTTGTTATATAGTTCTAATTTTCTTGATTGTTTAAAAAATTTCAATTAATGCAGAGGACCATCTTATGGATGTCGAGGACAAGTCGTCCTCGCTTTTGAAGGAAATGGTTCTTCGAAAATCGGGGTTAGATTTGACAAATCGATTCCAGATGGCAATGATCTTGGTGGTCTTTGTGAAGAAGATCACGGATTCTTCTGTTCTGGTTATTATCTTCACATTGTATTGTTCATACATGCTTTAATATGTGATTTTTCATTGGTTGACACATGATTTATGTTGCAGCTAATCATCTACTTCGCTTGGATAGTTCTGGATACGACGATAATGACAAGTTGACAATCAATGACCTATTTGAGGTACTTATCAGTTTTTGGGACTCGTGATTTATTATGACTTTTGAGTAATTATCAATAGACACCATGTACTTACAGATTTTTTTTGAAAGACGCTCTAAACTTTTAATTGTATCAATTAACACTTAGAGTATTAGTATATTTTCAATTCACCTTAAATTTCAAAATTTTATCATTAGACATTCCTACATTAAATTTTCGTTATATGGACACTCTGTAATTAGGCATACTTTTCAAGTGTCACGCTAAACTTTTAATTGTATCAATTAGCACTTAGAATATTAGTCTATTTTCAGCTCACCTTAAATTTCAAAATTTTATCATTAGATATTCTTACATTAAATTGGTTATTATGCATCTTCTTACATTCGATTTCGATTATTTTCATTTGAAAATTTTTTATCATATTAATCGAGGATATATAGTAATTAAAAAATTAAAATTAAATAATAAAAAGAGGCATAATTAATTTAAATTTTACGATAAAGTGTT
The DNA here is from genome assembly GCA_003255005.1 of Begonia fuchsioides. Lineage (NCBI taxonomy): Eukaryota > Viridiplantae > Streptophyta > Magnoliopsida > Cucurbitales > Begoniaceae > Begonia > Begonia fuchsioides. Next base: position 424,821 of record QAOC01012068.1, on the reverse strand, counting down.
GGTTGTAATTTTTTAAACTTTGAATTGTCAATTGATAAATTAAAAGTTTAAAGTGTCACTTAGTAATACTTTGACGTATCAATTGATACAATTAAAAATTTAAAATGTGAGCTGAAAAATACTCATAACTACAGGGCGTTCATTAATAATTACCCTAATTTTTTTGAATCTCATGGTCCAGTTTGATGCTTATAGGTTGTCAGCTATGAGAGTAAAAATAATCCGTTAGTATTGTTTATAAAAGACGTTGAAAAGGTGATTGCCGGCCACCCAGATGCATATTCAGTCTTAAAGGGCAGGCTTGAGAATTTGCCAAATAATGTTGTTGTTATCGGGTCCCACACTCAACTGGATAATCGGAAGGAGAAAGTAAGATACAAACATTGATTACTTCGTGAATTTTGAAACTACGTTTCTTAAATTTACGTTGGATGTTTTTCGATAAATTTCAGGCTCATCCAGGTGGTCTTTTGTTTACCAAGTTTGGAAGTAATCAAACAGCTCTTCTCGATCTTGCTTTTCCGGTATTATTTATCGCCTTTTGTGTTTCTTATTCATTATTCTCGTTTTTATGGAAACTTAAATTTTATTTTCTTTTTTTTAGGATAATTTTGGTAGGCTGCAAGATAAGAGTAAAGAAACCCCAAAAGCGTTGAAACAACTTACTGGACTCTTCCCTAACAAAGTCACTATACAGCTACCACAGGTAATGGTGGTTATCAAGTATTTTAATCTCATACCATATTTACAAAATTTACCTCTATGAATTCGGCCAGGATGAGGCCTTACTTTCAGACTGGAAACAGCAGTTGGAACGTGACACTGAAACTATGAAAGCGCATGCAAATATTGCTAGCTTCCGTTCAGTAAGTACTTTTAGCATATGAGGTTTTAGCTAGTTATTCATCATGGTTGTTAAGAATAAAATGCTTAGAAAAACCATATGTTAATCTTACCATTAATCCCAAAACCTAATTTTGTTCACTATCTCTCATATCTACACTATTTTTTCAATGGGTTTGTTAAGAAGTAATTGTAAGGGTTTGTTAGTAATTATCTGTGTTGGTAAGTTATTAGAAGTTAATGGGAGTTATGAGAAGTTAATATAAGTTAGTAAATGAGAGGATTATAAATATAATATGAGTGGGGTAGGAGAAAAATGTAATGGGGAAATTCTAGGCAGAGTCGGCTTGGGGGGAGATTCTCGACGTTGTGTATTTACATATAGTATCGTTATATATTGTTTTGTGTAGTTATATATATTATTTTGATAGTATGTTGTTATTATTATCCTTATTAGAGTGGGTACTGGGAGTGTAATGTTTATTAAGCTAGAGTGAAGATTTAAACTTGAAGTCTAATTGATCTTTATAGGATGGGATTCATATCTGTCTCTAGGATTAAGATATACACTTGATGGTATATTCTATTCAATGTGATTATGTTTTAATTTTAGATACAATATTTGATGATATCCTTATTTTTTTTAAAGTATATGGTACTTCTATGTTTAGTTTGATATAAACAAGAGTAATTGGAATTCCCTCTGATAATCTACAATGCATAGCTCTCTTCCATGCTAACAGATTTAACTTTTTTTTGTCTCTCCCTTGAAACTTACAGTATTTCACTTGTTATCTTCAGGTTCTTAGTCGGAATCTGTTCGATTGCCCGGATCTCGAAAAACTCTACCTCAGAGAGCAAGCTCTGACTGCCGAAAGTTTGTCTTATAAATCTTGCTCGATAGTTTCTTACTAAATCAAATCTTATTCGAAAGTTAATAGAATTGCAATAAATGAACTAAAACTATATAATATCTTTGAATCAGGTGTTGAGAAAGTGGTTGGGTGGGCATTGAGTCATCAATTAATGCAAGGTTCTGAGCCGTTGATTAAGGATTCTAAACTTATCATTTCTTCTGGAAGGTTGTATATCTTATCTGATTAAACTTTGTCATCAATATTAAGTGAAAATAGAAGCTAATGCTGTGTTATTGATGTGAAATTTGCAGCATTAAGTATGGGCTAGACCTTCTTCAAGGTGTTCAGAATGAAAACAAAAGTTCGAAAAAATCACTGAAAGTAAAGCTCTACAAATTCTTCATCCACCATATCATTTCGTATGAAATCATAATTTCGTATTAATTTTTGACATATGGTGTTTTTAAGGATGTTGTCACGGAGAATGAATTTGAGAAGAAACTACTCGGAGATGTAATTCCGCCTGGTGACATTGGGGTCACATTCGACGACATTGGCGCCTTGGAAAATGTTAAGGATACTTTGAAGGAATTAGTTATGCTACCTCTACAGAGGCCCGAGTTATTCTGCAAAGGCCAGCTGACTAAGGTTTGTTTAGTACATCATGCAATAAAGAGAACTTAGATATTATCGATAAATCAATGTCTTATTCTATTACTTTTTGATAACAAAATAAGAGAACAATTGCCTGACAAATTGTTCAGTAATCCCCAGTAATCATAGTAGATATTGATAAGGTGAATACATAGTCTATTCAATGCTTGGCATAATGAGTATCAGGATCTCAAAAAGGAAACATTATATGTTCGTTCTCTCTTATATTGCTTTTTAAGTCGAATAACTTAAGTTGATCTAGGCCAAAAGCAGACCTGTCAGTATAACTCTTCTTTGAGACTTACAAAAAGTTGCTTTTTTTGTTTAATTTTTGGATTTGGCTTCATATTTGATAGCCTTGCAAGGGAATATTGCTATTTGGCCCTCCTGGTACTGGGAAGACCATGCTTGCAAAAGCTGTTGCCACTGAGGCTGGGGCCAATTTTATCAATATTTCAATGTCAAGTATTACTTCAAAGGTATATAATCAATCTTTATATAACATTTAATTTACATTCCATGCATTGTTCTCCTGAATTCATTTGGTTTTGCAGTGGTTTGGCGAAGGAGAAAAATACGTCAAAGCCGTTTTCTCTCTTGCCAGTAAAATCGCGCCTAGTGTTGTATTCGTTGACGAGGTTAGTTGTTGAAATGAGTTTATTTTTTGTCCTATAACTTTTTTTTTTACCATAGCTGATGATAATCGATGTAGGTCGATAGCATGCTTGGTCGACGTGAAAATGCAGGAGAGCACGAGGCTATGCGTAAAATGAAAAATGAATTCATGGTCAACTGGGATGGTCTACGAACAAAGGACAAAGAAAGGGTTCTTGTACTTGGAGCGACTAATAGACCTTTTGATCTCGACGAGGCTGTTATTAGGAGGATGCCGAGAAGGTAAATTCTGTAATTTTTCAAAATCCGGTAATCTTCTCGATTTGAAAATGCAGGCAAGTTCATAATTCATCAATTTTTTTTGGGTAGATTGATGGTTAACTTGCCCGATGCTCCAAACCGAGAAAAGATTTTGAGAGTTATACTAGCCAAAGAAGATTTGGGTCCTGATGTTGATATGGATGCAATTGCTAAGATGACTGATGGGTATTCTGGAAGTGATTTGAAGGTTTAATGGCCACTCAAATTTTTTTCTCTTGTTCTTGAAATTTAAAATGGTTCTACGAAAATTCATTAATTGTTTCGATTTTTCTTTCAGAATCTTTGCGTGACTGCGGCTCAATGCCCCATTCGAGAAATTCTCTATAAGGAGAAGGAGGTAGGCCGAGTTTCGATCCATCATTGCATGTGTAGTTTTATGTGAACTCTGTCTGGATTGTTTGAAATAGTTGATGGATCTTCTTTTTCTGAAATTCCCCTTTTCTTTTATTGATTTTTGTTTAGGAAAAGCTCTTGGCATTGGCCAAAAGCCGACCTTTACCTGCTCTCTACACCAGTGCCGATATTCGGTCCTTGAAGTTCGAGGATTTTAGATTCGCCCACGAACAGGTTTCTCAAATCTGGACGCTTTGAGGCTGAAAGCACAGATTAGCGACGATGAAATTGTTGAAATTATTGTTTTTTTTTGTGAATTTTCAGGTTTGTGCGAGTGTCTCGTCGCAGACGACGAACATGAACGACCTTCTACAGTGGAACGAACTCTATGGAGAGGGGGGATCGAGGAAGAAGAGATCCTTAAGCTATTTCATGTGACGCCTTTTTGTATAGTGTTTCGTGCATAGTTAATTATTCTTGGTCGAGGCGATTAATCGAACTAATCAATTAATATCGATATCGAGATCGATGTCTTGTCTTTCGTTCATGGTATAATTTATGTAGCCGAATTATATTTGGTTTGGTGGGTAATTTATGTTTTATGTTCGGAATTTTCCGGAGTTGTTTTTGAAGAATAGATGTTCTTTCTTTGAAGAAATCAGGGCTCAATGATTATGTAACTCTGAATCAGTTTGTACATAACTAATTTATCAATGAAATAAGCTGTTCTTCATCTGCCTTCGCTCCTTGATGAATATTTCTGGGCTTTATTCATTAGTTTTTGCCTCTAAATTTAAAAATCTGTACGTAACTATGAAATTTGCGGATTATCGCGATTTTTGGAAGCATTTGTACCCATAATTTGTTATGCTTCAGCAAGTGATTTAAAAATCAGGCAAAATAATGCTTTTTGGACTGAAGAAAGATCTAAAAAAAGCATCGAATTTTGTAGTTCCAAGTCTGGTTTTGTCTCGAAATAAAATCAAAATTGAAATTCACGGTTCTTGATTTTCGAACCCGGCGTTGAAACCAACGGTTCTGGTTCTGTTACAATGTTAACGTGATATTATTTTATATTAAAAAATTAATATATATATTTTTTATTATATTTGAGTCGAATTTTAACTAATTTGACAGATTTATTACAAATTTTAATGTTTATATCGGATTTTTCACGGTTTTTTCCTCCTAAAAATTGACACCAACTTATAAATCACAATTTTTTAAAAATTAGAACTAAGACTGGATTGAAACCGGCAATCCTGACCTAATTTACAATTCCGATCTAATTTTATCTAATCTCCGGCATCATTCTGATTGAAAAGTATTCCAATCAAACGGCTGAAGATTGTGATGTTCATTAAGGACGAAATTAATCTCCAAAATAAAAATAAAATCACTAGGGTATCATGATACGACATCGTTTTACTTCTTCCCCTCTCCAATCGGCTCCTGTAATCAACGAGAAGCCCCAAGACCGTCGCCAGTCGCCACCTTATCGTCGTCTTCGTATCAATACAAGACGGTCGCCATTGTAGCGGTGGAGAGACAGAGAGAGGAGAGACATGGGAGGCTCGCGCAGAAAGTACAAGAGATCGCGGCCAAAGGTTCGTGTAGGTCTTCTGAAGAAGAATCCTCACGTCTTCAAGCCTGCTTTCTCTGTTCCTCCCAAGCTTCGTTCGTTTCTTAAACAAGGACACAGTAAAGATCCGGAATGGGACAACGAAGCCAGTGTGATTCACAACTACAAATCGTTCGGATTCGTTTCGAATCCTAATCTCCTAGGCGTTCGCTCCCGCAACAATCGAATCATCGAGAACGATTCGCTGCAGATTCCGGTAGCGACCTCGAAGAAGACGGTGAGTTTTCGAAGGCTCTTTTTGTTTCTTCAATTTCAACATCTTATTTACCAAGAATGGAACATTCTTAAAACATCTCCAAGGTTTTTGGACAAGTGAATATAAAATCAGACACCCATGAATGCTCTACACTGGCTTTCCCAGTGCTCCTTCGCCTGCCGGACCCTCTCCGCCCGCTCTGATTGACGCCGCCTCTCCCAGTATTCGCCACAGCTGTTCAAAAACAGGCAGTTTTTAGATTCAGGGTAATCATACTTGCAAGAAATTTCAAGACAATTTTGTATTAGATATAGGATTACCATCGCCTTAATAGAAGACCAAGTTCTTCCGAATGTACAGCCTCTGTGAAAACTCCTTCCTGAATCACAGAGATCGAATAAAACCGATGAACGGGTTTCGGTTAAATCGGAGAGAAATAGAGAAAAACCTCTCGGCATAACGGGCACTTCTCTTTCGGGTTTGAAGACTTTAGACCATCAATGGTGGTCACTGATGCAGCTGAGCAAGCGCACATGTAGCAGTATATATGCCCACATTTCAGAAATACAGGGTCGAATACTGTTTCCTGCCGAAGCAAAGCAAAATATGGTAAGATTCAATCAAAGATTTTTGGGGTTTAGAGATTGGAAAGATTACCAAGCATATAGAACAAGTTAAATCAATGTCGAGCTTGACTGAATCAAAGAGATGGCAAGTTAGGGATGGCTTTCCATCATCAAACACGAGAGAACATCCTCCGAAGAACAAATCCTGTCTCGATTTTTTCTCTGTTTCTCTCAAATTGATGTGAAAAGCAATGAGCTCACACAGCCATGGCGACTGGAGAATCTCTTTATGCGTGCTTTGAGCTTGTGATTTGAACGTCTGCCCTTGTTTCGACAAATGAATCTGAATTCCCAACCAAAACACACGAATACACTCACAAATTTGACCACAAAGACGAAAAATCATGAAAGAAGATGCAAATTTTTGGAAAATAATGACGGACCTTGTCGTATTTCTTCAATATTTTCCTTATCGCAACAGCATTGATGAGCGCATACGTCACTAGATCTTTGCCTTCTTCGATTAACTCATCGTTGTTCTTCTGTGATTTGCCTTTCAGCCATTTGATATACTTCTTGAACCCAGAACTAAGATGCAGCTCAAGCAATTTCTCAGCCCTTTCATTGAAGCATCCAACTACAGCCGACATTTCTTTCAGAAGAAAGGGGAAGAACGTTCCATCGCAAACTGTAAATGTTTATCCGATCAAGCTATTGTCGATACAAATCGAAAAACAAAACGAAATCCAGAAACGAAGAAATACCAGATAGTTCAACGCATGCAAGTCGAAATAATTAAAATTAAACAATCGTTGAGAGAAATGGAGTTTTGATATACCAGAGCAGTGATTAGGGCAGGTTTGTGGCTCAGAAACGCCATTAAACCCATCCATGGCGGACCTAGAATTACTGCGGCATTTCTTCAACATCTTCTTCAGCCTTTTCAACTGAACTCCATGTAATTTTCTATCATTTCCTCGCATGTACTCTTCGTATTTCTTGCAGAACTTCATTTCTGGCGAACACCCACGATTTCTTGCCGCCCTTTCGATTTAAATCTCGGCAAAATCCAACCACAGAGAGAGAAAAACGTGATGCCCACTACTTTTCCGTTTCTGGAAGATAAAAAGCTAGTGGGAAATGGGCTGTTTATTGGGTTGTTAATGGCGGCTCCCTAACTTCAGAATCCGTGAATTGATTCATCAAACGGCTTTCTGGTTGATAAAGCGCAAATCGGAGCTACAAATTCTTCCAAAACGGAGTGTCGACGAAGAAGGTTGAAGAATTTTTTTGTTTTTTAATTTTGTCAGCATGACTAAATAATATAATAATTTATGTTATTTAAACCCCTACTTGACAGGCGGCCCCCAGAAAGTCATTGGACGAACGAGATAAGGCATGAGCGGTAAGTGTCGATGAATTCGCCACGTGTACGCCAAACTTTTGCCACATCATCTCGCGTTTACAGTTGTCGATATGGAATTGGCCGAAAGATTCGCTTTCGCCAGAGTGTCATTACTCTGATTACGTGGCCTCCTGATTTGACATATATTTTTCACCAATTTGACACGTGATATTATTAGTAATTTAAATCTTGAATTAATATAGTATTTAATACTAATTCAATGTCATTTATAAATTAAGGTTTGAAACTACTTTTCTTCAAATTATGCGCGTTGTATAGACACGTGTGAGTAAAGGAGACCTTTTGACGTGACATTTCGTTTGACCTACATTTAATTTAATAATTTAACTATTTAACTATTAATTAATTAATATTTAATCTATATTGGAGTCTACTCAATTCTGTGGGAGTGCCAGGTTTTGGGGACTTGTTCTTGTCTGCCACTGAAAACCATGGGCCAATTAAAAGACTCTTAATCTTCTAATTAAGCCTTAATCATTAGTTATGTAGATATCAGTCCATTAATACGTTATTAGTTTCCGATGGGCTGATCCAAGGCCCAAATAGAGAATCGGGTCATGGTTCCACTTGGGTCAGCCCATCAATGACGTCACTGTAGAAATCTCAAATTACTTCAATACGACGTCGTCTTCGTCTCCATTCTTATATATTCGCACCAGTAGCGAGAGAGAGAGAATCAATGGCGTCGGAAGAAAAGCCAGTGATGATAGTGGGGATAGATGACAGTGAGCACAGTCTTTACGCTCTGGAATGGACTCTCGATCAGTTCTTTACTCCCTTCGCTTCTAATCCTCCTTTCAAGCTTGTTATAGTTCATGCTAAACCCTCTCCCGCAACTGCCGTCGGCCTCGTTGGTCCTGGTACGTGTTCATACATTCGAAATATGGCCAATCACTTCCTGAATCTGTTTTATATGGAGTTTTTTTTTATATAGAAATTGTTTCGATGCTTCAACTTTTCAGGAGCTGCTGAAGTTTTTCCGTACATCGATTCCGATTTGAAGAAGATTGCTGCTGCTGTCATCGAAAAGGCGAAGGGACTCTGCGTCGCTAAATCTGTAGGGTTTCCAAGTCTCATTTTCATGTTTATCCTTCTGATTGATGTGAAGGACAGGACGCTTGATTAATACTTTTTTTTTTTTTTCAAATTAGATGCATAGAACACGATTTAGTGATGGAATAGCCACTGGATCTGCTTAATTGCTGACTTCCCATAGATGAAATTCTCTAACCTTTTTGTGTTAACTTAGGTACATAATGTGTTATTCGAAGTGTTTGAAGGGGACGGGAGGAACGTTCTCTGTGAGGCCGTAGAAAAACATCATGCGTCCATATTGGTGGTGGGAAGCCATGGCTATGGCGCAATAAAAAGGTACAAACTCCAAAAATTTCATTTCAAATCCTCCGAAAAACACAATTCTCTCTGCTTATCCTGAGAACTAGATCACAGAGAAACCACCTCTTTCCACTAATTCTTCAAACTATTCCATCCTTGCGCAGAGCTGTTCTTGGGAGTGTAAGTGACTATTGTGCCCACCATGCTCACTGCTCAGTGATGATCGTGAAGAAGCCCAAAACCAAGCACTGAATCTCTTGAATCATGAATCGTACGTCGAATAAACTTGCTAGATTATGTTCTTGAATGTATAATCGTTGATGATGTGATTGTATGACGCTTGTTTGAAGATAAATATTGTTCAGATTTGCAGGAAACGTTTCCTTTTTTTGCTTGCCCACGGATCCAAAACCAAAACCAAAACCAGTGGGCTGGAAAAACCCACGTATTGTCAGGAACAGGCGTGTTTTGATAAAAAGATTGTCCGGTGGACAAGACATGACCAAAGATATTATTTTAATGATTTGATTTTAAAATAAGTATTAAATTATTTAGTTTCCGTACAATCTTTTACATTTCAACCATTTTTTAAAATAGGAAAATAAATTAAAATAATTAGAGATACACTTAGTTTTAATTGAATGAATATCACTCTAAGTCTAAGTGTCATAGGCTCACAAGTCTCTCATGCAACTAGAAAGATTATTTTTATATTTTAGTTTATTTTATTATTATATAGGTTGACGTATCAAACTGTCATTGATCTAATTAAAGTATATTAAATTTATTATAATTAAAATAATTATTTATAATATTTATTACATAAATAATAACTTGATACGTCAGCTCATAAAATAAAAATGTATATTAAAAAAATAAATTTAACATTACTCTTTAGTCGACACTTTTATACCCAATTGATAGTTCTATGGCAGCTAGAACAAGACCGGGATGGCAGGTTTGCCCGCTTTCGATAAGTGCTTGCCCCTCGTGATTTGAGACTATAATATTTTACCCGAACAAAAAAATGCTCAGAATACATTCAAGGTTTATGTTCTCAATTTATGGAAACCTGGGCGATGTGGTTTTCAATGACCTTTTATTTCACGAGAATAATAAGACCATCTAGTGCCAATTTACAAACAACACACACTATCTTTTTTATATTATTTATTTATTTATTAAGGGAAGCAAATCTAGGACGCTGCTAATTGGTTGTTCGAAAGTTCAGAGTCTGAAACCTTGGTGACGATGGTATCTCCCTTCAAGAACTTAGAATACCATTTAGCAGAGAGCTTTGGAGTTCTTTTCAGTTCAGGATCATCCAGATCCACGTACACTAATCCATAGCTAGATTCGTACCCGTTTAATAGCTCGAATACGTCCAGAAATGACCACACAAAGTACCCTTTCGTATTCGATCCGTCCCTGTTTCCGAACACAAGTATATTAGCCCGAGATCGACATGGAACCATGGCAAAGATCGAGTTAATAACCTTTACCTCAATGCGTCTAGAACTGCACCGATGTATGCGCTTATATACTCGACTCTTGTAGTATCTTCCAGTGTCAAATTCCGCAGCATTGATTGACCTGAAAAGAACACAACAAAATCGGATGACAAAAATACGATATAAAAAATGATTAGACTTCGAATAATTTGAATTCGAGTCAAGAGAGGAAGACCATTTTCATGAACATAGATGGGGGGATTGCCATATACTTCCTTGAAGTAGCCGAGAATTCCATGCATACCCCATGGTTCGATCGGCAGCTGAGTAGCGCAAACCCGAGCAATCATGCAATGAAAGTAATCCCAAGAAGTAATCAAGCACGTTTAAAATATCACTCAGCTCACCTCAATTGTGACCGAAGCATTCGTCGGATTGAGAACTACAAAAATATATGCGAATTTCGATCAATAACGAGGCCTAAACGAGTCAACCAACACCTATTTTTGAGTTGATTATCTCGATATCTCACCCGTGATTATCAAGGCTTCCATATCAGCCGCGTAGTCTCGAGTTTCTACGCTTAGATTGGACGGATTATCTTTGATTTTTGCTGTACTATAATGTATTATCCCCACGAAGTCGAAAGCTCCTTTCACTAGAGCGCTTTCGGTCTTCGTAAAAGCTGGAATTCTTGAACCTGCCAATTTCTTCATTGAATCCGGATAATCTCCGAACACCAAGGGATCCATGAACCTACGATACAAACGGAGAAATATAATCGCTTTTAAACTTACTCGAAATGAACTTCAATAATTAAAGTGAACTTACCAACCAACAAGGAAATCTATTGATCTTTGATTTGCCAATATATCCTCTGTAGAGTTTGTTAAAGGAACACTCCAAAATGTATACAAGCTAATCCCGATAAAACCTCGTTGTTTTTGCTGTGTTTCGAAGCGTTTGGTCATATAAAGAAATTCGATCGTAATGATTTTTATCGTAACTGTTTAAGAAAATGATTAAATTATTCTTCACCCTTGCACTTATAGACAAAAATATTGACACGATACCTTGTACTTTCTCCGATACAATCTTGTTGCAGATGCATGAGAAATCAACGAATAATGAGCGGCGATATACGGTTCGGTAGAGGAGTTGCCTCGAGAGCAGTTAGCCAATCCGAACGGAGGGGAGCATCTCATCGGGGCAACAAATCCGAAATCGTAGCCACCTGGTACAAAAACATTAGGCTCTCCCAATGTCGTCCAATGTCGAACCCGATCTCCGAACTCCCGAAAGCAAACATCTGCATAATCTGTGAAGTCTTTTCTGCATTTTGGACCAGTAATTGTTAACGTAATTCAAAGTACCAAAAGATGTACAAAATTAGCCAAGTGCTAAGAACATCTACATGATTTTCCGATTAATCCACCCTCCGTATTCATCTTCGAGCACCTGGGGAAGATCGTTGTGGTATAAAGAAACATGCGGTTCGATTCCTGATCGATAAACGGATTAGAAAACCAATTATCTCAAAAAAAATTTCAGTATTTGCGAATTGCGATTAATACCATGATGAACAAGCTCGTTGATGAGATTGTTGTAGTATTGTAAAGCCTTCGGATTGATTGGTCCTCTACCATCTGAAAATCAACAAGACAAATTCAACGTGAAGAAATGGTCGTCGAGAAAATTCCATGTGGGAGATCAACCGAAATGCTAGTCGTTGAGATCGATTATCATACTCGGGATTAGTCTCGCCCAAGAAATCGAAAATCGATAAGCCTCGAGACCAATATCCGCCATGATTTGCACATCTTCCTGCAACATCCACATGAACACTTCCACAATCAAGCATCAAACACAAAGCCATTAACCTTAAATTCAATAAAAAGAACTCAGTTTAGAGTTTCATTTTCCAGCAAGAACATCAATCAAAACAACATCAAAGACTTGCAAATGTTAAGGATTGTAGATCAAGACATGTCAGTCGTATGCACCTTGTATTTATGATACTCGTCGCAGGCGACGTCGCCGTTGCCATATGGCTGCGAACCTGAAATTTATCGGTAGAATAATAATACTGAAACAGTAAACAAAAGATCTACCCATATCGATCGATTTTACGTAGAATCGATATGCGTTAGATTCAATGTTACATAGTGGAAAGGTCGAGGGACGTGAAGATTTCTTTCTGGGTTCAAAAGATGCGAAAAAAATCATAAAAACCACCCTTATTCTTCCCTTCTAGCAGTGAAAATGGTGAAGAAATCGCAGAAGGAAGCTGACCAGAATGGATGAAGGTGTCCCAAATGCTTGGAGTTCTCCCATCTTCAAAAGCAGCTCCCTCTACCTTGTTATTTCAAATATCAAATCTCTCTTTTTCTCCCTCTAAACTTGTAAAAATGGCGAGAGGAGAGAGAAGTTCACAGACCTGATAAGCTGTGGTGCCGGCACCAAACACAAAATCAGAAAGGAAATCGTCTCTTTTGTACGAATCAGCTCCCATTACCACCGTTGTTAATTTCAGTATTAAAATCACCTGCAAATACAGCCTCCCCATTTTCTCTCTCCTCTCGCTCTCTCTCTTTGACTCTCTAGAACTTGAGCTGAGAAAAGGGTATTTCTATAGGCTGAGGGCCAACGTTGTCCTCGATTCAGAGCTGAAAACTGAGCCCACAAAAACACACACACACTCTCTCTCCCCCAAAAACATCGTCTTCTCCGAATGCAGCCATCATTATCTACGCAAGGAAGAAGAAAACAGAGACCAACCCATTACCGACCAATCAAATATAAGATTCTGATAAAGATATTTTCGATCAAAGGTAAATATTCGTTATTTCTTTGTCTGATTCCAATCAATGCAGCCTTGGTCTTCATAATTATTCTAAGCCAAGCCACCATTGGTCTATTTACTTTCCAAATCATGCACGCTACGCTCCAACAAAACTCACGATCAGATGGATGAAAAGTCTGGGCGTCACAAAATTATCGAATTTGATTCACAATCAATCAATTTTATTACTCAATTATCAAATTTGATTCACAATCAATCAACTTTATTACTCTTTCACGACTCGGAATCATAATGAAATTGTTGTAGACAAGTTGGCTTGTCTATCAGCGACATTAAACGAATAAACAAGCCGAGCCAAAAGTCGACCGGAAGTCATTTTCAACTTAAATCACCTCGCAAGTTCATAGCAAGCGAGCTACATCTACCGCTGTATGCAAAGTAATTCCAACTCCACCATCGACGAAATTGAAGGCTCCTCTCGGAACGGTAGCTACAAGCACAAAGCTTCAATGATGATATCACCGCTCCACTTGATCGTTGGAATCTCCGAAAAAAAAAGTCTCAGAACGTGCTGTTGTTATCAAATCGAAGCACCTCGAACAATTGAATACGCACCTTAAACTTTCTTGCATATGATCAATCGATCGTATTCAAAGTATTAAAAAAACAAACAAATTTTTGGGATCTTTCAAATATAAAAAGCTCTATCCAACTAAAATCCAAACAGACAAACTTAGTTCTCGAAAAATAGAACTCAATTTCAATTTTATAAAGTTCGAAACCAAACCGATCAAGACAAACAGTCAATTTCGGTAAATTTAACATGGCAATAGCATATAATCGGCAAATAATAACAAACTACCAAATCTTTGACAGCGTAGCTTAAATCTCCCCCTAAGACAAGTAACTCGCAAAGATCGATAGAAAACTTGCAGCAATCATTTAAACAGGGTCCAGACTAGAAATCAATCTAAACAAACATGTCTATTTTCTTATCACATGTGAAACATTCTTAAGAAACACAGCTAATGACAGTCCATGACAGACCAGAACGAATACCAACATGGGAATCAAAACGACCTTAAAGCTCCTTTCTCTCTCGAAATCAGCAAATCACCTGTTCAACAAACACCATGAATGGATAGCCAAAGCAACACGAAGAAAGAAACAGAAACGATAATTAAGGTAATGCTAACCGCGATGAACTCCTGCTCCTGCTCCTGCTCCTGTGTGGGCTTTTGATTGGACTGCACTTTGGTGGGCTTTTACTCGTGTCCTTCTCAAGCTACCGAAAGGCAACAACATCGATAATCATAGAAAAGAAAACACAGCGAAAAAGAAATGAAATGAGGAACTCCCATGAATACCAAACAGATTTCAAATTCGAGAATGTCCATCAACTTGTTATTAAACATCATTTCAGAAGGCTTCAAAGGTGAATTGGGGCTTCATTGTATCACAGAGTATAATTAACTTAAATAAGAAACAACAAACAGAACACTAACCATAGGCAGAGGAGATTTGGATCTTGATCGAGATCTGCAAAAGTTCCATAAACAACTCAATTCAGAATCCACATGTTCCATATACCAAATCTGATCCATGATCCTTGACGCCTCGTCCACATCACAGTAAAACAAAAATAGAAAAGCCATTATTAAGAAGTTTGGCAGTGAAAATACAGGGGCAGTCAAAATTTCAAACTAGTGTGTGGAACCTAAGTTTTATGAAGGGATTGCTCAATGAAACCAATCAATATTGTCAAATTAGTGGTGCATAATAGGTCCATCCTTCCCAACTGTACCACAAAAGTGCACAATGAATCCAGATAGAGCTGCCTAATAGCTCGGCAAACGCTTGGAGCAGAAAATGAAAATGAAGTTGTTGACTTTCAAATCCCAATAGCATTTAGTACAAGATATCCAGCTTTACTATTGCAATCCATGACTTCTTTGTCACCAATCTAGCACCCAGTGGACATGCTAAATAAATTAGAATGGAGATACCAGAAGGTTCCCAAAGCTGTTTATCTGAAAAACAGCATACCTCCACAACCAAAAGGATAGCAGGCAAATGAATCCTATCCAATCAAGATCCTAATATCCAATCCCAAGTATGCCGCATAAATCCAAATCTAAAAACACAAACAAGCGATTCTCACAAATAAAAAAGGAAAGATAAGCATATGCCAGGCTGGTACGCTTTCCAAATCACTCCACACTTATGGACAACATTCATGATGGCTATAAACATTTAAATCGTAAACAGATGGAACCTACCAAGTCTCCATCAAACATCAATTTTCATAAACAATTAATTTTCTAAAATCATTGAAAAATTCTGAAAAGTGCCAGCTTCTCAAACACAAAAGCCAGAACTACAAACATCAATACGAAACATATAAGTAAATAAAGCTTTACTTTCTTGCTTAAAGAAACAAACTTAATCTATATGGTAATGCATAAAAAATCTGCATTCAGAACGATATAAATGTAGAGCAGGTCCAAGACATTTATAAAGCATATGAAACAAAAAAAAAGCAAGAGACTTGAGGATTAAGAGGTAATACTAATGAGTTATCAAAGAAAGAAGAGGCTGTACACAGTACAGAGCATACCCTGGTAGTGATTGGGACCTTGATCGTGGTTTCTGGGGAGAAGGAGATCTTGATTTAGATTTAGCAGGAGATCGACGTAAAGATTTAGGTTTGGGAGACTTGCTGCATGACAATATTGAAAGCAATGTGATACTTCCATCCATGCCAGAAATTTCAGCATAAGAACATAGAAGTCAACCTCTTGCTCTTGCTCCTGCTCCTGCTCCTACTGTAACCTGGACTACGACTACGGCTATAGCTCCTGCCTCTTGAGCGAGACCGACCTCGACCAGGGCTCATAGAGGGATCCCTCTTAGAATCATACTCCCTCACCTATCAAAATATACTTCATAGGTAAGTAAGGAGACATGAGGTGAAACTTTTACATTTCCAGATTCATAAAAGGTACCACATACGCGAATATATGACCGAGAAAATGCATTGCGAAACTCAGAGTCATCAAGTTTTTTAATCTGCAATAAAAAATTAGTTACATGTCATAGAGAATTTTAGCTAGCTTAATAATAGTCTCTGCAATAAAATCCAAAAATTTACGAGAAGAACATGTATATTGTTATAAGATTAGGAAGCATAAAAATTTACTTACTGCATATTTCATGTCATCATAGTTTGTATAATCCACAATACCTGTTGTGCCTGCAGAACACTCAAAAACAATTACGTGTAGCAAATATGGTTTTAAGTCTATGCAGCATCACAAAGGACACCATTCTAACTATGAGTGAAGAAACTGCATTCCATAGAGAAAAATCATAATGGAGAGCCCATCAGAAGTAGTACTACAGAGTCACCAAAAGGAAACATCACCATAAAGATGTATGAGAAATCAGTATAACTCACCACTCCCATTACGGAAAACCTGGGAGAAACAAACATCCCCTGCCCTTCGCATGTGATCCTTCCAATATGAAAAACAAAAATCATCGATGTCCAAATGAATCCCTATACTAAAGAAATTCTATTCACAAAATAACCTTCTTTCTTACCTTTAGGTCTTGCCATGAAGCAGAAGAGGGCAATCCTGAAACAAGGACTGCATGAAATAACAGAAGTAAATATATTGTGCTTATGATGATACAATAGAATCTAAACAAGTATAAAGGAAGGAAAAAACTTCGAAAGTCAGAGCGTCTTGATACTCCTCGTCCCCCTCCCCCTCCGCGCCCACCACTGTGACTATTATGGCGATCACCTGATGACGAATGACCACGACCACCATGTGCAAGCTCAACCTATATAAATTCAAGAGTAGAAAAATGGTAGTTAACACTTGAATGAAAATAATTGTAATTAACAAGATGATGACATACTCGTAATCGATGGCCATCAAAGTCATAACCATCACGACCATGAATTGCATCTTGGGCATCTTCAGAGTTTTCAAACTACACAAAAAAACCCTTAAAATACAATGGTACATAAAACTGAAAAAAAATGTGAGTATAAAAAGCACTAACTTCACCTCTATAAATGCATAACCAGGGGGTCTTGGTGGAACCTTCAAGTCAATATGCGCAATTCGTCCATACTGTACAAAAGTTTTCAAAATAGCAAACAGGAGATCAGACGGTGTCATTTCACTTTTGTGCTATTATTTTCTGAATATCAACTCTCGAAGCGTTTGTAATATATGTGAAGATGGCTCTTTTTCTTCAGTAATCTGACGTAAACATCAACAAAATCCCCAAATACAAAACCTTTGGATATTAAAAACTTAAAAGTATTACAATGATAACTAGCTGTGAAAGCTGATGACATGGAAACAAATAAAAGATAAAAGATCTTTTGTGACCATCAGCGAGTTTTTCTAGGAAAATATCAAAAGGATAACAAAAAAGAATAAATATTTACGTCTCGTGTCCATTACACACTAAATTACCTTGTAAAACAGATCTTCAACTTCTCTCTCGCGTATGTCACCAGGAAGATTCCCAACATAGATTGTTCTGCTCGCACGGCTACTCATTTTCCCTAATTAATAAAGATCCATAAAATTAGACAGTCTTTAGAAAATATTTCAAAGCCAGATGCTACGCCTCTGATATTCAGAAAGTTGACTTCAGTACCTAGAGTACAGATCTTAAAAACGCAATTGACAACAACTTCGTTTGGTGCGCAAACAAATATGGTCACGTCTAGCGTGTAATATATACTCCAACATTTCAAAAGAGAGCTAACCTGGGATGAATTGGAGGTCGCAGAGATCGCGCAAAACCGCCGGGGCGAGGAGAGGCTAGGGTTTTCAATCGGACAGAAATAAAATGAAAGTGAAGGCGACCATAAATTATATATTACCTTCTAGAAATACCTTGGCCACTTTAGTCTTTTCCAACCAAATTAAAATAAATAATTATTAAATGTCAATTTAAAAGTAACATGATACACTATTAATACTTAATTTTAACTTTTTTTTGTACATATATTAAAAATTAATTCTTATAATAAATATAATAAATAATTATTTATATTTAAAAGCTGAATATGCAACAACAATCCACCTAATATAATTTAAAATTAATTTTAAGCTAAGTAAAATTGTTAATATTTAATACAAAATCATATCAGAATAAATCAAAACTACGTTATATTTGACAATTCTAAGTAGGGGTGGGCAACGGATCGGATTGGATCGGATTGATGCCGATCCGATCGGATCGGCTCCAAAACTTCATCTGAATCTGATCTGATCCTGCTTGTGTGATCAATTATGATCATGCTCGTAAGTACTTCACGCGCTTCTGCCTGTGTGAAAGACGATTCAGAAGACGAGCTTGTTTCCCCTTTCAGCGTAATAAAAGACAACTTCTTCTGTAATTGATCTGTGACCAATAAATACTTGTTGCAACTCTTTAAATGTTTTGTCATATTCGAACTTCTCATCTTCTTTGTATGACAAGCATATTTTTTGCCACAATGGTTCCAGCTAGCTCTTGGATCCTTCGGATCACATCCTTCGGATCACATCCTTCATCTAATGTAAAATGATCCCAACATGCAGCTCTCAACGCTTTTTTTTCTTGGATTAGGGTCAGGCTCAATAGGATTCGTAGTTGTTGTGGGAGTTGTCGATGTTGGTTGCATCGTTGGGTCGATAGTTGCAGTTGCAGAAGCTGTACTTTTCCATTCTGCAAAAAAACAACCAAAGCAAATAACGCAATTCAATATCAATCAATAACAATCAACAACAAATAACGCAATTCATCTAACATTCTAAATTCTTATGTATTAAAATGATTGAATCAAATAATACATTCTCAATTAACAAAGTTGAAACACGGATTCAACCATCAATCACGAGCCGGATTCAATCACAATTAACAAAATTGTATAATTCAATCAAAATTCTAACATTTGTATAATACATTCTCAAATTTAAATCACAATTCAATCAAATGTAATTCAACAATTATGAAACAAAAATATTGTATACCTAAATTAATTAATTCCGAGAGTGTCGGTAGAAGCAGAAGCAGCGGAGGGCTGGAGGCAGAGGATGCAGCGGAGGGCCAGAGGCAGCGGAGGGCCTCGGGTGGTCGTCGTTCTGACTTTGTTGGAGTGCGCCGGTTGTTCGTCGTCGTCGGGGTTAGTCGTCGACGGGGTTCAGAGTCGGGGTAAGTCGTTGATACGCCCGGTTGTAATTCAACGATTGAAAGCTTGAAACTCCAATTCAAAAATTTGGAGATATTTAATCGGATTTGGAGAATCCGACGTTCGGATTAGATCAGATTGACTTCGAATCCGATAGTCAATCCGATCCGATAACGATCCGAACATCGGATCAAATTACATATTATTCTACCGAATACCTGGTCCGATCCGACTGAATCCGATCGGATTGGATCGGATCCGCCCACCCCTAGTTCTAAGTCTTATTAAGTGGAAAAAATTGACACTTTGGCTCAAGTGGTTTCATCTCTTTGGTCGTGGGCCTCAATATTGTTAAATCTCTCTAGGCCTACACATCAAACATGTGATGGGCCTCCATGTCCCAAACGGGCCCACAATATTAGCCAAAGTTATTCTTACAAGATACCAACATAAAATCACTCTAAAGCATGTCGCGACATTTGTTTCACTCAATAATCGGTTTAATAATTAAAATAAAAAGTATATTAATTAAAGTAATAAATTATGGGTAAAAATCGAAATAAAATTTCTAATTTTGATAATTTAACAAATCCAAAATTCATACATTACATGTAATGCTATTTGCTCACATGATTGGTCCCTCTAGGTCTTATTTCACTTGACTCATCTACATTACATATACATAGTATCGTGTTAGCTTATAACTTCTGCTTCGAGTGTCAACAATGATCATCTTGTTGTCTATTGCACTTTAGAATTGGGTCTTACAGATTCATTTTTACAGTATAATATTATTTATTTTTATCAAAAAATTTATTCATTTTTTGAATTAAATCGTTGTTATCTTGGATCCGAGGTTTCGTTGACTTAGGACCAATGAGATGTCATAATTTGTAAATATAGCTACTTAGTGAGTGAAGTAGATGGGTTGATCTCAAATTCATGAACCAAACTCATCTACCAATTCACGTGGATTTCACCTTCATAGTTTCCTTTCCCTCCCTTCTTGTGAGTGTAATATCTGCAAAAAAGCTCCAACCTTTTTCGAATTATCTGCCATGCCGGAAATCATGAAGCTCTATTTTATAAACCCATCTCGAAAAGCACCCATTAATGCTTCTAAAATAAAAAACGGTGCTCACTCTTCTCGCCTCACCCATGAAAATCACCCACTTCACCCTCGTCGTCTTCCTCGCGTGGATTACAGTTTCAGATCCTGCCGGAGCTTCAGCAGAAGAAAGCAATGGCGGAGACTACGTAAAAGACGCCTGCAGAGTGACAAAATATCCAGATCTCTGCTTCCACTCTCTCTCATACTCAAACACAAAGAGAAACCCTGGTTTATGGGCGAGAGCGGGAGTTTCAGTGACTCTGAACGAAACAGAAAGAGTCGCCGAGTTTCTGGCAGACGTGAAAATGAACGGCGAGATTAGCCGGCGAAACGCATCTTAGATTTCGTCACTCAACGTATCGATACATGCATTAGACTCGAACGAGGCACGAAAATATGAAATTAAATTAAAAATCTAGGAGCATAGATAACCAAATTTGGCATAGATTTACATCCCTAATGTGGATTAATTGACATAGTATCATAGATATTTGATTGTGAGTAGAAAACAAAACATGCTACTCGAGATTAGAACACCCTACCTAACAAAACACGAGGTTGGTGGCCTTTTGTTTTGGGAAATACCACTTTCCATAATGATATTTTCTCAAATTAATAAAGATGTTATTTCTCAAAATCTCGGAAACACGATCAAACATCATTGCGTAAAGCACGTGGAATGAACAGGTGCCACGTTTATGGAGAAAAGTCAATGCTGGGCCCCACACTTAACTAATCAGATATCGCTAATAACTACTTACTGTCAATTTGGAGCAATCAATCCCCACCAAACTTCAATAATTCCAACTTTTATACGGTTCGCGTCGAGTTGGTCGGTTTTATTTTAGGTTGGTTTTCATTTCCAATTTCGATTTCAGTCCAGTTTTTGGATCCTTTGACTTTATTATTTAATGTTTGGAAAACAATTTCTCATTTAAAATTATTATCACTAACAACCAATTAATTAATAAATATTATATTTTGCATGCTAGAAGCTTGGATGTTACTTAAAGTTGCCACCAAATTGCAGTTCGATTATATTAAAAAAACCAATTTTATTTATATTTCTATCCTATCTTCCAAATTTAAGTTCAAGCCGTACGACTAATACGATGACATAATACATGACAATACATGAAAACCATGTATAATACGACACATCATAATATCATATGGCATAATCGAATAACACTTTCAAAAACATCAAAGCTAGACACACTACATATGCGACCTAATCATACGTTGAGAAACCATATTATATACATATAAATACGTACGTACGTTCAGACCGACCATGTTCTCGAGCACAACCAAGGAAAGTGTCTTCTAAGGGAGTGAATAATTGTAATTGAAAATGACTTATAATTGTTTATATTATTTAAGTATTAATTATTAAATGAAACTTAAATTAGACATAAAGCGGTTGCCTAACTCTTGATTTTTTGGGTGTATCTTAAGACATTTGTATCTATAAATCCCGATATTAATTGATTAACTATTTATATTATTTAATCTTAATTTTTTGTATTTTTGAAAATTATTAAATAAGAGTGTTTGAAAGTCAAACAAGCCGACTTACAAATGAAAAAAATACGAATAAATAAAAAGGTGTAAAGATTTGGGATCCATGACTCACCTAATCAAAGCCGTTTACTCTTCTACGGTATTTACGTAATTATTTCACAAACCAAGCCTTGTTTGATCCTCTTTCTCTGTTTATACAGTGTTTCAGGCTCGGCCTCCGAACCACATCGCGTTGGGGTGGCTGAGTCTAGTTCCCACCGAGTTATTTCTTTGACTCACTCTCGTCTACTTGTACGATTTCTAGCCCATCTCATTTCTCCGTTGATCGTCTCGATTTCGTTTCTTCAAATCTCTGGTTTTTGGTTTTTCTGAGATGGGGTCGGAGTTGATTTTCAGAGGGCATGAAGAAAGCCCCCTGGTTTCCGACGGGTACTCTCCGAAGCCTCTGAAGCCATGGATGTCGATTTCCCGGCCGATTCGATACATGCTCCGAGAACAGCGTTTGCTTTTTGTGTTCCTCGGCATTGCAATCGCCTCTTTGATTTTCGCTCTCCGGCCACCTTCCGCCGGTCCTGTTCACCGGCAAAGCTACGTGGCTATCCCTGATTCATTCGCCGCGGAGGTCTCGACTAGATGGTCTCACAAGCCTTTGTTCGACCACCGCCACGGGTTTCGGATGATGAATTCCGGCGGAAAAGTGCCGCTTGGGCTGAAACGAAAGGGTCTACGAATCGTCGTAACCGGCGGCGCCGGATTCGTCGGATCCCACCTCGTCGACCGTCTGATTGATCGGGGCGACAGCGTGATCGTCGTTGATAATTTCTTCACCGGCCGGAAAGAGAACGTAATGCATCATTTCGGAAATCCGAGGTTCGAGCTCATCCGACACGACGTCGTAGAACCACTCCTTCTCGAGGTCGACCAGATCTACCATCTCGCTTGCCCAGCTTCCCCGGTTCACTACAAATTCAACCCAGTCAAGACCATCATATCCTTCATGCAAATCAACAAAACTCTTCAATCTTCATCTATTTTTATGGTCTTTTATCTGTGTTTTTTTTCCTTGATTCTGATTCGATTCCCACAAGACAAACGTGGTGGGAACTTTGAACATGTTGGGGCTAGCCAAGCGCGTCGGAGCTCGATTTCTCCTGACCAGCACCAGCGAAGTCTACGGCGATCCTCTCCAGCATCCTCAAGTCGAAACTTACTGGGGCAACGTCAATCCCATCGGTACGTCCTTATTTCACGTCCTTTCTCGTTTCCGGTTCCCTCTCCGTCGGCTTTTTCTGATTGCCGCCGGAATCTGAGACTTGGTCTCCTCCTCGACCGAGTTCCGCGGTTTGTCT
Organism: Begonia fuchsioides; assembly: GCA_003255005.1. Classification (NCBI taxonomy): domain Eukaryota; kingdom Viridiplantae; phylum Streptophyta; class Magnoliopsida; order Cucurbitales; family Begoniaceae; genus Begonia; species Begonia fuchsioides. The sequence continues at coordinate 401,590 of QAOC01012068.1, read as the reverse complement.
TTCGCCAGGAGGCCATTCCACGTGGACCCATGTCGGGGCTCGCGATCTCGGTGTTTATAAACTGGACGGTACAGATGGAGTCTCGGTGCATCAGAATTGACAAATGTCGATATGATTTGATTTAGCTTTCTTAACATGGCATCCCGCCCTTCTTTGGTAGGGATTCCGTTCGAACGGAGTTCGTCTTTTCGGGTTCTGACGTATCTGAAAATGGGTGACAGGTGTCCGGAGTTGCTACGACGAGGGGAAACGAACCGCAGAAACGTTGACCATGGACTATCACCGGGGAGCAGAAGTTGAGGTATGGAATAAAAAAATAAACCCCAATAATTAAAATCAATTAGATTTTAAAATAATTAATTATTTGGAATAAACTATAGGTTAGGATTGCTAGAATTTTCAACACATACGGACCACGGATGTGCATCGATGATGGTCGTGTCGTGAGCAACTTTGTGGCACAGGTAGGATGTCACTTTATTTATTAAGAAAAACGTGACAAATTATGGGTTCATTTATATATAATAATGTAATGCAGGCATTGAGGAAGGAGCCTCTGACTGTTTATGGTGATGGGAAGCAGACCAGGAGTTTCCAATACGTTTCTGATTTGGTAACAACTTGTCTAATTGGAAATATAATGTCACATACATAGTAATTTCTTTTTGGGTTTGAGTTTTTGAAGTCTGGTTTGGAACGAGTTTTGGGTTTACATTAGGCTTTTGACACATGGTTCGGCCCTGGTTCTTTAGTTTTTTATACTAAAACCATGGACACAACCTTGAATTGTGCTACCAAGTTGATTAATTTGGTGGGCAAAACCGGATCAAACAATCGGAAACATGCAGCTCCAAGCAAACCTGGATTTTTGTTGGTTTTTACCTCGGTGTGGGCACTGGCCGGTTCGACCAGATTTTATCTCAAAATAGAACCAAAACCATAACTTACGGTTCCGGATTTTTGGAACCTGCACTGGAAGCAACGGTTTTGGTTTCGTTTTAATTTTAACTTAGTTTTATTTTATATATAATTAATTAAAATTTAATAATAAAATATATATTTTTATTAATTTGGTTTGAGTTTTAAATAATTGGACAAGTTTATAACTAATTTTAAGATTTATATCGTATTTTATTAGAGTTTATGTTGAGTTTTATTTGATTTTATAATTTTTTTGACCCACGGTTGGCTCTGATTTCACAATACCCAAAAATCTCTGAGAATTTTTATGGAAGCCTATCATTTTTTTAAAAATTAGAACGAATATCTAATTAATACTGATGTTTTTAGTCTGGTTTATAGTTCCAGTCTGGTTTTGCTCATCCCTGGGTTTTACTTTTACTCACCTCTAGTTGGTTCGTTAGTGGGTTGGTTTTTTTGGTTGTGGCAGCTGCTATTATGTGAACCAAACCGGATGACACATTTTCCTCGAGGAATTGAAATTAAAGATTATGATTGGAACAGGTGGAGGGTCTAATGAGACTAATGGAAGGAGAACACGTGGGGCCATTCAACCTAGGAAACCCGGGTGAATTCACCATGCTTGAACTCGCAAAGGTATGCAAAGACAAGAAAAAAAAAAACACTCACTATCCATTTGATTCAATCATGTATTTTCCCGATCCAAAATCAACGGCTAGCGATCTAAGATCGGGAATCAAACACGCAGGTCGTCCAAGAAACGATCGACCCGGATGCAAAGATCGAGTACCGGAAGAACACCGAGGATGACCCGCACAAGCGGAAGCCCGACATTACAAAGGCCAAAGACTTGCTCGGGTGGGAGCCGAAGGTTTCTCTTCGCAACGGCCTTCCTCTCATGGTCTCCGATTTCCGGCAACGTATTTTTGGAGATCACAAGGAGGACGGTTCTTCGATCTCGCACTAATCGGTCGTTGTTTCGGTTAAATTCTACCCAAATTGGTGCGAAAAAATCGAGAAAAGAAATAGAAAGATACAAGGTCATAAGCATTTTTAATCTAGGTTCTGAGATTTGTTTTTTCTCGATCCAAGGCGAAATCACTCGTCCAGGCAAATCCCTGCCCGACTTCGTGTGAGGAGTTAATCAAGATTTGTTTTTTCTTCTTATTGCTGTTCGTCGTGGTAGTCTGAATTTCATGATTATTTCTTAAGAAATCTTGATTTCACAGTGAGTTTTTTCTTCGGAAGATTGAAAAACTCCATTAAAACGGCCATGGAGATTTTAGTTTCGTCTTTCGTAAGATAGATAATTAGTGTAATCGTCTTTATCCACCATTGATGCTCCATTGTAGAAAGCTCAAGCACGAAGAAGATAGAACAGAAAACAAGCCTACATGGCCGAGTGATGGAGCATTCGCCCTTTCAACCCACAGAAATAACTCGCCCGGCTCGCCGTCCTCTCCTTTCCGGGGTGCGGCGGCGCGGCGTTCTGAGACGGAAGACCTTCTCCGGCCGGCTTTAAAACTCCCTCGCCGGACCGCTTGTCCAGCCAAGTAATGATGTCGGAAAAGACGATCTCGACGTTATTGTCCGGCTCGCCGGAGGTCAACCCGTGCCACATCCCGGCGTATAAACGCATCGTTTTGTCCTCCGAGCTGGCTTTCTCGTACAGGGCCCGGCTCACCTCCGGGTCCGTCACTGTATCGGCTTCGCCATGTAAGACGAAGAATGGAAATTTCACCTGAAGAAGACCAAGACGCCATTAAAGAAGAACTCCACTTTAAAACTTCATCTTTTTTCCAGAAATTCAAACCTGGTTCAGATTGTGCTCGAGGCTGATGCTTGTTCTGAGCATTTCCAGCGCAGTTTTCAGCCGGGGTTTATCTTGATATATCAATCTATTGTTCCTTATCTGCAAATCCCATTTTTCAAAAAGATGAAAAATATTTTCAAATCTCTGCAACTTTTTTCGCCATTACCAGCTTCAGTTTTACCTCTTCCCGCTTGATCGGATCCTTGAACGACGACTTTATAACATCCTTCGTCGGAACTATTTTCCATTTCGGCACTATTTCTTCAACTCTCGTCAACAAACTCACCACCAATGGATGCGGCTTCACCTTCTCCGAAATCTACGATTTTCCAAAGCTGGATCAACTCGGAACAAAAAAAAAGAATTTTTACAAACGCCGTTGTTACCTTGCACATCGGAGCAACAAGAACAGCTCCGTTCCAGAAGGCCGGCCATTTTTTGTGAAGAAGAAGGGCAACGGCGCCGCCCATGGACTCTCCGTACAGAAACCTGGCTTTCCCTCTGTATTCTTCCTCTTCTGAAAGCGCCATTGTTGAGTAAAATCAAGTAAATAACGAGTCTTCTTAGCACAAAAAAGCTTCGCTTCGTATGAAACGGAGATACCAGAAATAGATTTGAACAATTCATAGCAATCGTTGATGATGTTTTCGAACTTCTTGATGTAACACCGAGCCCCTCGGGACCGGCCGTGGCCTTCGTAGTCGACGCCGAACACGGCGTAGCCGGCCGAAGCTAGCCTATTTCCACATCCTAACAATCAAACACAAAACGTGATCAATACCTTTTATTTATCTCAGATTACACGGAGGGGCAAAACTAGACCCGGCTCGTGGCTTTTCTTAGAACCACACTATTTATCCGGTTCAATTCCAATTTCCCCCACTAACAGAATCGATTTGGATTCAAAACTGTTTGTTCCTCGATTTAGCAGAAAATTTTTGAAAAATAAATTGATCCGTGAGTAAAATCTAAACTAAACCAGTTATAAATTTCGATTAAAATATAATATATATATATATATGTAATAATAAATTCGATTATATTTTTTAAAAATATGAAATTAGACGGAACAAATAAAAACCGCATCATATTTTACAATTCAATTTCAGTTCTGATTTGTCCGAAACCGAGCCACATCTAGAAGGAACCACACCTACCCACTTATGATATTTCTCCCATAATTGACACTCAACCCTAGTTTATATTATAATTGAGGAGCCATAATTGCTTGATTCAGAAGCTGAAAAGTGAAGAAATGAAGAAGAAAAGGCAAGTTTGTCGGTAGAAGTTGAAGAACAGGAAATAAGGACGTGTTTGGAGAAGCATTAAATGGAATAATGGCTGCCATCCTCAAGTCTTATCTCCATCTCCAATCCATAATAAATATAACCATTGCTGGGATTCGCGGAGAAGACGACCTGAAACACTCCCCAGTTCATGTAAAAAAGACATCATTTTTTAGAAACTCAAACAGATTCAATGTCTGGTTTCTTCCGCCATTAACGGCGATGACGATTCTCCGAGAAGGGGAAGAGAGGAAGAGAGAGAGAGAGAAAGAGAGAGAGAGATTACCTCTCATGAAACCGCTGCATTCCATGCCATATCCTGCAACCACATCAATGGACATTTAATAAGCAAACTAGAGAGAGAGAGAGAAGAAGAAGAAGAAGAAGAAGAAGAAGAGAACCATGGCAGAGAAAAACTAGGGCTTTGGGAGAAGAAAAAGGTAGCCATCTGCAAGTAAATAGCTGAACTCCTCTTGAATTTCTTACATAATCCTATAATCATTCCACCCAATAAAAAAAAATCACCAAAAGCCCTGCATTGTCTGCAACAAAATCCACACCATGCGCAGCGAAGAAGACGAAGATGAACAACGAAATAAAAAAATGCCCTCCATACCTCTTGATACTCAACCTCCATTGAAACACAGAAACAAAGAACACCAGCTCTCTCAAGAAACCAGAATCACGTCCTCTTCGTTTCCATTATGAGAGAGAGTTATGGATCTGATATCAACACTTGGAAGACATATATAACAAGTGGTCGATGAATAATGGTGGTCAAGCATGTATAATTTCCATCCCTCCCCTATCAGAAAACCCCATCACAGACAAGAGAGAGAAAGAGAGAGAGAGAGAGAAAGAGAGAGAGACGAATGACAATAGCTACTCAGAAAACACAAAAGACACCCATCGAGCTTCACGTTCATAACTCCTGCAACTTTTCAGGAGCTTCAACGAGAACCATGGCTACCCACTGCTGCTTTTCCTTTTTCCCTCTCTCCCCCGTCTCCAGTACTTCTTAGAGATTAACTTTCAACTCCGAGTTCATCAATAACACCAATGGAGTACGCAACTATTTCACCTAACACAGACCCGAAAAAGGGTCGTTAGAAATAAAGACCCCCCTCCCTTTTTTGCTTCTCAAAATCTTCCCATTTTCTTGCATAAAATCTCGACTAAACTCGTTCGATGGGTCTAAACTGCCCCTCATCGATTCAATAATCAACAATTTCACCACTAGAGAATCAAACTCGATACCTCTCCCTTGCGAGAATAGACCGAATTTTCGGCAACCTTTCCATTTTTCAGCATACCTTACACTTGGCAAGAACCGAATTTGGTCGATATTAAAAGTTGGTTGATTGAGATTTTTCGTCTTGAATGCTTCTTGGTTCGCTGGTTGGGCAGAAATTAGATAGATGATAGTGGATTTCAACCCTCGACTGGTGACCTAACATCATTGGATCCTGTTAACCTTTCTTTCATGAAGGAAAAAAAACAGTTTTTCAAATGAGTTTTTCAACAAAATTCATCAAAACAGGTGATTCCATCGAAGCTTCTCCGATTTCTATTCAAATGAAACTAATATCATGAACAAGATCAGATCAACTACTACATTTTGAATGTAAGAGTTTCGTACGGATTGTGAACCTCTCGAGGTTTAGGGAGATTGAGAATAATCGGCTACTGCACCGAAAGCCGATACTAGACCAGCTATTCCAATCACCTGAGTCCAGCTTCTTGTTCTAGCAGCAATCGCAGCTCCAGCGACTAATCCATTCACCTTCACCGAGACAACAAAGGAGTTTTATCTAATTAGCAGATCAAGCATGTCTGAGTAAAACGATCATTTTCCTTTCACAGAACTTTCGTCCGAATGAATGAAACTTCACAAAATTAAGGTGTAGTTCCTAATAAAACAGAATTGCAAAGCATATTTTAATTGGGAAATCAATGGGAAAGTTCATAGAGAAATAAGATGCTATTATAGAAACATAAAATGGTAGCAAATGGATCCTCCGATTTCATCTGTTGTCACTGAGAACTATCTATATTTTGGTGAATATTATACATTTCTGGATTTTATTAGTTAACCCGGTTAATTTCGTAGGATTTCTATTTCAAATTGCTCAAAGCAGCTGAATGAAGTTAGATTTTATCTAAAAGATTTCATATAATAATTCAATCGAAGATTGTTCAGATTACTTACACATTGCAAATACAAATACTAGCAGTTATATACATTCAATGAAGATTTTCATTTCGAAAAATGGACACAAAATGAATGAGCAAAGTGAGTCATATATCACTAACCCGATCATTCTACTCTTGATACCTTTGAATCCCGCACCGAGTAATGCTAAAAACTCCACCAACAAGTCCTGCAAAAGAAGAATTCAACAACTAAGCAACTCAATAAAAAACATCAGAATTGCTTGAAATTACTTGAATCGAAGCAGCAAAGGAAAAAAACTAAAATATATTGTCAAACCATGGGATCATTATCACATTGAAATCTTAGAATTCCAACTGATTTTGCCAGCACGTAAAAGAGAAACACATTACTGCATCATACAAAGCAAAACATGAATCAATCCTCTTCTCCTAGAATCACCCGTTAATTTTAACACCAAAACTATCGAGTACCGCGAAAGAAGCTTGAGCTATGCCGGGCAGGCCTAAAATTAAGAGCGGAGAAACTAAAGTTACAGATGTAAAGTCCAATACAGACTACAAATGGGTATCTTTAGAAAAAACATGGAGGAAAAGAGAAGATTGTTTGATGATTACAAACCAAGAGTTACCTTGTCTACGAGCATTATATGGCCCAAATACACAATCCCCAAATTGCTCCAGCCTGAAAGTGAAATTTTCATAGCGTTAGAAGAGGGTTCGCCGGAAAATAATAGGAGTAGCTTACCGTTCCGACGAGAATGACGGATTCGACGGCGATAGAGGAGCAGGGAATGGCGTCGTTAAGCTCCTCCATCACTCATCACTAGAAACCTCGTCTGTCTGGTTCTGTTCGACCAAGACTGATTGCCTGCGAAATGAAACGACGTCGTCTACATTCTAACGACAAGTCGACACCATTATATTCCAATAGGCAACCTTGTCTTTCATCTAGGAGTTACAATCAAACCAGATTAATTTATCAAATTATTTATTGGAGTTGTATTAAATTAGTTTCATTTAAAAATAAATAAATTTGAATTCAAATTAAAATTAATTTAAAATTTTGGATTAGATGTAGTTTGAGTCGAATGATAATATACGATGTGATTCAGTTCAGATTTAATTTTATAATAACTGATTTATTAGATTATATCAATTAACCTATTTAATATAAAATTTATAAAAAAATAATTAAATTTCAGTTAAATAAATAATTTCGAGTTTAAAATTTATAAAATTAAATATCAACTCAACCGGATTGGTTTACACTGCTATAAAAACTAAAAACTAGCATTAGTTTGACCAAATTCCAGTTCTTGAACCGGTTCGGACAGTTCGGCCGAAGTATGTTCCTAATTTAAGGCTATTGATTGGGCAGCAAACTGACGGCGAGTTCATGTTCATCTGGCTCAGACGGAGTCTTGGAGGAGATAGCTCCAAAGTGTAGAAGACGATGGAGATGAAGAAGGATTTGAAGAATTTTTAACAGAAGAACTTAAAAGCAAAATCACAGTTATTTCCATGGCGGCCAAAGAAAGATAGAGTCGAGAAATATTATCGGAAGCTTCATCTCCATGGCCGCCATGCAGGAGTTCTAGAGAGAGAAAGGTGATGAACCCACGTTGGAGAAGAAGAGCACGTGCAAAATGGTCGTCCACCCAGAGCCATGCACGTGCCCTGCTTCTCCAACAAGGAGCCACTCACCCACACGAACACAGAACTCAGATCGGACTGGATTTCTCCACGGCTGCCTATTTATAACACCATTTCTAGAGAGAGAAAGAGGGAGGAGAGAGAAAGGGAGAAGATCTCCGGCATCCATATCGTCATCATTCTTACAACATAAGCAACGAAATCCGGAAGACAAAGATCTCAAAATATTCAAACGAAAGCCGTCGGATCAGAACCCTGAACCACCCTCTTGAGTAAATGACCGCTTGATTAGATCAGATATAGATACTCTACAGAGAGAAAGAGGAGAGAGATAGAGAGAATAATGGGTTTTGCGTGCATAGGTCAGAGAAAGAAGAGAGAGAGAGGATCGAATGGGCTACGCAAGGAAGAGACTTTCTGAGTATTTTTTCAAGTACTCGAGATTTTGAAAAAAGTGTCCGAGAGCAGAGCTGCCTGCATAGATTTGGACTTCTTTCTCTCTGCCACCTCTCGCTTCCACTGACACCCCACACTTTTCTCTCTCTATAACAAAAGTCAAAATCTATTATCCCACAAGTCCGATAACATAGGATAAAGTTAATTACAATATCTAACGATCCTGAGATAAAAAATCTTAATTTGATGTCACAAGAAGTTACTCTAACATTAAAGGTAACAACTCTCACACTAGGATAACGCAGACGTCGAACATAAACTCTTTATACTAAATCTATTATCTCTAAGTCAACTGAGTTATCACTCTTTCCCCATTTTTTATTGCATGTACATCATCATATATCACTTATTTTTCATTTCTTAGGCATTATTTTCTATAGAAATCTTAGCTTGGCTTAGAAAAAAAGAATAAAAAAGTGACAATATTTGCAACCCAAGAAATTTCGAGACCTCTCGAGAATATTTTGCTCGAATCGATCCACAGATAATGTCCATGGCCTCGACCTTAGGGCCAATTTGTGAAGGATAAACATCTCAATTTTAAACCAATAACATGTTTAACTCGCGGATGTGCCGGATACGTTCGGTCGTTTAACCGGAGACCGTCGATGAACTATACAGCGGTCGATGAAGGTGATGTCATCCATAACTCATCAAACATGAAGGAAAAAATAGCATAGATTCTGAATGACGTCAGCAAAACAATCTAGGCGACATGAAAAGGTAGCGTGTGTGTTGAGATTGAGATGGTCTAATACCTAAAATTCAACCAACTCGATCAATGTTTTTTGACGAAACCTACGCTCACTAACGTGTTCTATTACCTCTCCCAGGCCCTGCGTTGAATTTGCAGCGAGATCATTGCCGTCCATCTATTTCTCGATCATCGCCTTTGTTCGTACCCGAATACGTTGATGATCATCTAGCTCGTGGCCGGAGACAGCCCACGGTGAGCCAGTTCAGTTCGAAGCTCGTCGACTTTGAGATTTTTAGCCATCGTCACAGAGAAAGGAGTGCGAAAGACGGTCCAAAGAGTGCTTAGCGCGATAATCTTCCCGCCGGTTCACCACTCATTAACCAAAGCAGCCCAATTCAAACACCACCTCGCCCTAGTTCCCAAGTCCAAAAGCAGCCCAACGGCGGAGCCTCCAACTTCCTCCGGCGCGGGCAACTCGCCAGTTTCTTTCAATTGGGCTCAGAGAGTGGGCCGTTGTTGCAGATTAATGTGCCATCAACAACGGTTTCCGGAAAACTCGGCCCATATTATTTGGTACAATGGAATGCATTGTAATGGTTTACTTCAAATATTCTAGTGGGCAAAACCGGACCAGAATCTTAAATTAGACAAAAATTGCCTGTTTTAATTCGACTCTAGTTCTAATTTTAAAAAATCATGATTTATGGGCCGGTGATGGTTTTTAAGAATAAAAAATGTTGTTAGAAGTAAAAAAATCAAGAAATCGAAGCTGGAACCATTGGTAAAAAAATTCTAAAATCAAGTAAAATTCGACTTAAATTATAATAAAATTTGATATAAATCTTAAAATTATTTGAAATCCAACTTATATATAATAAAAAAATATTTTATTATTATATTTTAGTTTTAAAATATAAAATAAAATCAGATTAAAACCAGAATAGAATCGAACCCGTTGGTTTCGCTTCTTGTTCTAAAAATTTAAAACAGTTAGTTTCGGTTCTGTTTCTATTTTGAGATAATACTAGACTGAATTTGCACGTGCCCACCTTTAACTTCAACTTCAAATATTTGAGGAAAATGATAATTCTTTGGGGTGTTATTATATTTATTTTTTTATTATATTCTTTGAATATACTAGCCAATTATCAATAATATTTTGTGCAGTTAAAAGTGCAACATTAATCAATTGATATTTGCAGCAAATAAATACTATGAACTCGACGCAATTTGAGCATATAATCTACATTTACGATTTTCGTAAATTATCCAATCAATCAGTTACAATTCACTTTTCTATTTCTCTCTTCTTCATCGTTTGCTTCCATTAAAGCAAATCGAGATATCGGCTAGAAAAAACCACCCTACTTCACCAGATAAAAATAAAGCTTCACCTCGTCGAGAATTATCGCTGATCCTAATCAATGTGCGACGATAAATGAATTATTTATTCGATATCGTAGCACATAGAGCCTACTTAAAACCCACTAAGCATAAACTACGTAGGGAAGAGTGTCGAAGAGGAAAGGCAAAGGACAAGGGGTGCTTTGTTTATTTGGAGGGGACACTTTTAAAATACACTAACCCTAGTATTATTCTAAGGTCGTCTTCCATTTTTCGCGTTCTTGACTTCACAAATGCTCCTTCTCCTCGTTCCCTCTTGGATAAACGATGGATGACTCGGCCTTTTTTTTACTTCTCCTTGTTATCGTCCGTAATTTAGACTCTACTGTCTGTTTATCTGCTAAATTCATTAAGGGTATGCATCGTTTTAACTTGATTTTAACTGCATGATCGAGCAATATAGTTCAAAATTAATGAACATTACTAATAATAATAATTTAAAAAAATTTCATTTGTGGGTAGAATATAATTTTATTTTATTAAAAAGGCATATAATGGTAATAAAATAAAATAAAATTTAGGGACAAAGAGGCAAGCCCTCCAAAGTCAAACCTGGCCTTTTCTTTCTTTGTGACCACTCAGAGGCCAGGTCAGGGCACCCAGGAAACTCCGCCGCCGCTTCCTTGCCGCGTGCGCCGTCGATTCAGCCCTACCAACGAAATCAACGGCTGCCCTTCATCTGTCTCTCCTCGCCCAGTCGCCCACTAGTTTGCCGACTTTCTCAGTTACTTCGGGGTTGACGTTAAACGACACAGCTCCATGTCCTAAACAAATAATAAATTCTAATTTTATTGATTTTTTTCCACTGTCGGATCAAAATATGGACGGTAGATGAGCAACAAAGCAAAGGGTAATAAAATTAACTAAATTCATTAAAATAACTTATCTAATTTACCAACATCTTAAAATTAAAAAAAATTATAATGCGAATTTAAAAATAATGTCATACTTACGTATCATTACTTAATTAAATTAATTTAAATATATTTAATAAATATAAAAAATAATTATTTATTAATTAAATTAATTTAATGATGAAACGCTGGGTAAATTATTATTCTATTTTTTAAAATTAAAACTCTTAAAAAAGGAACTCTGACTGGGTCCAGCTGGAGGGGTTTTATCGGTCTCCTTCCTTCTTCCTTCTTCACTATCTTCCTATATATACCAGCTCCCCTCTGCGCTTCTCTTCATTCACCATTCGAGCTTTCTTCTTTGAGATACAGAGATTCAGAGAGAGAAGAGACCGAAGATTCCTTTTTTCTGTAGTGTTAAAAGTGATCATTTCTCTAATTTCACCAGAATGTCTAAGCTTTTCTCTGCTCTCCTCGTCAGGTATTGATTAGCTCCTTCTCTAATGGCGTTTTTGAGTTTTTTTTTTTTTTTCTCGCCTTTTCCCCGGCTAGCTGAATATCGCTTTCGGCGGGACGTTGTCGGCTTAAGAAACGAGCTGATTATGCTGTTAATGACGTTATTAGTGAAATATAAGCTTAATTATTGGTGGTGGTTTTTGGTACAGACGTGGATATGCGACGGCGGCGCAAGGAGTTGTGTCGAACGCCGTGAAGGGCGGAGCGGCGGCCAGAAGCGGCGGATTGATGAAGACTACAGGGGAGGAGAAAGTGGGAGCTACTGAGAAAGTGTCGTGGGTCCCAGATCCTGTCACCGGATACTACCGGCCGGAAAATCGATCCGACGAGATTGACGTGGCTGAACTTCGTGCGACGCTCTTGAAGAACCAAAACTGAAACTGAAACTCAGATGGGTGGGAATTGGGATTAGAAATTTAGAGCGAAGAAGATGAAGAAAAGGGTGTGATTGAAAATTAAAATTGAAGCAATGGCCGGTGCCTGCTTGTAGCTCTGATTGGCCAATTAAATTTGATTTTAGTTAAATTTGATATTTCCTTTCATTTCTCTCTCTCTCTCTCTCTCTCTCTTTCTAAACAAGAAGTGTACCGCAGAAAGTGAAAATGTCGGGGACAACAATTTAACACTTGTGGACAAGCAAATCTTTCTCTGAAACATTATCTTTCTCGGAGCGAGGATTTAAGCGAATCGACATCGTAAAGAAGAGATGGGAGGTCATCCCGAAGACGAAAGCTTTTCTGACAAATGGACCTAAATCCTCGCCGTTACCGATCGCACAAGAAAGCAACAGCTGGTCTAGTTTATCGGCAGAATCGCCGCCGTTTGCAGTCGGTGCTACTTTCCGGGAACCTTTTAGTGGACTGCATCGGTGGGAGGAGACGAGGGAACTCCACTGTGACGGCGGCGTGGACGACGGAGGAAATGGAGGGAAATGGGGCAGCTTTAGTTGTTTGGAGAATTTGGGTAGCAAAGCGGTCAGGTAATTTATCTCTTGTTGACGAAAATGCCATCGATGGTAACTGATAAAGCTAGGCATCGAGAGTGGAATTTGAAAGTAAGTTATGGGCCTTTTGGGAAATTGAAACTGATATGGGTAGTTTGGGTTGAAAAGAGGATTAAGAGTTGACTTGCATCATTGAAGTAATTAGTAGTGTTTAATCCGAGTAAAAATCGAAGTTATGAAACTTAATTAATTAAACTTACAAGATTCAATAATTCAAACACGATTTCGAGTTATATCGATCACTTCTACCGTCCTTTTGAATTAGAACCGATTTCAAGATTCAATAATTCAATTAGAACCGATTCCGAGTTCGATCCACAGTTTTTGGAGTAAAAAATCGAAAAAACCAAAAACATAAATCGTGGACAAAACTGAACCCGAGCCAAAACATGACAAAACCTAATCCAAACACAAAACGGACTATAAAACTCGACACAATTTCTAAACACCGATACAACTCTAGTGCCACTTCTAAGAATTAAAACTATTTTTAGAGGAAACAAGCTAAACTTCTTATAAGGCAAGAGCAAAGACCTTATTACAACCGCCATGTTTGATATCAAGAGCTTTGGAGAGATAGAGAGAGATTGAGAGAGATGGATAGAAGATCAAGGGGAGTTAAAAGTTCTTGATGAACTCATAAATGTGGGAGCTGATTTCCTCTGGCCTCTCTTGGTTGATGAAGTGGGCTGCACCTTCGATTACGACCACTTGTTCCAAACTCGGAACGTCTTTTTTGAATCCCCCATTATGAATATACTCCTTCACTCCTGGAAAATAGTACGTCAGATCTTGGTCGCCGATGATGAACTTCGTCGGCACTTTGATTTGAGCACCAGTCCAAGAAGCTGTAAGCTCCCAGGTTCTGAACCAGAACAAGATCAAAAGGTAACATGAGATGAACATCCAATATAAATCTTATATAATTAAGGCAATACAACAATGGAAATGCATTTGAAAGCAGTATGTATTCTGGCAATTGTGATTTTAAGCAAAGAATTTGAACATACAGATCGAGTGCGCGGTAGTAGTTCAATCCTCCGGTGAAGCCCGACTTGTTGTATTTTCTGGCGAAGTAATAGATATCTTCTTCGGATAGCCAAGAAGGAAGAGAATCGGGCATAGGAAGGCCCCTGAATCCAGTTTCTTTCGGTATAATTGGTGGTCGTGCCGCGCGAGACAGTAGAAGTTTCTTAAACAGATCTGTCGTAGGGATAGAGCTGAAATCTTCTTCAGCTTCCCCTGGTACCTGCAGAAGATATATTTCATAAAAAAATAATCCATGGAGGAATATAGAAGCAACTAATCTCCATAGGAGTAATTTGCAGAAAACAAGTCTTTTAGCTATGGCCACCATCCTAGATTGGATCTGCAAAACTATCCAGAAAACTAAAAACAATGACGCTAATTGTAACATGAAGACCAATAAACCTCAGATTGTTCAAACATGAGTTCTGTCTATGAAATTTCAGACATAAATGGTGCATTAAATGCTTGGAAGATCTACAAAAATAAAATAACATAGGAAACTATTAATGTATGGATAAGGTCTAAATACAAAACTCTCTTGGAGGCTTTATTATTGCTTCATGTTCTTCCAAGAATGTTCTACGGCAGAGCCTAGCTAGGTCTAGTTCGCATAAAATTGCTTTCACTAGGCAAACAACAATTGATTGCAGTCCATAGAAGCCAAGACGACCAGAAATTTCGTCCAACATTTCATAATCCAATCAAGCATTTAAAGCCTAAAAATATAGATGGATAGAGGAGTAAATATCAAACCATACAACTGTTCGATTGAGTTGTTCTAGCTTTAAGAGCAAGAAATCGAATATAACTGGCAGAGTTCCATCTCACCTGAAACCTACAAATGTAGAAATCATCGCCAAGAACAGCCCTGAAACCCTCCACCATCTTAACCGCCGGATTTCTTGGCATAAACTGGACGCTCAGATTGACCAGCGCCTTAACCCTATCAGGCCGGAACGAGCAGAAGTACCAGGCCACAATGGCGCCCCAATCATGGCCGACCAAGAAAATCTGATCGATATGAAGCAGGTCAATCAGGCCGACGAGGTCCCCGACGATGTGCAAGACGGTGTAGGATGTATGCGAAGGGGGAGCATCGGAATCTCCGAAGCCACGAAGGTCGGGGGCAATTGCTCTGTATCCTAAGGAAGAAAGGGAGAGGAGCTGGTGCCGCCATGAGTACCAAAGCTCGGGGAATCCATGAAGAAAGAGAACTACAGGCCCTTCGCCGATCGAAGCAAAGTGAATGTTTACGCCATTGACGTTAACAGTAGAATGCTCTATCTTCTCCATTCTCTTCACTCTCTTCTTCTTCTTCTGCATCTAAATGTTCTCGTCTTCTATTTATATAGTGACTTGTGAAGCACTTAAAACATTTCTCGACGCTAAATCAAAATTTTAATCCTAATTTTTTAAAATTTTAATTAATTAATTTAACTTCGAATAACTAGCGGGTAAATTAACATTGCGCTCGATGTCGTAACATTTTTCGAACACAATACGCACTTTTCTTATTGGATTCATCGTTATTTTACGATTAATGTACTAATAAATATCTCGATCGAATGAAATCGACATTAAATTTATTAAAAAAGTTCAAAGAGAGTAACATTTTTAATAAAATAAATAAATTAATCGACGTCATCAATGCAAATATCGTGTTTTGGCGAAGGATGCAAAGCGTACATAAAGCGTGAGAAAGATAAATTAGTTTTTTCGGCACCCGACAAATAATCTCGTGTCGACCGATGAAGTAAATATCATGTGACTATCTAACATTGGAGTATAAATATAAATTACTCGTATAATTAGATTATACCGACCAAGCTTATTTGTTTATTATTATCTTGGTCGCGAAAGGCAAATCCGTCATTTTCACAAATATATAATTTCTCTATTATTATACTAATTAATAACAAACCGGACACCGATATTTAAAAATTCTCGTGACTCGTTGCGAAAACAACATGGTAATCGGCATCTTGTTTTTTTTATGCAGGCGGCCGCCAATTTATGCGGAGGGTTCTAGAATTCACGTTCGAAACTTAGGGTTCGGCGTTAGGGTTTTATTTTATTTCTTTAACCTTGAACAAAAGGGTGACCATGTGAAAGACAAATGCTCCCAAAAATAGGTTGCCCACTTATAAAAGCGAACATTTGTACTAGAAAAGTAGTGGGTCGGGCCGGGCACAATACGGCTCCATCGGGTCCCACCTTAGAACTAGGAATGTCCTCACGGTTCTTGAAACTAATCTTGAGATTCTTGCACTAGAACCCATAACTCGATTATAAAAATATAAATTTATCATCCTAAGTTGCGAGAGGAGGTGAAATCGATTTGGTTTTAATTTGGAAAAAGAATATTGGACCGAACCAAGATTTTGGTTCGGTTCTTGGTTCTTACAAGTTACAACCCAATGTACAAGTTGATGGATGTTTGGGAAAGAGTTTAGCTTATCAAGCCTCCAGAATAAGCAATTCCAATTTGAGGCAACCAATCATCTCCCAGCAAAAAAGCGGAAACCGTAAAGTTAGCTGCTTCGGTGGAATTAATCACATGGAATCCATCCCACTTAACTCTCCCGCCGGTATCAGATCCCGGCCCGGAATTGTCATACTCGCCGTAGTACAGCGTTTTCAGAGCAAATTCACCGTCCCAGGCCCTCCAACCCGCCGGATTAATCAAATTTCCGATATAGCTCTGCATAATCACCGTTCTCGAATACTCCTTCCACGGCCTTCCCAGGTAGGTCTGAGTGCTGCTGTTGCCGGAAGCAAGATCGGCGCCGGCGATGATTGTGCAGTTCTGGATCGAAGTGCCCGTGTTTTGATTCGGGTCTGTTCTTCCTTGAGCTGTAATGGCGTTGAATTGGTTGGATAGTGGGAGCCGAGGGTAGAGGTTACAGTTTTGGAGGACGACGGCGGCGTTGCCGAAGATGAAGTCGACGGTGCCGTAGACGTCGCATTCTCTGTAGAATTGCCGGAGAGAGTGGGTATATAGTGTGTCTTGGTAGCCTTCAAAGCTGCACTGGTAGAAGACCGATAAGTCGGCGCCGTTTCGGAGCGCGACGGCCTGGTGTTTTATGGCTCCGGCAGTGTTTCTGATGGTCAAGTTCATTCCGATGAACCCTGGCCCAACGACGGCTGTAGGTTTGAAGAAGATCAAGAAGTTAGTAATTGAAGAGATATTAAATGATCGGAGATCGGAGCTCTTACCGAGCGTTGCAGAGTTGAAAGTGGTCCACCCATCGACGACGCTTCTATTACCGGTGATAATTGTCTGGTTTATACCATCTCCGACGATCATCACATACCGTTTATTTTTCGCAATGGAAATATACTCTTCGTAAACGCCGGCAGTGACGTATATCATAAAATACCCGTCGGCGATGGCCGAGTTATTCGGAGCTGCAGCAATGGCGTCGTTAATGGCGGTGAAGTTCCCACTCCCATCTTGGCTAACCACCACAACATCGGCGAGAGTTACCGATTCATCGCCGCCCGTCTGAAGTAGATTCCTCCGGCTAAACTTCTCGTAAATCGTCTGAGATCGGGACGACATTTTCATCGGCAAGTGTCCATTTCTGAACCCAAGCTGCTTCGACGGAATCCATGAAAACAAGCTTTTCTTCGTCTTCTTCTTCACCCACCCTTTTGTAAACAAAGCTAGAGAAACACTGTAAAGCTTCGTATCATTAGCGAGAGGAACAGCCAGGCCATTTTGCAAACTCCAAGCCGAAGCTGTCGATCTTAAACCGTCTAAACATGTCTGTTGATTAGTCAAACACCCACTGAGCAAAGTCTGTAAATAATCAGCTTGCATTTCCGGCAGAGTTTCGCCGGAAGTGTTCACAGTCTGAAACGAGGTCGCCAAATAATCCATATTTAACTCGGCGAGGAACCGACAATCCTCGAGAGCTCTAATGGCGGTCAACGTCAGCGAAGACCGTCGCCGGAGAGACTTATTTACTAACCCCAGGAACTTCCTCGACTGCGACAGTGACTTCCGAACGGAAAGCCGGCAGAAATCGTAGACGTTTCCGGTTCCGTTCGGGAGGACATTATTGCAAAACGAAGGATCTTTGGTCGACCGGCAAATGGAACCGGTGGTCACCGGAGTAGTCGCCGGAACATCTGCAGAAACTAGAAGAAGAAATAAAAATGGAGTCGCCGCCAAAAAAAGAAGGTGGGATTGGGAAGCCATGCTTGATTCGATCGACAAGGTGAGTTTCTGGGATTGGATTATATAGGAGCCAGAGAAGATTAAGCATGGATTAATGAATAATCAATCAAAAGTCAAATACAATCTGTGAGAATCTGAGTAAAACCGCGTTGATATTTGAAGAAGACGATGAATTTTGTCGGGAAGGTCGTGGCGGTGCAAGCTGTTAAGCAGCTGCTTAATTATTAATACTATATAGTTCAAAACTATTAATAATTTCAAGGTTCGGTGGGCGTGACAAGAGTCTTGAGACTAGGGAAGAAAGAGTACATTATTCAGACCGGGTTGAATATGAGTTGTCACCGGTTTTAAGTCAACGCACCGTCTCCCAAAGAGAGCTAGATGAAGTTAATTATGTGTTATTAAATAGTATAATTTTAATTAGGTCAATGACTAAATTACATCAACTCGAACCGGAAAACACGTGGATCTTCAAACGTCTTAAATGGGACGAAAAAATGTGCATTTTGAACATAACTTAATAATAAAGTCTTAAAAACTTCGACTCAAACGTATAATATTGCACTGACATGTTGGCAGGATTCACAGTATTGAATTTACGATCATTTAGTATCTGGTTCGAATTTGATTCTCTACGTCTGTCACATTCGTCTTTGCTGTGTTCGTGTATTCGTTAAATAAATGTGTGACATTTTATGCGAAAATCAAGTAATGCAGAATTCCGATATGATTGAAGAAATGTCAAAGAAGGGAGGGTGTTAGGAGGACGGAAAGTTTGAATTCAAAGTGCATGAAGTTTGGTAACACTAAAACAAGCTTTGAAATGGAGAACTCAGCCAAACCCTAATCAATAAAAGTCAAACACCCTTCAAACACGTAGATCGAGTCATTGCCGGTTCATGTACGAACAAAAAAAACCATTTGGAATACTAAAAAATTTATCATTTTCGTCGTTCGTTTATTCCGTGTCAATATATGTCGCAAATGTGGGTATAAATTTGTCTAAAACTTGACAAAACCGAGTTTAAACAAAAGAAACCAATAACCGAACCAAAACAAGCACAATATCTATAATTTTGATCTCGTTTTGATTCTTAATTGGTTTGGTTTTAATTTCAGTTTCAAAATTTAAAATTGTTCGCAATTGTAAGAGCTTAATAATTCTAATGATTTGCATTTGAAATACGATTATTGTAGGTTTACGTACAAGGATTTGTCGCAAATCGAGATCACATATCCAAAAAAAATGTAGGAGATCTCGTGTTCTATTGGTAAAAATTGTATTATCAATCGTCTTACCAAAATAAAAAACTTTAATGGGAATGTTGTTAAAAAGTATTTGATCCACGTGTCTATCATGCATTGGTCCAATTTGCATGCAATACTTGAGTCAACATCTTCGAAATTTCTCAAAATTCCAGTGGGTCAACGGTCAAACACTATGCTGACCCAAAATACATGGGCCGGGCCTGAATTTGGATCAGCCCAATCAAACTTTCCTGCCTGGACTCTGAGCCAGACCAAGCCGTCGCCGGCCGGAAGATGACTCAGCCATCGTCCTCAAAAACGGCAACCCCGAAGCCGCAAATCCTCCATAACCAGAAGAACATCTCCACCGCACAAGGCGGCGAAAACCCGAATCATGACACCGGAGTCTCGGTAACGAGCCGTCGCCGCTGCCGCCTCCGATCCGGTTCCGGCGAAACCGAAGAGCCACGAACTGTTCATCTGCAAAAAAAAAAAAAGTTTGACCGGATGGAGAGATTGTTTGAACATGCTTTGACTAAAAGTGTGGACATATGGCCATTTTCGTCAAGGTTAGTCTCGCTGATGGGACGCAGGCCGGGAATCACATGGCTTCCTGCAACTCCTCGGCATCATTTTCCAATCTTTAGCTTCTAAATAATTCATATCCATAATACTAAAGTTTGCACGTATTTTGATTAAAATAATATCGATAATGATCTCATAATCAAATATACGATGACGATCCCGGTAAGTAATTCAAATCATTCTCGTCCACAGCCCGAGAACCCGAAACCCGGATAGTGCCGAAAACTGGAATGATTTATGAAATTTACGGGTAAAAAAAGTTAAAATGATTTAGATAATCGCGTTTTTTTCCCATTTGAAGTTTTTTTAAATTAATATCAATTACAAAATGTAAAAGATGTAATTAAATAAGAAAAATAATAAATTTAATATATTATATTTTTTATTTAATCGTATTTATTAGGTTGAGAAATAGTAATATCAGTTATATTTAGAGATATAAAAATAAGGCAGTGTGAAAAAGGGACAAAAATTCTGAGAATTTCCAGTAGATTGAAGAGAACGTGTCAGCTTTTGAAGAAGAACATGAAATGCCACGTGGAAGGCTAGCATTGGCCAGACCAACACTTGGTTAGATAAAATATAAAAAAAAGATTAATCAATAATTAAATAATAAATGTTTTTGCAGGATTGTAGGATGTGGATGTGTCAGCTTTTCTTCAGCAATATTCATCTCACTACGATAATTTATAAGGAGGTTAAATTATGGTGACTCAACGGACCAGAAATAGAAGGTCTTTATCTGATATCTTAAGGAGCTGCCCCAACATTGGAGGTAACAACTTCCACACTATGACAATGCATGCGTCAAACCTAGGCTCTTGTACCCAATCTACTATCTCTGAGTCAACTGAGCTATGCTCGTGCAAACAACAATATTCTCATCTTCTCTACGTTCTCTTGCTTAGATTTCTCATGGGTACCCAAACTAAATTTGTAAATTTTTCTTGAATTTAGGGCATTGTGTATGCTACAGCATGAATTTCATCGATTTTTCTTCGGATATTTGTCATAACATTATGATTATCTAAAAAAATATGTTTTTGTTTTTGTAATTATAACATTTTTAGTAAAATAATGTTTGTTTTTAAGCTGTAATCGACACAGATTTATTCTTAAGTTTTATATTTCAAAATATGTTGTACTGGATATCAAGATATCTGTACTTTACTTATAAGTAGTATAATTTTATTTATTCTTTTAAGCAATGTGAGATTGTGACACATTCACTTGACAAACTGTTGTGATCCACCAATTTCATTGGAATCCACGTCCTGTAATGGAAAATTAAAGTAGAACGAGTGAAATTAGTTTTGATCGACAAAGACGAGTCTAAATTGTAATTGGATCTAGAATTTATTTCTTGCCGCCGTTACGAGCAAGCATTGTAGATGTATCTCGTGGCGCAACCGTACTAGGATTGTTGGTGTGCTTTAATAATGTGACACCAACAATACCAATGAATCTCCATGGCACAACCATATTAGGGTTGTTCGTTTGCTTTAGAAGTGTGACACCAATAATATTGTTAAATTTAAGTAAGAATCATTTTAGATTACGTATAATTTAATAAATCAAAATTTCAAATCTCATATGAAAAACGAATATTAGAGGGTTCTAAATCACGGATGCGAGACTCTTTACTTGTCGTGCGTCGGTCCGTAATGAGGGATCTCGTGCATAAAAATTCTCTCCTTCGTGGAATTAGAAGTCGAATTTGTTTTATTTATTTTAAAATTTCAATTTTTATAGGTTAGAATTAATGGAACATATAATGGGCATAATTATACAATGATTATTTGTATTTTTTTTAATAAAAATGATTTTTTTTTAAATAATAAAGTTTAAGTTTTTGGGTTATAAATAGAGAGGAAGAAGCAGGCCTCTGATCTTCCACTGCGCTTGCAGATTTATGGTGGTTGGTTGACTTGGTGGGGTTTAATTCGGTTGCTGAAGCCGCCATGGCTATTTCTCTCTCATCTCTTCTTCTTTTGAGCTTTAACTCTCTCTTTCTCCTCTCCAATGGCGCCCCTCACCGCCATCCCCATTCCCCACTTTGCTTCTCATGACTACAGAGACGCACTCTCCAAATCCATTCTCTTCTTCGAAGCTCAGCGCTCCGGCAAGCTTCCAGCAAACCAGAGGGTCACTTGGAGGAAAAGCTCCGGGCTCTCCGACGGCGCCGCCATGAACGTACTCTATCTCTCCTCTCTTTCTCGTCTCTCTGTCTTTCTGAGTTTAGTTCGTTTGGGTGAGCTATTCACAATGCAGGTTGATTTGGTCGGAGGGTATTACGACGCCGGCGATAATGTGAAGTTTGGGTTTCCGATGGCGTTTACGACCACCATGCTTTCATGGAGCTTGCTCGAGTTTGGAGGGCTAATGAAGGGCGAGTTGCAGCATGCGAAACAAGCGATCGTTGGGCTACTGATTATCTACTCAAAGCTACGAAATATCCAGACACCATTTTCGTCCAGGTTCTTCTTCTTCTTCATTCTTAAAAACTTGCTCAAAAAAGCTTAACCTGAGCTTTAACCTGAGCTTCTCCATTCTTAAAAAAGCGATCGTTGTTCTTGGAATTGAATCAAAATCCAGTCTCCTATCTATTCGTCTTGTATTGTTTTAATCAATGTGTAATCTGTGACATCAATGAACTAAGTCTTGGGTGAAATTAATTAAAAAAATAACAAAATAGACTAATATTCGGCTGCCCGGGTTGAATCTATTTTGTTCTTACGATCAATACTATTAGAGACATTTTGCTCGAGAAGATCCAGCCGAAGAATCCAACTGAAATACAAGAACAAGAGTTTGGGTAAGTGGAAGAATGCAACAAAATATTACACCTGGAATTCTATGATCCTGAAAAACTTGGCTTTACCTTCATCACAACATGTTCAATCTAACAGTACACAAGTATTGCACTCTTTCTCTCATTCTCTCTCTAGATAAAGAAGCTAGGGGAGAAGCTAAAACAGTGGGAGCATTATATAATAATGTATGAGACTTTGAGCAGCAAATGAATCCCAAGGAAAAAGGGGGTATTACCAGATTAATCTGGAGTTGATCAAGAAGCTTGCAGCTTTCTGACTCGAGCCGTTACTTCCCGTACTTGGCTCCTCAGTCGCTCTGGATTGCAGAAGAAATCAACAAATACGCGACGCTGGAGCCCAATCTCTTGAGTATGATGCTTCATAATCTGCAGATTATAATACAGTCAATATGACAACTTAGAGAAATACAAAATATGCCGACATCCATACCAATGAAGTCACAGAATTCTTCAATTAACACAAAACTAACAACGCAATTCTCTCTCCGGTCCGTTTAAGGATGTCGACAGCCCCAAAAACCAAAAGAAAAGCTTTGCCAAGTGATTCATGATTTCTCATAGGCTTTAAGGTATGGATATTAACTTAAATAAAATGGTTAAAAGAAAATCTAGTTTTGCCAATATGAGGTATGATTTTTTTTGGTGAATGTTTTGGGGGATCTATTTTTTGTAGCAAGGCGAAGTAAACATTTTAAACATTGAAAGATTTTCAACGATACTATACATTTTTGATCTTTTAAGACGGTGTTAGTCGCAACAATCAAGATTTATACATAACTATTCAATAGACCGTGTGATAATATTGTTGCTAATATTTTGAAACAGGAATTTAAAATCATAGTTAAACTTCCTAACCATACCTCAGTTTTTCTGAAGTGCTCAAGAGTCACCTCTTCAACTGCAGCAGCTAACTTGGCATTGATCTTTTCCATGTCATCGAGATCATTCGTCAATGGCTGGAATAACAATTAAGTGCCAAGTTACAAAATATATTAGCTTGGAACAAAGAGATCTACCAAAAATGGAGCAGGAAAAATGCACCACACAGAAATAATTATGCTTCACAACCGTACAAAAAGATAAAAATATATTCTAATGCAAATGAGATTCTGGTAATCAAGCACAGAATTGGAAATCTATTTGTAGGTAGGGGAAAAAAGCAACTGAAAAGGAGAAAAAGAGAAGACATATCATTGTAAGTTGTACCCTTGGAGTTAGAATTGGTTGTGCAGTTGTAGAAGAAGCGAAGAGTAGTTGCTGCAAATCTTGAATAAGAGCACACCTTAAAAAAGTAGAAAAAAGATGATGAGTATTTACCTCCAACTTTTATACTCCTTACTAGCTTTCTTTTTTTATTACAAAGAAAACCAAAATCTCTAAGAAGCATTACCATATATGCATTAACGTTTTAAGGCATGGAATCTTTTTTTTTCTTATCAGAAGAACGCAGCAAAAGCAGCCTCAAACAAAGAGCATGGATTTATACAACCATTTGATGGACCACTAATAAGTTTTGTTTATAGGGGAATTTGAGGATGCTTTTATGAAGGTTATAAAAACTGCATTTCGAATGAAATGAAGTTTATGACATGAAATAGATCTTATATTCTTGATGCAACTGGTTAGAAACGATAACTTACAGATCACTGATGCATCTATTTCTGTCTTCTGGAAGTGAATTCTCAAGATCAGACTGAAGGGAAATTAGATCTGAATGAAGGCTAGATATCTGTTGAACAATGCCTGGGGCTGAAACATAAGTTGATACTCCAGCTTGAACATCTAGAAATTAAAATGGAAAAAAAGATAAATTAAATATAAATGTTACTGCAACATATATAGACAGAAAGATACACTTATTGGAATTAAGCTACTTATTTAACACTATTCTTACTTGAATAAATACTTAAAAGATCTCTGACGCTGTGCAAAAAACTATCTCGATCATCTACTGCTCCTTGTTCTTGTACATCAGATGCAGCTTCAATCAGTGACAGACAACGACCCTGAAACATCACAAAACATTAATAGTAAAAAACTAGAAAGTAATTGCAATGGAATGGGAGATTAGAAGAATGATGGTGAAGGTACTCAAGACAAAAAATCAATAAATAATTGACAAAAAGGTGGGCTCAAACAAACAGAGTTTCATGGATAAGATCTCAGGTCTACAAAATAGACATCTTTGCCATAAAATTCAAGAGAACAGTCTTATTAGTTATAAAGCACAAACAATCCTTAATCAAGGATCCAAGTCAAATGTCATATCCATAACCAACAACCCCGATTGGGAATATGGGAAGTTAGATGCTACTTCCCCTAGACCAATTCAAAGTTAATCTTGAGGAATTGATATATGTGGCCTGAAATAGGGAGATGCAAGATAACATGGAAGTATCTAATAAATGTGTATCTAGGAACATAGAGTGTGAAGGAGAAAGAAGTACTAATGTGACCACGTAGACAGTACATATCACACTTCTCACAAGAAAGAGTACATGGTACGTTAAGAAATCTTGTAATGCGGAAAATGAAAAACATCAGATGTAATATGGAGATCATTTGAATAGGTCAACATAATGAATAAGACATGTAAAAGAATAGTATACAGGAAAGCAATAATAATAACTTGCATACCACGCGGCCTTTTGTTGCTGATAGATATGCTTGCAATTCAGATTCAATTACTTTAAGTAACAAATGAGCTCCAAGCATGTTCTTCTTTTCCAATTGACAAGCTATTTTGAGAAACTGATGCCTTGCTAGTTGGCTAACCAGATGATTGATGAACTGCCAAATATTTAAGACCGTTAGATGATCATTATGAACAGAATAGAATAATTCAATGTGTGCCACTGAAATTCGAAGCCATTGGGCAAAATATTATTAATTATAAAAATAAAAATATAGCATCTCATCCTTTTTGTATGCATAACTGCCATCACAGATTTTAAGAATTCATGAAAAATGGTTGTGCACAAAGTTTCAGAGCCAACCAATTAATGTGATAGGAACTTCACTTTATTCAAGAAATCTATGGAAATATATAAAATCCTCCTGTCTCCAACTAGAACACTAACTTCCCTTACCTTCCAGTAAATTCCACCTACTTCTTATCAACTATCTTATCATAATGCAAGCTCAAAAAGTAACAAAAAGGAATTTCTTCAACAAAAGTAATGATAATAACTATACCATTTTTTGTCGGTTTATGTAGTGCTCTTGCCTCATCACCTTCAAATCATAATCACCTAAAAGTTTAGAAATACATTAATTACCAAGAAAATATTTGTACAAAATAAGTACACATCTAACTTGTCCCAAAACAATTTATGTTAAAGAAATGACACAAATAATTATAGTAATGTCAACCTAACAATACATGGTATGTATAAAAAATGATAAAAAATTAAAATCAATCCACTAATTAAAACTTCGAAGTTCTTAATTATATAGAGTACTAAAGCAATGAATAATGAGTTCAAAGTGCTTTCTTATTACTCAAACATATGCATCAAATTATGAATTTCTATAAGAGAAGATCACTTAAATTAGGCACACACATGAGGGAAATAAGAAAAAACAATATAACTTAAGCTGATTCAAAAACTTAAACTTATGGCATTAGTAATTTAATAGTATATTAAAAAACACATTCTTAGTTTAACAATAAAAAATAGAAAAGGCATAACCTACCTTGCAAGATATAGGTATCTTGGAGTTGAGCTAAATCCCAACAAAGATTTGGAATTGTCTGCATAATATTTGATAATTAGTTAAAAAATGCATGCTACAGTTTAAATCTTCATCAAGTGGGCATAGCATTCAGCTAAAAGAAAATGTATAACAAATCTTTAATCTTAACCGTAGGGTTATGATATAAGAGATGAGTCAAGGACCGCTCCCCAAGAGCTCCAAAATCTAAAACGAGCTCAAGCTTACAGTTCAATGAGGGAATTTTGACAATGTCTTACAAAAAAACTAATCTGTTTTAAAATGTCTGATTTGAATTATGCTTTCAGAAGCAGTACTGCACTAAAACTCCAGTAACACAAAAAGAAAACAGATTTTCTCGAGCTCTGAATGCAACTCAGCATAGCTATCTTGGTCAACTGGGATTAGCTCACTTAAGCCAAAGATTGGACCTTTAAGCTAACTAGGTCTTAGAATAATCACAAATGCAGATTTACTCTTTTTCCTAGTTTTCTCTGACCACCCGAATTCAATGACTTGCTTCACACCCTTTGTTAAGGATGAGCCAAGACATGTTATCAAAGAAAAATCTTAATTTTCCTTTTATACTACTATTTATCATGATATTTATGTCTTTTCGTATGCAGTCTTTAAACATCAATATAAAGTTTGGTAAAAGCTAAAAGATAAGCAGGAATTGCCAGTGAAATTTTCATATTAAATGAATATTCAAACCTCGGATGACAATTTCTCTACTTCATCATAGAGATTTGAAAGTTCTCCAGCTAATTCAGAATGCTTTCTTCTGCTTATCATCAAAGATAATCAAAATAGAAAATTTACTAGTCAGAATAGTATATCCAATCAACAGTTATGATTGTCAAACAAAGTGTGTTAATGTAAAAGATGTTAAGCAGTTTTATTATTTTCTTACTTAAGGTATTTTCACTTATAATCTCAAGCCTTGTGAGCCACCAGATCTATTAGAATATTTAGATATCTAACAAGATAGATACTCATGATTGTTTTTATGTGAGAGTCAAAACCCTTTATCTTTTAACTGGGTGGGATAGTTCTCATGAGAGCCAATATAGTATTAGGATCAATTTATAAGGGAAAAGAAAATATTATATACAAATTTGATATCACTTTGATAGAACTCCTAGTATGCACAAATTAAAGAACACGATAACAAAAGGATAGAACGGTTTTCATTAAACGATTACTGATGGTACAAGCAATTCAAGAAGTTTGCTTCCTTCCAAACTCCTTAATGGTAGCACGCCACCCTAAAAAACTTTATCCTGAAATTTTCCTTATCCTAATAATAAATTACTCCTATATTTATAAATATTATTTTTGTATCCCTTGGATTGGGACTATACCTATATTGGGTCTTAACAAGTTTATGTTGCAAATGACAAGATAAAATATACTATAAAGCCTAGCAAAAAAAAGAGTGAACTTATACCTCAGAGAATGGAGATCCCTATGAATATGAGCTTCGTCTGATGATACTTGAGACTTAAGAGCCAGTAGAATAGCTTCCTGCTTCGCATTTTCTACTTGGGCCTCAACCCATTGTCTTTCACTTGTCCCAAATCTATCAAATTATAAGAGATTAAACCTTAAGAGTAGATGACCAAGGACCAAGGTATCAACAAGGGTTTCATATGCATGCAACGCTTAAATTACATTCCTCAAAGAAAGATATAACTAACAGAGAATATCTATCGGCATTCTTTTTATGGAACATATGGTACCATATCATTGCATACAAAATCAATTTTGCACATATACATGCCAGGAGAAGAGAATAAAGATTAAACAAAAACTACAGCAATCCTTGATACTTGAAAAATTATATATTTCATATTTCACAATTACAAAAAAGCTCGTCACCCAAGTACTTATCATGACCACTGGTTGAACTTTATCAGATTATTGAGGCATAGAATGACTTCTAAAAACGTACTAATTTTTTTAGATGGTTTGTATCATATGTTCAGAAATAGAGGCATACATGGAACGTAAACGTTGTAGCTCATGCACCCGCTGATGGTGAGATGTTTCTAAATCTGCAGCAAAGAAAACCAGCAAAAAATGCATTAAATATAAGTCACTATGATGCACAACATTCTTTAAGAGAGACAAGCTGCCGATCCAGGAATTTTTCCAATGGACCAGCAGTCTCTTTTTTCCTTTCCAATTTACTCCATTAATAGGAATTTGAACTTCATGAATGGCCCAAATAAAAGTGTTTTGAGTAAGCTATCCAAATTTTTTTTTGAAGAGCCACAGAAATTAGCACCACATATCAGTCAGGTCATTGCAACCTGTTAAGTATGGAGTGAGCTGTTAACGAATAGAGTTGCAGATAAACTTGAGGAGACTGTGTCGCAAATTAAGCTTTAATTTAATTTGGGTGCCTTTTCCCTTTCATGTTCTCTGTGAATAGGAGCAACAATTTTAGTTACCTCTAGCATGATGTTTTAATGAATAGGAGAACAAATAGTAATGGTAGATATTTGTCGGTGCTACCTCTTGTTCAAAGCCCAAGGAAACAATATGAGAAATTAATCTATATAATGAGATTCTATGCTTCCAACAAAATTCACCTAATATAGAAACATATTTTTTATTTCCAATTGGGAAACTAATCATAAACATAGTTCTTCATGGAAATTACATCATATATTACCTCTTCCGAGGGTGTTTGAAATATCATCTAGATTGACCCTTGAACATTTAGCCTTTCCCTCCTCAGCCACTAGCCGAAATGGACCCTGAACTTATGCAAACAATATTATTAAAATATATAATCGTTTGAATAATCAATAAAAGTTTTTAAAATCAAACAGCATTCACTCACCAAGTATTTCAGATCTAATTTTATCCTTTTGAATAAAACCATTCACAAAGTAATAAATCTTTCAAATGTGTTCATTGGCTACTTCATTCTATAAAATAATAAATAACAGAGTTCCTTCCTTCTAGCCACAAAAATACCAAGTTGAACTAGCATAAGAAATCCCGAGCAGTAACCAAACCAATCCAAATACAAAAACTCTAGTCACTTGCAATCATTAATCAAAGTTCAGAGATAATATTTTCACTTAAAATATGCTTATTGTAAAACTTACTAAACAAAAGAAGCACATGAAGAATGCTTAAGCACAACTCACGACACTGAGACATGGATATGCTGCTTCCTCCCTGTCATACCTTATCTTTGCCCCCATGATAATTTTCGTGTTTTTTGCAGGGTAAGCAAGACTGACAGAAAAGGAAACTTTACACCAAGTACAAGGTGCCCCATGAATATATGTTGCAAGACAAGAAGCTAGCTAAATCTAATATCATGGAGGTTTCAGGACCTCTTCCAAGATGGATTACAAAAAAAGCCTTTATAACTAGGTCAACCACTGAATTGATGGCATCGGGTGAGGAAGGAGAGTCTTCGAAAACTGGACTGTTACATTGGAGAGAGAGAACCATCTCCCCTCTTTCAAAAATTATAAGAAATTAGCAAATGATAGGTGGTTAGCGCCATCTCAGATTAAGACGCTACAGAGTTATCACATCTATTGATTGGCAGTGAATGTGTCCCAACTTATATTGGATGACGAGAAAGTGTACTGTGCTTGTAATATGCACTCATGTACAATAAATATATCATAATAAAGGCTTTGGTTTCAAAAGAGACTAAACTTTATATCAGACATTTCAAGAATGTAAACTAAACTGGTAAATGAAGCAACTGTGAGTCAAGCATATGATGCGAACAAAAACTAATGAAAGAAGTTAAGACCACGTACAGTGTCCAATTGTTTATCAAACCACCGGTTTAACTCCTTCATACAAGAAGAATCCCCAACCAAATATGAATGGAAGTCTGAATAAGCTAAGTAGATGTCTTTCTCTGCAAATAAATAATATATCTTCATTTGGTAAAATATGCAAAAGCATTTCAAGACTTCTACATTTAAAGTATTAATCTCAATTTTTTTGTTGAACAGTAATATTGTTTTTTTAACAGTATTTGAATGGTCATCATATATATAAAGGGCAACAACTTATATTTACTGAATTATATCAATAGAAAACATGGATTTATCTTTATCAGTAATTGCAAACACTGTTTTATGAGAAAAAAAGAGAACATACAAGCGTGAGCTACGAAATAAAAACCCCCCACCAGTCCCAAAATTTTCCTTACACTGGGTTCTTAATACAACCGATATAACTCCACACCAAATATTTGTTTTTTTTTTTCAATATATTCAAGAAATTTACTCTTGTTACTGCCAAAAACATAAAACTTAAAGAAAATCAAAACATTCCACAGTATCAAACAGATAATTGCTAAGTAGCCAGTAATCAGTAAATTAAACAAATTGTTAAAACATGTCGTTCTTCCTTCTAGAAGAAACAAATTCAATAGCAAACCTACTGAATAAGGTACCATCTATGATGAGGTTCAGCACCCTAGACTAGTTTGAGAGACTAAACAGGTAAACATGATCAAAACTAAAGAACATTAAGAAAAAAACATATTTAGGGAAATTACATGAATGCATGCTAAATTATGTCTCAAATAAAAAATAATCAATTAGAAAATAATACCATCACCAGAATGATAATGTGCCAGCTCCTGTGCTGTAGAAGCAATCCTCCCAAGAACTTCATTCATCTAAAACATAGCAAACAAACACAAAAGAGTTGAGTTGGCCAAATGCAAAGATAGAGTGATAATGAATTTATTATAAACGGTGCTCTAAATATCAATCCAATTTCCGGTGAAACAAAAAAATTTCTTCAATCACTCAAGTAAATATGGTAGATTGATGCGGAAACTTTTATCTGTATACAAAGATAGAGTGATAATGAATTTACAATAAACGGTGCTCTAAATATCAATCCAATTTCAGGTGGAATGAAAAAATGTCTTCAATCACTCAAGTAAATATGGTAGAATGATGTGGAAACTTTTATCTGTAACACAGTAAATCAACCATGGCCTATGAACTGATAAACGTAGATATGCATACTGAGAGTGCTCCAGATGAAAATGGAGAATAAATAGGCAATATCAATATGGAGAAAAATATTTTTAAAAAAATCTAAGAAGTACGTTGCAAAATAGGACTCCTTCGATCAAATATTCAATGCTAAGAACGAAATGTTAAGGCAAATTTAAAATTTATTTCAATTCCAAACATTTAGAAAGAACTTGCAACCAAATTAGTAATTCAAAATAGATTCATATTCAGCAACTCGAGAATAAAACAAGAACAAGAATAATCTTCAATTCCTGTAGGAAAAAAATATCATGACTATTCCAATTAGAAAACCCATGAAGAAAAAAACACAGTAAATAAAGCCGAAAAAGGCAGCTTCCCCATTATAAAAAATTATTTGAACCAACATTTCCAAATGAAGGGGGTATTATATTCATCCATCTAACACCTAATTGAAAGGTAGAATTTATCTTTTAAAAGGAATGTTAATAAATTGATTGTCGACTACAAGATTGTGATTTCTACTTCCTCTAAGAAAGATTCTGGTCATAAAAAAATACACAATAGGCACGCTATGTTGAGAAATTCTGAGAATACGAACTTTTATTGTATAAAAAAATTCATTCTTATTTTAGTAAGTCATCAACAATTAATAATAACAAGAATCCTTTTGTGATCACCTAATGCAACTCTCTCTTAATATACAGAGAGTGTTTCGTCATTATTCTGCAATGAATAGTCATTTCTTATATCTACACGAATACCTGAAGATTCCTGGCTGAAAGGTTATCTTCTACAGTCATGAGGCACCCCTTGAGAGTAGAAGTAGCCGCAACACGTGCCCGTCTCCCTTGAATTAAAGAAGAAGCTTCGCTTGTGAGCACATCGAATTGAGATTGCAAATGTCTTAGTTGTCTCTCTAACTCTAAAGCTTCAGCCTTGTAAGCAAGAGTTGCATCCCTACATATGAACAAAATAAAAACCATTGCAGTTAAGGTACCAATGTTATGAGTAGCTCTCCATCTCGTGTCAAGATCTAGGCATCAACTAGCAATCAAATTCAATGATCAAGTCTCTCAAAGGACATAAGCAAATATGGTGGAAAAAAAATGATAATAAAACTTCTAACTGCTGAAACAGAAACTATTTCCAACGTTCCTACCTTAATACTTTCCATCAGAAAATTCATGATAAATGTGAATCCAGAAACATTTACTCCCCGTGAAGAAAGTAAGTCAAGAAAAAGTACCAATCAAGAATCACGTTAAAGAAAATTCAATCATCAAACTTCCACCATTTTCTTGCTATTGAATCAACTAATGATAAAATATGCCTATGAAATTTCCCAAAAAAAGAACTAAAATGTCATACAGCAAACACTCCTACGACATAGAGTAACATTGCTTTGACGTAAAATTAAAAGTTTACTAGTCACCGTATATCTTTCAGTCCTTCTTCAACTCCAAAAACAGCTTCTTGGTTGTCTCTCCTTACTGAAAACGCAGAAATACTATCATATGCAAAATCCAGGTCCTCCCCCTAATGAATCGTATGACCATTGATCGGTGAGAAGCTATTATGCTTTTTTATTTATTTGATTTCATTTAACGAAAATCTATACATAAAAGATTTACCTCTAAAAGCTTTCCCTCTTCCAGGAACTGTTCGTATCTAAAAAATAGATAAAACGAGTCAGCATCCAAAGAAATCTCTCAGAATTTCAGAGAAACAAAACTAGATGGAGATGAAAGTCAAATGAAGTTTACTGGGAGAGTTCGGAGGGAGAAAGAACATTAAAGGGACGTAAGCTAGAGCAGAGCCAGTCAAGAATGGGGCGAGCATCATCAAATTGGAAAGGCCACTCAAAGCTATCAGGATCCGACCCCTCGTACCCTAGTTCCGACATTAAAGCAAAAAACCTCTGCCCACTCATTATTCACAATCTTGCTTGCTTGCTTGCTTCTTCTTCTTCAATTCCACTACTTCTTCTGCTCCACCAACCCTTAAGCGTCGTCACCAATCAGAACTGAATTCCTACTCCATTTTTCTCGCCTCCGTCACTGAATTCACAAAAGAAAAGGAAAATGCGTTCCCCACCGTACGCTGGCCGCCAGCGAAGAATTCGCCCCAATTTCAATTTCCTGAGAGCTCTTCCGACCTTCCGAAGATTGATGGGAACAGAGCAATGTCTTCCTTTTCTATATATTTTTCTGTAGGCCATTTACTAAATGGCAATTAAAACGGTAAACTCGGAATTAGGATGGCATTAACAATATTACCATTTTGCCCCTGAGTATCTTTTTAGAAATTAAACAACTACAAAGTTGTCCAAACTCAATGATTATATTTATTTATGCAACTAAATAAAAATAATTACGTTATAATTCTAAAATCTTATTATATACAATAACGTGTTAAATAAATATTTAATAATAATTTAAAATATTAAATATATTTTAAATTAATATCAAATAATGACATCAACTTCCTTATAATTTTCTTAGCATAATATTCTCCTTGAATTTGATGAGTTCATTTCTTTTTTCAAATATTTGGAAATTCATCTCCCCAAATGGGTAGAAGATGTCAATTGATTTTTAAATTTTAAATAATAAATACATCACTAGAGTATGATTAAAAAATAAAATAAAAGAACATTGAATTCTTTTAAGATAAATGCTAATTTACATTTTGAATTATGAAAATAATTACAATTGTCACTTCAAATTTTAAAAATTATCAATTAATATCTTGAATTTTATTATAATTTTAATATATACATTATCATCATGTTTTTCTTTACTATTTATTTGATTAGTAATTTTCATAAATAATTAATTTAAACAACTTTATGAGAAATAAAAAATGAGATAATAAATTATTATTTTATTTATTTCAGCTAGCATTAGAAAAAACAAAAAAAAATCATAGTTTTTAACCATTTTATCACCATTAATTGAGTGAAACATGATAATTAAATTGACATACACAATTAATTAAAAAATATAATGACATGATATCTGTTAAATTATAATAATGTATCAATTTTAATGATTTTTAAAATTAAATATATATTATAACTGTTTTTATAATTCATTATATAAATTAATAGTTATATTATTTTTTGTTTCACTAGGTGTTTTTCTACCCAGAATCTAAACAATACTCCGTTGATAGCAACCCACATCGAAAAGGATTTATCTTCACAACCAACATCACAACTTTTCAAGAATTCTTCCATCGATTTCTACGCTACAAGCTTCAAACTAACCGAAAAAAGCCGGAAACGCGCGCCAGCAAGAATCGACATCTCTAATCGACGTACCTGAAATGGGACGTACCTGAAATGGGTGGCCTTTTCATCATGACTCATTCATTCACTCCTCCATTCCTCAGTGCAATAAAAGAAATTGGAGAGCGGAAGGAAACCGATGCTAAGGGAGAGCAGCGCCAAGATCGTCGTCAACCTTATTCTCTTGGCATTTCTTGAGGAGGAGAAGCTGGTGCCTTAAATGCAAAACCTATACCAACCATATAAGGATATGCAGTCAAGTGGTAAATACATTTGACCAAAACAATTGTTTTACTAGATAACATAGACAATGAGATATAAACTTCACAGTCGCTCAATAGAGTATCCTAGAATTGATCCATTTAGTTAAATTCATTGTAATTGAGGGAAATAGATGCGAACTAAGAGTGTTTCCCATTTCTTTTGGAAGGGATTCTTTCCTCTTCTTTCTAATTTCTTATATTTTATACGCATAAAATGAGTTGTGATAGAGTTACCGTTTAATTCTACATTCTAAGTCCATATCCTAACTCTACATGTAATGCGTCGACTAGTGTAATAATTAACATCAATATAAATAGTAAAAATGATGTAGTAAGTGAATCGACGACCAGCTAGTCGGAAGGCTAATCATAATACAAAATTACTAGGTAAACTGAACATTAGTAACATATACGGTTTACCTTAAAATTTTACATTATAATCTTACCTTCGACCAGTAGGTCATCATTTGGTACAATGCAAAATACTTTGAAAGGAAGCCTAAATTTCCTAAATATTTTTCATTTGATGGCAGGTTCTAATAACTATGATTTGCTGATGAAAAGGGTGTATGCTTCTTTCATGCTAAGACCTTGAATAAAAAAATAAAAGGGAATTGAAAAGAAAGAACAAAAAAAGAGAAGCGTTTCCCAAAGAAAAATATAATCATTTCGGGATGTTTACCTCTTCTTGAAACAAAGTTGGAAGATTTTCAGTCGAAACTAGTCTGTTGAATTCCTTTAAAAGTTTTGCTTCCTTGATACCAGCCCATGTTTGTTCAGGCAAAGCCAATAGAAGCGCTGTTAGAACATCATCAGCTGTTGGATGCATCTGAGTGCCAGAATGACAGCAACTAGGCTTTGTTTCGGACAATGATGGCACAAGAACATCTATCTCTTGATCTCCATTGGAACTCAACACTGTCCCATGCACCACTCTAATGGGTTTCTCCCCATCAGTATCCAACAATTTCAAACACGTTTCACATTTGCAATACCCTTTTGAGTTGCCTACATTACCGGTTAAAATCTCTGCCCCTTGGCGACAGACACTGGCAGCAATCTCAGGCAAATTGTGTTCGTGATTATTGCAGCATGGAGTTGATGATCGCAAAAAGGAGGCTACATGTTTGAAAAGTTCAGTTTCATGAACCTGTTTTAGGATCTCGTCCTGCATTGAAAAATTATCAGATTTTAAAGTTTGTGTTGAGGAAGTAAATAATATAATTAGTTCGTCACACAAAACTTGGAGAAAAAAAAGAGACCAGATTATGCACATGCAGCAACACAACACCTTGAGAGCAAGCCTTGCTTCCTCTTCTGGGCTTAAACTCTGACCTCCATCTTCTGTCCTTCGAACCTCTGCAATCCACTTTATAAAGTCGCCGAAATTAGATGGCAACGAAGTGAAAATAATGGAAAATATTTTCTGCATGTCTTTCACTTCTTCTGATTTCATGAGAAGAGGAACTTCATCCACCAAGTACTTTGCTATTGGAACCCAGCTCTCATGTTTACAACTCTGTCAAAAAAATTGAAAGCATCATCGGGTGAAAAAAAACAATCTCATTATCTTTGTTCAATCTCTTTGATAATTTGGATATACTTTGTCGCTATAATGCATCACAGATTATATTTTATATAAAAAATTATATCAAAAGAAAGCGGTATTTGATGATAACTAAGGGTAAAATGGTAGATTGGTGGGATTCTGGTTCTCTCATAATCCACTGTAGTCATCTATTCAAGAGTAAGAGGACATCGGAGAGACTTTTCCATATCTTGAGTTCTACTCAAAGTTCAAAGCATTGATGCCATATGTTTCGACAAAGAGAAAAAACATTATGAATAGAAGAACCTTTCTGACCCTGCAGTGCTAGAGAATAACAAGAACAAAGCGGCGTTGAGTTGGCCATAACATTATATCGAGACTATTATAATTCAAGAGAAACAATATGACCTTTTCAGTGTTTAAAAAAGAATAACTAATTACTGACAAAAATGACAGGCGAGTCTAACTTACCAGAGGCTACAAAAATGCACATCCACACCAAAAACCATACGCTGAACTAAAAGTGATTTTATAGATTCAAATAAGGACATCACAAAATAGTAATCGTACCAGGGTATAAAGCAATCCAGGCTCTCTGTGTGGTCTAGATACAAGCATGAACCTGCAGAGACAACGAAACTTCAAAATGATTGCATACTAATTTATGATGATCCTGAAAAACTAGCAGATCTTCTAATTAATACCACTTGAAGGCTTTATTTTTATTTAATCATGTGAAACTAATAATTGTGAGAATAAGGAGGATTTAAATGTTTTTCACTTTCCATGGTACAAGCCAATGACGTAAATGATAGTTGTCAGCCCTGATAATGGCCTTCTATGGTTTGGCTCCTACATTGACAGCAACTGAAGAATTCTCATCCAACCAAAGTATATTTTCAGAGAATGATAAAGCATCAATCACAATGCACAAGAAGCTCCCCATGAGTTTGAAGTACAAAACATTTTATTAGAATATAAGGATTGCTAACCCTCTCTGTTGTCCTGTAGCTTCGTCAACGTGCTCCATAGCTTTCCATAGAAGCTTGAGTGGGACCCAGTGAGGAGGATATTTAAAGCGTGCAACATCCAAAATAAGTGCCATATCCCTTTCAGCATGATAACCACCAATTGGTGAAAAGTGACCATTTCCAGTCTGTTTAATGATAGAAAAAACCATTCAAACAGCTTTCAACGTGGTGTATAAAAAAGAAGTAAGATAATTCATTTCAACAAGCTTGCAAGCAAAGCCCTCTCTTTTTTTTTCTGCTAACCATCATCGACAACAAATGTAAATAATCAAACAAAAACAGTAAAAATTTCATTGACCTATACGAGATCAAAGGTGAACTCGGTGATGCTTTAATAAGCTCTTTAGTTGTAATGCAGGGTTTGATTTTTTTGAGACCATCG
The DNA here is from genome assembly GCA_003255005.1 of Begonia fuchsioides. Lineage (NCBI taxonomy): Eukaryota > Viridiplantae > Streptophyta > Magnoliopsida > Cucurbitales > Begoniaceae > Begonia > Begonia fuchsioides. The sequence continues at coordinate 363,703 of QAOC01012068.1, read as the reverse complement.
TTTTTATCAGGACCAAACCCAGAAGATAATTCTGACTAGAGATCCCAAATCCTAATTAGTATAAAGGATATGAGAAATTTTCACTTTACCTGATTGAATGCTGCTCTGTGATATGATGAGATTACATGACAATCATCAGACGTAGAACACCTCATTACGTACCCACGAAAATTATCAATAGTACTGTGATTTGTATGAAAGGCTTCCACTGTTGCTCCAGCACAGTGAGCCAAACATACAAGCTTTCCCAATGAGATCCCTCGGGCTTTGACCTTATCCAAAGGTTCACAACAATCCAGCATAGACTCATCAAACCACCTCCAAGGTCCTAGTCAAACGAAAAACAAAAGGTGACCAATAAATGTGGATTGAAGATTTTGAAGGAATTGTATTCCAAAAGTTATCAGAAAGGTTAGTAAATGAACCTAATATATAGATATACATCTTAAATATCTCATTCAAGAATATACAAATTATAAATGAAGAACAATTTCGGTAACTAAGGCTATCCATGTTTTCAAAATAAAAAACACAAGTACTAGGATAGATGGTTTGAGCTTATCTGTGTTTAATTTTTTAGTGTTAACCATCCATGTAAGAATTAGATAAGTTGAACCCTCAAATGAAATTCGGGATACTAGAGGAGGAAAAACATAGACCGGACATGGGAAGCCTTGGCATTCAAAGTTTCTCCAAGGTCCTAGAGAGAAAAGAAAAGTAATCCCACAGGTAGAAAAATAAGACCTAGAATTTACCTTTCCATTTCCTCCCAGGATCAATAGCAAGGGCATTCAGTACCATTGACAGACTGGCTAACCCACAATATGCCGGCTCTGATTGTGTCTGGAAATAAGAAATTAATCTATAAAAACCTTCCATTGTTCCATTGTGTATAGCTTCAATAAAGAGACGCTGCATTTTAAGAGAATTATGGAACAGTTAGTTTCAATACGATTGTCAAAACATAATTCCTAAGCATAAGAAACTCGCGAATAGCTGAAAACCACACAACATTCATATTTATTACCAACTTAACATTAAAATCAGATATTAACACAAGAATATTGCTTCCCCGATAGGTAATAATACTTAAGGAGTTTTACATTAATGGCTTTCCATATGACAAACTCCGAGAGAAATGCAATTCCTTAGATGAATCATAAATACTCAACTATCCCAAAACGGAATGCCCAAAAAGGTACACGATTTTATCAAATACTTGGATTGAGGTACGAGACCTTGAACGTTGAAAAGATTTAATCAAACAATACGCAGCGCTAATATCAAATCCTCAAAACTTGTGAGAATTTTATACGTACATCCCATGATCTCAGCCATTGCTGAAAAAACCAGATTGATCCCGTTCTAGAACACTAAAAACGTCAATAGAGAAGTAGGAATTGCAGGAAACTAAAATAAAGAAAACAGGAAAGTCAACCTTTCCATCAGATGAACCGAATTCGATAGCTGGGGGAGAGGGAAGAAGCCGCCGGTACAGCCCCGCCGTCGCCATTGCAAAAATGATCCCTCCCAAGTCCCAACGAATTCACGTAGGAATCAACTACAATCTCGGTCACCTGTCTCCCGGAGTCTTAAGTTTTCGGGTTTAGGGTTTAAAATAATTATTAAGCAATTTTTCATTTATCCATAAAATTAACATTTAAATATTTCATGGATCCAAATAATACCTCAATTTATTTTTTACATTTCTAATATTAATTTTGTGCTATAAATACAATAAGCATGCATGAAATTGTTATGCTTGAGCTTAAAATGCATGACATTTTTTATATCTTGATATCAATTATACTGTTACTCTAAATCTTTCTTAACTTCGTTTGAAGATCTCTCATTTAGAGATTTAGGTCAGTTTTGAATCGACATTAACTTTTCGATTCAGTTTGGGTCAGTTTTTAATAAAAAAAAATCATTTGAGGTCGATATAGTGATGTTTATTTTGAGCAAATCCTTCCCCGCCAGTCTCGAGTCTCACCGAACACCATCGCCTATCGTGTGATGCATTACGAAGCATGCATCAAACCAAACTTTTTTTTATTTTCGTGTGAAATTTAAACTAAGATCAGATCCAGACGTCTATAAAAATTATTGTTAATCCAATTATATTTTTTGATAACACTGTAAAGTTGGATAGATTTATTAAAAATACGTATACTATGAGATGTCGACGGAGAAAATTAGAATAACTAGATATATTGAAAAAGTAAATTGATAAATTAAAATTTTAAATAACTTTATTGATAAATTGAAAATTTAAATAACCTTATATATATATATATAAATTCTATTGCCGAGGATCAAGAAAACCTTTAGTTGTCGGAGAACAAACCTCAAAACTGTGAAAGTTTAGAAATGGAGGAGATCGAGGTTATCGATGTTTCATCGAAGAGAGAAACTTGTGTTCTGTTAGGTACATAAATTCCTTGCATCTCTATCAAGCACTCAATTTGCAGCGTTTGTTCCGGCGAGTTTTGAGATTCGATCAACCCGTCTCCAACGTTCGTGCTGACGATCTCGACTGCGCCGATCCGCCGACGGAGCAGTCCTTCGATTTCTTCCGCCGCGATTTTTTCGGCGTGCTCGATAGCTTTAAGGTCGGCGAATCGCTTCCCTGGTTTGGTTCCATTGGTTTTCGACTCATTTTGTCGCTGGTGTTGTTCGACGAGTCTTTAGCTCTCGAAGACCGCCGGGGTTTTGATTTCTCCGATTTATCTTTCGTTGGAGAATCGATGGCGGTACCGGAAGATGTCTGCCGCGTCGGCGTTTTCGGTTGGTCCCTCGGAAACTTCGCCGAGCGAAGGCCTCTTCTTCCTGAATCTGCCGGAGAAAAACCCTAGTTTCGATTGAAACTGAATCTTTGACAGAATAAAAAAAAAAAATCGAAATCCTAGCGATTCTTACCTTCTCGAACGGAGCCCTCTTTGCTAGAGTCTCCGGCGGTGAGCGACGGAGAAGAAAGAATCGGTTTCGAACTAAACTCGTTCATCTGCAAACAATCCGAGCTTGATTATTGATAAATGCAAAGAATTAAGGAAGAGGAATGAATACAGAGAGACTACCCAGCTGGGAGAATTCACCGATGGGCCTTCCCATCCTATATGAGCAACGTGCTTCACATCTGTAGGATACCCTATCTCCATTTCAGGTTCCTTTTCGTTATCTACGGAAAACAATATCATTATATTCAACCTCGAGAAAGCCTAAAAGATTAAGAAATTGTCGAAGAACTACCTCAAATGTCACGAAAAATGTTTTTATTCAGATTTATAGATCCATTAAACCTCTTATAGAAGCTCAAAACTATATGATAATGCCAAGAAAAGGAAAGATCATGAATTTCTAAAGAGATGGTTGCGTACCAAATATATGAGAAATGTATCTGAGACCTTTCAAAAGCCCCTTCATTTTCCCATTTGACATCTTATTTTTTACTGTCAAACTTGGAACCTGCTCTCTGCTAAGCATTTTGAAGCTACAGATTCAACATTTGGAGCTTCAAATTTAATCTGAGGATCAAAAGAAGAGCTAATCATCTCATGTTTCAGAGACATTTTTCTGGTAAAAGTTGTGCAGATTCTGGATCTGAAATGGAAGAACAATCATACCTCCAAGAACATACGATCATTTTGGGAGGAAAATTCAGCAACCCTTTGAGGAGAACGAGGAAGAAACTGCAATATGAAGCAGAAATTCTGTTTGGAATCAAATGCTGACAAGGTTTTGATGCATGACAGAGTCGAAGATGAAGAAGAAGGTAACCAAATCAAACGTTTATTTCGTTGATTTAGTGGCAATCAACAAACACTGTTTGGTTTTGGTTTCCACCCACTAATCTAGGCTGGAGCTTGGGCGGTGTAGGAAAAGTCTTGAATTTTAGAAAAAAACAAAAATCCCAGATGCTAAATTTAGAAGGTTTTTGTCTCCGACAGCTCACAATTGTCTTTTTTTTTTGTAATTTCGTTTACAAGTGCTTATGTGATTGAAACATTGGTTCTAGATTCAAAGCCTTGTTCTGATGCATTTTTTGTTTATTTTTTGACAATCTCCGACTATTTAAATTACTTGAATGCAAAATCGGACGATCATTGATCTTGAAATTTGTTTCAAACACATCGGTTTTTAAGTTCATTTTCGATTTGTATTGTAATCGAAAACTGTTTCATTTGATCTTACATCGTTTTAGAATCAAAAAAGAGTTTTTAACCGGATGACATTAAACAACAACATTTTTAATAAATTTTATTTGTATTAAAACGATAAATAAATGGAATGTATGAAATAACACTGATAAGGAGAAAGTTGCGACGGCTGTCAAAAAGCTTTCATCTTGTCCATTCCAACCCTAGCCTGCAAATCAAAGCGAATCTTAGAGAAAGTAAACCATATTCAAAGAAGAACTAAATTTGAAATTTCTTTTAAAAATTACCGAAAAGCTGTGATTATCGCGAAGAATTGGAGAAAAGCTGGAACAGAAGTCCCTAATATCAGAGTTGACCTCGCCAGTGCTGCCCAAAATCTCCATGAATTTCTTTCTTTTAGGAACACTCTTCATGGCAACCTGCAAAAAAGCGAAAAAATCAACTTTCAAAAACAGTTTTTTGGATTCAGAACAATTTTACGCAGTAAAAAATGGATTTTTTACGGTGAAACTAGAGCTCGTTAGCCATCCATGCCATTTCTGGAGAGTCTTGTTATAAGAATCTGTACAAGCTTGAGTCGTTGTCCAATCTGGATGCGCTATTAAGTTGCAGAAAAGCTCCACCAAGTAATCCATAGCCCTGTCAGAAGCAATACTCATGTTCGAAATATCATTCAAAAAACGCTCTGAAAATACGTGTTTTCAGCGGCTGCTATTGCTTCTGCAAACTGTTTATGAAAATTCAACGTTCCAACCAGAGAAATAAAGCTCTAAAAATCTTCCTAAATCGCCCCGAAACTTGTTTTTGACAACTGATATGCATATTGGCCAGTGTTTAACTCAAGATCATTCTGGTTTTGGACGTGAAATTTTCAGAAACAGTGTCAAAAACCCTTCTGGTTTTAACTCAAGACCGAGCTTTATGCCTTTGATGGAGGAAGAAAAGGAAGATCCCTCCATTTCCCGTCGGAATAAAACTTTCCGGCTATATTGCCGGCGTTTTATCTGAAACCAAACAGATCCGGTGACTCGGAAAATCAGAAGAAAGAAATGAACGAAAGTACTCACATGAAATGGTCTGTTGCAACAAGAGACGTGGATTAAAATGGGATCGGAAAATCGAAAGTTCCATCTGAAAATCGAATTGAAAACGGGGCAGAATCAATAGTTTGATTTGAATAAATATATTGAGATAATCGGAATCACAAGCAATGAGTTAAACCTCTAAGATGAGTTTTTTATCGATCACTTCATTGGCTAGATTTGATGCATATTACAATGTTTCCATACCAAAGAATCAAAATCAGCCAACCCACCTCATTCATCTACATTTATCCACACACTGCACACCGAGTTTCAAAGTGGACTCTCTTTGAACACAACAAAGAAACATTTTGTTAACTTCAGCAAAAAAGACATCCGTTTGTACACTCAAAAAATACTTAAAACTATCATTACTGAGAGAGAGATGAATGTTGTTGCGACTCTTCTCTATCCTCGCACTTTACTAGGGGTGCTTTATTATTTTCTGTTACGATTCTTCTCGACTCGAGAGTTATGATCGAGAAAAGGGACTCACAGAGAAAAAACCCAATAAGCACTCTGAGTGAAGTGCGGGTGCAGGGAAAGGTAGTAACTAATGTACCCTTTGTTCCCATCAATCTGGCCATAGGCTTTTTCAATTCATTCAAGTATGAGAATCCAACCTCATTAAAACTATGACTTATTCATCTCCATGAATTAGATGGCAACTCGAGTAATCCATGTCATTTAAGAGATAGACAGATAAAGAGAGAGATTTTGTACCTTACTCAAGTACTTTTTATGTATTGTCAGCGTCTCTCTGCGAGCCTTTTTCGCATCTAATTGTCCCGTAACGTCACCCGAGATCTAGAGAGAAACTCTCATAAGATTACTACACATATATAATTTCATCTGGTTAAAGTTCAAATTATTTATTTTTAAATTTAAGATAATTACATGATTACCCAAATCACAAAGTGGTAACTACAATGTTTTGTACTTTTGTTAGTTCATTTTTATTAGTTGAGGCTACTTGTCTTTTTAAATAAAACTCGGGGGTTTAATTGGATGAATTTCTTAGTTTGGGGGTTATTTTGCACTTTTTCTATAATTTTGTATACACTATAAATATATAGTTTAACGAGCGTAAAGAATTGGGCTCCAGTCTCGTTCTTGGCAACGGTAAAAATACCCGTTCAAACGCATCTCTCTTTCTCTCTCGTTTTCTCAAATCGTCTATTCTGTGCTCAGAGCCGGTTGATCAGAAACGATGAACATCTTCAATAAGAAATCGACGCCTAAAGGTTGTGATTGATTTGAGCTTTTCTTTTGTTCTTCCAACTCGTTCAAATCACTGAATTTGTCGTGCTATTCTTCAATTTTATTGTTCTGATTTCAGAGGCTCTCAGGGAGAGTAAGAGAGAAATGACCAACGCTACGAGAGGTATTGCTATTTGTTCTGTTTTAAATCTATAGAAATTGGTTGAATCGTGAATTTTGAACATTCTCTTTGACATCCCCATCAACGTCATCACTATTTCCTTGGCGATTTGTTTTACTAGGGTTACTGATTTCTTTTTGTTTTGGCTGTTGCGAGTATGTTGATTGCCATTAATTTCAGTGCTCTATCGAGTTGGTAGTTACCTACTTATGACATTCCACTTGGCTAAAACCCTATAACCCCCTTCCTCCAAAAGTAAAGAAAATGAAAGGGAATATCAATGTGATTGCTGATTGATATGTAATTGGGTTCTCTGTTTGGTTATAGAGGGAAAAAATTCACATCGAAGTAAGTGAAGAAATAACAATCCCCGCCCTTTCAATCTCCACAAGAACGCATTACTGGTTGGCCAAAAATTTCAGTCAAGCAGAAAGTCGTAAAGATTAGTAACAAAAAAAAAATAGAGCTAGCGGAGTAGTAAACTGACCATCAGTTTTGGTTTCTCTTTTAAAGAAGGTAAGCTAGGCAAGATGTATAAGTCTTTGTCATGACAAATGAACAAAGACGAAGAAAAAACTATGTGATATAGAGGCTTTTGCTGATTCTAAAGGTGGGATGGTTGATGAAAAAAAGGAAGAAGGATGGGAAAAATAACAAGAGAAGAAGGGAAAATAAGAAGCTTTGGGAAGGGGGGAGGTGCAGAAGAAAGTGTTGCAGATTAGAAAGTGGAAGTTGGTGTTTGTCAAGTTAGGTCAGGGTCTTAAGAATGAAATTGTTTTATGGAAAACTTTATAACTTGACTGGCTTTGTGTTTTTGGCGTGAAGAAACTGACACTAAACGAAACATAGCTGTTCACCGACTCCCCAGTCAAACCAAACGATTTCAATTTGTGTACTTACAACCAAAAATGTTGGTTTGATTTTTGTGGATCTGTACATGTCATGACTTCTTTTGTTTAGATTTTCTCTCCTTGCTTCTCAAAGAAAAAGAAAGGCGTGAATTGGAGTCTTCCCATCCAGTTGTATTAATTTAAATTTACCAAGGAAAACCACAGAAAGTCACATTTACAGAGAAGTTGCATATCTTATTGCATTTCCCATTTCTATTTGTTTTTGTGATTCATCTCCAATCCTTTTCCAGGTATAGAGAAAGAAATTGGAGCATTGCAATCAGAAGTATGTCAAGGGATTCTTACAATCAAATCTTTTAAACATACCGTCAGGGTTGTAACTTAATTTAAAATCTTCACAGGAAAAGAAGCTTGTTGCAGAGATAAAAAGAACTGCAAAAACAGGAAACGAGGTGTACTCTAGATTTATTTAATCACGACTGTTATTTGTCCATCATTATTTGGTCTTTGCACGTTTATATTTATTTCCTTCAACCTCTCATACCAGAAATTACTTTACACATTTTTCAGGCAGCTACAAAAGTTCTAGCCCGGCAGCTGGTTAGGCTTAGGCAACAAATTTCTAACTTACAAGGTAGTCGAGCTCAAATGAGAGGCATAGCTACTCATACACAGGTAGACCAGAAAATCTTCCTTCGATGAGTACCTGTAGTTCTTACCTGTTCGATGCTTCTTTCCTCTCCGTACTAACCTCATTAATTGTCTCTGCAGGCAATGTATGCCCAGACTTCAGTTGCTGAAGGCATGAAAGGTGCCAGTAAGGCTATGTCGGCAATGAATAAGGTTAATAGTGTTTTTTATCCAACAAGTTTTGCTCCTACACAATCTACTTAAGCCTAGTGTTTAACTTTAGTTGTTTAAGGATGTTTTCATGCATGAACAAGCTATAAAGCCTAAAATTTGGAAAATTATCGTACATTTATTATCTTGATCACTTGGTAACTTCATTTATTTCTTTTCAGCAAATGGACCCTGCAAAGCAAGCGAAGGTGATGAGGGAATTTCAGAAGCAGTCTGCGCAAATGGATATGACTGTATGGCTTATTTTTTTTACTTTTTTTATATGGATAAGTTCATACTTGTATATGAATTTCATGTATAATATCTTGAAGGCTACAAGCTTTTTGTGCAGACTGAAATGATGTCAGATGCTATTGATGATGCGCTGGACAGTGATGAGGCCGAAGAAGAAACTGACGAGCTGACAAATCAGGTAAATTATTCTGATTGGTATCTTTTTGTTTTTTTTCCTCATTTTGGTCTTTAATGGAGCTGGAAACGTGGGAGATTTAACTAAAACAATGTTTGGCCTTGCTTAATTGCCTCTTATGATTGAACATCGGCTCTAAAACCTTAATGACTGAAATATTGCGGAGGACAATTTTAAAAGTTGAAAAAAATTGCAATATTTTTCTGTTTCTCCATGGCTGTAATGTTGCTTTACCTAAACGGAACTTATGTGTCCTATACAACAGGTGCTTGACGAAATAGGAGTTGATGTTGCATCACAGGTTGGCATAAGTGCTTCACACATTCATGGAATTTGTTCTTGATTACATTTTTTTACCCTTTTGGATTGAATTCATTACATTAATGCAATTTTACTCATTGATTGTAGTTATCAACCGCTCCAAAAGGAAGAATTTCATCCAAGAATGCCACCAGGTAGTTCTCTTCTCTGAAATAGTTTAAGTCGTACAATCAAATCAAATCGACTCGCCAAACTAATTATTATGTGGATCAAAACCGAAATCAACCAAAAATTTTGGATCAGATTTGGTTCGGATTAGATAAATATATGATTCCTTTGAATTCAGATCCAATTTACAAGAACTGACCTGTCAGATTACTCGATCAAATTCTAAATTTGTGAAAAAATAATTAAATTTATTTATTTGGGTTCATGACATAAGAGTTTGAATTTTACAAAGTCAAATGTGAACTCGAAGCGAGATCAACTCAAAATTTCGAGTTAGATTTAGATCAGATTGATGATTAACCTATTAGTTTTAATTTAGATATAATTTTATAAACTCAATCTATCAAATTAGATCTTTTTTTTTTTTTTATCAAAACCCGATCCGAACTCATGGGTCACATCCCTAAGTTTAAGTGGATTGAAAGAACAAAGACAATGGCATTCAAATGAAATTCAAATCGTTTTCTCAAGTACCTTGGATGGTTGATGTGTCAAATTAATTTGGATCATTGTATATTCTTCTGGTGCAGCTCTGGAATCGATGATCTAGAGAAGCGGTTGGCTGCCCTTCGAAATCCATGACCACGAAGCTAAATATCGGTCGGAATCTTCTTCCAGTTGGTGCCTCTAAAAGGTTTGAATATAATTATGTTTTTCTGCCCAATGATTAAATATATATTTGTTCTTATCTCAAATAATTATTATTAGTTATTTATAATTAATAAATTATTACTTATAATGTCGAGAAATATACTTTAGGATAATAGAATCACTTATTTAATGAAATTTATTTATTTGTTCAGATAAATCAAAGGTTTGAAATATTTCAACGTGGAATAATAAGATAAATAATATTTTTAGAAGTAATAATTTATTATTATTACGCAATAATATGTAAAAATAATTAAATAGTGAGAAGTTGCTTAAATATATAATTTAATTATAAAATTTGAACCATTCAAGAGGCGACAAGTGTCATGGCGGTTTCAGGAAGTTAACCTAATGAAGAAATTGAAATTAGGATGAAAGAAGAGAAGTCCAAGCAGAAGCAGTGTACAAATTGGTGCCCTTCCAACCAAGGCTCAGCGTCCCTTGATCGCCATTGACGAGCGTGTAACCTTGAGCCGGAGAAAACATGCTCAACATCAACTGCGTTTGACAAACGGAGGTTCCACTTGCCGGAACTCCGGTGAAACTCTTCCTCAGTTCGCTCCTCCACTGGTCAAACTTCTCCTCTCCGCTTCGCGACGGCCCTCCGATCGCCAACATGTTGTTGATTTCTCTGTACAGGAGGGAGCTCTCGACGTGGTGCCGGTTTGGATCGTCCGTCGGAAGGTAAGCTCCGAGGGAGTCGAAAATGGCGGAGTAGTAGTGGAGAGAACCGACGAAACGATCGAGAAATGAACCTCCGCGAGTGATGTCTTGTTCTACTAGGGTGAAGATTCTTGGCTTAAATGTTAGGATTAGGCTCAGCGTTTTCCAATCGGAACCGTTGAAATCGTAGAGCGAGTGTTGAAGCCAGTGCACAGCTAGGGTTTCTCCCCGCCTCAATTGCAGCATGGAAGTTTCGATTTCCCCAAATTTTTTGGCGATCGGGTAGAACTCGAAAGATATTCCCATTTTCCGAGCGAAATTCGAGAATTTCGTCCCGGTTTCGACTAGAAGTTCCATTGACGTTCCGATGGCGGTCATTCTCACTCGAGGCGGGCCTTCGACGCGAGAGGCGAGCATGTGAAATAGAGCTGGCCATTGTAGACCTTGCATGATGTCGAGATCGACGATGTGAACTCGTTCGCGGCCGTGAAAGGCCTCGAAAATTGCTTGGTTGGAAGTGAAATGCGCGAATTTGATGAAGGGAGAGACGTCGTTGAAGACCTGCAGAGCGCCATGGATGCTCTTATGGTTGATCAGAGGAAAACACATACCTAACCAAGAGTTCATGACTCTACTAGCCATCGCCTTGGCAAAATACGCAACGATTCGCTCTGCGCACGACGGTCCATAAGGAGACGCCATTTGCGCGAGCTCAAGCAGCATTCGATGGGCATCTGCCAGATTATCGACTGAGATCGCTACGGCGCACTCAAACAGGAGACCAATCAGAGTTAATCCGTTCTCATCTACCTTGCTCAATTCTTCACGACATCGAAGGCCGATGTCCCATTCATGAATCCCGTTACTGGCATCAAAACAAGGTTTCGAGCTAGTTTTCTTCCCCACTAACTCGCCCAAAAGGGAGGAATCCATTGACGAATCGAACTGCAAGGTACGGCCTACACAGGAATCCGGGGAATCATCAATGAGCTGATTGGCAATATGTTCAACCCACTCTGAAAGCTCGTCAGACTCCGTGATTGAACTCTGGTTTTCTCCCGCAGGCTTTGTAAGGAGACTGGAACTGTGAGGCTGGACAACTCTGAGGCAATTAGAGAAATCCCATTGTTCATGGGGTTGGATTGTCCCCACAGAACCATGAACAACTTCGTATCCCACTTTCATATCAGAGCAAGAACAGGAGAGAGAAAGAGACAGAAAGAGGGGAGAAGACGAAGGAGAGGGAGATTGACGAGAACACAAACTGACATTTTTAAAGCAGAGGAGCAAGAGTTCAGTGGGGGGAATTTTGAAGTTGTTTAATCAAAAAGAGAGGAAGGCCTGGCCGGCAACGGCATAGCCAAGACATTCGCAAAAGGTTAGTATGCTACCAACAAAGTTGACATGTCACTTTGATCGTGACTATTTCACTGAGCTATGTTTTGATATCAGTATTATTTATGAAGATACTAAGTTATAGTACCAGAAAATGACCTATGCAATGATATAATAGTGAAGTTCAAGTAAAATATGACCTATGCAATGATACAATAGGTTAGCACTTCTCAAGCTCCCGGTCCCGCTAGCACTATTATTTGGTTTGAACTGTAATCTACATGACTTTGTTCTTAGCATATACCCAAGACCCATTGCAGTAGTTATAAACTAATAATTCATTTATAAACAAGTTCTACTCTTCACTTCATGTTACGTGGTATTGCATACTTTCACAACCTCTATCAAGTTAATTATCACACTCTACCCTCACCATCTCATGGGTCTGACATTCTCGATCACCCATCATCGCACATCACATTAGGGTGATTGACCCTGATATTACTTGTGTAATGTTTGAACTTGTTAGCACAATATTGTGCTCTTTGTTTTTGGGCTATGCTCAAAACATGTTGTACTGATTATGGACGATAAATTCATTTATAAATTATCATCAATCTATGCCTCTAGGCTCTAAGTAATATTCTGTTATAGTACAATGTCAAAACCAACAATAAGAGCTCATCTCATCTCAACATTTTAACACTAATCTCTGTTTTACGATCATCCTTTTTCAAGTAAAAAAAACATTGGGTATTTGTTAATCAAGCAATCGCTATAAACCCATGTCACCTTTAATGCCTAGAAAGTGGTAACTAACTAATGCCATATGACATTGTCAAAAGTAAAAAAATATTTATTTTAAAAAAGAAATAAGTAACGTTGGCTAAGAGAATTCATACCCAACAAGACCAAGTCTAGTGCTTAAAATAATCAACCGCCCCGCATATCATACATGAGAAGGTTTAATTTCTAATTAAAAACATACACATGTCAACAGTCGCACCAAATAATCGTCCCATTAAACTTAGTCATACTATATAAATAAATAAATAAAACTTGATTAGTTGAATGTCACCCTACCAACTAACATGTTGCAAAACAGGCATCACACAAACTTAACCGTGCCAACCCTGCACAAAGTTTCTATAAAAATAGTTAGAACCATGAATTGTGTATCGATTGATGGGCAAGGCTGTTATCTTCAATTCCGGGAACAAGATGTGTCCGAAATAACACTAATTAAATAATAAGACGTCGAGAAACCATGACGTGCCTAAGACTCAAGACATTCAATTAGATGCATAAACAACAAACAACTGAAAACCCCATGAATAATGGTCTCATGTTGTTTCCTATTTCCCAGTCAAAAATTTAAATACAAAAAAATCATATAATTTTCTATTATTTACGTCAGTTAATAATTAAAAAAAATTGAGAAATTAAACGTCACTAATGAACCATTCAAAAGAGTGTGACATTAAATCAAATAGTAAAGACAAATGATGTGACATCACATTAGCTAACTACGCTATGACATGTGGCGATCAGACAGGGAACACGACCTCAACTGAATAATCTTTATATTAAAGTCTAATGTGCTAATAATAATCTTAAAAAATCAGAAAAATTTATTAAATAACACAACATCACATGACATTATAAAAGCATACTCTTCCCTGGAAACAGCTAACTTTAGACGTCAATTTCTAACCAGACTTAATTCATAGTGAAAAATTATAATGTTAAGTTTACTTTCTTAACATATTTTTTATTGTACACGATGATATGTCGAACAGTTATTAATACAATAAATATATAAATAATTATTTCAATTATAATTCAAGAAATATATTTTAAATCAATAAATCACAGTTCGACACGTCAACATGTACAGTAAGAATGTATACTAACAACTAAGAAGCTAAACGTAGCATTAGAGTACTACTACGTATATTTTATTCAGTAATATTTCAATAGAGTAATTCAGAATATGACACCTAAAAAGAAAATGAAAATATTTATATAATAAGAACATTTGCTTTGTATATAATAAGTGTTTTGATGAAAGATCCTACTTACGAGTCACAAGAGAATGGGGCATGCCGATCCAAAAAATGGTAATTTTCGTGGACTTTTTGAGCTTCAAGTCCTTGTGCCTCTGAATCTTGATTTAAACTCATCGTATGAAGCCTCAACAAATGTTCACTTTCAAAAATGAAACCAAAATTAGGTACTAAGATGATTAGATATAAAAAGAATTGGCGGAGTTATGAAGATTTGTTATGCTTTTGAGATACTTCTTGGTCTGGAGATGACACGTTTAAAAAGCTCCCTTGTGTATGATGTTTATTTGCGGAGATGGCCAATTTCTCCATCGTTTCTGATGATTCGGACTCCCCGTCTGCCTCGACTAAATGAAAAAATAGTAAGATTTCATTTTTTAGGAAAAAGAATACTACCTCTTGTCTATGATGAAAATGCATGAAAATTGTAAAAATGCCGAGAAAAAAGAAATAAACATTGTAGACAAATAAACGCGTTAGAAAGTTTTTGCGTACCGAAAAGCGACTTGATGGATGGTCTTCTCGATTTGGTGTTTTTCTTCTTCAGCTCAACTGCCCAGCATCAGAGAAGTTAGTAACGAGAAGTCGTGTTTTTTTTTTCCAAAACAATATTTAATCCCGAGCATTGAATAACTAGTGGTTATGAGTTGCCATGAGTTTATTTGAATAATGGAAAACGTGAATGAAGGTATTGAATTCACCAAGGAAACTCCTATCTTCTCAATTTATGATTGATTTTCCGAAGCTAAAGGGCATACTCATAGTGTGAAATGACAGAAGATAAATGCAAGTTTTACGCAAAATCAAGATGGCAGCAAAATAAATGGCATAAATCGGTACCTGTCCCAGGCATTTGATAATCATTAACTATCTCGAAATTCTTGTATGTGTAGCCAACAAAGTTAATATCCTTGGATGAGAGCATCTGAAACATTAAACGATGTAACATTAAGTGCCGACCAATATTTGATACGAAAAGGTAAGCAACTTTCAGTAGTGTGAGAAACATTTTCGTTAAGATCAGTATATTTGACGAGATACTTTTTCAAACGTGATTATCTTACCATTTCCAATACAAGATGGTGAAACAAGAATAAACTCAAGTAAATTTGCTTAAAATCAATTTACCAAAACCAAAAATATTTTGGCCTCATTTAGAATATCAAAATTCATCATAAAATCTTCCTAATAGATTTGTGTTGAAATTTTGATAATAATAATTTTAGGTTTATCTTCTTAGCATATTATCTTATTGGGCATTATAATCTATCGCGTTGTGATTAATATAGATAAATTATTTTAAATGCGTTATAATTAAAATAATTATTTATAATATTTATTGTATAAATCATAACTCAACATGTCAGTATGTACAATAAGAAAATATGTTAAGAATGTAAATCTTGCATTACTCTTTTTATAATGATACGGTTAAGCAACTTCATAAAGTATAGAAAGAAAGCAAGGCTTACTCTTCTCCAAGGACCAGTTTTTGAAGACGGGTTATTCTGGTTGTCAAGCTGCAGTCCGTAAACAAAAGCCTAGCCAGTGACTTATATAACATAAAAAAAAACAAATCATAACAAAATTTAAACTGACATCATTACCTCTTCAAACTTCTCAAAATTTTGGGTATCCAGCTCATCATTTACCTCGGGAATGAAAGCAGCTTCTATTTGATATAGCTTATGCCATTCAAGACCTTGAAACCATGGATGAGCCTGAAAGAGTAAGTAACACAAGGTAATATTTTCATGTCCAACTAACGTTACATTAATAAAGGAAATTAAAAATGGACAGACCAGACAACACCTCAATCTCAAATGCGCCTTTTGACCCTAACCTCTGGGCGACGCTGCACAGGAGCTTACTAATCAGATCTTTTGCCTCTGGAGATAAATTTGCTTCTTCGGGAAACTTCAAATGAGTCCTCCAGTTAACTATCTGCAATGGGATAACTATAACATATAAAGATGCGAGCTTATGAAAAAAAAACTGAACCTCCACGAAAAAGAGAACCGAATGAAAAAACTAAATATTCTTTTTTCCTCGCCATCTAAGAGTGCCAAAATAACTAAGCTTAAATGAATCAAATCTTTAAAGAGGGAAAATTTGGCTCTAAGCACCATTGAGGATCAATATAGACGTTCTTAAACGGGTGATTTTAAATTTTCCAAAATGTAAACCACTGCAGATCCAATTTTAAGTAATTTCTATCAATTTACAGAAAGGGAAAAAACCACACAAATCCAAAAAAACATCAAATAGTAATCAGAGTCCATGCAACTACAAAAACGAGAAGGTCAAAATGAAGGTTAGTATGGAAACAATGACTTGGTTAATGATGGAGAATATCTAGTAAAGAAAATATTTGATATCACCCAATATACATGTTCATAACAGAAAGGCAATCAGCATTTACAATTTAACATTAATTTAATATAAAAGGATCTAATGATCACTAATAGGCTCCTAGGAACTTTTAACTATTTATCAAGAAAAATAAAATCCAACAGTGACAATGAGCTACCGACCTTCCTGCAAGTTGACATGGGATCATCAGAATAAAAAGGTGGATATCCAATCAGCATTTCATACATTATAGCACCCAAGGACCACCTGAAAAAAATCAAAAGGATAGATATGGAAAAATCTTTGATAAAAATTTGGATAAAATAATCAAAATCTAAAATTTATTTCTTGTTGATTATCTTTGAAACTGAAATGATATTGTTATACTATTAAATGGAAAAAAGGGAGTCTTAACTGCGGGGAAAATGAACCACAAGCCAAATTATTCAGAGACTAAGAAAGCTTACAAGAATATTTGACAGAAAATTTTAATTAATGCTCACCAATCGCATTCCAAGCCATATCCTTTCTTCAATAGAACCTCAGGAGCTATATAGTCTGGTGTCCCAACCGTGGAATAAGCCTGAGATTCCCACAGATAGTCATTTTCTAAAAGAAATATTATGCCTCAAACGACAGAAATTGCACATGAATATTTTAAAAAAATAATTCGTTTTCACACATTCTTTATTCTAAAATTAGAGTACTATAAATCAACTCAATTCTCTTCTAAATAATCAATTAGAGAAAAAAGGAACTCTATAGAACTAACAAGCATTCTTCGATTCCTTTGCCAATGTTGTAGTTGCTCTTGCTGTGTACGGTTAGGAGCCTCAGAACGATCATCATTCTGTCCTGACCCATTGGAACTACTACCTACTGAAAAGTCATTTTCTTGAATTGTACTGCAGTCCAAGGGTTTACATAACCCAAAATCTGACAATCGTAAGTGTCCATATCTATCAAGCAGCAAGTTGTCAGGCTTGATATCCCTGTACATGAAAAAACAGGCTACTAATAATAACATGATAGTATTAAGTTACTCAACACATTCATTCTTAATTAATATATCAATAATATACCTATGAACATAATTGTGTTTATGGATGGATTCGATAGCTAAAACTGTTTCTGCAATATAAAATCTAGCTTCATCCTCAGTCAAAGTATCTTTCCTCATAAGTAAAGTCATCATATCACCACCAGGTAGATATTCCATGATAAGATAAAGATAGTCATCGTCTTGAAAAGAACAGTATAGTTTGACTATGCAGTTGCTCTCCACTTCAGCAAGCAAATTTCTCTCAGCTTTCACGTGCTCTACCTATTGAATATCAAAAGATAAGTCATAATAGTGTATAACTCTTCTTTTAAAACCATGAGGAAGACCATTGTGTGTTGACCTGGCCCCTTCGAAGCATCTCTGATTTCTTAAGCTTTTTCATTGCATATACATGACCCGTAGTCTTCTCCCTACAAACTCGAACCTACAAGTCAGCAACATTATGAAAAATTAGTTAGATAAACTACAATAAGAATGATCATAAGAATAATAAAATGTTCTTTCACAAACTGAGCATCGAATATAAGTTTATAATTTCATCTTACCAGGCTTAGAAACATGCATCTAAATAAAGCCATGCCATATTGTAATCTAAAATGAGAAACTAGTGTCGTGCCTCAAACTATTAGTGAGGTGTTTTTTATCAAAAATAGATATAACAAACAAAATATCTCTTTCTTTCATAATGAACTAAAATGTATTGCAATAATTTAGATACCACGTACAATGTGTTATTATATAGCAGGCAGCTACAACAATGCGCATAAACAAACCTCATTAAGGTAAAAATGAAAAAAGAAGCCCTGTAAAAACTTGTTCATTTTTCATTTAATAAAGTTGTAATGTTTAAAAACCCAACTTATTTTCATATACACATCTCAGTCGAATACATAGCTCAACAACAATTCTGCAGTCAAAGTATCACATGGTAAAAAGGAAGAAATGTGCACAAGGTGATTGATCCAATTGGCGTAATAACATTCTTCATTTGAACAACACTTCTAAATACCTCTCCAAAGGCACCTTTTCCAATCATTGACATTAATTCAAAATCATCCACGCCCATTTTTTGGCGTTGAAGCCTCATATATTCTGTTTCCTTCTTCTCCAAAAATTTGAGGAGATTGTTCTGATCTTCTTCGGAAACATCAGCATCAGCCAACTTCTTTTCCAAGTTATTTCGTCTACACTAACAGGAGAGAGTTATTGTGTTTTCTGCTGTGACAAATGATAAGCTATAAATTCAACAAGCTTTATGAAGAAACTATCTAGACCAGTATGGAAAAACTTATACAAAACACGCTGCAGTTTCAGTAAGAACATTCTAGATCTAGCTAATTGTTAACAGGGGGAGAAATACACTAATTATATAATTAAGTATAGGCGTGACACCATGTCCAGAGATATTTACCACATTTGCAAAATTCAGCCACAAATGCTTCGAATAAGACAGAGAGAAGTTCTAAGAGAAGTGTGAGAACGTGCAAACATTTAGCTACAACAAACTGGAAAGTCATTCCTACTCCTAAATTCCCTAGGAGAATATTAATGGACAGACAAAACTATTGCTGTCTGTGTAAAGGCCAGAGAGGAAATCAATGTATGTTGCCACATTGATTGATGGTTTTAAAACTCGGGAACAGCATTTTTTACATGTTTGGTGTAAGCTTGGATTTTTTCAGTTGTGATGAAAACAATTTTTTTCATAGTTAAGGAGAAGACAACGTAATTTGACGGCTAATAAACTGCATTTAATGCAATTTTTTTTAATTTGACTAGTTTGGAAAATAAAGTGAAACTAAGATGTGAAATATCAAATTTAGGTTTTAAGTTGCAACTGTTTGCAGCGATATTGGGGTTGTGGTTAATAGAATATAACATCCACTGATAGGGCATGGAAGTACATTTGTCAGTGAGTGAGTTGGTAGAACCTTTATTTTTCTGTCTTTTTCCTTTCTTCGGGTTCTAAAACTTTGTTATATTGCTAATAAAGGACTCATGAACTTCCTAAAACTTTTCAATGGTGAAAATATGAAAGAAAGTCCTTCATTTCAAAAACATTACCGCTCTTTCCTGTCCTGCAGGTTCTTCATTTGCTCCTTGTAGTGATTCTCAATAAACTGCTTCGCTGCTTCAGCCTTCTGTTTTGTAGCATTGGAGAGAGCTTCATCATCAGCTGACAGATTTGGGTCTTCCTTGCCTCCACCTTCAACATCTTTCCTCTTTGATAAAGTCCTCAACTTATCTCGTGGTTGAAGCTTATGATACCAACGTCCAGACTCCATTTCCCAGAATTAGATTACCCCCTCAACAGCTTTATAGCACTCTTCATTCAAAAATGCAACCGAACCAGGCAATGTGCTACCAAAACAGAATAATTCATCATTAAAGACATTTAAAAGCTCAAGCACTCGCCAGGAAAGAAGAACGCGAAATCCGCCAAGAACATATGTTCATATATATGTATAATTCTAGAAAAGATGAGAAAGCTTCAACATTGAAAAACAGAGAACGAAACCTACAAACAGAGATATCTAACAAATATTCTCCCAACTGGCAAATAATGCGTGCGAGAGAAAACGCATTTCACTAACACATCTCATAATTATGTAAAAAATCATTACTCCGAAAATGAGAATGACGATCAAATAACCGAATCGGAAGCGACCAAACATATTCAGAAACAGATAATGCCGATAACCTTGCAATGAGCTTGAGAAAAAAAGGCACGAGTCCGTAAAGTATTAACGACCCGAGGAGCTTAGAACGAATGAGAGATAGAAGAGAAAGAAAGAGAGAGAGAGGCGGAGGATGATTCTCTCCGGAATTTTCGAGAGGACTCCTTGGCTTTATCATAGGCTAGCTTACCATGAAGAACGTCCGACGAGTTGTCCGCGAAACTCTCTCTCTCTCTCTCTCTTCTCTCCATCCGACTTGTAACAAATATTATAATTTAATTGTTCCCATAAATAAGTCTTGGATTAATTATCAAATATTTATTTATAGATTAAGATTTTAATATTTAAATATAAATAAAATAAAATATATCACATGCAGCTAATATGCAAAACAAGCAAGAACCAATAATGATATATCACATGACTTCTGGATTTTTGGAATTAGCACCAGTTCATGTTACATTATGTTTTTAACTCTATTTTATTTTATATTAAAAAAATTAAAATATAATTATAAAATATATTTTTTATTATATTTAAGTCAAATTTCAAGTAATTGAGCGAGCTTATAGCTAAATTTAAAATTTATATCAGATTTTATTAGAATTTGAGTAAGATTTAACTTGATTTTAGAACTTTTTTTACTCAGGTCCACATTTCGATTTTAAGATTTTTTACTCATAAAAATCGACAACGACTCATAAATCAAAAATTTTCAAAAAAATAGAATTAAATTATATTAAAATCGACGGTTCCAGTCTGATTTACTGTTCTTGTCGAGTTTTGTCCACCCGTGATAAATTTATATTTTATTACTATTTTTTATTTGTGCATAAATTTATAGATTCAATTAATATAATAATTAAAATATTTATGAATAAAAAAATAATTTAGACAAGGAGACAGAAAAATGATGTTACAAAATTATTGAACTGATTTTATATGTTTATTTAATTTTTAATTAATTTCATGTTACAAAGAGGAGGGTATTTACGGTATTTACATAATTGTGCCCATTTGGCTGGTTCGGTTCGCGTATAAAGACGGCTAGAGCTGCGGCTGCACTGGACCAGAAAAGTCATCGCGGGGCTTTAGACTCCGACTGCGTAAGCACTGAAACACTTCTCAAGAAACGGCTTCCGTAAGATTTCCTCCTCGATCTGAAAATTGCTGAATGATTTCTTTTGAATTGTATATATGTTGATGTATTTGTGTTTTTGTGCTCAATGTGTGATTGCAGCAATGGCCAAGAGTGTGATTGGACTTTTGATTCTTGTGCCGCTTTTGGCTGTTTCGATTTGCGAAGCCGCGAAGGGGTTTCAACCTATTTCGGAGTCTCACCGATCGGCGGCTTTGGAGCTTTTCGTCAGTACTCGTGAATCTTTTGGAAGGTTATCTTTAACCCTATTTAGTTTGTGGTTGGATTCGTTCCTTTTATTTCGACGATGGTGTTAGAATCGCCAATTCAAATGTTGAATTTTACATTTTGGGTGTTGTTTTATTAAATATCAACTTATATGTATTCTTATCCACTGTTTATAATCCAATTTTGAGAACTGATCGTAGCTATTGGTTTTGGGGCCGCTATCATCATTTCTATTTCTCGCGCTGGAAATTTTGGTAATTTCAGGGTTGTAATCTCTGTGCATAGCTGTCAGTTGTGAGGCCATAGCTCTTGTTTCAATTATTCACTCAATACTTGAAGTCAGTATTTTGTTTTGCTACTGATGTTAAAGGAGATTTAGCTTTTTTGTTAAGTCTTGTTCTAAGCTTTGAACTTAATTATCTGTAAAGTTTGGTGCTTTTAATGCGTGTCCAGTTCAGCCATAGAGTTGCCGGTTTCAATTGTATTGCTGCTGAAGAGTATGTAATATTTGGTGTGTTTTTTTTCTTCTTCTCTGGAATCAGTTTAGAGGATACATACAAGGCCTTCAGATCATTTGAAATTCTGGGAATCGACAAAGGAACTGATGTAAACGTTGCCTCTTGCAAGTCTGTATCAGAAGTTCTTGTCGCGTCTGCAGTTCTTAAGGATTTGTTTTATGCTTCAAAAGTTAACAGTATAATCAAGTGTGGGATCAGTAAGGAGGTTTATGAGGTAATCTAATGTTCTCAGTTCTGATGAGTTTTACATGGTTTTACTTTATTATGTCTTGACTAATACACTTTTTCTCTTGCATAAAGGGCTTATCTTTAAGACTCAAAGCTGCATTAGTTGATGCTAGATCTTTGCATGACTACTACTATGCAATTGGAAGTATGAGACTTATCAAGGTAAGTCATTCATAAATGTGACTAATTTTCAAATTCAAGACTAATTATTTTTTTTTCAAGTGGTCTGCAGTCGATTTAGAATTTGTTCAATCTTTTTTTAGAAATTATCCTATGATTACTTTTTTTCTTTACATTTGTTTGATTCAGTTTGTAGGAAACATGTAGAGGTTTTACATGTAGGAAACATGTAGAGGTTTTACATTTTTGTTATATAGTATATAGTATGTTATTTGTTTCATGACTTTTGCTACGGTTTTCTTTTTCTGATTTTCCTAGTTATTATGTTGGAAAGGCTCGCTGACAAATATTTTCGTTTTCACTATTTTCCAGCTGCTACTTCACATTCCATTTCTTCTTCTGAACTTTTATGTTGACTCCATGCAGGATCAAAGCTCTGAGGTTGACATACTGCTTGGTGATGCAGAAGCTACATTCCAGTCTATTAAGGTTTGTAATTGAGGCGCTTGGACTTTTTATGGGATAATATGGTCTAATTTTTTATTCTTCATTCAATGAACAATTTAGTTTTACCACAAGTGTTTTTCAAGATCTGTGGTTCAGTTCATCTTGATGTTTGGAATCTTATTTTGACATCTGAAAGTTCACAGTACTTGCAAGGTGAAAAAAATGCACTGGATAAACTTCTAAAACGATTTTTCACATTATTTTCAGGCTTTGGGCCAAAGCGATGGAAGATGGCGCTTTAGCACGAGTAATCCAGAGTCTAGTAGATATGCTGCAGGTGATAACACAAAAGTATTTTTATGCTTGTTTATATGTGAAACTGAAATGGTATGGAAATGACTGGTTATGTTTGTGTTTTGGTTATTGAAAAATTTAAAGTATGATCAATTAACTTAGCATTGACATACCAAAACAAACTCGCATTTCCTTATTTGAGATCTGGCTAATTATTAGGAAACTTGACAACTTCTTCTGGCTTGTGCAGTTTTTATTGACATCTTTAATACTTATCATTATTTTTTTACTAAATAGCAAATAGAATATTAAGCTGACTCTGATGCCATGTTCAGTTACTATATACATTATAGGAAGACTTCTTTCAACTTCTTTTCTTTATTTTTTCCTCTCTCTTTTTTGCAATGGATGCAGTATAAATTCTATTGCAATGTAAAATTGTTCTACTAAGAGTTTGTCAACAATGTGAGTCTTGCAGGATTAGCACTTGAAGCTCTTGCTGGAGTTATATCATTGGCATCTACTGATATTGATCAAAATTTGGTAATAAAGGTTTCAAATAATTGCTATGAGGAAATCTTAATGCACTACAGTATCAGTTTAATGATGCGGATTCTTATGAGATAAAATATTTGTATTTATCACCATCATATAGACCAACTGAGCTAAGAATATTTACCATGAAGGTTCGTAGCCCTCAAATGCAATATTGAATTTGATTGACATGTGGATGATTATGGAACTGAGGGTATAATGAATTTGAGATATCAATATATGCGCAGAAAATTAAAAAAAAATTGAATTTTTTTGGATAAGTTATTTGTATGTATCACCTTCATTATGAACCAACTGCAGCTGGGAATGTTTACTATGAAGTTCATAATATAGAGTACTTGCACATATTTGAGTTACATGTGCATGATCATCAAATTGAGAGTATAGTGAATTTGATATGTCAGTGTATGATTTCAAAATAACAAATAATTACTTCCCTGGAGAATTGAGTTTTGCTGCACTAACCATCTTGTTGATGATTGTTCTTTTGACATTAGTTGTGTTTTTGTTTATTTGGGCAGATTGGGACTTTGAAAAATGACATATTGAAACTATTTGACAGCATTGAGAAATATGGTGGGTTTAGCTTTATCACTTAATGCTGGTAAATTTGTGATTATTATTTTGTCATCAGATGGGGAGATCAGTGGTGCCATTACTCTGGTACTTCCTCATATGTATATTTTTGGTCTATATTGATATATATTTTGTTCTGGTAAGCTGCTTGCAAGTAAAATGGTTGGAATCTCTCAAGTATTTTTGGATACCTGTTCATTTCTCTCGCAAGAACATATTCTCATTTAGAAATTCAAGCTGTGTGTAAGTGATAACCCCTTGAGTTAGAATCATTGCACTATCTTGTATTTTAGTCGCATGTCTTCTGCCTATAGCGTGTTCCTTATTGGGACACTCTCATATTCATTCATATGCTGGTTGATGATCAGTTGAAGCTTTCTATTGCTCCTTCCCCCCCTTTCTGAACTACAGTTTGTGTGCCAAAGAAAAACTACAGTTTGTGTACAAAAGAAAACTTAAAACAAAATTGAAGCAGGTTGTGTTCTGTAGGAATGTGTTATAATTTGAAATTATTTCCCCAGAGGGATGGCGATAACAGGGAATAGGTTTTTTTCTGCTAGAAAGAAAATGTATTATAGTCAGAAGAGTCACGTGGAATTGAATAGGATAGCACTTTTGCTGAAGTTTTGCGAAAAGAAATGATATCATACTGAACTATGGTTGGTTTGCAAAAAGAAATGATATCATACTGAACAATGGTTGGTTTGCAAAAAGAAATGATATCAGACCGAACTATGGTGGACATCTTTATTAAAAGGGAAATTAATGCTCTATGCAAATGCTGAATTGTTAACGAAAATATAACTGTATTCAGCCCTTTATTATGCAGTATTTTCAACAGTGTCTTACTAATACTTACTGAACAATTCCTTAATAGTTCTCTCTGTGGTATTAGATTGATATGCACAATGGAAAAAAATGATTTGTAGATTTTGATTTGCACATGTTTTCCCATATATATGTATGTTATATATAAATATACATTTCTACCTGATTTAAATCTCCGTCAATTTGCCTCAGTCAGTAACTTATTTAACCATTTTCTTTCACCTATAGATGATGGAGCCTTTTACTTTGATGATAAAGATCAGGGTCCTTTGACAACTACTTCTTCTGTAGTTCGAGGGTTGGCAGCAGTTTCTGCTGTAAACTTGGGAAGCTTAAATGTAAGTGGTAGCCTTCTGAATGATACGTAGTCTAGAGTGTTATTTTCTCTTGTAATAATTTAGTTTTGAATTTTCAGCTTCCGGAAGACCATATTGTGGGTCTAGCTAATTTTTTTCTGGGCATTGGAATTCCTGGTGATGCCAAGGACTTCTTTAACCAATTAGACTCTTTAGCTTTCTTTGAAAATAACAGGCAAGCTTTTTAGTTGATAGCATTATGTTTCTAGTCATTTTGAATTTTAATTATTCTAACACTTGCATGGTGATTCCTTTTCATGAATATTTCTTTATTAGTTATCCACAGTCTAATCTGAATACTTCTCTATGATACTTTTTCACTCAGCATTTTTTTTTAAGCTTCTGTCCTAAATTAGTTAATTTTCCTTATCATGATTTTTAAATGCCACAGGCTCACCATCCCATTGATTTTGTATCTTCCAGTTACGGTGTTGTCTCTGACTAAGAAAGACCAGCTTAAGGTAACTTAATGAAAAAAAAATCTCAGGCTAGCAAGCAATTAGCCCGTCAGCAGTCTATTTTCAACAAAGTTTGCTTCTATGCATTTTTTCGAAGTCTGTCTGGTGATTGATGGAATTTGGTTCCTTTTTAAAGTTTTCTAATTCTTGCTTAAAATTGATCAGGTTAGAGTCAGTACTGTTCTTGCTTCAGAACTGCCTTCTCTGTCAGTTAAATTAGTTCGTGCTATTGCATCTGGCTCAAAAAATTCTCCCATCATTGAAAACCAGGTCAGGGACCCACCACAACTTCCCTTTTTCCTTCTATGAACCTTTGTTGGTTTCTAAATTCTCTTTGAACTGTAATGTCTTTATTGTATAGGAACTGAAATTTGATTCTTCAAGTGGTGATTATCTTTTCGAATCTTTGAGTGAGAATTTTGATGTTGGACATTACATGTTTACTTTTGAGGTAGGTATTTACAAATTCCATGTTCTTGACATCTTAAACTTAAAATTCATAATGTGAAATGTTATTTCCTCTAGAGCATTCTCCATGATTCTGCAAACAAAGCTATTTATACAACCGGAGGCCTGCGTCAAGTACCAATTACTTTTACAGGAGCAATCACAATTGACAATGCAGAAACTGCAATATTTGATGGTGATCTTGGGAATATTGAAACTCA
Source organism: Begonia fuchsioides (assembly GCA_003255005.1). NCBI lineage: Eukaryota > Viridiplantae > Streptophyta > Magnoliopsida > Cucurbitales > Begoniaceae > Begonia > Begonia fuchsioides. The sequence goes on along the minus strand of QAOC01012068.1, from coordinate 337,251 downwards.
GAAGAAGTATGCTGCTTTCATATTCTTTCATATTGATGTTGTTGAATGATCAATGCTTTTATTAACAACTCACGTATCAGTTTAAAAAGCCATGATCATTTTTGGTTGCTTTTTATTTAATTTAATGGGTTTTATTTCCTTCAATGTGCCTATGTTTAGGCTAGAACTTACAGGGGCGAATGCTGTGTCACTTTCAGCAAACCACCTCCAAAAGATGCGTCTATCTTTTCAGCTTGCCACTCCTCATGGGCATATTTTTAGGCCGCATCAGGTTTGTATGCGCATCTGTATTTTATATGTTCTGTTCACATACTAAATGATGATTTTTCTTCTTCAGGCGTTTCTTAAATTAAGTCATGAGAGTGGCACCGAACATGTCTTTGTGGTTGGAAGTTCTGGCAAACAGTTCGAGATATTCCTAGTAAAGTTTTAGCTCACTTATATTGATATTTGCTGCTCATTCTTCAAAATTAGACAACATTATATTGTTTGTGACGTGAACAGGGGCAATCTCATTTTAAATACCTTTTTTTATTGTCAGCTGAAGCATAACTTGATTTTAGGTCTTAATTTATGAGTACAACTTTGAACATTAAAAGATGGCACTGGCAAAAGAAAAAAGGGGATATGTTCTTATGTTTCAACTGGGTTTAATTGATAGTTTAAGCAAATTGAAACATTAAGTGTGACACTTTGAAGATGAATATCAAACTTTACACTAATTTCCGATCTTTGCAGGATTTTCTTGGACTGTTAGAGAAATTTTTCTATCTTTCCGGTCGATATGACATTCAATTAACAGTTGGCGATTCTGTCATGGTGAGCTCAAATTGGAAAGACTGTTCTTTCTATTGTTTATCTTAAAACTCTAACCAAACTTTTTCTGCTTTTAACCAGGAGAATTCTTTCTTCCGCAACATTGGTTACATCGACCTGGATCTGCCTGAGGCTCCTGAGAAGGCACTTCGCCCTCCCCCACAGCCCGTTGATCCTTATTCACGATATGTGCCAAAGGCTGAGATATCTCACATATTTAGGACCCCAGATAAACGCCCACCCAAGGAGCTCTCTCTTGTTTTCTTGGGTCTGACTATTTTTCCGTTCGTTGGATTTTTAGTCGGGGTGAGTTGAATAAGTTATTACGACATTCTTGGTCTATTGCGATATTAAATTTTTTGTAGATCCATTTATCGGATTGACATTCGTTCATTTTATGTTTTTCTTTCATAGCTTTTGTGCTTGGGAGTAAACTTGAAGAACTTCCCAGCTTCATTGGCGCCTGCCACTTTTGCGCTTCTTTTCGAGTGTGCTGTTGGAGCTGTTCTTTTGCTTTTCGTGTTCTTCTGGTTGAAGGTTTGTCTCTCTTTAGTTTTCCCGCTTTCTAAAAAAAATCATTTCGATGGAATGTTTCCAAGCTTTGCAAATCGATTTATTTCTTCATTGTTTTTGGCAGTTGGATTTGTTTACGACCTTGAGAATACTGGGTGTGTTGGGAATCTTGTTGATTTTCTTCGGGCACCGGAATCTTTCCCATCTGGCTTCATCGGCATCTGCTAAGGTGAAATCCGCCTGAGACATAGGCTGAGAGTTTTGAAACATTGAGAGTGCGAACTTCCCCGTTGAAAGGGCGATGTAATGGGTGAGATTTTGAAGCTTTTGATTTAAATTTGTCGGAATCTTGTTTTTTTCGGTCATGTTTTTCGATCTATTTAGGCGATTAGATTTACAAAGGGGAATCGTCTTTCTTTTATTTATAATTAACCGGTCATTAGAGAACTTACAGATTGTAGTGTCTTATTTTCTTCCTTAATCTTAAATCCCCGTCTTTACTGGATTTGATCTGCTCAATTTCTGGTTAAAGTGTGCAATTTGATGTATATTTTAGTTCTAGTTACACTTCAACTTTACGTCAAATTGGAACTAAATCCAAAGCCACGGTCCGAACATAAACTGCTGAAATTCCGATCAATTTCGATCAAAGTTCACATATGGATAGCATGTTTGGGTTCGATTTTGGTTTTCAAAATTGAATGACCGACCTGAATGGTCTTTTCGGATCGGGTAGTCGGTTCTATCCGACCCGAGTTCAAGTTCACAACTATTTTGAAAAAATAAAAAACCAAACCGGATCAATCCAAGTGGTTGATTTGGGTGTGTTGGTTGGGTGAACTACTCCAATTGCAATTGTCCTCTCAATGGTTTATATGAATAATACTAGTCTTTTTTAATTATTCAAAAAAAGACTAGTATTATTCATAAATAAATATTTATTTTAATTATAATAAATTAAATATATTTTTATTAGATAAATCACAAATTAACATGTCACTGTGTACAATAAAAACAATAAACATAGTATTACTCGATTTATATTGTTAGTTGCAAATGAGTGTTAGGGTTGAGCCGACATTTGTTGGTAGGGATGGATGGTTGGTTAAAAAAACTTTTCAAAAACACTAAATCAAATTGAAACATACTCAAAACATGACCCGACTTATTGTTCGGGTCAGCCAATTATTCAACTCGTTTTGCGAGCCCCAAAGCTTTGACTACAATTCTCTTTATTCTCATTTTATATCGCTAATCCTTTGGTAGGCTTAACCTAAGCTATTCTCCTTCTAGAACCCATCCAAGACTTTTAAAAGTCCAGCTAATAATACAAATTCAACCCGTGTCTTGCACACACGGAACAAATTCTCCTCTCTCTAGGCATATTATAGTTCCATTTTTTAGGGTTTTCGAGTTCGTGTCTTTCGAGTTAAGAAAATGACTCTTTAGGAACACCCTTTTGGAACCCAATTTATATTTGTGAAATACTTCGATACCCATTTGATAGATGCTTTGATTATATGAAATATTCAATTCTGTTGGTACAATATCGTCAGTTTTAGCCTATAATCTTATTTGTTTTCGTGAAATACGTGAAACATGTTATGGCCTGTAATCTTATTTATGAATCATATTGAGTCTTCACTTCTTGTCAATGCGAGAATAGATTCTACCTTGTCATCTCAAGGCTAGTGATCACAAATTCTTATAAGGTAAAAATTATAATTGAAATAAAATAATTTATACAAATAGAGAAAAATTAAATATTTTTATTTAATAATTTATTGTTTTTTAAAAAATTCAAGTCTCCTAAATTTGAAAAACAATAGTGCGTTGAATTTTGTGTGCGTGAATTAAGCCTTGGGGCTGAAGGCAAGCAAATTGGCTAGTTCGAATATTCCTTCTTTTCAACGGCTTCTAGAAGGTCTTGAAACACGTAATCAAATTTTCCCCTCCATCATCGCATACATCACTTCTCACCAGTACTTCTCGTCGTTTCTCTCAGCCGTCCATTCAGATGACGACACGTCAGTAGATGTACACGCTTTCTAATTACTTTTGTTGGCTCCATGCTGCGTCGTCGCATCCTATTCTCGCCCAATCTCTATATAAAATCCCAAAATTAGTTTTCTTTGGAATGGGCTTTTGCGTTCGTTTTGCCATGATCGATGATAGCGAGTCACAGAGCTACGGCGAACTGCGGCGATTTGACGATCGGAGTCTGAGAGTAGTTTCGGTGCTCGGTCGTGGAGCCAAGGGCGTGGTGTTTCTTGCTCGGAATGAAGAGAACGGTGGGTGGGTTGCTTTGAAAATCATTTCTAGGGCTTTGATTGAGAAGAAGGGGAAATCTCTCAGTGGCGATGTAGCGGAGTACAGGAGAGTCTGCTTTGAACGAGACGTTCTCCGGCAGTTCCAGCATCCTCTTTTGCCGAGATTGCGTGGAATTTACGAGACTGAGAATGTTGTGGGTTATGCCATGGATTATTGCCCGGGCCGTAATCTGAACTGCCTGAGAAAAATGCAGACGGAGAAGATGTTCTCCGATGATGTCATCAGGTAATTTCTATGCTCCATCTGATTAATGTTGTTGCAATCAGTGATTGTATTGAATCTTAGTTTTGTTTGTTTGGCTATAGGTTTTACGCAGCTGAATTAGTGATGGCATTAGAGTATGTTCACAGTTTAGGAATTGTATACAGAGATCTGAAGCCAGAAAACATAATGATCCAAGATACTGGCCATATAATGCTCGTAGATTTCGACCTCTCCACAAGCCTTTCTCCCAAGACTCCCAAGCCTTCTCCGAGGCAAAAAGTTTTGTCCACTTCTAAATCCGTCAAGAAGAAGCGATTCTTTTCCTTCGGCCGGCTATTCAACTCCGGCATTTCACCGGAAAGTTCGGAAACTCCTTCTGCTCCTTCTTCCCGTCATTGTAAACTCAGCGGTGAGTCTACCGACAATAAATCAAACTCCACCGACAAATCAAACTCCACTGAAAAATCCAACTCGACGGACAAATCGAACTCCTTTGTCGGAACGGAGGAGTACGTGGCTCCGGAGATCGTTTCCGGGCACGGCCACGATTTCGCCGTAGACTGGTGGTCCATGGGAGTCGTACTGTACGAGATGTTATATGGAACTACGCCTTTCAGAGGATCCAACAGGAAGGAGACGTTCTACAGGATTTTGACCAAGTCGCCGGAGCTGACTGGCGAACCGACGCCGTTGAGAGACCTAATCAGAAAATTACTGGTCAAAGACCCGGACGACAGAATTGACCTTCTTGAAATCAAGGGACACAATTTTTTCAGCGGGGTAGACTGGGACTCTGTATATCAAATCTCACGGCCACCATTCATCCCCGAAGACGAGATCAGTAGCTTTGATTACGCGAACAAAAAAGTAGACGTGGAGGTTATTGTCCAAGAAATATTCGGCCATAAGGAGGCAGGGGAGGTTGGCTGCAATAATGAAAAACAACATGGCACACCATTGGTGCCTGCGGATCCACATCCAAATAGCCATAATCACAATCATGATCATGGTGAACTACCAGAAACTCAAACATTTTATGATTTCTAACAATTCTTTCCTTCCAATTTTCTCCAACCGAACCGAGAACATTGGCTGGAGGAGGTACGAGATTATTAGATTATCCAATTCTTTTGTATAGCAATTTTCAATTAGTTAGTTTCTATCTGGAAAGCTTGTTCGTTGAAACATCAATTGGGTTATCTATATGAGTTTTGGTACGAGGAATTATTCCTACAACTTGAAATTAATGGCCAATTCGGCAATGACACTTCAATTCACAAAAGAAAATATCAACTAGACATGAAAGAGGATCACAGGTTTGTTGGTGGGGCAAGCGGTCCAAGGCCTCTGAAAGCTGTGCAGCTAATTGTACAGCGAGAGATGAATGGGCATCTGCGTCTCATCTCGAAGCAGCAAATCCAGGTCATTCTGAGCTGTTTCCATAAATGATGCTTTTTTCTACAATCTTACATTCAATGCTCTTTGGAAATCTAATTAAAATTAACTGCACGAATGAATTAGATTACGCTATATCAACAAATTCGATGGTGCTTGATGAAACTCACTCTTTATGTTTGGATCTGAAGTTAATGTTCGTCTTTTTCTCTCTTTTTTGCTCCAAAAAGATGGTAAATTTAGACTCCAAAAAGCTTGCTGGGTGGTTCTCATGGAGGGCAACCCTACAGAGAAAGTTAGATGGTGATGACTCATTTAATACAATTCTTTAAATGCTACAGCTCTATGTTTTTATTGCCTTCGCAAATGCAATAGCATCATTATTACCCTTCATTACTTTTGTCTATTTCTTACTTTACAAATATTGAATTACGTGATTTATTTTAATTATTAGATTAATATTATAATTTTGAAAAAGCCCAATGGGCCAAAAGCTTAGCACAATGGAGCCCAAGCCCATAATTTGCACTTGGGATTTGGGAATAGGTTTCACATGTATGTATTGTTGGGTTTGTATTATAAGAGAAGTAACTCAAGCAAAAGAAGAGAAAGTTTAGGTTTAATTTTATTGTTAAAGTACATTTGATATTGTAAATTATAAGAAATTAATATATTTATCATATTAATTACTATTAAACATATAAGAGCGTATCCTAATAATATACAATAATATGGTAACGTGTTACTTCAAACTTTGAAATAAGTAGCCCCGCTCCTGCGTGAGGGTGGCTAACCTCCACCTAGGGGGTGGATCCCCGCCCCTCCCGCACACTAATGCGGGGGCTGAATCATGAGGTGTACATCTTGGTCCACTTCCAATTGGCTCCTTGTTCGAAGCTTTTTAAAGTTCGAAGCTTTTTCAACTTATGTATTCAAAGTTATGTGTTTTCTTGACATTTTACCCAATGTTCGAATTAGAACACATCATGGAATGTAATTCTAATTTCGATCGAAGTAGAGCTTTGATTTGTTCGTCCATTGAATCTATTCTCAAGCAACACCCTTTCCTCTTATTCTCTCCGAGTTCGAGAGGATCCATTTGACGACTTTACAAGTTGGTTAACTAAGGAAAAAAATGAATAATGTTAATTTTATCTATTTGTCATACTCTCTTAATTTATCTTCCAACGTGTCGAGTGTAATTAAAGTATTTTTAATGTGTTGTAATTAAAATAATTATTTATAATATTTATTGCAATAATCAGAACTTGACCCGTTAAAATGTAAATTAAAGATAAGATTTCCTAAAACGTGACACACAAAAAATATTTCATATAATGTTGCATTCCTTAACTCGAATCTTAACATTGCATGTGTGTGAGAAATAAATATTTAGTATGCTTGATGTACTCTCTTAAAAATGATACTTAGGGTTTCGATAAATGTACGTGTCTCGTGGCACATGTGACACCGTATATGTTAATTAAAAATGAAGCATTTAATTTGGTCAACGTGAATTGAATATTTTCAGTCCAATTGCACGTAGTTTTAGGAGAAAATTGAGTTCAAATCCAACTACCAAAAGCAGGCTAAGAATTCTGCGTGCATTTTCCATTTCCCACCTTTTATTTTATTATTATTATATTATATTATTTATTTCAAAGGTTTGATTTCTTTTCTTAATTTTCTATTTTTAGAGGTAAAAATGCTTTTAAAATAAAACCATAATTAATCCTTGAAATCTCAATATAATAAATTGAATTATTTTAAATATTTCATCATTTTTCTTACTCTCACAAAAATGGAAAAACATATTATTTAATTTATCAAATCGCAACGTTTTTCAACCTTTTATCGTGAGTTAATGAATTTTATTGACTAAATTGCCAAGATTGTTTAAAAGGAATAAAAACACACACTAACAATTATGGTAAAATTAATTGCACTTATTAATGATTTTAAAATTTGAACTATTTGATATGACTACATGTATCTTTATAAGAGTAATTTTAAAATTATCATATTGTCATATTTCTTAATATACTGCTGCGTTATTAGATTAATATCAAATATATTTAATAAATAAAAATAAAAATTAATTATTATTTAAATTAATTTAATCAGTCTGATATATATTTAAAAATAGAAAAATAGAAGAATTACGTAAAAATGAAAAAATTAATGAGAGAATATTTCACTATATTTAATTTGAAATATTTTAAAGGACTAAAATTATAATTGGGAAAATAAAATTATATATTTAGAAACTCGAGTCAACAAAAGGAGGAGGTTGAGGACTCAAAGGCTCGTGTAGAGTGCAGACAACCTAACAGCAATATCGAACAAGTACACGTGGAAGAATCTTATTAGCCAATAGCATGCAGCGTCAGCCTTAAAAGCTTAGGTTAACTCGGTGCCTCTTCGTCGCCCTCGCCTCTGCAAAACTTTTGCCTCCCATGGCGTCTTTTTCCCATTCTTTTGCTCTCATTTTAGCCGTTGGGTTACTGTCTGCACCGTCGTATGTCGCCGCTGCAACCACCTGTTCGTCGGAGAAGTTCGCCGGAAGGCTCTTCTCCCACTGTGAAGATCTTCCTTATCTCAGCGCTCAACTCCACTGGACCTACGACGAGTCCAACTCTTCGCTTTCGATCGCCTTCGTCGCTCCTCCGGCGAAATCTGACGGCTGGGTTGCCTGGGCTATAAATCCGACGATGACCGGAATGGTTGGATCGCAAGCCCTGATCGCCTCCAAATCTAACGGCTCCGTCATTGTACGGACGTTCAATATAAGCTCGTACAGGTCAATTGCTCCGGCGAAGCTCTCGTTCGACGTTTGGAACTTAAGCGCCACTCACTCTGACGGAAAGTACACGATCTTCGCGACGGTTAAGGTTCCGGCGACGGCGCAGTCGGTGAACCAGGTCTGGCAGGTGGGTCCGGGACTGAACGAGACAAACGGCTGGCTCTTGCCCCACGCTTTCGAACCCGATAACCTGAAATCCACCGGCGTTTTGAGGCTGACCGCCGTGGGATCTCCGTCCTCCGCCCCTTCTCCGTCTCCGAGCACAGGCTCTCCTCCGTCCAGTGGCGGCGGTCGGATGAGCGAGACAAGCGGTGGATTACGTATGGGAGCGTATCTGCTTCTTGCAGCTGTCTGGTTACTTTGCAATTTGAGTTGATTTCCTCCATTAAAGCCTCTGTCTTTTTCTCTCCTCTCTTTCCTTACCAGTTTTGAGGCTATGTACTCGACAGCTATTCCACTCATTTTTCTCTGTATTTTACGACTAGAAATATTTTCTCCTCTAACTTTATATTCCTTATAATTTAGGGTTATATTAATAATAAATACCCCTTAATTAATAAAAAAAAATTCCTTTACTTACTCATAAAATTCGGGTCTTCAAATCCCACATCATTGATGACCGAGATTATGGACAATAACTCGAGTCTTATTCTCGACCATTGCAACTCGTTTCAGGGTCAACTTATTAACAAAGTTACGCATGATCCAACTCAAAATAGGTAATATTATGTTCGAGTCTAAAATATACGTGATATGACTCAATATTATGGGAGTCTAGACTCCATGATGTCATGTCGAGCCATGGAAATTAAAAAATAATAATTATTTTTTATTGTTTTATAATTATTCGTTCAACTAGAGTTGAATAATTGGAATAAAGTTCCAAAAATGAAGGGGGGACAGCGGCACAAGGGCATCAAACAACAAAGGATGAAATGGACAATTCCAACTTGTTTTTTTGCATAAACAAACAAACAATAATGGAAATGTTATTTTTCAAATTGAAAAAGATGATAGATTCCCAATTTCTTACAAAACTCTTAGAAAAGTAATCATTAGTACCATATTTATTTAATGTTAGGGGGATTTTCCTTTTCACTTAGGGAAACAATTTCAATTTCAGTTAAAGTCGATACTTAAATTGTCCGGCATTTATCGTTTAAGGCTTTATACATCCAAAACACATCGTAAGGTTCGGATTTAACCCTCGTTCAAGGTTTGGGTTTCAAATTTGACATTTTCATTTACTACGTATGATACGCTACAAATATTCGTTTATTCGCCACGGAAACTATATATTATAAGTAGCCTATATCATGTGTGACCACCCCAACATCATCACTAGTCCACTTAAATCACAATTTTGTACCACCATTAAACATGTGATCTTCACACCTTATTTTATTGAACAATAAGTTATTTTTTAATTGTTAAATTTCAAAATTGAATAAATATAGTTCATAGAAAACATTTAAATGAATAAATAAATAAAAATTCAGTAGTAAAGTAATTAAAAAAAGAGTAATAAAATTGTTTAGACTAAATATTTATTGAAAATTCTAAATATTATTATATTAGTTGTAAATTTCGCCCAACTGGATTTTGTCAATGAGTGGACCGCTTCTCAAATAGCATGAACTAGACTAGTTGCTCAACATGGCACCATATATAGTGTCACATCATTAATGACGTCATCACGTGAAATCATACGTCATCAAACACGGGTTGTTAAAGTTTCGAGAAAATAGACGAACAAATACTTGAATTTAAAAAAAAAAACTCATTTTAAAGCTTCTTCAACGTTTGAATGAGAGCCAATGCGTATGGTACAGACGGGCGAATGAAGATGAGTGCGTGCAGTACGAGCATCCGAAAGAGAATGAGTACGCTAGATCGATTTGATTTTTTAAAACTCAGGTATTTTATTATTTATTTTTTTAAAACTTAGATCTAAAATTAATTTTTAATTATGGGGTTACTTTCCCAAATTTTGAAATTATAACAAGTCCACGCTCAAAATGATGGATCTAAGTTGAAGAACCCCGACCACGCATGTTTTTAGGTCACATTACACTTTTGTTGCCTATTTAATGATGACTTTCTTAATTCATGGAATTAGAAATTAAGTTACATTTATTTTGTTAATGTACTTTCTATTCTTAACTATTGATTTATCAAATAATAATTTATTTAATTGTTGTAGCAACAAATTTATTTAATTTGTAATATTATTTGTTTTGAACATTGCATGACATGTCACATAAAATATGTCCGAGATAATTAATAAATTAAAAACTAAAAATACCAATATTGATTTGTGCAATTAATTTTATAAATTACCATAATTATTATAAATTGCAATGCTCAATATTTTTTAATTAATTAAATAGTTGTAAGAGTATGATAAGAATTTAGCATAAGAATATAAATCTAGCATTAATGAATAAATTATAAAAAATATTATAAATATTACGTTATATATAATATATTTAAAATTTAGTAAAGATAAATTGAATAAATTAAATTTAAAATAATTAAAATGATTATTTTATTAGTTTGTTAATTATTTATTCGTATACTGCAAATGGGAAGCGTGTGATCAATTCTTAACCACCACCCATATCGAAATTGCAGCAATCATCTTCAGCCACGTTACAACTACCGTTGAAAGAAGATGACATGTCGATATTTTATTGGCTGGAGCTGCATATTTACCTTAACTACGCTACGCATCACCTACATGTAATTCTCTCTCTCTCTCTCCTCTCCCTTGCTAAAAATACTTTCTCTCTCTAAAAAATACTCTCCGCACTCTTTTTTTAGTGTTTCGAGCTTTTGCTTAAAGCGGATCGATTCTTCTCTCACCCGACTCGTTGTTTTCTTCAATGGCGGCCTCTTCTCCGGTTTCTCTGGTGTTTTTTGGAGCTTTTTATCTTCTGGGCTCTGCTGATTTCGCCGGTTAAGTCGTCGACATGCACCACCCAGTCGTTCACCGGCAACGTAGTTTACTCCGACTGCCTGGACCTGCCTGTGCTCACCTCATACCTCCACTGGTCCTACAATTCCTCCAATTCTTCTCTCTCCATCGCCTTCGTGGCTACTCCGGCGAAGTCCTCCGGTTGGGTCGCTTGGGCCATTAACCCCACCGCAACTGGGATGGTCGGAGCGCAGGCCTTGGTCGCCTACGAATCCGGCGGTTCTGTCACTGTCAACACGTATAACGTCGCTTCCTACAGATCGGTTGTTCAGGCGAAACTATTGTTTGATGTATCGGACATGAGGGCTGAGAGCTCCGGTGGAGTTATGAGAATTTTCGCTAAAGTGAAGGTCCCGGAAGGGGCGAAGACGGTGAACCAGATCTGGCAAGTTGGACCCTCCGTCTCCGGCGTTAATCTCGGAGTACACGACTTCTTATCGGCTAATCTTGCCTCTAAAGGAACTTTAAGCTTAACCGGAGGGGGTTCTTCTAATGACATTTTTCTTTTTCTGCTCGTGGGTTTTGTCGATTGTTAATATTATACACGTCTTTCATACTGCCACTGTGTCAATGGAATTAGCGATATTCTTCTAACAGCCAAGAAATCCACCATTTGACTGCTTTTTTATACATGTATTTGCAGTTTAGCTTCATCTATTAATACCATTTGTCAATCTTCTATCCGGGTTTCTTGTGTAGGGAGAAATCGACTGCTAAATAGTCGACAATTCGATGTGATTCAATTTCTATTTAAGTCAAACTTGCATATCCACGTTGATAATCTCGTTAGATTTGGACGACCAAACCTCGTGCTGTCCTAGTGTGAGAATTGTTACCCCCAATGTTGGGATAGCTCCTTGGGATATCAGGTAAAAGTCTTCTATCTCTGGGCCGCTGAGTCACCGTGATTTAATCCCCTCACAAATTGTCTGGTCGGAATGTAAGGGCCTTGGGGTGACAAAATTTTGCTTTTTTTTTTGGGGGGGTACAAGGAGATTAAAAGTGAATACTTAGAGCTAAAAGAATAAATAAATGTATAAAAAGAAAATGTGAGAAGGCTTGTTAGGTGCGTTCTCATTATCTATTTGCAAATTATAAATAAAAAATTGATAAATAAACACGAATTTGCGACTATTGACGAAAATAGTTTTCAAAAAATGAAGAAAAAGGACCACATTTGCTAAGACAAGGCTCAGAAGTAAAATGCTGTATGGAATGCTTCCCTAGTATATTGGAATTTGGTAGATTTCTAGCCGTTCGATGAGAAAAGAAATACTATGGCATGTAAAGATTATAAAAGAAATTGATACCGACACATGATGATCATCGGCCACAGCAAGCGATATTGAGGTAGCCTTGGTTGGATGAGGCCGCTACGTCTGTCAGGAGCACTCGATTTCCAGACAAGTCGGTCTTGTTTGATTTGGCATTTAGGGTTTTCCGGCTGACATTATTGTATATCTCTCTGATGACGAGTTCGAAAGCTGTTTGGACATTGGTAGAATTGAGAGCTGATGTTTCCATAAAGAATAAGCCTTCTTCTTCAGCAAAGGTCTTGCCTTCCTCCACACTAACATCTCTGATATTCTCCAAATCACACTTGTTTCCCACCAGCATTTTTGCCACTGTGCTGTCGCAATGGACTGCAAGGTAGTAACATGAAAATTAATGTCTTGAATTTAGAGTTTTAGCAACAGTGGGGTGGCAGAGAAAGTTTTGAAAACAACTACCAAAGCCAATGGATATATATTAGTAGCAACAATGGTAATTCAAAGGAGAAAGGATTAAGATTTTGATAGGATAACTTGGTAGCCAAACACAGTTTCAATGATGGTGATCCTCATTGTGCACATTATTCGTGTTAGGATCTACCTAGGATATTTTTAGGGTTTAGGCACATAACAAAAGAATTTCCATTCTATTTCTACTTGAATAAACAAAATATCAAAAAAGAAAGAGCAGACAGGAACAGTTTGATTCTCAAATCAAGGAGGTTTTTCGGTCTAGTTTTAGTTCCCTAATTCTTTTGCTGGCTCTGAAGCATTGAATCAACAAAAATTTCATCTTTAGTGCGGTTGATATTTCAATGCAAAATTCAAAATAAATTTGGGAGATGACCTAGCACTACACATGTGAGATGTGAGGGCATGTTTGAATAAAAAGTCAATTGAAAGTCAAGAAATGATATATGGTTTTACAGGAAAAAAATCTACAAAAGGCACTCAAAAGCACATGTTTTTAGATTGGAATTGGAAGGAATATTTTGTAAGCACAAACTACATTATATTACTTTTCAGCAGCATCTCTATAACATAATAAGAATTGCCCAAAAAGCATTTGAAAAAGAATCTAGTAGATCGACCTTTAATCCCAAAAATGTGTCAATTTTCTAGAAAAATCAAATTATCATACATTCAAGAAAGCCTCATGCATCGAAGAATCTAATCATGAAAGCCAATTTAAACAAGGAAGAAATCAGTGGAAAATGTTAATACCAACCTATAAAACCTCATAAATACAAGCAGTCCAGTTTTAGTAGGAGGAGATGAAAATAATACTTTCGCAGTATGATAACGAGATTCAAAAAAGTCTTTGTTGTCTATGTTGTGAACTTGAAGTTCTCTTTCGAAAGATTTTTTGCCATTAAATGCAAGAATTAAGCTCAAAATGTTTAGTCATGATATGGTGTTCAGCAAAATGAAAATGCCTTGCACTCCATAATTATTCGACACCGAGGTAAACAACCAGCTCTTTTCATAATTGACAAAGGATACTCAACCAAGACATCATTAACAAGGCTTTCAAATTGATTTGAGATTCTTAAGTATATTCGACACCATATTGTTTTAAGTATATATACTTTTTCTATGTCAAAGCTATAACAACATATCATTAATACAAAATTTGAGCGGAATTGCTCCATTTAGCGGCAAAATTCTATTGGAAACAACAGAGAATTTCAAGTTCGCAACATAGACGACAGAGACTACTTTCAATCTAGGTATCATAGCGCGAAAGTATTATTTTCATTAATTCAAAGAGATTGCAGAATGAGATACAAATTAATTTTTTTTTCAAAAAAGACAAGATACATACCAGCTAGGATATGCTCATAAGATTACAGAGTAAAAAACTACGATACACGAAATCAAGGAAAATATGAACAAGAGGGAAGAAACTTACGGCTGAGCTCCTCCAGCCACCGCTTGACACTATCAAAGCTCGTTCTCCGACTAATATCGTAAACAACGAGCGCCCCTACAGCACCGCGATAGTACGCAGAAGTAACCGCTCTAAACCGCTCCTGACCAGCAGTGTCCCAGATCTGAGCCTTGACCTCCTTTCCATCAATCTCCACGACCTGAGTCTGGAACTCAACGCCAATGGTAGCCTTGGAGTTAGAGTCGAACTCGTTTCGTGCGAATCGAGAGAGGAGGTTGGATTTTCCGACAGCAGAATCGCCGATCAAGACGATCTTAAACAAGTAATCCTCTCCTCCTCGACCGTTTCCCATTGTGATCGAAGCGATTTCGGCGAGGATGGAAAATCCCTGCGATTCAGACGAAGAAGAAGAAGAAGGAGAGGTGGAGAAGCACTCCTTTTTCACTTCATCTGTCTGAACGCAGCGAAGCATGAGCGTGATTGGCGCTTTCTTTTTTATTTTTTAAATAAATTAATTTATATTCCATAGTTTGAATTTAAGCTTATTTAATCTTATTTAATTTTACAAAATTTTATTAAATATCAATCTTAATATAATTTTAACATGAATAAAAACAAAAAAGAGTCTCGAATTTCGGGTAAATAAGCAAATTCGGACCTGAACTTTAAGAAACGAAATTTGGAGTTCGTATGCAGTGACCGTCTGTATCGAACGTGATAAAAATTTCAAATCATTCTGATAAGATTTGCTTAACCAAATTAATTAAAACAAATAATTTAAAAAATAAAAATAAAGGGTTCGAATATAATTAGCGTCCATGTCGGACAAGACCAAATTTTATTTTTTTAAAACTTAAGTTCGAATCGGCATATTTACTCGAAACTCAGGCATTTTTTTGGTTTTTACTCTTTTAACGTGTATTCTACCATTATTTGAAAATTCAAATATATTCGAATAAGACAATAATGAAAATATGCACACAAATTTTACGATTATTCGTCGTATTTGCACAATATGTTACAACTCAAAGATCGAATATTTTCTATTTTAGCATAATCTCTTGGTGGTCTTAGTTCTTCGCCTCACCGTAACTCCTCGGAAACGGAATAGTTTGTCGAACATCGGGAAGGCCGGTGGCAAAGACGAGAAAAGAATCTAAAGCCAGGCTAAATCCAGAATGCTTGACCGTTCCGTGCTGCCGGAGTTGCAAACACCATTCGTACTCTTCTTTCGGCAAGTTAAGTCGTTTTATTCTGCCAACCAAAAACGTTGAATTTGAATAACAAGAGAATCGAAGAACTCGGTTAGAAATAATTCTATGTAAACATCTATTATCATTCACATTTCAAGCATATGTTTTTTGGGTCGATAATTATTTTGCTCGAGCGTATTTGTCGTGTTTGATACTTCTATGCCTAGTGATTTTCTAAATAAATTGAAGAGTTGTACGAGAATTTTATGACCTTGTTTGTAACATGTCGAGTCGTTCCTCGTTTTGGCTACCGGAAATAACTATTCCAGCCTGCAAAGTGCAAACGTTGTATTTCCTAGTAAGAACTCAATTTTTACTAATAATATTGTATGAACAATCAAACTATGTTAGCAGGGGAACGAAAGAGAAAAAAATTGAAAATTTTATATCCATGGTTTGAACTCACTTTCGGCACGACAATGTCAAACGCTGCCACGGTTTTTCCATCGTCGTTCAGGCGCACATAAAACGGCTTAACGTCTTTTGGATAGTTGTATATTATCAGAGGCTTTTTGTAAATCTCATCAGCTAAATAACTGTAATGCATCAAAAGAAAAGCTCAATTTGCTGTAGGCTTTCGATCTTCAGTTATCCATATGCAAACTATAACCTACATACCTTAGTTGTTCAGTGGTTAATGCAGCCCCCCACTCGAGTGTCTTCTCGGAATTTTTATCCGCTATCTGGGAATTGAAGATTGCATGATAATTGAATGGAAGAATATATGTACAAGGGCAGAAGGATAAATATTCTCCCCACCTTTTTTAAGATATCCACTGTTTCAGAGTATGAAATCTTTTCCAATGAACTGGAAATAGCTGATTGAAGACGAGCAATGTTGGTTTTGTCGATGCGTTTTGTTACGAATTTCATATCTTCAGAACACTCTTCCAAAACCCATTTGCAGAGGAACTTTAGAAGATCATCAGCACATTTCATCGCATCCTGGAGATAAAATTACGAGATTAAATTTAAGATTTATAGATAATATTGAGAGAAAGTCAGATATCAACCTGTTAAGATATACAATATGTGTTAAAACTAATCAAAATCATTTACCTCCATTAGAGAAAAAGCAATTTCAGTCTCAACAATCCACATTTCTGCAGATTGCTTGCTAGACTCGATTCTATCTGCTCGAAATCGAGGCCCGCATGAGTAAACATTTCCAAGGGCACATGCATAGCTTTCTAAATGCAAGCGTCCAGAAACAGTTAGGTAAGCCTGCCGAGAGAAGAAATCTTCGGAGAAGTTCATGGGGGGTTTGGATTTTGACTTCTCTCTTGCTTCATACATTGAAACTAGTTCATTTGTTTTTTCCAAGTCCTCGATTGCCGTGATAAGAGCCTCCTTGTTGCTGTCAGTTCTCTTGAGTTTTTCGACCAGATTACGTTTCTCGATTACAGCAGCTTTGACAGCGTCAGGATTAAGCCCTTCAACTTTATTGGTTTGTCGCTGCTCCTCCTCGGCTTCTTTTCTATCAATAGTTGTAACGATGAACTTTTTACCAAATCCTTCAGCATATGTGGTAGTGATCGTGGGTAGTTGAACATAAAAGAAACCATTGTTTTGGAAGAATGAGTGAACAGCAAAAGTCGTGGCACTTCGGATTCGAGTGACAGATCCTACCTACACATTACACAATCAAAGTAAAACATGTCAACTCTTAAATTGCAGTTGTTTTTTATGTGCACGAACAGATAATTTCTGTGTTAGGAAGGATATTTTGATAAATATGCAAAAGGTATATCTTTTCTTTTGCCTTATACGGAAGCATTTCTGAAAGCAAATCTTTATGTTGTATAAAATAATCAAATGATGTAAAATTTCTGATCAACTTGGTAGAGATTGGTAGTACTAAATGCATAAAAATATCCTGAAAAAGGCAGAAGATAAAATGATATGTAATATGGATATTACCGTAGTTGTTCTGGGACGAAAGTGAGACCAATCCTTTAACTTTTCAAGTAGTACTCGTTTGGTTGACAACGGATACTCATTCTGATCAACTGTCCCTATATGAAGAATGTTTTCCACGATAAGCTCAATAAGCTGTTTTCCGGGTGTTGATGGCTTCCTCAAAGTGCCCTCTGCCATTATACAAGTTCCTATTGGCAAGAGCTGGCTGGGGGGAGCTAAAGAGGAGTCCACAATAACCTGAGTCATTTAGGCAGAAGCTTAACAAGTAATCTCATGAATAAGTAAATTATGCATAACAAGTAATTTCATGAACTAAGTAAATTGTGCAAACAAGTAATCTCATGAACTAAGTAAATTCATGGAGACAGCTATCATTGTAGATATGAAGATCTTCAAATGACTAAACAATCCAGAATTGCTGGGAATCCACAAGGACATGAGTCATAAAGGCAGAAGCTTAACAAGTAATCGCATGAACTAATTAATTTATGCAGACAGCTATCATTGAGGAAATGAAGACCTTCAAATGAATATAAACAATCCAGAATCGCATGGAATCAATATCTTCTTATTCACTGGAGCAATTACAGTCGTGATGAAATCAAATAATAATGAAGAACATAGTATCCAAAGGCGAATGAAACTATTCACTAATTTGATTACCCGCAGTCCTGCAACGCACGAGCCATCGCTTACAGTTAAGATCGAAATCGACTGCGGAGGTTGCTTCGGAACAGCCTCAGACTTGTCACGGTAATTAATCTTGGTCCCGTACAAAACCTTTATAAGGGACCTAAAAATAGGGATTCGAGATTGCAATATCTCCACGCAGCTCACGTCCTTATTAGATCCACCGTACATGCTTGTCTCCTCCGGCGGCACCGGAACGGGTTCTTTTCTCACTTCCGTGGAGGACTTGACCCAGCCACCAACAACCACTCGATGGCCTAAAATTTCATATCCTCCGTCGCTTCTTTCCAGTATATATTTCATCAGAACTCTCTGCGAGTACTTGGAAGGGGTTAGTGGAGCGGTAACCACAGGTTTTTGATCGGCCATATAGAAATTGATCCGAGAAGAAATGAGGAGATACAAGGAAGAAGACGGAGAAGGTGGAGGGAGAAGATAACACCATGGAGGTATTATAGAGGAGATGAAGATGTTAAAAATGGAGGAAAGGGATTGTTTCAGAGGTGTGATTTCCTAGAGAGAGAGAGAGAGAGGAGAAGGTTTGGTATTCTTCAATTGAAAGTTGCGGAATCCGGAAGAAGGCGGGAGATCAACAAAAAAGGAAGAGTGAAACGGCGTCGTTTCTCCTCGATTTAGAATTATAGAAATATTATCTTTTAAGCACATGCACCTTAATATAATAAAACCATTAAATTCGTATGGAATTCTAAGAAATTCTTATTCAAATTTGTATTTTTTAATCATTAAAATATAATTTCTAATTTAGATTTTTATGATACATTAACATAAGTTATTAGACTATTTTCATCTACATTAAAAAATAATTATTTATTTTCAATACATTATATGTAATTTAATTATATTAATCGATACTCGACATGTCAACGTACACAATAAGAAATTAAAAAAAAAATATATGCATTATACTATTCTTTTAAATTAAACTGTTACATGAACAATTTTAAATTTTAATTTTAAATTGATTTCAAAAACATATATTTATAAAGTATTTATTATTAGCCTTTAATTTAGTTATTATTATTTTTGTAGAAATTCAACTATTTCTAATAAATATTTATTTTATATTTTTTGGAGGACGTGTGTCACTGCCATCACCGTCATGAGTCGAGTCCACATGTTTGTCATTTGTTTTATTCCATTTGTCTTTTATTTGATATTAAAAATGATCCAGTAATTAAAATAAAATAAAAAACTAAAAAATATAGAATATATAAGAAATTTACCACACGTTATATCAATTTAAGAGGATTATAATTTAGAATAAATTAAATATTTTAGAGCTAAAAATAAATTTACATTAAGGTCCATTTTTCCCTCAAATTCCACCTTATTTCCTACTTAATTGTACACAATAATTGGTTTGTTGGTTTGCCCACTTAGCGTGCCAAAAAGTGAGTCAAATCGACATGAACTGAAGAGTCACGTGTTAGATCAAAAATTTTGGAAACCCTACACGTTAAAAAAGCTAAATTGGTATACCAATTCGATTCTAGTCGAGACGTATATAGATAGATCGTTTGTTATCTCAATTTAGTACATTGTGTCTGTGTACAAATTTTTGACGCATGACAAATGCCGTTATACAATCGATACTTTAGTATTATGTGACATTTATTTAAATGATCACGAGAAAGACTTGAAGAAAATTGATCGAAATTTCCCGATGAAACTTAATCAAAACCCTATCGGATACTTGATAGAACAACAATAAACGTGACTCGAAACTCGTGTTGCCAAATTCAAAAACATAAATTTCTAGTTGGTTTTAACTCGGGTCTTGTCCATTTTCGGCGCAAGTTCTTTTGGTCGACCTGTTTCATCTGCGTCGAGAGAATAAACCGACACACCCACCGCTTGTTAAAAACAGTTTTTAAAAGGAGTTTCCAAAATAGAAAAAGGTGAAGAGAAATGAACAAATAATTAAAACGAGTCAACACGCAGTAAAGGAAGAGTCTTTTTCTAGGTTTGAAATTTCTCCATAATTGAGACTCTCTAGCGATTTCTAACCAAGACTGAGATTCCCTTTGTCCACCAAAACCCTAAATCCCACATCTATCCCTTCAAACCAGCGACAAAACATCAATATCAGCCTCACTTAGTCACCGTGATTTAACCCTATATGCATAAGCATAGTTCAGTTGACTCAGAGATGGTAGATTGAATACAAGAGCTTAAGTTCGACGTCTGCACTGTCTTAGTGTGAGAGTTGTTACCTCAAATGTTGGGATAGCTCCTTGAGATATTACGTAAAAGTCTTCTATATTTGAGTCACTGAGTTACCGTGATTTAAGTCTCTTACAATCTATCGCGCCGGGATGTAAGGGTCCTGGGGCGAAAAATTTCGCTTTTGAATACAAGCAAAACAACTGGGACATTCTCGTCATTTATACTAGGATAAATCCAGTGGATCTGTCTACAGTTTGGGGACCTCTTTTGTTTTTTTAGGGCATGCCACTCCATCAGTCCATCTCTTATGGTCACTATTACACCACAACTCCACTCTTTTCTTCTCTTCTCTTATCTTCCCTTGCTTTTATATATCTAACCCTAACCTAATTTCTCTCTGCGACTTTCAGACCTAGCAGCCATGGCCAGAGCTTCAAAACCCTACTTTTTTCTTCTCTTTCTAACCCTAATTCTCTCATCTTCTGTAGCTCCAGGTTCTCTCTCTACCCTCTCTTTCCCTTCTTCTTCTTTATGGGCCATTTGGGGTCTGTTTTTTAGCCAGATTCAAGCTCTTTGTTTCATGCTTGGATGCTTTGCAGGATTCGCGAAAGATGTACAGATTTCTGCAGAGAAATGGGCGTTGAAGGTGAGTGTTTCTGATAGCTAAACGAAAGTGATTATCTGTTCTTAATTGTGGATTAATTAGCAGATTATACGAAGTTCGAGAAGGTTAATGATAGGATCAACGGCGCCGACGTGTACTTATAATGAGTGTCGAGGATGCAAATACAAGTGCAGAGCTGAGCAAGTTCCTGTTGAAGGGAATGACCCCATTAACAGTGCTTATCACTATAGATGTGTTTGTCACAGATAATTATTTTCATTTTTTCAATTTTTAATTTTTCATTTAATTACGTGGATTTTTCTATTTTTTTATAGTTTATGTTTGATTTTTTAGACTTTTGGCTACAGATTTTTATTTATTTAGGGTTCTTGATTCTCTTTTTAGACAGTCTTAGCATTTGACGAGGATGATTAACGAATATTTAATTCATTTAATATTTAAAATTGATGATTCCATTTTTTTATCGTTTATTTGATCGTGAAATTGTTAGGGCAAGAAATCACATGGAGGTTGGGATATTTTGAACAAGGACACGAGAGGGCATCATGCTACTTAATCATACAAGAATTGCAATGACGGTCGAGTTTAATGTTCCTTTGTTACCGTATGATTTATTATATTAATCACATCAATAATCAGGCAGACACTAACTAGGACGCACAAAAATAGGGTAAATTATAGTATGATTAATGATTTATTACATTAATTGTACAAATTATTTTACAGTACGACCGAAAAAAATCATGATGCATGCATAACATTTGAGTTTATTATTTGAGTAATTTCAAAATTATTTTATTATTATACACGTTGATGTATCAAATATCAGTTGATACAATAAACATAAATAATTAATTATATATTAATTAAATTAATTAATATCTAATACATCAGCGTGTATAAAAAATTATAATAAAGGAAATGCTAGCACCGCCTTTCCAATTTTACTCTCAGTAGCTTGCATCCACATATAGTTTTGGGCCGGCCCATATAAATTTTCCACAGAGGGCCCATATACCACTTTCACAGGCCGGCCCAAGGTATCGGGCCATGTAGAAAATCTAGCCGACATCATGGGACACGTGGCAAGATGGGAATAATTGATAAATAAAGAAAAAGAACATTAGTAAACCTCAAATATTTAAGGACCCATGATGTTTACTCAACATTCGACGAGTTGTAGCTTTCTGTCTCCCATTTCAAATCGTTAACAAGGTTATGCTCGAACAAAAACATCGCCTAGACAACGTAATTTTCTCATTCAAATGAATTTCACAGTGAAACAAAAAATTAACGCATCATTGAACCAAAAATTATTGTGAAGACGAACCAAAAGTAATTATAATTTTGGGTAATTTTCAATTTAGATCGGTTATTCTGCGTTTTACTTTTTAGAAATTGACTTGGCAGATCTGATCAATTTACGCTAAAAGACCGACTAAGTTTGAGGATTGAATTAGATCTCGACCACCATACGATACACCCAAACGTTTATTTTATATTAGATATCATATTGTAATTAGAATAATGGGCATTTAATTATTTAAATTCGAATCATGGCGTGAAAGGAAGGGAAAGGAGAATGATTGTAGAATATTGCACAACCAAACTCTTGCTTAGTATTTAATTTAGTCATATAAATACAATATATATGCATATACATTTTATTATTACAATTAATGTTACATGTATCACATAAAATGTAATCTTAGAATGTATGAGTTAAAGCTAAAACAAACTTTACCCTTTTCAAAATAAAGAAAACAATGTCAATCAAAATTAACTTTAGAGTAATTGATTATAATTTATTATAAAATAATCATCGACAAATATCTTGAAGTTATTAATATTTTTTAACTGACATATTAAATTTTTTAATTTTATTAATTAACACTTCAAAGTTTAAAAAATTATTAACCAATATCTTATCATTAAATTTAAGTCAATTAACCCTCTTTTTATAATTTAATTTCATTTTTTTTAAATGATATGTATATATATATTCAATCAGGATAATCGAAAACAAAAAATTAAAATAAAAAATTAAAATTAAATGTAAAAAGATGCATGCTAATAATAATTCAATGTTGCAGTATCCATTTATAAAATTTTGAAGTTTAAATTATTATTTGAAAATATATTAATATTTTAAAATATTGATTGAAAAAATTAAAATTTTAAAATATTAGATGAAAAACACACATAATTTCAAAATGTTAGTCGATAATTATCATTTATTATATTATCTCTATTTTGTTTAGAGAGTAAAAAATAATAAGAAAAAATGAATAAAATTATTATTTTAATGTGGGTGGCAATGGAAGTCACATGAATGCTCTTTACAAAGCCATCATTTATGTTAAAATTATACAGCAGGACCACATCTCCAATCAACAAAAAACAATTAAAAAAATTAAAAAAGAAGAAGAATATTTGTATTTAAATCAAAGCTAGAAGCATCAGGGCTTGAATCTAATCATTGCCATCATTGCACAAATCATGACAATAATCATTAAAATTCTCACTTTTCCACCTTCAATCCACACTATATAACACCCCATCTAAACTTAGAACACTTGGAAGAAAAACATACCTGTTTGGAGATGTTGAGGCGAGGTTTTATTGTCTTGTCTTTGTGCTCGAGCTCATCGGTGCTCGTCAGGTGGTGCCGGAGACGGCCGAGAAGACGCCGGGGAAGCACGATTCGGCTCGGAAGTAATCGGAGGGCTTTCTATTGGGCGGTCCGGCGAGTGGTGGGACCCATTGGCCTGATAAAGAAGTTGATTATGGAGTTAGCTTCAAATGGAGGGTTAATGGAGACTTGTTACTCTGTTTCACCATTTCTACGTCCTTCCATTTTCCCTCTCTGCTAATATATGCCTGTAATAACAATGTCATTTGCTTGTTGTAAAGGATTTATTGCGATGGCAAAGATAAAAACAATTACNTTTTTTTTTTTTTTTTTTTTTTATCTTTTGGGTGTTTAAATCTTCTCCGAAATCGAATGCTAATAACGTGGTAATATTAAAAAAATAAAAATTACATTACCTGAATCTAGAGCTCCTTGATTCACTCTTCTTCATATGATGCCATGGCAGGAGTCACTGGATGCAATTACCTGACAATTTTAACACTACAATCAGTGATGGACAGAGCTAGAAAAATGGTTGAAAAAACAAGAGAGACAACTCTGTAAGTGGAGATATTTCTAAGAAAATCTTGTTCTTCGTGAGGTTCAAGATCCAAACCAACTTTAGCAGATAGATCAGTCACCTTCTGACCAAAATGAAAATCAGGCAACTTAATATGTCAAATCCCAGCTTCAGTTCATTTGAAGATATTTTTCTGCTAACATACTCATTTTAAACTGTAAAAGATCGCAAAAAATTATAGGTGATTGACTTTAGAAGTTCATCAGCTGAGAGACAGTTCAAATAGGTAACTTGGAACCATTAAAACAACCAAGGCTAGCCATGCATTCAATCTAAAGCTGAAGACAACAATACAGAGAGATGTAACCAACGTTCAAATGCTTTCTACAAGAGCCATCATAAAAAACAAAACAAAAATAAAGAAATAAAAACAAGATGAGCTTTAAAATTAAAAGATTCTCAAAGCACATGCAACTCCGTACAATACTATAAATATTGCTAAATCAAAAGCATCAAAAGAGAAAGAAAAACAGCTGGAAACAAAGTGGTCGATCCTTTTTCACATTCATAGAATCTAACTAGAAAGAAATAAGAACTTTTTTATGATTATATAATGAAATATTTCACAATTGACGTGGAAGAAAGTATGAAAAGGGAGCAACCTGCATGAATATACAGAAATCAGAATCCGTTTCGCCCACCTCCAATTTGAGACTACTCTTGCCTCATAATTATATCCAAGAAGAAGAATCCAAGTTGCACTTAGTTTGATCATTTTTGTCGAACCTCCGAACCCACCAGCATAATATTATCCGCTTTGAACTGGAGACAACACAAATTTGTTCTTGAATTATGTCCAAAACACTTTGTATTGGTTAGAAATGAGTAACTTATTTATAAATTATTCATAGTCTCTACCTCTGAACGATGTAAGAATGCATATCTTCACACCCTCTGCCAGGTAGGTTGTCACAATCCACTTCTCTTATGAGTTTGACGCCCCCGCCATCATCGCACACCAAGAAGACTTACTTTGATACCATTTGTAGAGCCCTTGAGTCTGTCAATACAATATTGTCTGCTTTGAGCAAAAACTTGCATGACTAGTTAATGCGCAATGCCCAAGACGAATTGTACATGTTATGGATGAGTAACTCATTTATGACTATCTCAAGTCTTCAACTCTTGATAATGTAGAATTGCACACATTTACACATTCTGTCAATCAGGATGTCACAATTATATGATTGGAAAATCATTAAATGTTCACAAGATGTCTTGAGAATCATCTCCTAAAAGTTGGCACACGTGATTGACTTGCGCATGATGTTAATCATTTTCTTTATGCAATGACAGAAACTAGAGAGTGGTAGTTAGGGCAAAGAGATCAAACATTGAAGGAAAATTAGAGTTTGATAGAGGGAATCCAAAGTGATACATCGACGAGTTTCATGTTGTAACGAGAAAGAACAATTACAGAGCGTGAGACGGTGGTTTTTTGGCTCCAAGAGTTCAGCTGGGTAAATTTCCTGACCTGAAAACTTCGAATTTGGAAACTGTTGAATACGAATAAGAAATCCCGTTCTCCTGCAAGAATTCTTCTAGAATATTCTTCACCCTTTCCGGCTCCGAACTCTCGCATTCGATCTCATAGATCGTTCCGAAATCAAAATCCGTTTCGTCCACCTCCAATTTCAAACCCTTCCATTCGTATACTTGCCGTACATTCCTGAATCCACCCAAACACACAAGCCCGTCTTCTCCGACCCCAAATTCTTCCCTAACCCGTTCAATTATCTTCGACGATCCAATGGACATCAAACGCCAAGCCTCGGGGATACAGGCGCGGCCAATCGCCGCTTCGATCGGCTCCTCCTGCTCCTCCACGCGGCTGATTCCATCGGCGATTACCGGTTTGGCTTTGAGAGAGAGGACGCATCTCGCATCGACGTTGTAGAATCTGAGTCGAAGAACGGCGAGGTTAGAGGATAGCTCGGTTCTGGAGCCGTCGAAGAAGACGTTTTCTTGAAAGAGAGTTTCGGAGAGAAACGTAGACAGTAAGTGGGAAAGATTGCGGTGAGATTGAGAATCGGAGAGGCGGAGCTTCACCTCCACTTCCATGGCCGAGCAATGGCTAGGCTTAATCCGACTGACTGAGCTGGGCAGCAACCGGAAAATCAACTCTATGAGTCTATAATATCTCATTTAAAAAATAAAAATAAAAATCCGATACTTACATCTAATTAATTCACTTCTAATTTAAAAAATAATCAATTTTTAATTATTATAATTTTAATAAATACCATATTATCCCTTTCTTTATTTTAATAATTTTAATCAATTCTGTTAACATAATTCATCCAATAATAATTTTAAACCATCTTTGGTACGTTTTTTTTATTTTATTATAAATTAGCGTTTATATATAAATATAGTGAGATCTAATAATAAAAAAAGACTATAATTAAATAGATAATTTTTTTAAATTAAAATCGAAAACAAAATTAAATTAACAAAAAACACAAATGATAAATTTATCAAACAAAATAATTAATAAAAAATCAACCTAAACTTGGTAAAAAAAAACCCGAAACAAATCACCGGTCCAATTCCGGTTCTTTGAAGCGAACACGGTTCCTTTTCGATTCTGGAATCGGACTATGCCCACCCCTACGCAACGCAATTCAAAACTATACGTAGTATTTATCACACAATCGGTTAATACTACGAGTCGACGAAAGGTCTTCGGCGTATTATTTCAAATAATAACAATTCAGTCCAAATATACTTTCCAAAAATTCATGGCGAAAAACAAACCTCGTGAAATTATGCAATGTCGAATATGACATTTTCGAAGCAAACTTCCTTTCCCCTTCTTTTGTTGTCCATTTCTTTCAAATGACTAGTTCGAATTCAGTCAACAAACGAATTAAATCGTGTCTAATCTTTTGATTGCTCGAGATTTATGCACAAAAACTTGATCATCCTTGGTATGTAAGAAATGGTAGTAGAAATAGGGGAAAACAAGAATAATCTTATCTTATCTCATCTTCTTCCCTGAGAAGGATGCTTCGTTCAAAGCCTGCTAACATCACTCACTCTCAGAAAAGTATTCCTTTGCCTCAAATGGTTGCTCCCTTGAAGCTCCCTTTTGCAAGTTGGAAGGACGACTGCTATTGATGGGTGCAAATGCTGCAATTTCAAGATAAACCCTTTAGTCTATAATCCCTAAAAACCATCTTTTCAACTTTTATCAAGTCACATAGTTTGTCAATAATCTCGTCGGATAAAGTCAATAATGTTCATACAAATGTAACAAATTCTTGCTCTCATCGGATCGTTTGTATCAATGTGTTTTAGGTTTCTATAATTCATGGATCTCTTGGTTTGAGAAATACGTATAGGAAGATCGAACTATCTCTTCTTTCATTTTTTTTGAAAGATGGGTCATTGACCATGAAACCTTTATTGACTTTAGTTTGAACTTTTTTTGGTGTTAATTTGGAATTTGGATCATCTTATCATATACAAATCGTATTCATATTCGTGCCTAAAACATACCAATAATGAAACTTTAGCTAGTCAATATTAGATGAAAAGTTTGAATATATGGATAAAGAAAATTAATTATTTCGAGGAGAGAAACCAAATGAAGTATTTGGACTAACCTTTTTCCTTCATTCTTTTTTCCCTGTCGTATTCAAATTTATCGCGAATTTGGCTGACCCTTTCCCTGGTATCACTTTCTATGTTCCTCCCAAAGCCTTGGACCTGGATTCATTTTACAGAGTCAGTAAGAAAATCTTATGACTCCATTTTTCAGAGTCAGTAAGAACGTCAAAATTCGCACACATGCTTGTATAGATATTAGGGAGCTAATCCTTTTTTTTTTTGTAAATGATATAACCAATCCAACATTGACTTCTTAAAATTCTGAGTGTTAGTACAAGACGTTCCTAGCATCTTTTGAAACAGACACTCTTCTTTAAAAAATATGTTCATTTTTTAGCCCTTAATAGGAATAATATAGTTCAGGCAATTACATCATTCTTTTTTGTACTTTCAGGGATCAAATATCCATCTTCTTAGATTTCAGTAAAGCTACCCAGTAGGTTCATTGCTTGTGAACATGCGCAGCCTATAAATATGTTCTACACATTCCTAATCTTTGAAACCGAGTTCATTTTTCACAATCATCACAAAAAAATTACGAGATTGGGATTAAAGCTAGTTACCTGATTTAGTCCTGGATTAAACTGTCTACTCCTGAAACATAAACAGGAAAAATAGAAAAACAAGGTCATTTGTAACAATCAGCTACTCCTATAACTGGATATTTGCATATACGACTAACATTTTTATAAATCAAACCTATATGGGGAAAAATCCTTATCATCATCTTCAGCAGAGTCATAGTTTGCATGATCCTTGGCAAGTTTTTTGGAGTAACCCTCATCCCAATACAGCCTCTCCCAGTTTTCTCTAAGTTCCTGATAAAGTTCCATGTACCTTCTAGACCACGGCTCATGCTCCTTCCACACATCAAAACCTCAAATTCAGTCAGTCTACTCCATCTCATTTCCAGTAAACAGAAAATATTAGGAAAAAAATTTGATCGCAGACAGTATCACTGCTTGCTGTACCATATATTGCAGCATAATATATTTATTTTTTAAAAGAAATAGAAATAAAATGGTCAGGGTCGAACCGCTTCCTTGAGAACGAGACGAGTGCGACGCATGAATTGCTCTCTGAGCTGCTTTCGTCGCCTATTGGGAAGATTTTCTCTAGGAATGACGAATCTCTCACGCAGCGGGATATTATCACCGATTTCGTGCATTTCGCCGTCGACTATCCACCACTCGGACTTATCCTCGGCCTTTTTCGCAACGAAAGCAGGCCTGGGGCGCCGTCTCGGCGGGGCGCCGTCGGTTCGAATCCGGCGCAGTTGTCCCGCTGCGGAGCGAATACATGGCACTAAAGTCTCAACTCTTCTCCCCAGCGAAAACATGAAGCTCTCGTAGCTCGAAAGCTCAAAACGGCCGGCAATGGTTTCCTTTGTGCAAGGTCTCTTTTGATAAAAATAACACCCTTGCTGCAAGCCCACCGTCATCATTTTGAAAAGTAACCATTTCGTTCTAAAAGAACAAAAATCAGCCCAAGAGTCTCTTTAGTTAAAGAAAATATTCGACTATAGTTATTTAAGCCCAACCAAATGCAGCCCAGCCTAGGAAAACACAGTCCAAGCTCATATTGACAAAGCCAGCCAGTCAAGACAAGCCCAATTGGCCCAGTCAAGTCCATTTCATCTAAGCCCATCACAAAACTAACTGCCCAAATACAAACCCAGCACTAGTCCTTCAAGCCCAGACATTGTTAGCCCAAAACAGTCCAGCAAGCGGCTCAAACATGGGAAGCCCATTTGAGCATGGCCACCGCGGCCCAGTCGGTCCAGCACAGTCCAGTCCATTTATTCAGTCTAGTCCAACTTAGCCCAACAGAGCCCATTCTATCCAGGCCTAGATCATCTGAGCCCAGACTAAACAATGTAGCCCAGAACATGTCCGTCGCTCACAGGCGCAGCTCAACAATGTAGCCCAAGAATCTGGCCCAGATTGGTCCGTTAAGTGACCCAGACCAGTTTGGCCTATCCGATAACACGGAACACAGACCAAAGCTCTGGTCTCAGGGACCGTTAATAAACTTTGCTAAAATCACATGGACATGATCCAAATACAGATATTCATCGATCCGTTAATTAACAAGTTTGAGTTCGTTTTTGAATTTTTTGATCTACCCTAAAGTAGTATAAACCCAATAATTTACATTAAATTAAATCGTATGAATACAAAAATTATTAGAAATAGTTCTTTTTTAATATCTTGTTAAAAAATAGTAGAAAATTCTATTTAAATAGTTTTTATTTATTTTTTTAACAAAACTAATAGAAAAATTGAATCAAAATCATATTACTTTAAAATCATGAAAATATATAAAAAAATTGCAACCGACCGAAATCGAAGCAGTATTCGGTTTCAAACCATAAATAAAAAATTAATTGGATCAATTCAGATACATTAAATTGGTCACCCATAAAGACCTGAATAACTAACAACTAGGTACAACAAATATACTTTCCAAAACAAATCCACAAAAAATAGACAAATTAATCGTCTCGCATAGAAATTGTCGATTTATTGAGTATAGTTTCGAATAATCCATCGGAATGCTCGTCATTCCAATTCGTTGTTTTGGCTGAAAATGCTATAATAGGAAACACAACCAAAAATGTAAATTACCTTGGTGAGAATCAGGTGTCTCAATTGTATGCTGCTTTGACTGCTTTCTCAGCAGCATCATCCAAATCTTCAGCAGTTATCAATGCCATCCCACTTTCCTGCACACAAATTAGCCATTACAGGTCATTATAGCGCATGCTCGTTGAAGCTAATCAATATCGAATCTCTTTTCCAAATCAAATATCGAACTGCATTCTCGGTACCTTCAAAATTCTTTTCCCTTGTTCGACATTTGTGCCTTCAAGTCGCACAATCACTGGTACTTTCAGAGATACCTTGTAAAGATTAAAAAAATTACAATTGCTAGCTTCGTGGCAGATGGATTAACTTACTAAAAAACAGATGATGAACAAAAAATCGGCAGAGAAATTATCAGTCTATTGCCTTACATAGGAGAAGCTGTAGAACTTTCTTAATGGGTAAATTATGTACATAAAAAAGAATTACCAGTTTTATCATATTTGTCTAAGTTAAATGCAATCACCTGTTTGGCAGCATTTACAATTCCACTTGCTATCACATCACACTTCATTATTCCACCAAATATATTCACCATTATGGCTTTCACCTTCTCGTCTGATGTCAATATCTTAAAGGCCTCCACGACCTACATCAGATAGTTACCAATTAAACTCTTATAAGGAAACAAAATTAACATATAACAAAAAAATATCTTATCATGCACATTATCAACCACCTTCAGCAACCTCTTGAAATAACAAGTACGTTTAAGATGCTTCTATTGAGCAGTCTAAAATGCAGATACACGTGGACCTATTTCCACAATGACAACAATCTTCAACACGAAGGATTTTGTTTTTTGCGATGCTATAGAACATCGGAAGTCTCTATTTTGTAAAACTCTTAATCAAGATATCCGACATAATATGTCCAACTCCATATTTTGCAACAAAGTAAAAAAGAAGAGAGAGAGAGAGAGAGAACCAGCATGAGAAGATTCCTTGCTTGAATAACCATTACCTGACCTTCAGAAGCATTTCCACCAACATCTAGAAAATTGGCTGGGGTTCCTCCATGCAGTTTAATTATATCCATTGTAGCCATTGCTAACCCTGCACCATTCACCATGCAACCAATTTCTCCATCTAAGCCTATATAGTTCAAGTCCGCTTTAGCAGCTGCCACCTGTTGAAGAAAATGCATATTAAAAAGCCATATGAAGTTGGTTATATTAAATTAAAAAGTTGACTATGTTTCAGAAACCCAATAGGTTGTGTTGCATTGATAGATATGATTACTAGACGCATGTAATGGAACTTCTGCTCAAACCAAATATGAAAGTTGACAGTATATGGCACCAACCATCGAACAATTAAGTCATCAGTCAACAACCTATGTAAAACAAATACATTGGTAATTCCTGCCTCCAACACGCAAGACCTCAAATTTACCACGTTTAAAGGATGCAGCAAGCAACTCGTTGATTAGAAATGCAAGTATGTTGCTCTTCATTTAAAAAGCCTTGGGGTTAGCTTTATAGAAGTCTAGGTGTATGCAAAGAGACAAAAATCAAACCTCTCGAGGATCTTCCTGAGTTGGATCACGGAGGGCAAATATTTCTTTCTGACGAAAAGCAGCATTATCATCAAAATTCAACTTAGCATCGGCTGCAACCAGTTGCTTATCAGATGTCTCTGCCAGAGGATTGATCTGCTCAAAAGAATGAAATAAAATAAAACATAGAGAACATGAATGTTATAAATGGCATTAAAGGATTTCAGGAGTCGCCCCTTACTTCCAATAATGTGCAATCACACTCGCAAAAGAGCTTATATAATTTTTTCACTTGTTCTATTGAATCCTCTCTATTTGCCACTGTGGGTGCCAAACCATCCACAACCTGTCCAGCATCTTCATCTGTAATTCCTTTAAACACATCAATTGGTACCTATACCATCAGAAAAATTAATTAAAACTTTGGAGGGTAATCTATCGAACAGAAATTTATAGAAGATTCAAAAATAGGAAGCCAAACTATCAGATAGCAACTTTGAAGAAAGGGGAAAATTTTTGTTTTCTTTTCTTTTTTAAACTATAGCAGGAAAAATAGTATCTGATGATTGCAGTGTCTGATAAAGAAGAAAAAAAATGAATAAGTATCAATAACCTTGATAATCATATCTGGGTATTTCTCGGCGAGGTCTTCTATGCTGGTTCCTCCTTTTTTACAAGCAATTACAAGCTGGCAAACACAAACGTAACCATGAAAGGACTAAGTAAAAAACTAAGATAGAAATGAAAACCCACATCTTGCATGCATCTAATTACAGTTTGTTTCAGGTACATACTGGACCGGCAGTTTTCCGATCAAGAGTGATAGCGAAATACATTTCATTAACAAGTGAGAGTTTCTCACACAGATAAACCTGTTAAAGAAGAAGACAAGAAACAAAATAATCATGTATCACCAATAAAAAAAATGGTAAATGCCATGACCACCAAATTGATCTAGCCAGATACATTAATAGAAAAATTAAAAAGAAAAAAGAGGATTGTTATCAGTTCCCAGAATTTGCATGTCATGTCAGACTATACAATAGTATTCAGTCCCAAATATAACCCTTTCACAAGGTAAAGATTCAGAACAACGAGTTAAACAGCGTCCCAACAGATATTGCGAAAAGAAAACCTACCCTGCTGACAACTTTCCCTTGGGGACCAGTTTGCTTTGTTACAAGGATCTGCCCGAGCATTTTTCCTGCACATAATGTGAGTACGAAATGAAACTGGGGCACCAAAAGTATTCTTAAAATTAGCATTCGTGACTCCAACATAAAATGTGGAAAGAATAATATTGAAAATAGATCCAACCTTAATCATAAAACTTGCTTCATGAAAGAAATGACACTATTAATTTCCCATTTCATCCCAGTTAGCAGTAATATAAGTTGAAAATAATGGTTAAGAACATAGAGTGTTCACATTTTTTATAATCACAATCTGGCAAAAACTATCCATACCAGCTATCTCTTCAACCTGCTCGGTCTTAACAATGTGAACTCCACCCTTCAAGCCACTTTTAAATGTTCCCAAACCTCTTCCACCAGCCAAAATTTGACTTTTGACCACTAGCTACAAAAGGATCAAAGAAATCATAGTAAGCCGCCTTGGCCAGTCATGCATTACTTTTCCTCATAAAAAAAGGATAAAAGAAATCATTTGTCATAACAAAATCTAGATACGGGAACTAGTGACGCATTATAGGCCAAAATTCTTAACAAGAGAACTGAAAAAAACTACGGATTCCAGCAGTTACCTCTTCCGCGCCAGGAAAAACAGATTGAACTGACTTTTTAATTTCATCAAAAGAAGAAACCGCAACACCTTTGGGCACATTGATCCCATACTTACTCATGAGCTCCGCTCCCTGATCTCAAAGGACAAGAGAAGACAGTTGAACAAATTATAAGTACCCAAAAATATCAGATGAATTTTATGAGAAATGTTGCCGAATTATCTAACGAGCATGATGTATCAATTCCATTTGGAATTAAAGAAAATTAAAAGAGGTAAATCTCAATATGATGTATCAGCAGATATAATCTATTACATACGATACAGATATTTATCAGAAACCACAGTGCAGAAGAGAAAAACAACAATACGTCAGAAGATCTTCAGAGAAAATAGAATTGCGTATGACCTGATACTCGTGGATATTAAGGCGACGGAGCTGCTGTTGCTGCCATTTCCCAGCCACAGAAAGAGAACCAGACACAAGCTTTTTGAGGATTCCTCTCACCATGATTCTAACAGATTAGCGAGAAGCAATCTGCAACAAAGCCTTGATAACAAGTTATCGAAGAACCTCTGAAAATCAAAATGAACAATGACGAGTCTCTGGGAGAGATTTTCGCCGGAGGCAAGAGACTATCAGGTCAGAAAGAAAAAGAACCCTATCAGGCGTTGGAACTTTTTCTTTATTTGCAAATTCACCCCCAAACTTTTTATATTTTCGATTTCTATGTAAAAAGTAAAAACACTAAAACAGGTAAAAGGCAAACGAAACTCGAAAAATAGGATGGGTTAAGGTCTGGTTAGAAAACGTGATTTATATCGTTCTTTTTACCACTTAAAAAGTTTAAAAAATAATAATTATTTAAGTTATTATTAACTTGCATACATCAAAGACCTTCGCTTATTTTATATATGTATGTAATCGTAAATAGGCTTACAAGTAGAGGATCGAATCAGATCGATCTGTCAACTCGACTATTCAGATTGAACTAATTTTTAATCAGATTTGAATTTAATTAAATATACGATTAGATTGAATTCATATTTAATTTTATAAGATTTTAGATATTATTAGTTAGAGTTAGTTTAGGTGTAATATATGATAATATCGAATTTAGATATTATTTTATAAAATATAGCTCATCATATCAGATTTGTTTTTCATGAAGTTACGGATCTAACCTCTACTTAATGGCCTGCCG
The DNA here is from genome assembly GCA_003255005.1 of Begonia fuchsioides. Classification (NCBI taxonomy): domain Eukaryota; kingdom Viridiplantae; phylum Streptophyta; class Magnoliopsida; order Cucurbitales; family Begoniaceae; genus Begonia; species Begonia fuchsioides. Next base: position 302,464 of record QAOC01012068.1, on the reverse strand, counting down.
ACATAATTTGATTATTTCTATTTTCAAATTATATTTTATTTTTACTCAATCAAAATGTTCCATTAATAGGAATTCTATTGCTTCTGCGTGATGATTAACCCTGGTGGGCCGCGGTGGCTCGAGAGTATTTCTGTCTTTGTCGTAAATCTGGTCTTTTTGTTATTTAGAGCACTAAAAGGGGTATATATATTTTACGCCCTTTATAAATAAAAGCCTCCCCTCATCAATGTTTCTCTGCTATCGATTCTGTTTCTCTCTTAAACTCTCTCCGCCTCTCTCCGCCTCTCTCCGTCGTCAGGTCTTCTCTTTCTCTCTATTCCTCGTCCTCATTCCGATTCACCATTTCCCTTCAGTTTCGTTCTCTACTCTGTTTCCGTACGATCGGTGGGCCGTGGTGTGGGACTCCGATATTAATTTTCGCACTTTTCTTGATTTTTAATCTTTTTTTCAAACCCTGTTTAGTGTTTCCGTCACAGATGAAGCATGAGTATCAAACTAATGCCGTCGCCTCCTCAGAGAATGATATCATCTACGACTCTAGACAAGTGCAAAGAGAGAGAAGCCAGCTAATTATCGGCGGCTAAAGCACCGGCGCCTACTAAATTCGAGACGGCTCCCCGTCGAACCTGCTCATGGCCGGGCTTTTGGCGCACGAGTTTCTCTCGGCATGCACTCTATTCGGAAAGCCATGGCCGGAAAAGAATTAAGTCGTGGCCGGACGGTTGTGCCAAGAAGTGCTAAGAAGAAAAGTCGAGACGGGAGAGGTTACAAAGAAGAAGATGAAAACAAATAGGTACGTGGTCGTATCTAATTTGTTAACGGATGATAATGAGACTTATTTTCGAGGCGTTGTAAATCCTACTTAGCTGGCTAATTTTTAAATGGATAGGATTTAAAATGTCTGGAAAATAGGTCTCATTATCATCCGTTAACAGATTAGATACTGCCACGTACCTATCTGTTTTCATCTTCTTCTCGGTAACCTCCCCTGCTCGGCTTCTTCTTCTTGGCTCTTCTTGGCACAACCGTCGGCCACAGCTTGATTCTACTTGGGCCATGACTTATTGAATAGAGTTTCTGCCCAGAGAAACTCGTGTCCCAAAAGTCTGACCATGAGCAGGTTCGACGGAGGTCGTCCCGAATTTAGTAGGCATCAGTGCTTTAGCCGCCGATGATTAGTTGTCTTCTCTCTCTTTGCGCTTGTTTAGAGCCGTAGGCGACATCATTCTCCGAGGAGGCAACGACATCAATTTGATACTCATGCTTCATCTATGACATAAATACTAAACAAGGTTTAAAAAAAAGGATTAAAAATCAAGAAATGTGCGAAAATTAATATTGGGGTCCCACACCACAGGCCCACCGATCATGCAGCAACAAAGTAGAGATCTAAATTGAAAGGAAAAAGTGAATCGAAATGAGGACGAGGAATAGAGAGAAACAGAAGAGCTGACAAGAGAGAGAGACAAAGAAAGTTTTAGAGAGAAAAACAGTTTCAAGAATAGCTCCGAAGATTCTCGATGGTAAGATATAAATGGGTAACTATTGATGCCATGTTTCTAAAAAAACCAAAATAGTTGGGATGGTTCCGTATCGGTTTGTTTTCACACGTGTGAAGTTGTAGCACTAATAGATCATAGAAATCATCTCATTGAAGTTAAAATGTGAAAATAGAAGGTACACCAAGTGGGAATGGGCCTGATTATGGGCCGAGAGCATAACGAAAGGCCGAATCCGCAGCCCAGCTGTCCAATAGAATATCGCTTGGATCTCAATCTTGTTTGTGGGTCCCAGAAGGCGCGAATGAAAACCCTAGGCGGCGGCGAAAACGTGTGGTATATAAATCTCTCTTCCTCTCTTGCAGCTGCCTGGTGAGGGAGCTGTTGAGAGAGAACTATGGTTTCACTCAAGCTTCAGAAGAGGCTCGCCGCGAGCGTCCTCAAGTGTGGCAAGGGAAAAGTATGGCTGGACCCTAACGAAGTCAATGATATCTCCATGGCTAATTCTCGTACTCTCAATCTCTTTCTCTCTGAGTTTTCATTTCTAAGTTGCTCTGCTTGTTTTTTTGTTTATCTTTTGAGTTTTTTTTTATCTCGATTTGTTACCCTTGACTTTTTATTGGTTTCATTGTGATTCATTACGTGGAGTAATTTGTCTAGATGGCCATGGAAATTTCTTCCTGTGATTGTTAGATTAATAGCTATAAATTCAGTGTATTAATCGGTGATGAAACTTGCATTTTGCTCATACGTTGGAGGATCTAGTCATTTTGTGGAATTGACTAACCTGTTACGTGTTGATTTTTTAGCCTGAATCCTCATTAGTTAACTTTTCTCTTTTTCTTTTTCACAGTTTTCAGGTAAATCCGTTCCTTATATATTGTTCCCCGCCTTCATAATTTCTCAAGTTAATTATTTGAACTTGTTTGTTTGTTTTTTAGTCGTTTACAAATTACAGTCACTCCTCCTTTTTATGGAAGACAAATTAAGTTACTTCACAACGTTTTTATGTTTTCGGATCCCCCTGACCCAAGTTTGATGAGAAAAATCCGATCTTTCATTATATTAGTATGATTAAATGTTTCGGATGATTCAGTCATTTTTTCACCACTGTTATTACCTAAATTTTTGCATATACCTTGACGCAGTGATAATTGATGCAGAAGAGAGATTTTTTATTCTCTTTTTTTTACAAGCACAGGTCAAAATATTAGGAAATTGGTCAAGGATGGGTTTATCATTAGGAAGCCAACCAAGATTCATTCTCGTTCACGAGCACGTCGAATGAAAGAAGCCAAGATGAAGGGACGTCACTCTGGATATGGTAATTGTTGTTGCAACTATATCATAGCATCAAATATGCAGTTTCACAATGATTGTTATTTAAATAATTTAAATCATGTCTGTCCATCTATCTGTTTAGTTTCAAATTTATAATTTAAAACTCACATTTGCGTAGTTGAAAAGAGATAGATATAAGTCCCCTTTGAACGATTAGATTGTGAATTTTTATGGCAATTTCATATTGTCAAATTGACAAGTTGTAACAATTGCAAGATTATACTAAATTCTTTTAGGTAAGCGGAAGGGTACAAGAGAGGCAAGGTTGCCAACCAAGATCCTTTGGATGAGAAGAATGCGTGTTCTCCGAAGGCTTCTTCGCAAGTATAGGGAGGCAAAGAAGATTGATAAACACATGTACCATGACATGTACATGAAGGTGAAGGGTAATGTTTTTAAGAACAAACGTGTTTTGATGGAAAGTATACACAAGTCAAAGGCTGAGAAGGCTAGGGAGAAGACCTTGGCCGATCAGTTTGAGGCTAAGAGGGCTAAGAACAAGGCCAGCAGGGAAAGGAAGTCTGCTAGGAGGGAGGAACGGCTTGCACAGGTACTCATCTTTGCTCTTGCTATTCGAATACATCATTAGATTTCTCTTTAAATAATCAAAATGATAATTTTAGATGTGTACCTTTTTTTGTTCTGGTTTATATCAAACTATTCTGACCCATTTTTTACATGCTTAGGGACCTGGAGAGAAGAATGCGTCTGCTCCTCCTGCTTCTCAACCTGTTGCTTCTTCTCAACCTGCCCAGTAAATATCTGTCATAGTTATTTTAATTTTGATCTATGATTTAATGTCTCACATAGTGCTTACGAATCAATGAGTAAATAACACTCGGCTTGAGGTTGATAATTAGAGTATAAAATAGTGTGAATCATTGCCCCATTCGAAATCGTATTTTCTTTGAAATCTGTGTTTAAAGTAGTGGTTAAATATGCTTACAGGGTATCAAAGAAATCCAAGAAGTGAGTGGACTATGAAGACTGTCGATGGATTTAGTGTTTCAAGTGTCATTAATCCCTGTGCTAGGATAGTTTTGCAAATTACGTTGGTTTGTTTTCTGGTCTGGACGTTGTTACATCATCAAGTGGTACATGGAAGGAGTTCTGAAACTCTGGTATGCTGTTTTATTTACAATTTATTTCTTTCTCAATGGAAATTGTTTTGTTTCATTTCTATTTTGAGCATTTGAACTTAATTTTCTAGAATTTAAGGTCAAGGTTTAATCTAATTTCTAGCTGTGTAATTTATTAAATTTCCATTTCTATTTTTACTGTTCTAGAAATGGTTTTACTGTTAGAGCTAACCTTCTACGGACCCTCGAAAATGATCAGTTGCTGGGTTTGTTTTACATTTTTCAAATCAGAATTCTAGAAATATTATTTATATTTTAATGTATTAATTGTATTTTAATTAGATTATAGTGTTATTAAATTAAATTTATATTTTCTTGTTGAAATCAATATAATAAATAGAAGCTAGAATAGAAAATTAACTCTTCCAAGCAATCAGCATTGCTAAAATCATTTAGATTTTGAGTTTGAACTTCGATGAGGATGGTGGTCAAGGCCGGTTAGACTTGTCCAGCCACTGGGTCAGTTGAATTGGCTCAGCAAATCCCGAGCCTCACGACGAATACAGCAGTGCTTCCTTTGTTTGGGCCCCTAGATTTACAAACCTTCATCCATCAAATTGGTGTAGATTCATTAAATATGGAAGTAAGACAGACCAAACGTTTTGTTTTGTACCATGTAAGTATAGGCTTAAATAGATCAAACCCGACCAAAACAGTTTTGTTTTGGTCGGGTTTGATCTATTTTGCGACTGAATGAACTTTGTAAAAAGATGCGGCATCTCCTATTGATGAATACTGCATCCCGAGTCCTTGACCTGTGGAGTCGGGATCCAATCCGTTGGGAACGGTTTTCCGACCAAAATTAGTACAAGGCAAACTAGAAAAAATGAAAATTGTTCAACTTGATTGGTGTAGAATTGCAAGTAAATATGCTTTCGATAACTTGATCATTGCTTAGTTCATTGGCAGAATCAAACCAAAACTGCAATCTTGATTAGAATGATCAGTTTTGGTTCAATCACTTAAAATTTAAGTTTTTGAATAAAATTGAAAACAAAAATTACTATTTAAATCTAAAATCGAATTGGAATCACATGGTATTTTACAATTCAAGTTTCGGTTTAAAAAATCTAAAGTCATGGTCAGTGACTCTGATCTATCTGAGAACCAAACTAGACTGGACCGGACTATCTCGGGCTCCATTGGCTTTGAATACACCAACACTTAGACCCTCCCTGACATAATTAAAATTAAGTGGTCTAAGTACTATAGGTCTAGGGTCGGCTCAGCCTAAGGAACCCGTTCGGGTCCGGTTTGTAGCTTATCGAATGAGTAATGGGTATCGGAATGGTTCTCGTAGAATCCGGGGATGGAGATCTCAAAGCTTATCGAATCGGGGAGGCTGTGAAAGGCGAAGGAGTATCCTTCAGATGAGTGCTAAGCCGCCATTGATGGGGTGAGAGGTTTTTTGTAGTAAATTGAATGATTTTCAATTGGTATTTATGGAATACAAGGTCTATAGTATTTGAGAACTTATGTTCTTGATAATTGTACATAAACAGATGAGAAAAATCTGATCTTGGGAACACCAGTTTCATCGAATTCTGTCTTGAAATTTCAGATCATGATACTCCAGAAAAGAAATTTGTCTTTGCAGCTTCAGTTGCTCGTAGAAATCAGCTATAAACTCTTCTGCTCTCGCGTCGAGTTCATCTTCCTCGATCTGATCTCCATCATCGCCGATGAAAGACTCAAACTCGTGATCGAAATCGACCGGTGGTTTAATGCAGGGAATGTGGAACCGCATGGAGCTCGGCCGGTGAATTCTTAACCGGAAAACTGGGGTCTCGTCGAATGACAGCTGACGCTCGCCGTACTGTAACCGGCCGGCGAAGCCGAGGTTTTTCTTTAACTTGGGGAGAAGACGGAATTGATTCATGAATAAGCTGCGTTTTAGAACGCCTCCTCTTCTTGCCCAGAGAAGGGCTAGCCGGAGAATGTTCCAGGCCCTCTGTGCTACGCCGCCGTCGATTGGCTTAGGCATTTTCAACGGCAGGATTCCGGCGAAGAGAATGATGGTTGGTGAAGGAGAAAGGTGCAAGCTTTTGGAGTTTGAGAGGTGCCATGGCTGGAGAGAAATGAGCTTTATTTATAGTAAGCTTAGAAGTGTCTACGCGTAGGGAGGGAGAGAGAGGAGAGAGAGGAAATGGGAATTGAGGTGGAGTCTGAGATTGGGGTTTAGGTGTCACAGCTGGTCGTCAAGCGTGTAAACGATGAAGCACCAACCTCGCCTCGCATCAACAGGTGTTTTTCAGTTGTCTCTAAAACATGTTTTAAATAGTGGTCATCAATTATGTACAAAAATTCGAAATCTCTTGACCGACGGCTCCCAATCTAAGGATGTGAGGCCGACCTGTCGTCCACATAGAACTACTTTACATTGAATGATTAATCTCCCTCAATGCAATTATCATGCATCAAACCTAGGCCGATGTATTAAATCAGTCATATTTGAATCAACTGAAATATGCTGGTGCGGACATTGGTTCAATGATGATATTAGAGTGAAAGGAAGAAAGAGAAAGTTGATGTTGAAAGCTATATATGACTAAAAGACTGAATAAATTATAAATAAAAAACTAAAAATGGAAAGAGTTTAGTAAATAGTAGATTAAATCTGAATTTTAAAAAAATAAAATTTAAAGTTTTTGGCCTCATACTCGGATGCTAGTTGCGTCCGAGTGAGGGTATGATCGAATGATTCGACTCTCACTCAAACGCTTACTTGGCCGCAACTTGCCTAACTTGAACGTAATTTGTTTTACTTAGATTCTCACTCGGATATAATTTTTTTTTAATATTTTGTTTTTAATTAATTTAGCTAATCAAATCTTATTAAAATGACTTGAAATTTTTAACTCATATTCACAATAATAAAAGACACTAAATCTGGAAATTTTTAAATTTTGTCAACAATTATACGATTTACTATAGTTTTTTTAATAGTTAAACATTTTTTTTTAAATTACATAATGTAATAAAAATTCTTGAAACTTGTATCACACACTTAAAGCACTGTAAGACATTATTCCACAAAGTTTCGTGACTTTTTATTAATGTACGTAATTTTAATAAAACTTATTTGTTATGTATTAAACAAATTATAGTAAATTGTGTCATTGGTGAAAATTTACAAAACTTTATGGTGTATTTTCCTTACAGTTCTGTAAATATGTGACGAAAATTTCAATACTTTTTATTACTCTATGTAATTTTTACAAAATTCATTTATTTATGTATTATTTTTCTAAATTAAATCGGGAAATAACGAACTTTAAGAAAAATGTTATTTGCATTAAACTTATAGTATATTATGTTATTATATAATAATTATAATATTTAAAAGATAATAAATAACATACATGGGGAAGAAGACGCAGTCCCCAAACCAAGCTGCCAACACCGTGAGAAAAGGAGAGAGAGAGATATCAGATTTGTTTCGACTGTGTTCGTCGTGAAACGTAACGACGAGCTGACAAACATTGATGAAGAATCATTTAAGACAGCTTTGCCGCGGTTGAGCTACTTCTGCATTGCCTTATTCTGCTTTAATTTTGCTTTTAGGGTGAAAAACCATAAAGCTCCGACCGTTAACTTGTTATCTATTACGGCAAATAAAATCGATCTGTCTTCTGAACTATGGTTATCTCGACGATCGGCGACGGAATTTGACCACTTTCTTAGATTCTGATCCGAATTCTCTGCTCGTGGCGTCGTGGACCCACCATCGGAAAATCCGGGCCAACTGTCGGGTTGAGTTCTCATAACCGACCCACGATCACCAAGCCCGTTACGCTTCTCTCTCATCTCCTCCGCTTTCTGCCGCCAAAACCAGACTTTTCTGAAAATTTGAATTCAAACGCTTAGGTTACTGATAAATACTCGTCAAAACTCTCTTTCTTCCAAATTATCGTAAAAATGGCCAAAGCAACTGTCGCTTCGAAATCGAAGAAAGCCGCCGCCGTTCATCCTCCTTACTTTGAGGTTCTTTCAAATGTCCCTTTTTTGCATTTCGAATTCCTCTTCTCTATCTTACGGCTTTTGGTTTTCCGTTCCATTGCAGATGATCAAGGACGCAATATCAACCATGGATGACCGGACGGGATCGAGTCAGCCTGCGATATCGAAGTTCATCGGCGACAAGTACAGTAGAGTTTTGCCTTACAATTTCCAGAGAGTCTTGTCCAGCCAGTTGAAGAAGTTTGTAAATTCCGAGAGGCTTCTGAAGGTCAAGAACTCCTTCAAGCTTTCTCCGACGGAGAAGCACAGATCAGCCAAAAAAGACCACAAGAACCAGACGACCGCTCATTCCGGCAAGGCTCCGGCGGGAAAAAGAGAAGCAGCAACGAAAACTTCAAACAGAGGCGTGAAAACCAAGAGGCTGAGTCAGGTGAAGACCCCCGAGCGTCTGAAAATGGAGTCAAAAGGATCAGGAGCGAAGAAAAAACCCATGACAGTTGGCCAAAGGATGGTGAAGCTAAGCCAGATCAAAACTCCAGATATTTTCAAGAAGGCGAAGAAAAATCCGACGCCTATGAGGAAGAGGCCGGATTTGAAGCCCAAAATGTCCTCAAAACCAGCAAAGAAAGCTCGAAAGTGATCCATCAATGTCGGATCAGTCCTCTAGGCCCCATCTCCTACTGCTTACACGTAAACATGCATGCATTGAATTTTAATTTGGATTCCACTGTCTAATCACGTCTTAATTATATGCATTTAGAGTACTAATCATCTTCCCCCCAAAAAAGTTATTGATCAAACAGATGTTCTGTCTTTTCTGTGTAATTAGCTAAGATCGAATGCTTCGATTCTACGTCGATTTCTTTATTAGTATTAATTGTATAAAGTAATTAACGCTTAATTTTAGTTAAGTGGGTCAATCCGACAACTAGTCCCTTGGTTCTTGATTATTGTAACTTGTAAGGGCTTTGGTCAAACTAGTTGCGTAGACCGTAGACTCCTCCCGGCTCCCAACACGGTCCATCATCTATAATCGACATTAACCTGAATATTCGACTTACTGAATTTTTTAATTATTTTCTTCTTAAATTTAAATTTTTTAATTGTGGTTCATCTCAATTTCGATTGGTTCATTTGATTCGATTCATAAATTTGTTAAATTGAAAAATTGATTGACACCCCTAGGAATAGGATCGCCTGCAAGCTTTCCTTTCGTACGGATAAGGCCTCGATAATTATTAAACGACGACGTATTGTTGTCCACGTTTCGGACAAATGGTCGTGGAGTTAAAAGTTGAAAAGTCAAAAGTTTTCATCATGATGCCCATCATAAAAAGAATTTCAATCCAACGGTCACGATGCTCTGCCTACGTGGAGAGCTTATGATGTCGTGCTCATTCATTTGGGATAACGACGTCCGTGAAAAAATTAGGTATTGTGGAGTGTCTTTCATTTATGGTTGCCACCCCAACACAACCCAACCCTCACTCCAAATTAATTTTTATATTTAAATACAATTTATTTATTTATTTATCATTTTAAATATTTAAAAATGATATTTACTTATTTTGTGATGGCAAAAAAGAAAATACTATTATTTAAGGTTTAGTCCATACATGTAAAGCTTACTCAAGCCTTCTCCCACCACCCACCACTCACCACTCTCTGACTCTCTCTTTCTGGAACAGAGAAGGTCAAAAGCTATGAAGGGTGTATCGGCGGCGGCGGTGTACGAGGGGCTAAAAGGGTACTGGCGAAAGAGGAAGTACCAGAAGCTTAACGGCTCCTACGGCCGCTGCCGATGGACGGTGGTGCAGCTAGGCTCCACCACAAAGAGGCGGCGATTCTGGCGGATCAAGATCACCCCGAAACTCCGGTTCCTCCGCAGAATGTCATCTCCGAAGAAGCTACTGTTATGGCTTCGCGATGCTTACGTGAATATGATGCTCGGAGTCGCCAATTCCCGAGTTTGCAGCGCCGGATACGGCGGCATGTCAGGCCAGGGGGTGGCGACGTTCGGTAAACGCCCACTCAAGGAGTACGAAGAGAAAATGATCGTCGAGATCTACAAAACGCTGGTTTTGGCTCAGGGTCAGTTAGCTCGGCCTGAATCGAATCAACTCCGATCCAGGATACCGAGCCGGCAATAGTGAAACTCCGATCAACTCTGTCATCGTCCGGCACAAAAAACCGCGGGGATATGAACTCACCGGCCGGGTCCGACAGTTTATGGGTTTGGATCCCGACCCGTAATAAGTAGATTTATTTTCACTTTTCAGATAGAATTTGATTTCAATGTTTATAATCAGTTTGCATGAATTGATCTTCAAGCTGTCGGTGATGATTGCAAGATTCACGTGCCCTAATTTGTGACGTCTTGCTTTACTATACGGAGTATAGTAATACAAGTCTCTTGTCTCTATGATCAATCCTATTTTTGTCTTATAATTTTAAAGGCAATGTGTTGCTATGATATTTGTCAAGTGAATGATGTTCATTTAATTTTAATGATTAAAATAATTTACAATAATAGATTAAAAGTTTTATTTAATTTCGTTAACATGTGAAAAAACAAAAATTTTGATTGCATTGTAATATTTATAATATTTTCAAGGTATTAGCAGTTAGCCATATAATTTAAAAGAATTGTTTAAAAAATAATTCATTGCATAACCATTGAACCCAAAAAATTTGAACCGGTTCATTACATGCTGTTTTGAAAACATGAAACCAATGCCGGTTTTTTTGAAGTTTGCAACGAACTCGAACTGGATCGGACAACACATAATCTGTTTCACTCGTGGTCAGGATCGTTTTCGGATAGTAAGGTAAAGTTGACCCTCCCGGTTCATTCTGGTTCTTAAAATGGTTCAATAGCGGCTGAGTTTGTGTAAACGGTTTATTTTTAATTATTGTACTGCTACGAATCTAAGATGGTTCAAAATTAAACCGCCTGGACCGAATAGGCGATACCCGGTCCAGTTGCTGGCCCAACTACGTACCATCAAATGGCCTTTAATCCTAATAACGGCTTCACTCTGGCTTCTGGCCCTAGATCGTTGCCCATCTTGGCCCTAGATTGGCGTCTCTCTGTAATCAGAATCTGCCGATCTTCTTCTTCACCCTATTGTTCTTCTTTTTCCTCTGAGTGATGAAGAAAAAGAGTAATCGCAAAAAGAAAGAGGATATTGTTGTTCGGCAGATTCTCTGGGAAACTAATGGTGATTTTAATATCTAGGGTTCTCAATCCTATATCTCTACTCTGAATCGTAAAACTGGAATCATTCTTGATTGTTGATTTCTTTATCAGCTTTTCAGGAGATGTTTTACTTCATTACGGGGTTGTGTCATGGCGGTGACAGGTTGATACAATCTTGGGTGCATTAGGACTTCCTGATGTTGGAAAGATATTTCCTGATACAGACCCTAAGTGGAAGGTGCTCCATCATCCTTTTTCATCAGAGAAACTGTAGGTTGCTTGTCATTTGATTTCATTAACCGTTTTAAATATTTAATTATAAAGCAATATCTCTGTAACCTTTATGATTAATCTTCATACATGTTTCTGTACAAGTGCATCTATAGAAAAAATAAGTTTGTTTAGAGTCGTTCTGATTGTCGAAAGCAGATGCTATGTAGCTTACTGTGGTTTTTCATTCATTTACTACCTCCATATTTGAAAAAGAGATTAACAGTTCCTTTAAACTTAATTAATGACTCCTGTACATTGCAAATTCAGTTTATGTTGAGTTGAATCAAAGTTCTTGCTGCCCCCGTCCATATTTCTCTGTTGGAAAAATCCAGAGTGATGAAACTCTCTAGGCATAGAATGGAATCGGTAATCGCTAAAGGCACCACCTGCCTGGTTTACGTTGTTATAGACTGACATTGAGGCGGTGATGGGATTAATAGTGAATTAGCCGTTGTTGTGCAAGTTTTTACATTAAGATTATTGAGTAAGCCAGCATCTCTGTCGAACACAATAATCTGTTGATTTAGGCCCGTTGTCTGAGCTATAGAAAGACTGAAAGTAGTCATTTTTATTTGGATATGGGATCAAGCAAATCGGTCTGTTCTTGCTGAAAACTAATTAAAAATGGTTTAGATCTCCAAACATTCAAATAAAATTCAACATTTTTGTAATTTTTACATTGTGCTCTCCACGAAATGACAGAGAACGAAAATGACTGCCTACACTTCTTGAATTTAATAGTTATTGGTAATTTGTCACACAATCATGTTGCCTACAACAGTGTATGAAGGAAATTGTTTGCTTGTAAATTATTTTATCAACATCGAATATGATCATCAAGTATTATGTGCATGTTCAAAAGAACTTATAATATAATTAAGTTGAATATTAGATAAAGTTATTTGAACTTCATTCTGAAATGTTTTATTTTGATGGTTTTTAATTTTGCCGCAGATACAAATGATGCACTTTTTCAGCGTGCAAAGTTTTCACGGAGAAAAGACATGGAGATATATTTATACTCACACCAGAAACCTTAGGAGAGTGAATTTTTGCCTTGGGAACTGATGTTGGTAATTCTTTGCAATCCATATATTTTATTTGAGAATCGGTATGATATTTTGATTTTGCTAATGTGATGCAAAAGGCTTGTTTATGTAGCTCCTTGAGAAATGAGGTATTTGTTTTCTGGAAACGTTTTAAAATAATTTTGGTCAACAATTAATGCTCTTATAATTACTCATAAGTATGATCTTTAGAGTTTTTGAAGTGGGTGGAAAATTTTTTATAGGAAAATTCAATGAAAGCATGGCCAACATCTCTGACTTGTGGGTTAGATATCTAGAAAAATATGAAAATTTGAAAATGTTTTTGTTCCACAGAAGTTGAGGGTGTTTCCGACAAATGCAGAAAAAAAGGAGACTTGGCAAAGAACTTGGCCTTACTAGTTGGAGAGTCTAATGCAGTTGAGACTAAAAGACCAAAGAGACGTATGGAGCTTAAGAAATCTCTCGTACTTCAAATTAAGAGGAAGGTGAAGGCAACATACAAGAATGGAAAGTTTCAAGACCTTACTGAAAAAGTGATTGCGAATCCTAGTACTCTTATGGAAGCTTACAACTGTGTTAGGATCAACTCAAACGTTGATACAACCTTGAAAGATGATATGTTGCTTTTGAATCAATGGCAGAAGAACTATGTGATGGTAGTTTTGATAAAGGCCAATACCTTCACAATATCAACTAAAGGTTCAAAGAAAGAAGAGCTTGTCCTTCCCAGACTAAAATTGAACATTCTTCAGGAGGCAATCAGAATAGTTTTAGAAGTTGTTTTCAGGTCTTACTTCTCCAAGATATCTCACGGGTGTTGAAGTGGGAGAGGGCACCAGTCAGCAATGAAATACATAATCAATGACATCTCTAATCCTGATTGGTGGTTTTCAATACAGCTAACCAAAAAGTTGGATGTGCTTATTCTTAATCAACTTATTTCAATTATGGAGGATAAGATTGAAGATCCCAAGTTATTTTGTCTTATTCGAGTCAGGTTTGAGGCCCAGGTGATAAATTTGGAATTTGGTGGTTTCCCAAAAGGGCATGGTCTTCCACAGGAAGGTGTGCTTTCTGCTATACTTATGGATAAACCTAAATCTTTTTTACTGTGAATTTTACAAATTGTCTTTGAAATATGAAGTTCTCATTTTAAACACTAATCACGAAGGTTTGCATTCAAACTTGCGGCATTGGTTTAGAAGGCAATTGCGAGGCAATGATCCAAACTATGCAGTTGATGAGAAGCCGAATGTCCGAGTGCATCGCTGTCGGGTCCTGGATGAAAATGTTTTGGCCGTTACTGGTTCAAAAGACATTGCACTAAGCTTAAAGTCTGACATATTGAAGTACTTGCAGTATTCTTTGTTTTTGGACTCTGACAATCAGGAAGAAATAGTACCATGTGGTCAAGTTAAGGGAGTTCGATTTGTTGGTTCTTCAATAAGAAGATGGGTAAAGGAAAGTTCTAGCATGAAAGCGGTAAGTTAAAGGAAAAGGTTGAACTATTTGCTTTACAAAAGCAAGAGATTCGGAATAACTTGACTGTCCGAATTGGAAGAAAATGGCTTGGTCATGCTTTAAAGAATGTTAAGGAGTCGGAGATTCCATATTTGGCTAATAATTGCTTTTCCTTGAGTGAAATTTCCAGGTTTCGTAAAGATGGTATGAAAACTGATCACTGGTACAAGTATCTACTTAAGATTTGGATGCAAGACATTAAAGCAAGATAGGTAGAGAATGAGGAAATTATCCTATATAAGTGCGTGGCAGAACCTGCTCTTCCCCCTGAATTGAAAGAGTCGTTCTATGAATTTCAAAGGTGTGCTAAAAGTTATGTTTCTTTAGAGACTGCAGCCGCACTTGCTCTTCTGCCAAATTCTGTAAAAGATATCAAATCTCATGTTTTGACTGAGAATCTTGTTCCAATAGTGACCATCAAAAAATGTTTATCACGATATGGATTAACCACACCTAAGGGGTATGCACGATTGTTTCCTCTTCTTGTCTTGCAAGATGATTCTCAAATTGTGGACTGGTATGCAGGGCTTGTTAGTCGTTGGTTTAGGTGGTATCAAGATTGTGATAATTTCAACGAGTTGAAAATCATTATAGGGGATGAAATAAACAAGTCTTGCATTCAAACTCTAGTAGCAAAACATAGAATTACTGAGAGGGAAGTTGAAAAACGTTTTGACTTAGAACTAAGCAGAATTCAGCTAGGAAATAGAGAATGGGATAGAGTATAAAAGATCAGATTCACTACATCTTGGTTGTGACGAAGCTTTGATGTATGGAATTTTTAATGGTGGCTTGTGTTTACTATATTTGGCAAGAATAGTTAGTTCTTCAAGACCATGTAATTGTTTTGTCATTGGTTGTCCAGCTCCTGCACCAAGTGTTTATAACATTCATGTCATGGAAAGACAGAGGTTTCCAGGTTGGAAGACTGGGTTTTCAGGTTGTATTCATCCGAGTTTGAATAGGCAAAGAATTGGGCTATGTAAGCAACATTTAAAGGATCTTTATTTGGGTCATATCTCTCTACAGGCAATCAATTTTGGGGCTTGGAAATGACTTTCACGGCTATACAGAATCTCGTTTGACCATATACATTTGCGAGATATACTATTTTGCAATATAATGCAATGTTAACGATTCAAAGTGCATGGCAGTCTTTGTTGGTCCATCGCCGTCCTCAATGCTTCGGATCATCCTAGGTAATAGTTTCTCAACTAGTTGTTTCAGATAGCCTCTGTTATAGCTATGTTATAAACGTCTTATTTTGTGTATAATTACTGGAGATTATGCTGTTTCGAAAATATATATCGAGCTCGATTCTGTTACTACTGGGTAGATGATGTCTTTTAGTAATTCCTCTTTTATGTGCTTTATACATCGGCCTGTCCTCGGTCAAAATTTTTGTTTTTCCTTGAAAGTCGAGTTTGATTTCTTAATTTTTTGAACTTATGTTGCAGGACTAAGTCTTTTGATTGGGATTGAAACAACCTAAACCTCTGTGGTGGTTGTAATATGCATGTTATGGTGCTGCATGAAACTGAAAGTCATTTGGAATTGAAATACAGAAGGATGGGGAAAATGTGCAACTAGCAAGATCTCTGAATCAACTATCTAGATCTGGATTGTTCGTTCGAGACGAGAAATTATGCAGAAATCGTCAAGCAAGGTCAAGGTATGTGACAAATTTAAGCGCTTTTTCATGCAATTAAGGTATTTATTGTTCTTTAAACATACTTGGTGACGTAACAAATAATGAATATTGATTCTCTCAATTTTTGAGAGAGGAAAAAAATAAATATTTTTCATACCTTGCATTGCACACGTTTTCATACCCGCGCATGTGTGAGATCTTAATCTTGTCCTTTTCTTCTATCTTTTTTTGTTACCGTTATTTAAAATTTGGGGGACGTTGGCTAATTTGACTTTTAGTTAATACATAGATATTTAATTAAGAAATATGAGCGGGTACTTGACACGTCGGGTCACTGCCCGGGTCGAGGATGTGGTACCACACGACCACTACCATGCGCGTGCATACATGCGTGGGAGCAGGAGCGGGGCCCAGTCGTATCATAGAGAAAGAGGAAGGACAGCTGGTATTTTCTCTAACGAGTCCTCGGCCGCGTGTAATTATGATGATAAATAATGTTGATTAGGGAATGTTAATTGAGTAATTTGCAGTTAATTGTTGTGGTTGAGCCGGTGGGAAAAGGAAGAAGTGGTCTTGCTTCTACCGCTAGTTGAGACACTATTGCCCTCTCTGATTCCTCCCTCCCCACTGGTAGAAGCGGGAGTGTGGGGCGCGTGGCCGATCGCCTTGGCATCTGGCTTTTCTTCTTCTTCTTCAATGGAGGTTTCTTGTCCGTCTTCTGCAGCTGCCGAGGTCGCTTTGTTCTGACGGCATTCTTGTTCGCTTTGAGGAAAAGGTCGCTTCGATCGTTTGTTTTTTCTTGTGTTTTTTGTTCACAGGGGGAGAAGTCTGGCGGACATTAAAGGAACGCCTCTGTGTTTTCGATCCTCTCTGGTGTCTCTACTTGAAGAGATTTTCTATTTCAAGTCTCGGAAGAAGAAGCGGGGGATTGGGAGGGTTAAAATGCTCTGGATTATTAGGTTTTCTGGTTTTTTCTCCGCCGCCATGGTGATGATTGTTCTCTCCCCGTCCTTGCAATCTTTTCCTCCTGCTGAAGCTATTAGGTCATCTCATCTTGACTCCTATCTCAGATTATCCGTAGAGATGAATCCTGCTGATGCGAATAGTCGGTTCTCCTTCAGAAAGGCTTCCGTATTTCGTAATGCCGATGAATGTGGCTTCAGTGAGTTTGATGTTCTGAGGAAATCTGGAGTCTGCGATCCTAATTTGGTTCATGTTGCGATTACTTTAGACGTCGAATATCTCCGTGGTTCAATCGCTGCAGTCCATTCCATATTGAAGCATTCACTCTGTCCGGAACGTGTATTCTTTCATTTTCTGGTTTCAGAAACTGATCTCGAAACAGTAGTGCGATCGACCTTTCCTCAATTGAAGTTCAAGGTCTATTATTTCAACCCTGACGTTGTGAAAGACCTAATCTCGACCTCCGTGAGGCAAGCGCTTGAGCAGCCACTCAATTATGCTCGGAATTATTTGGCCGATCTTCTTGAGCCGTGCGTGCGGAGAGTTATTTACCTGGACTCTGATTTAGTTTTAGTGGATGATATAGGGAAGCTATGGAATACGACTCTGGGTACTCGAACCATCGGAGCCCCAGAATATTGCCACGCAAACTTCACAAAGTACTTCACAACCGGTTTTTGGTCTGACGGAAGATTTTCCAGCATCTTCGCCGGCCGGAAACCCTGCTATTTTAATACAGGAGTGATGCTCATAGATCTCGTCAAGTGGAGACGAGCTGGATACACGAAGCGTATTGAGAGGTGGATGGAAATACAAAAGAGCTGTCGGATCTATGAGCTGGGCTCCCTGCCTCCTTTCCTCTTGGTTTTCGCCGGACTCGTAGCGCCGATAGAGCATCGATGGAACCAACACGGTTTGGGAGGTGATAACGTGAAGGGAAGCTGTCGTGATCTCCACCCTGGTCCGATTAGTCTTCTGCATTGGTCCGGGAGTGGTAAGCCCTGGCTAAGGTTAGATTCAAAGCGACCATGCCCTCTCGACTCGTTGTGGTCACCATACGATTTGTACGGGCACTCTCACTGAACTATAGATACTTTCCCGGCGGTAAATTCCCTCAGGACTGCTTTCCGGTTGAAATTGATCCTTCATTGTTTTTTTTGTTTTCTCCATTATTTTGCTTCTTATTCTTTTTTTCCCCACCTACTGATTCTATATTTTCATATTTTCTCTTTTTTGGGGGGTCATTCACTCATCTTCCGGGCGATTTGTATTTTTAGTCTATTATTTCTGGTTCTGGAAATAAAGGAAAAAGGATATTCAATTCGTCATTGTAAAGACTCCATCGTTGTGTTTAAATCAAGCATTGTAGATTCAGTTCTTTTTTTGAGTTTGTTAATCCCTTGTGATGAACGAATTAAAGCTTATCCCTCAACAGAGGCCGACATCACACGGGCTGGAATTGTAGTGACCTGGTATTGGAGTTATTGAAAAGGGGACCAAATTGCATCTTTTTTTGGATCATATTAACCTCAGGCTGGCCAGCATCAATTACTAAGCCGTACTTTTGGCCATGGCCTACCTATTATTTTCCGGGAAATTTCCTCTTTTTTTATTCTATATTGCCTTCTCGTTTGGCTGGCCGGCCAGCATCAATTACTAAGCTGCATTTTGGCCATGGCCTACCAGTTGTTTTCTTGGAAAAATTCCTCTTTTTTATCTATATTGCCACTCTAGACTGATGTGGCTGATTATACAATGTCGTTCCCTTTTTAGCATACTGAACTATATTTTTTGACTGAAGAAAGGAATTAGCTGTTTCTTGAAATCCTGATGATAAGACTCGGTAAAAGCGAAAGAACGGAAAGTTTTTGGTGTACAATTTATTCTTATGATGGAGATGGAGAATTCAGGATGGATGATTTATTAGTCATCCATAATGGACCAGTTTTCCATGGTGGCCAGGAGGACTCGACTGGCCGTCTCTAAAGTGCCGCTTTTGTGCCAGCTGGAGAGCAGAATTAAGCTTGGAGTAATGGAATCTGTAAAGAGTTGAAGATGAGAAAGCTTTGTCAAGAAAATAAGCTGCTTTGGTGGCAGCAGCTGAGGTCTTGTCTTCTCTCTCTTACTACTTTTACTTCTTATCCCTGCGCCTCTGGCAATTCTAATTTATTTATTTGCTTTCCCATCAGATTTATCTACTTGATTCTTTGAAAAGGTGAAATTTTCACATAAAGTAAAGTGCTTCTGTCATGGCTCGTGACTCGTGAGATCATTTACTTATCTTTCTAGAATCCCACGGAAATCAGCAAATTTTGTGGCGATGGGAAGATGGGGCGGTGTCCTAATCGATCAGAAAGTATATCCAAGAGCAATGAAGCTTAATTTTACCCAGTGGATGGAGGGGGGCCCAGTGCAATGAATGGGTCAAATTTGGACAACCATAAATCGCATTGGATTGTTCTAGATTGATCTCAAGGGCGGTGCTTCATTCGTCTGCTTTTGTTATTATAGCTGGTTTTGTCTAACTCAGTTTTATTTTGTTCGCCAGGATTTTATCATTTTGCAAGTATGATTAGGACTGGCTAACAGAAGATGCGGAATTGGAATGCCATTGTCGAGGACCACCATGCCAGCCTTGCCTTCTCTTGTGGTACTTATTCTAAACCATTTTATTCTCAATCTTTTGTCGTTTACCTTGCACACCACACCCTCTCACTGCACCTATAATTCCCTTCCTAAGCTGTTTGCCAAGAGTGTTGATTATGTTCAAATTAAGAATCTTTCAGTGCATTCTTGGCTGCTGTAATTTAGGGAAGATTTTTTTATCCTATTTCTTATTATTTAGAGGATTTTTTTACCCAATCTGAGAAATTCATGTAATAATAATCATATTGCAGTGATTAGGGTGGAAATATGAACTTGTATAGGTTGAATTGCTGACAAAAGTGGACAGGAAACAGAGGAAACAGAGTCTGAAAAGGGGCGTGTTCTGAGTTGAAGAGCAGGCTTCACTAATTGTGACATAAAGCCGTGGAATCCGCTGCTGCTGATGTTGGTTCGTGAATAATGAAGAAGCTCTCTCTCTCTCTCCTTCCTCCGTTGATCTCCCAAAACTCATTAACCTTTTTCTATCTGTTGAAAGGAGCGATGGATCTGGCAAGGACAGGACAGACCAGGGAGACCCCATTGCGGAGTCCAATGCAAAGAAGAGGACAAGCTACACATGTACGCATCTCTTTCCACCTACCTCATCTCTACTCTCCTCCTCCTCTGCACCATCCAAAAAATATCTTCTTTCTTTCTCTCTCTAGACTCCTGTGAGAAGACCCTTTTCTTCCCCTACAATTGGAAGGACAAAAGCTTGTGTTTGGACCTTTTAATGGGCTCTATAAAACCGTGCCTTTTCATCTGTTATTTTTAATGTTTTTTCAATAAATAAATATTTATGGACTTCTTGCAAAGAATGGGCCGTTCAAAAGCCCATTAACCCAGAGAACTTTTGCACAAGTATGACACTATCCAATAAATATGTTTAGTCATTCTAATAAATTTTGTTTAACTAAATCAATTAAAATGAAAATTTTCAAATAAAATAAAATAAAATCGACCCGACATTATCACCATCGTTCGGATGTCTGTATCGAACGCACTCACTCTCGTTTGGAAGTCTGTATCTGATGGATTGACCTCTCTTTCGAATGTCCGAGTTTAACTTTTATCCTAATATTTATTTATTTTATTTAGTTTTAAATTAAATGTGATACCCATTGGTGTAATTGTTGTAGAGAATAATTTATTTAAAAATATAAATTAAAGTCGGTGGTAATCTATTAGTCAAAAGCAGGGTATTTTTTTAAGTTTAATTTATTCTCGTGTAAATAAAGGAGGCTTAATTTCCCTCCTTCCCCTTTCCTGCTCGGAAACCCACGAAAAAGGTGCGACTAGAAAATGCTTCCTGATTTCCGTTGAATTCGTCCGAGCTTTGATCGTTTTCATTTTTGGAGTTGGGTCGACTGCGATTTGAAGTTTCTTTCGTTTGATTGCTTCAATCGATGGAAGAGGATGATTGGAGTTTGGCTCTCTCCGCCGCCACTTCTTCGAGGAGCTATCAGTCCAAGTCTCAATCTGGTAAATCTTTCTTCTATAGTTTCCGATTGCCTTTTGGGTTCTTCATTTTTTATTTATGCGGCTGATTTTATGCTCTGTCTGTTGGTTGTGGTTCAGATTTCTATTATGATTACGAGGAGGTTGACGGAGATGATGATTTTGCTGCTGATTACCCGTGTCCTTTTTGTTCTGAAGATTTTGATCTCGTTGCTTTATGCTTCCATATCGATGAACAACACCCTTTTGAATCAAAGTCCGGGGTAATCACATACCCTTTTAGCTCAGATTTTGAGCTCCTATTTTGATTGATTAGACATACGGTTATTAAGGAATGAATTAATATGTGGATTATAGCCTGTTTTTTCTTCATATTCTCCATTTCTTTCACGAACATGCTTTAATGGCGTGTTCTTTTCATATCTAATCCTAAAAGTTATAGGTTGATGGGATGAAAGCACAATTTAAAATGCTTCGCTAATTTTTTTTCTCCATGAGCTTTAACTTCTTTTTTATGCAAGACAAGTAATTAGAAGGTGAGTCAATTATGGTGATGCTTCTTGATGTTGAATGCGGTCTTGCATAAATTATGTATATTGTTAAGTGTATGCAAATTTATTCGATATGTTTGTTGAATTGAGTTTGCTAAAGCTATTGAAACTTTAAATTTGTAGCACACGTTGAGATGTTGTTGGCGCCATTTTTTTCTTCAATCCATTTGGTTTGTGATGATAGAATAACGTTTCATTTGCATTCCCCAATACGCCTCCTCTTGCATAAATTCTTCAACTGGCGTGATTTCTAAAGAGAAATAGTGGTAAATTTTTTTTAAACATTCTTTCTCTTTTTTTTTTCTCCCCCAAATGTTTTTTGGTTAATTCTTAAAAGCACTGTGGATTGAAAATTGAATGATCTATTAACGTTTTCAAAGGTAAAGTCAGAAGAAATAAACAATAATATAGAATAAGCTTATTTTATGGGCTGGGAAAAGGGACATGAATTATTTTTTCATTCAAGAGTTCGTATAAGTGAAGCAGCACAACAAATAAGTTCTTATTATGAAATTTCCATTCATCCGAGTAAATTAAGATGATAGATTAAAGGTAATCTAATCATTTATATTGTATCTTGACATTTTCATTTGCATCTAAATCCAATTTAATGGTCCCTACCAGTGAATAAATTTGAGTTTTAGTTAGGTTCAAGTGATTAGATATTTAGATTTTAACTCAAGATCTTACGCCATAATAGTATGATAATTGTCATTGTATTTTCAAGCATATGTGGCATGAGCTTAGATTGTATTGATTTTTAACCATTCCATTCTGGGGCCAGATTGAAATAGTTGAATATAATGTAACCTTAGAAATTACTCAATTGACATTGTTTATTTACCAAAGACTGTTCAGACATTGTAGTATAATCTATGTTTTTAAGGTGGATTTGGTGTTATTTATTCTTGTAAAATGCCAGCAATTTCTTTTTTATATTAGTAATCAAATTTAACTCTTTATTATTTTCACAGGTATGCCCTCTTTGTGTGACAAGGGTTGGAATGAATATGGTTGAACACATAACGGTTCAGCACGCGGACATATTCAAAATATCCTTTTCTCCTTCTATGCTTATGATGGTTAAAAATCTCTTCTTGTTTAAGATCATCGATTCAATAGAATTACCATGTTCTTATTTATCTTAGTTTTCTATCAATCTTATTTTATGATTTTGAGCAATGCCCTTGATTCCTTGACCAGTTTTTTTACAGCCAGTACAAGTTAAAAGATGACTCTTATCAAATTCCTTTTACACAAAAAGAACTACAGGATGAACATTTGGGATCTCTTCTAGCTTTGTCGTCTGAGCTTTCCACCTCGAAGACAATACCTGATCCTCTGCTGTCATTTATCCACAGAGGACCCATCTCTGAAATGTCTGCCAGTGTGCAGCCTGGGTCTTCGACCGATACCAGTTCAGAAGAAAAACACTTGGATAACACATTGTCTGAGAGGTATGGTCTACTTTTTTGCTAATCAAATTAAATATGACACATTTGACACTTGCAAAGAGCTTTTCTTCACCTGTTTTTCGATTGATTTGAAGTTCATTATCGGCCATTAATTGGCATATCCATGAGATTAATTATACGTCTTGGAACTGTAAACATTGTTTCTTTAGTGGACCGATAATGTCTGGATAAAATCTTCCACTCGAAAAGTGTGAAAATAGTCGTTATAGACGCTTTTTTGTTGCAAGAACGTAGACAAAGATCAAAGTAGAATCTTTAAAGTTTTAGATTTTGTACTATGCATAAGAATTTAGATTTGTCTGTTGAAATATTAGTGTCAACCTGGCATGCAGAGATTTTCATCCATCTTCAACCTCAGCCATAGACCAGGAAGAGAAGACACAGAGAAGTGATTTTGTTAGAGGACTTTTACTATCAACCATTCTTGATGACAGTCTATGATCAGGAGAATTCAACGGCTGTGATTTGTTTTTGTCGGAAGAATTGGCGGCTTCTCGCATGGCTTTGGACACGTTGATATCTCTGATCGAAGAATAGATTCTATTGGCTGTAGAAATTCTTTCTTAGTTGGGTTGTAGTGGATGCTAGTCTATCTATCTAAGCTTGTGCTCTGTGGCAGCTTCATCTCTTCGTCATTATTGGGTAAGAAGCTTTTATTATTATCTGTGTTTCGTTATCTTAAAATCGATGAATGGAGATCAATTGATACGATTTTGATCATATTTATCGTAGCTGGACAAAGATCTGCGATTGAGAACTGATGCACGACGAAATAGGATAAATCGATGCTTTTGTGTGTTGTAATTTTTGATGAAATATCGATCCATTTTAGATGTTCGATGCGTACTTGGTCGATCTTTATACAATTTTGATCATATTTATTAGCGATAATTATTAACGAGTCATCTTCATGATTAGTAAGCTTAATATCAGCTGAGTATAGTATTTTTCATATATTTTTATATATTAATTGGGGTGACTGTTATTTATTCTATATTTAACGAGTAGAACATTGTAATAAATACAAGAAAATTATCTTTTAATATTTTTTTAAAGTTTAAAATCAGTTTGAAAAATGAAATAATAAAAATATTAATTATAATAATTTATGTATTTATAATAAAATTAAACTTGTATGTTAAATAAATTAGAGTATTTTCGGAGCCTGAAGTTGATTGAGAGAAGCCTTGTCGAGTCTTGGGCCTAAAAGAGAGTACTTTGTGGCGTGTTAGCCCACGAACCACAAATTTTGGGCTAGACAACTCACACGCGCGCTCGTGAGCAAGCCTAGACGATAGGACACGTCACTGACGGTGGCTAACTCTAATCATTGGAACCGAGAGTTGATGCGTGGAATAAGAGCCCCACAAAGCTCCTTCCAGTCCTGTTCCTAGCCAATCCTAACAGTGCACGTGACTTGCCACGTCATACAGTAATTTATATTTCATTAAAAATTAATTAAATAAAATGTAGTAGCTGGGGCCGGTGAGATCAGAGAAAGCGTGAGACTTCCGGTGATTTGTTTGGCTACGGAATGTGGGCCCCGTCTTCCTCTCTCTATAAATACTGCCTCCTCTCTCTCTCCTATGATTTCAAGAATTTTTTCCAGAGCAGGGCGAAAATAAGGATTTATCGATTCAAAGACTGCAAGGGGCCGTCGAAGATTTTGCTTCTTCGTCGAACGCGAGTATTCCACGTTGATTCTTGAATCCCGTTGGATAATATTTTTTGAAGAATAGAGAACGGAGGATTTTTAGATAGATAGACGGAAGAATTCGAGCTCTGTAATGGATTCCCTTTGTTTGCCGACGGGAGTAAACGGAGTGGCTTCTTCGATCTTGACGACCGGTGCCCTAGAAGTTCGCTCCAATATTTCTCAGGTGAGTGCGCTTGGGAAGGCCTCTATGATCAATAATCTGCCTCAGAAAATGGCTTCAACCTTCTCCAGGTTTTCCTTTACGTATCCGCTGAAATCTCTTTGGTTTGGCGGCGGTGAGAATAGCAAATACAACGGAATGGCAGTTGACAGCGTCGTTTCGGTGGAGAATGAAGACCAAGGGGTTGCAGTGCCCGAGGAGGAAGGGGAAAGAGGTCCGACGGTGTCGGAGGGAAAAGACGGAAATTGGGTTTCTAGGGTCCTGCAGTCGAGATCGCAATGGGAAGAGGACGAGGAAAAACGAGATCGCTTAGCTAGAGATGATGATGAAAAACACGGTGATGAGGATGAGGAAGAAGAGTGTGATACTTGTAACGTTGTTGCCAGTGACGGCGAGGATGAGATTGTTTTGGATAAAGACTCGTTTCAGAGGTTGCTTCGCCGTGTATCGTTAGTAGAAGCAAGGATGTACGCTAAAATGTCGTATTTAGGGTGCTTGGCCTATTGCATCCCCAAAATTAAGGTATTGAAGAAGACGACTTAAGCTTTCCTTTCTACATCGATTTACAGAGTTTGTGTTTTTTTCTATGAAATCGTATCCCGATTTACATCAGAGAAAGAAAAATCTTCTGTGATGGACCATGGTTTTGAAAACATTTAAAACATGCAATCGAAATTTGTTTCGATATGTCCATGCTTTATTTGTCGTGTCTTGTATTTCTCTATCCTGTTCAATTCAAGCTGGGAAATATATGCTAACTCCTTTCCTTTTGAACTTATCTTAATGCAGCCAGAAAATTTATTGAGAAATTATAGCCTGCAATTCATTACTTCATCACTAGAGAAGAAGGAATTTGCGATGAAAGCTGAAAAAACTCAGTCATCTGCCGAATCTGAAGGAGTAAAAAAGGATTTAGAGGAAATTAAAGAGACCAAGAACATTGGACACAAAATTAGTGCACCGGTTGCTTATGAGATTGCTGCTTCTGCTGCTTCTTATTTACATTCTCAAACTAAAAGCATTTTTTCATCCAAAACCACGAGTCCTGGTGACTGTTCACCAGAACTCAATCAGGAAACTGCCCCTTCTGTTGATATGGTTGACTCTGTGACGGCCGTTGTTGCTGCAAGGGAGGAAGTCAAACAGGCCGTTGCTGACAATTTGAATTCAACGCATTCATCGCCATGCGAGTGGTACATTTGCGATGATGATCAGACTGGCACAAGATTCTTTGTTATTCAGGTTAAAACTACTTCTCCAATCTGTTTTTCAAGACATTATTGGGTTAAAAAGGGGAATAAGACTCTTGAAATGAGTATTACTTGCATTTGGTTTTCGAGATATCATATAGTCAGGGAAAGATAATCAATGATTGAATCTTATATTCATCTTGCTTGAATTTTCTCTCTTATTGCAGGGATCAGAGTCTCTCTCATCGTGGCAAGCAAATCTACTCTTTGAGCCAGTTCAGTTCGAGGTAATTACTTGTTCGATTCATTTTCTATTTCGAAATCTTATTCATATTCTTCGCGACTGGCTTGGCTATAAATTTATGGAGTTTTTTTTTATGCATACTGGCAGGGGCTAGATGTCGTTGTCCACCGAGGAATTTATGAGGCGGCAAAGGGAATGTACGAACAAATGCTGCCCGAAATCCGTGCGCATTTGAAATCTCACGAGGAACATGGAACGTTACGATTCACCGGGCATTCTCTAGGCGGAAGCTTGGCTTTACTTGTGAATTTGATGTTATTGATTCGTCGAGAAGTTCCAATTTCTTCATTACTTCCAGTCATAACATTTGGTGCACCAACCATAATGTGTGGAGGCGATCTTTTACTTCGACGGCTCCGATTGCCACGAAATCACATTCAATCGGTTATAATGCATAGAGATATCGTACCTCGAGCCTTCTCATGCAAATATCCTAAGCACGTAGCTGAACTTCTGAAGGCTCTAAATGGTAGCTTCAGGAATCATCAATGTTTGAACAACCAGGTGAATCTCTTTCTTCTATCAATGAAAAAAATGGTAAGATAAATATAAATGATTAAATTATCTTTAACCACAATCTCAGATTTGAGATAGTAAGTTTTCATAGTATCAGAGCTAGATGTTGCAACTTCGATCTTCAGGTAAAACAGAAAAATTTCATTAAAAAACTCACATTTAAGGACAAAAAAATGACTTATATGTGAAGAAAAATATGAAAATAAATATAAATAATTAACTTATTCTTCTCCTACAAGTTCTGACTTTTAAAACACTTGATAATTTGTGTAAAGATTAGTGGGTCAGTTTCTAATGTCTAATCTTTTTCTCTCTTCTTTTGTTTAGAAGCTATTGTTTGCTCCTATGGGGGAGGTTGTGATTCTACAACCCGATGAGCAATTCTCTCCAAGCCACCATCTTCTTCCTCCCGGCAATGGTTTATATCGTATTATGTGTCCAATTTCTACTGCAAATGATGGAGAGAAGAAGCTCCAAGCTGCACATAGAATGTTCCTAAACTCACCTCACCCGCTCGAGATTCTAACCGATCGCTCCTCCTATGGCTCGGGAGGGACGATTCAACGAGATCACGACATGAGTTCATATTTAAAATGTGTTCGTGGGGTTATCCGCCATGAACTAAACCACATCAGAAAGTCAAAGAGATTCCAAAGGCGCAAGATTTGGCAGCCTTTCGTGCCTTCCTACAAGATTAGTTCCGACACTATATGGAACATGAACGGTTGGTGGGGACCATTTATCTCGGTCAGAACCAGAACCAGATCAACTTGTTTGGCTTTTTCCAAAGAGGTAGAGAGTCATTCAAACATATTCGTAGACTTATTGCGACTCAACAGACTCGACTTGTTCTGACCCTTTTGCCACCCGGAGCTACTTCTGGTAGAGGTACACAACCGCATGAATATACGAATGCCGGTGTTCGGTTTTACACGATTCTTTATTCAATTGTTCAATAGTAGATAGGAAGCAATTCTTGTTGCAATTGGTTCTATACGTGAAATTTCTCAAATTGATGTATACTACAAAATCGAGGTACACAACCGCATGAATATACGAATGCCGATGTTCAGTTTTACACGATTCTTTATTCAATTGTTCAATAGTAGATAGGAAGCAATTCTTGTTGCAATTGGTTCTATACGTGAAATTTCTCAAATTGATGTATACTACAAAATCAAGGGCCTAGATTTAGAGCAATTTAGACAAATGCAAGCTCTTGGATTTTCTATTGTAGGTTCTTGTCGTATTCTGTATGCACACTACATGCATTTCAAACGAGGTGTACTTTTTAGCATGTGTCAAAAAAAATTTCATTTGAAGACAAAACTAAGGTCCCAACTACAATTACCCAAAGACACTGACTTGGTCATTTGCGTCTATCCAGCCACCGAGGCAAGGCGAAGAAACTGACGTTCAAAGGCTCAAGCGTCTATTTGGACTTGTTTTTCGTAGCCTATTCACAAATTGGAACACGTTTTTGCCGACTTGTTTAAGAGCATGACGAATTGTTATACCAACATTGCCAAAAGTCACAAGTAATCAGCTCTTAAGTTTATAATTAAGAAATATAATAATAAGCTTACTCTAAATCTTACCTCATTGCGCATTGATCGGTAACTGATGCAATTAATGTCGCGTTTGAGTTTGATGAAATCTTTCGTACTAATGATGGGTTTGTCGCTAATCCAACATACTAATTACAGCACCTACATCATTCTGGTCTAGAATTGCACATAGTTTGGGAACTGTCACTATCCAATTTTCAAGTGATGAGAGAAATCCTTGGATCATGTTTCCAAGTAGATTAAATCTACAGAAAAGTCATTTCCAAGTATGAGAACAGAAGGTCTAGATCTACAGATTAGCTTTACCAGCCAAGTAGCAAGAGTGCATTGCAAGGCAGCTAAATGACATGATGTTGGCAAAAGTTGATAATCCGTGAATCATCCCAAATTTCTTGTTCATTGCTGCAAGCTTTGGATTTGCCTTTGCAACTTCCACATTCTTTGCCCACCCAACTTCCTCACCAATATTACTTTCTCTCTCCACCTTGTGCCTTTGTTTCGTCATCTGTAAAGCAGTAAGCCCATTTGAGAGATGAAGAAATGCTCATATTAATAAATATCTTCCTTCCCTGAGTAAACAGTACAATGGAATACACTAATATTGGTTGTTTTGGATAAAATAGTTATGGCACATTCTTTTGTATAATGCGCAAAAAAAGACCATGTAAATCTATGTTAGAATCTCAATTATGTCATCAAAGGCATGATGCTTTGCTTGAGGAATCAACTGTAACATAATGTGAACTTCGTGATTGCAAATTTGAAATTTAAGGATAGAAGACGTGGTTAATAAAGTTGATGGTACACAACCATTGATCAACACATAACGGAGGAATGCATTACTTTTAGTGAAACATATATTTATTCATGTAGAAATCACTGGGAGCTCAGATCCGAATTTATTATAAATTTTAGATGAAGATTAATTAAAGATATTGTAGAACTAGTCCTAGTTCTACAATATACACAAGATTTTGAGGATCATTAGTCGTTTTCTTCTTTAAACAAATCAAAATATTGACCAGTAAAGCCTAGTTGATACAGTCTGATATACTGCTTTCATGATTCACTGAACTTTATTTTTGTTCTTATATAAGCGATAAAAAATCATTAAGAGCTTTAGAATTCGAAAAAATTGTGAAATGGGTTCTCTCCACAAAGCTATAGAAAATGAGCTGTCTTCCTGAGTGGGTGAGTGAAAAGGGGGGTGAAACAATTCACCATACTGAGTAAAACAAATATTCTCTTAACCAGAGATAGAAATGAAGCCTCCCTAAAACATTATGCGATTAGCATATTAAAATTAACAATGAATAAATGAAATGTCACCTCGACAGTCATTGGCGAGAAAACAAATAAGTTGGACAGATTGAAAGCCAATGCTGATATCAAAAACCCAAGCTGGTACTTCTCAGAAATTGTAGACGATTTCCATAGATGCAGATACCCAAATGATAAGACTGATGCAAGAGAACAGATAGTCACCAGTGAAAAATATGCAGGGAACGTCTTGCTTTGCAGATTGCCAAATTGGTGCCTAGGAAGATTCCTGAAAAAAAAATTATGGAGCACGATTAGAATGCAGTTTCAATTGCGAAAAATAAGAATAAAATAAACATCCCTCAGCCGAAGGGCAGCAAGAAACACAGTGTGTAGCCCTACATTACAACAAGATAAAAAGGAACCCATTGTTTTGACTGTTTTCTTTTTCATTTTCCATAGTTGATTCCATCATAGTTGTATCCATCAGTCGGTTCATACAAATTTCTCTTACATTTTTAAGAACCGTACATTGCCGAAGAATTTCAGTTGTTCTATCGGAGCTATCAAGGACCAGTAAATCAGAAGTCATAGACATCGGTTTCGTGAGTTAAAACAAGAAACTAGAAATTTCAGTACCACGTCTCCCCTTCTTTTTTTTCTCAGCAACCAGTAAAAAGAACAATGTTCGAAAATAGCTAGGGCTCCCAATACAAGCGTAATACTTGAACATGATGATGCCGCCGATGAAATTGACCCAGAGAGCAGCACCCCAAGCAGTGGAGAAGCTGAGGAGATGAGCCAGTTTGAGGAAGAAATAGAGTTTCGGTGGATTCTGACCCTCCGATTTCGATCCAAAAGTCTCCGGCGAAAATATCACTCCGATCGCCAAAAATCCCACCGCCGTTAAGAATCGTGTAAGCCAAGCCATCTCTCTCTCTCTCGCCGCTATTTCCCACCGGTGAGGAGTCGGAGTTGAAGAGCTCTGCCAAAGGAAAAGAACCGATTTTACAGAGTGGTAACTGGTAAATAACCACCATGTCTTAATGAAAAATAACCGTCCTTTAGATAAATTACAGTTAACCCCTTTGCTAACTACACGTTTCCCAATCTTTCAATTAGCGGAAGGGACTAGCTGGGCTCTAATTGGGCCGGGCCGGGTTTGAAGTTTTTTAAAATAGCTAAAATTGAGTTTTTTAAAATTGGGACTCGGCCCATGAACCGTGGGTAAAAACCGCAGTTCATGGGCCTGTTTATAAAATATATATATTTTAAATCTTTGAATTATATTAAAAATTAAAATGTATCTAGTTTTGAATATTTTTATTATTATTGAGTCGGATTTTTAGCTTTTGAGCCGGATTTTAGGTCATTTTTCAAATATTAGTTTATTTTTAATCAATTTTGTCAAATTTCGATCGGACTTTTAATAAAAAACTTGATCTACGGACCGAGTCCCAATTTCACGATTTTTTCCTTGAAAACACTGACTAAGCCTGTGACCAAAGACATTTGAATCACCGTGATTTACCCTCTCACATGCTGTCGGGCCGAGGTGTGGGTTTCTCGCCCCGGCTCAGCCCGTTTGAGTTTGGATTACCTACGAGCTCAGTCCGGTTTTATCCACCCTGACAAGATTAAGCCCCCAATTGATACCACTGAGGTTCTCTGCTTTTTCTCGTTTGATTCATTAAAATTAATTAATTAATTAATCAATAATAAGAAACGTTGAGCTCCCCTCTCGTTCACCAAATCTCAGACTGTAGTTTTTCGACAAAACCCTAAAAGAATTGGACAGTCTTTTAGTATTTTAAAGACCGTATCGTGTTCATCAGTGGTCACGTGACATAAGCCTTGTAGATGCAGAGAGAGAAAGAGGAGAGATAGAGGGAGAGAGATTAGGGCAAATGATCTGTAATGCTGTATTATCACATGGTGCCACTGAACTCATCCATCTGGCCACGACTTCCCCTCTTCCCCATGTTTCCTACGTTCAAACATAGCCTTTACTTTCGATCCGGTCAGAGTCCGAACAAATTTTGATTTCGAGTTTTCTATATTGGTAGTTTAGTTGAAAGTATTGCATTCGTTTATTTATCGATGTTAGAATTCGATATAACACGAATTCTGTTTGATTTTAAAACTTGCAGTTGAATTCCACATCCATCGGGGTTCTTGGGAACCAAGCGTGCGTTAATTCTCAACTCGGATCGCTAAATTAGGGTTAGAGGCTCAATCAATAGCCGATATATCTCTTTTGCTTCATCAAAATACTAGACTAAAGGGTAAAAATGGAAAACACATCTGAGTTTTGAGTAAATAACTTGATTCAGACTTGAGTTTTAAAAAAATAAAATTTAAATTTTATAGATGAATTATCAGACACATTAACTCACACACGGACGCAGTGTCTCTGACCCGAACGCAACTTACATTCAAGCAAGGGTCGACAAAGGTCAAATTTTATTTTTTCAAAACTGAGACTCGAATGAGCTTATTTACTTCAAATTCAAGCATGTTATTTACTTTGAACAACCCATGCAAACCCTAAAGGAGGCCACCTTTTCTTCGTCCAATTATTAAAAACAAAATAAGGTTTGAAAAATAAATAAATAAATAAATAAATAAATAAATAAAACAGCATGTTTTCGGACTCTGAAAAAAGACAGCCAGACAAAATCATTTGACCAATGCAAGTACTCATTAAAAGAGTGAGCTTGAAAGGAGTGATGGAGATGTTCTACGCATGTTTTCTTCTCCGTTCTCTGTATTTAGCCTTGAACCAGCAAAGCTTGTTGAATCTACGTGTCATATTTTGGAATTATTTTTTTTATTTTAATTAATTATTAATAGAAAGGTAAGCCAAAGGTAAGTGGTCGTGATTATGAGAACATGGCTGCTGTTTTTTTTTTAATTTATTTTCTGTCAATTCCAACTTCAACCCATAATTGAAATTTCAAAATCCCGCGTGGGTTTTGAATTAAAACACGTGTTTAATTCTATGTAACTTGCAAGTAGATTTTAGTATATTATTTTATTAAATATGTTAATTATCCATTGAAATCATAAATATATTTAATTATTATACGTTAATTATAATTTAATTAAATGAACAAATGGCTTTTTTAGTGTACGGAAATCCAAAGTGTGTGGATAGAAAAGGAGGGAAAATTTATTTTCTCGGGAAAGGGAAAAAACAGGAATCAAAATTATGACTTTACCGCTTTCAATCAATCTAATCTATAGCTGTACACGACCCATGCCTGCGTTTAAATCGTTGGAATTATTACTCTTTGAAGCTTGAAAATCTCATTTACTTTCTCTCAACGACCCTCTGTTTCCGCCATGGATATATAAATGAAGAACAGGGTCGACGACGCAGAAATTATTCGAGCTTTGTAGTTTTTTGTGTTTAATTCGAGAAGGAAAGCTGACAAACCCTTTTAATCTTTAATGTCTTGTTCCTCCTGGTTTATCTCGTCCATCTACGGATGCTGATCTGCCACATTTGCAGAAAATTGCAGGCCTTTAATGGCGGATCCAATGTTGTCATCGTCATCCCCTCGTTCTCACAATTACCAGACAGATCAACTCGAGTAGAATGTCGGACTTTGTCAGTTGTTTGGATAAAGTTTTACCCAAAAAATAAAGAATTTAATCTTAAATGGTTCCTCTTCTGCTCATCGGAGCTGCCATGGCTTCTCTTTAATGGCCCTTCCAAGGGTTCCCATTCAAAGATAAAATGGTTTATAATTCGTTTCTGTAAATCTTTTTTCAATTTTAGATAATGGATTGTGGGTTAAAAATTGTTTATAGTAGATGATCGGAAAATTTGAACAGTGGAAGACGATTTGAGAAGAAATTTATGTACACGACGGAGGAGACGGCGGAGGTGACGGAGGAGCAAAAGTAAAAGCATCAAAATTTTCAGGCGGTACTGATATGCATTTTTGTACAAATGGAGATCGGAGAACGGAGATCAACAGCTTAAGGCTTCGTACTTCACCGGAAGAGGGCGGTTGAGTCCGACCTGAGAAAGCAAATTACCGACGACGGAGATGTCACGGCAGAAAACTCCCTGAAAAACGGATGAATTGGAGGCGCTGTTCAGAGAATCCATGGAAGAATTCGATTCAAGTTCAAGATTTGATTCATGGGTTTGCTGAATTTGGATTGCAGCTTGGGCGGCCTGTAAAGCCGCCGCCGCTTTGCTCCGCCGTTTCTCCGCCGCTTCCTCGTCCATGATCGTCGTCATCACATTGGCATAGCCCTTCTGAAGCAATCTATAAAGCAATAACGCCGACATTTTTGCTCTTTCTCTTATGGATTCCAGATCACGATCTTCAGCGAGCTCGCACCGCTCGATAAAAATGGTGGCTTTGTCGGGTTTATGCCGGAGACAGAGAAGCAAATGGGCCCTCTCTAACTCCGATCTAGAACATCCCCGGCGTAACCCCATTAAAGCATAATAATCGACGTTACGCGTTTCTCCGGCAGCTACCCTCTGCTTGAGTAGCTGAATTTTCGCCGTTAAACCGCAAAGCCTCGCCGGAATTTCTCTGTAATGGACGTTCTGCCGCTTCCACGCCGGTCCCGGAAGCTTTCTATCTCTCAAAATTGTATTATAAAGAAGCTTTAGATGTTCAAGATCGTGCAAACAATCCGGCAATATTCTCGCCGATTCAAGAAGTAAAGCTCTGGTTTCCAACGCCGGAATGGAACTCGGATCAAGCGCCAGAGTCCGATTGCAATCTCCGATCGACTCTGCAATTCGCCCCAAAGATTGATAAGCCAATGCTCTGTTCATATAACATTCGGCCAAGAAGCCCTGAGGTGCTCCTCGCCGGCCGTCGACGATTTTCGAGAAATGTCTTATGGCCTCCGAATAGAGTCCAGCGTCGAGAGCGGCGAGCGCGGCCGAGCGGCGTCGGATGAGGAGCTTAATGTGGCTGAGGAGGTTGGTGATTGTCTCCGATTCCGACACACAACGAGGAGGGGTGGCCGGAGCCGGGACGTCGCCGGAAACAGAGAAATAGGAGAGAGAAAAGCTGTCGTCTGACCAGCAAATACTCTCCCGGCGAAACGCCGCCGAAGCAATTCGTTTTCCGGTCTGAAGGAGAACCATGGCGTCCTCCATCAGGCCTAGGTGGCAACAAGCTTGACCCAGAACCAGATATCTACCGCCATTAACAGAGAAACCATAGTTAAAGCAGGAAAAAAATTCTCTAGATTGGAAAAAGAAATCTACAAAATCGAGAAACGATTAAAAAATGTCAAAAAGTTGGAAATCAGTTGATAGGTTGCTGTACAATTTACTCAAAACTCCTACCATTAAGTTAATTAGAACCAGAGATGTCAAATAATTACCTCCATTGCCCTTCACTCTCACAGTTCTTACAGAGCCCAGCCATGACCTTCTTCTTCAAATCGGAAACGGAGAAGCACTTGAACGAAGGGTCCAGTCCCTCCGATTCCGACGAAGAAAGAAGCTTAACTCGCTCTCTCGAGAGTGGCTGAGTCGAGCTATCGGAGCAGGAGTCGTCGTTCGCCATTTTCAGGCTCGGAATGTAGTCCTGAAGCATATCGGCGACGTCCCTGAACCGCCGGAGACACAGCAAGGACCGAGCTTTGAGCTCGAGGGCTTGTTCCAACCTAGGAGAAATCGAAAGAGCCGATTCCAGCAGATTCAGAGCGGAAGAAATCTCGCTAAGCTCTCCGGTGGCAATGAGAGTTCTCGCATCTCTCACCCACTTATCAACAATCTGCAAATTTCAGGTCAGAGTCTACGACATTCGAAAAAGAGAAGAAGATAAGAAGACGAGAAAACGGTACCTTCTTGTTGGTATGCCACCAGTTCTTCCTCTCGGCACCGGAGTGGAACGAAGAAGAAACCGCCATTAACGCCGACGACGAGAAGAATCAAAACTCCCTGTACAAAAGGAAGCAGATTCTTGCCGTAGAAAGAATGAAAGAGAGAAATATATAAGATAATGCTATGGTGGTGGAGAGAAACTAGAGAGAGAAAGTGAGGAGAGAGAGTGAGAGAGAAGAGGGTAAAAATGACAGCTTTGACCTGAAAGAAAGGTTTGATCCTTCAAGTTCGTAGCTGGCAAAGCAGCTCAATTAGATTCTCTCTCCTAACTCGACACGTCGTCCTACTCATGCTTATGCTAGCCAAGCTATCCCCCTCGTCCTCCTAACCTCTTACCAAATTATTTTAATTAAATAATAAAAAAATATGGGCTTCATCTCTGACTCGTGTGTTCGGTAACTGCATGGATATTACCGGATATAGCCGGTCTCTCTCTCTCTCTCTCTTACCTCATAATCAAATAACGTGTAATTAATTTTTTATTTAATTAAAGCGAGAATAGTTAGGTTCATTCTTTATTGTTACTATCAATGCATTTGATTACTATGTTAGACAAAACACGAACATGTTACGCGACACATGAACATGTTACGGGCGGAAAGTGGACAACTTTGAATCTAAAGCTATGAAATTGAGCATATTTTGTGAACATCGTCTTCTCTCTTTCTCTATCTCCACATGAATCACGGCTTGCTTTTTCATGCCAACAACACATGATATATGAACGCTCATGAAAATGGTTGCCTCCATATGGGTTTACCCTAAAAGGTATCTCCCTCCCTTCTCAAATTACGATTCTTGTAAATCTCCGACTAAATGCCGATGTATTTTTTTAATTACTCGTTTAAGGGAAATTGAGAGAAATTGAGAAAAGGGTTCCAAACTCCGACCAAAGGGTTCCATTTTCTCGTGCTTTAAGGGAAATTGAGAGATTAATATGCTATTACGATAACGAACCCATTAAATAATAAATACAACATGTTTGTTTTTAATGTTGTGGGTCCCTCCTCAGTACCATGTAACCTAGCTTGTTTCCACGTGTCGTTTTATTTTTGCCACCTAGACTGCAACGACACTTGCATTTTTGTCCAGCTCAGCATCAACCTAGACCAAGTCTTTTTTTTTTGTATTGTCTTGGCTGGATTATTGGTAAATGCTCGACTTATCTATCAAGGTCAATGATTTCTTGCTTGATTTGTACATTATTATATAAAATATAATTATTGTTTATATTTTATTTATTTTTTATGATATAGTCTCGTGTCACGTTTGATTGCCATTCTTTAACATGTCAAACGAATATTGATAATGATTTAATTATTGTAATCTATTACATTTGTTATTTATTTACAGTAGAATAATGGAGTGCTCCCTTAGATGAGAGACGAGAGGGCCTACGAGCACGCCATTTGGTTGAGCGAAGTTGCCAATTGGGACCATCGGACCCAACGGTCGAGCCATTGTCAGCCACTAGGTTAGTCATAATCGTACACAAGGCCGAACCCACAAGCCTCCAACCCTAAATTACAGGGTGTCAAATTCTCAGACTCTTCAAAATTAAAAGGACTTACCCATTTTTAAAGCTTAAAAAAAATAATTGAAGAAAGCATATACAATAAGACTCTTCAATGGGTCACTATTTGATTGGACGTACCCTCGTTATCAAATTATGGAATTATTCATCGCCCATTTCCCAATATTTTAGGGTTTACTAGAATTGTTTATTTTCCATCAATTTTCTCTCTTTTTTTTTACCCTTTTTCTGTCGTATTTCACTTAGAGGAATGAGCTGAGTTTGGAATAGGTTTATGTACTGTGGAAGTAGTCCAGATGGTGCTATTTTATGGCTCATTTTCATGATCAAAGAATCCAAAACTGTGAAGAAAAAGTCAAAGAATCGTGGGCAAAATGGCAATTGTCGTACATACTAATGTTTAATATTAAAGAACACATGCTATGTCCAAGCTTAACATGCATAAATCTGAGCAGAACTTCTCTCTGCATTATTCATTTTTTTCTTCTTGATTTTTCTGTTCACAAGGATATATCCTTTTGTTCTAGATATCAATATTATCATCTCTGAACCAACTGAGTTAAACTCGTACAGACATATATCATTTTCTTCTTGTTACCAAAAGGCAGAATCCCCCGCCCCGAGGGCCCCCACACCCCGGCCCAACAGGCTGTGAGGGGGTAAGTTACGGTGACTCAACAGCCTAGGGATGAGAGATCTTCTTCATGATGCCCCAATGAGCTACCCCAACATTGGAGGTAACAACTCCCACACTAGGCAGCGCAGGATTCGAACTCATACACTTGTTACCAGATCTGTCATTCTTCGACCACTGAAGTGAACCCGCACTGACTATATCTTTTTCTTCTTGTTATTACTCCTTGGGGTTCAAACATAAATAAATAAGTCATAAAAACAGGCTATTTTTGTCCTCTAATATGAGTGGAAAGGCTTGTGATAAAGTGCCACAAAAATTAAATGAATAAAAATAAATTAAAGTTTGTAATATTTAGTAAGAAAACAAATCAATTTAATAAAAGGAAATAATCTACAATTAATAAATAAATAAATTATATACCTACGAGGGATCACAACATAAATGATTAAATACAAAGCATAGGGATAAGTATGAAAATAAAATATAAAAGGAAAAATGTCAAAGCCTGCGTTGCCCTAAAATAATAGTAATGATATACTGAAAATCTTAATTATTTAATAGAATAAAGTAATAAATTAAGAGACTAATTAGGGTTTAAGTTGAATGGGGAAACGATCCCACTTTCCATTATCCTAAGACATGTTGCGTTGGAGGGAGCAATTTGTGACGTAAAGCCCTAAAGATTCTCTTACCAAAGACATTGAGATAAGATTCTCTTCTTGTATGCATCCACTTTGCAAATATATTATATTAATATTCTTAATTATTTCATTAACTATGCTCTAAACACCGTTAATAATCATGCTTAGTGCGTGCTAACCATGATCAAATATTCATCCCTTCACGACTTCATTGTTAACTCTTGAAAAACACAATAGAACTACTATTAAACTTCACTTCTTCGAGATCACTAAAATTCTAAAAACCGTTTGATATGTATTTTGATATCTTCTTTGAATCACTCGACTCGACGGAGAAAAAGTCAAGTTTTTCGAGATGAAAACGTAATTTCTTTTACGAAACGCAAACCCTAACTGTAACGAGCAACCCAGATGAAGGGTGTGAGGTGGTACAATCTCATATTGCTTGAAAAAATGATGTTTGTGTTGTACAGTGAGTTGTTCCCTATCCAATTCTGTATAACGCATTTTGAACTGTAAACTCAAGAATAAAGTCATGAAATTGATGTCGACTCAAAAAGATAATATTGTTCTAAGAACACTAAGAGACTTTACACTAAGGCTCTCAAATAACTAGGGTTTTTTTTTTTTAATTAACAACAGGAAATCCCGTAGCTTTATCGTTGGATTGCCATTGCAGTCTGCAACTTCTCGTGGGATTGTGGTGACACATTACGATAAAAGTGTGACAGAAAAATTAATGATCCATAAAAGATTTAGCCTCTTCAGTCTTATTCGCATGACTTTTCTTTAGGATGGGTCCTATTCTCTTGACAGTTAACGCTCATTTTTGGCAATCATTCCTTCTCTCCTCCCATAGTGAACCTTCTCGCCATCCGATCGGACGTGTGA
This sequence comes from Begonia fuchsioides, assembly GCA_003255005.1. Lineage (NCBI taxonomy): Eukaryota > Viridiplantae > Streptophyta > Magnoliopsida > Cucurbitales > Begoniaceae > Begonia > Begonia fuchsioides. The sequence continues at coordinate 263,449 of QAOC01012068.1, read as the reverse complement.
TGAGTCAATTCCAGATTATCTAACTGTGATTCTCATACGGGAAACTGTGAAGCTTAGTATGGATCATGTATTGATCAAAAAAGGCGAAACCCCTCGCCTCGAGAGCCCTGACTCTCCGACCCGACAGCATGTGAGGGGATTAATCACGGTGATTCAATATGGATCATGTCTAATTATCGTTATTCGTCCATGATATCCATTTGAGCAACCATGGATCATTCCTAGATATTTCATCGGAGTACGGACGATTTTGCGACGTTTTTGAGTAATTTTTAAATTTATTTTTTTATTATATATTCTTAAAATACACAATGATGTGTTAAATAAAGATTATATTTTATAAATAATAAACGTAGAATTATTCTGTGTTTAATGGGATGAAATTTGACTAATGAATGATTAACTCATGATCAACCAAGGGTTTCTAAGTCAATGATAATCTATATAACGCTTGGTCAACGGGAGGACCATGGTAGAGGTGAGGTCGGGCGTAGGAGATTGGGGCCAAAAGGCTAAAAAAATAAGGAAAAGGAGGCAGTTATTATAGGAATATAATTCTTTTTTCCTAAAAACTGTTTATTCCAATTTTCCTTGCCTTCCAATAAAGAGATGGGCCTTTAGAAACACCAAGGCCTATTGAGGCCCATAAATCTGCAAAGTGGGATTCTCACAGCCACGCGCCGCTGTTCACCGGCGGGGATAACCACCTTCTCGAAAGCCACTAGTTGTCTCTCCGGCGCCCACTTCCTATGCTCGGCCGGTGGACTCGAGAACACTAGCAACGTGTGTGGCCCTATCTCTCCGGCCCTCATTCTTCACGTCCACCTCGACTTGTAACAAAAGCTTACTGCATTTTGCGTGCGTCACTCTGATTGCTCCGCCGGAAAGTGAGGTGGTGTTTAGCGATGCCCGGTGGCCGGCGAGAGGGATCGCCAAGGCGGTTGGCGTAGCTTAACCCGAACCAAAATGGATACACCACCGGACCTCTGTAAAAACGCTACGTTCTGCCGGGATAAGATTGAGTTGATCTCGTCGCCATTTTCGTCATCGGTAAACTTGAAATATAGGCCTGAGGATACCATGTCATCGGAAGTTTCCCGCCTGAAAAAACAAAGTAACCGATGAAGTTTAATTTTCCTGTCAGCCACAAGTCTTCGACTATATTTCCGACGAAGACTACCGGCGTTTGTTTTTCCGAACAAGACATCGGCTATGGCTACTCCTCCGGCTTGACCCGGACAACCGACCCACAAAATTACAGAAACGCAGGGATCGTTTTCAGCGAAAGACACGTCAACCGAACCGCCGGACATTAAGACCAACACGGTGGCGAGCAGAGAAAGGAGCTTTTGTTGCCGGCCCGGAAAGAGAAGCTCCGTTTTGTCTCTGAACTCGGCTTCAATGGACTGGTCTAGACCCATAACCAGTATCGTTGCGTCAGCTTTTCCGGCGACATCTTCGGCACACGTGGGGACCCCATTGACTTGATTGTAAGAGGACATTACACTGGCCACCTTTCCTTCCTTAACACACATTCTAAATGGTAGATTAAACGTGTGAGATTAAGTTCTTTGTGAAGTTGGACCACATCATCGGCTAAATTAAAATGTAAGTTTGATCATCCGCCTTGTTTGATCGGAGGCAACCCACGGCGACACTGATCTACGGGAGGAAATGAAGAATAACGCAGGAGAGGAGGTGAAGCCGAACCCCTAAAGCCAAAATAGTGGCGGAACTGGAGCCTCTAAAATCTCTGCGGGACCAATTACTTTTACCAACTTAGACGTCAATTTATTTCCCGGTATTATTTTAATTTGCATTAATTTAAAATCGTGACGGATAAATTCAATTTTACCACATTTTGAACATTCGTGAATTAAGTGGACTATAATTTTCTATTTTTCTCAATTCGGATTAGAAATGAACAATAATAAGACGCAATCAAAACTTAGAGGTACCCCACGTAGCAGAGATAGGCAGCGCCGTCATGCATGCTATTTAGTATTTACACCCAGGCAACCCCTGCTCCATGCGGGTGGCGCCTTCAAAAATGTGGATTGTTGATGCTAGGGGCCATGATTCTTCAACCTTTCTGAAGGAACTTTCTTGTTCGATTTTGAAGTTTAGTCAAGGAACTGTTTTTAGGCTCTTGGAATGTCGAATTATCAGCTAATTCGATCAACTCGTGCATCATGGCTACGGCTTCATCTACTCGAATTTGGTTGGATGAATTATTTCCAGCTACTCTTCTGCGCTTGCCATGATTAGCTTCGAATTCCTTAGATTTTCCAGCAGCTTTTTCGAGTACAGAAGTAGGCAGACCTGCGAACATGGGGACTAGTTAAGGCACATAAACTAGCTCTATCTACACATTCCAATTTCTGGATTTAGAATGGTCCAATCAAATTGAAATAGAAAACAGGAGCTGAAATTTAATCTAATCTTTTTCAGAGCTAATCTCAACGATGGTTTATTGAAAAAAATATATAAAAGTTTCAATTTTGTACCAGCCAGACGAGCAACATTCACGCCATAACTTTTAGGACAGGCGCCAGGCGTCAACCTATAAAGAAATGTAACTTCTTCAACGGAGTGAATTCCTTGTCCGACATGGCATGCCATATGACAAAGAGCCACCTGAAGAAAATGCAGCAGAAAATATTTAACTAGATTTCTAAGAGACAGCCTTTTAGTGATTTGATGTAATACTTGAATGTTATCGAGGAATTGACAAACAAAACAATGGATAGGAGAAGGGAACATACTCTGGGATCGTTCTGATAATCTATAGCCAATTGGTGATAGTGAGTAGAAAACATTCCCCTACATTTTACTTTACTGACAAAATGCTCAAGAACTGATGCCCTGTGCAGCATGGATAGAAAATACTATGAGACAGTGGGGGCAGTAACTATGAAACACCAATTTGTTAAAAAAATATTTTGGACAGTAAAACGAATCGTCAAAATGAAAAACGAGACACTCACGCAATGGCTTGGCCGTCTGAAGTTGAAGTGCCACGCCCAAGTTCATCCAAAGCGACCAATGAATTACGTGTTGCAGATGCCTGCATTAACCGTTATTTTAAAGAGGATGCTTAAATAAAGCCAAACTTATCTCATTACAAACTTGTTTATGTGGCCTAAAAATAGCTGATTAGGCTAAAAAGATTAAAAAATCACTAGCAGAAAATTCGAACACCAGTAATCAACATCATGGTTATGAGATTTGCATTTCCAAAAACATATCCAACACAAACAATTAAATGTTGGATCAAAAGAAATATCGATAAGATACTCCAATTATCCCCAATCGGTCTAGGGATGAAAATATTCATCTGATATCTAGTTGTCCCATAGATTTAATTATGATTGCACCACCATGAGCTAAGTTCATTTCTTTGAAATGCATTGCACAAATCTTACCAGCATTGCAGCGGTTTCAGATAGTTCTGTCAAAAATGTACTTTGGCCAGCCATAATATGATCCTTTGCACCCATCCGTACAAATATCCGGTCCACAGGAGATAATTCAAATCTTTCTGCAGGAACATCTGCACCGACCTGTAGAACATAAATTAGAAAAAAGAAAATGGAAATTAAAAAAAATCACCATCATTGACTAGAAGTTCCCCACCTGGGCCAAAATAATAGACAAGCAAACTTGGCGCAACAGAGTTGATTTTCCACCCATATTTGGACCAGTTAGAAGAACAAAGTTAGAAAATTCTGAACCACCAACTCTGACGTCATTGGAGACAAATGTACTCCTTCCTAAAGAATCAGTACGTAAAACAGGATGCCCTAATGTTTTTGCAGAAAAAGATGGCACTTCATCTGGACATTCTGATTTCAAGAAAGTAGGCTGACACGTTGCTCCTTCATAATAGTCTCTTGATATTGCCAGGCTGATTAAAACATCAATCTCTGACAGAAAAAATACTCAAATTCAGCAACATGTAACAATAAACTATAAAGACCTAACTGTCTTAGCATAACAATAATATCTAGAAAAGAATTTGCAGTCTGGCACAGCTCCAGAAAGTAACCACTTTAAAAATCAGCAGTAATTTCAACTAAGGACGTACTAAAAGACATGGCTCATTATCAATATTTCCTCGTCAACTGTAAAAACAATCTCCAGCTTTGACTATTTTTGTTAAATATGGTGTCCTGGTAAATGGATGGAGTTTCTGAAGCCATAGCACAACTAAAAGTGAAAAAAAAAAAAATTCTCTTCAAATATTAGAAAACTAATGAAAGCAGGATAGTCTTGAAGTATGTATAAGGACAAGGAAACCAATATCAAAATCTTGCAAAAAAATATAAGCAAAGCAGACGAACATTTTCTAGATTTTTTGTCATCTAGCTAATAAACCCAGCTTTTGATTACTAAACACAAACTTTCTTCAGATTACAAAACACTACGATAATACAACAACACCACGTTGGAACTTCCACAGATTTGCGAGACCCTGCTATTCCCCTCTTTTCCTTCCCCTATCAACTGTTCTCCACTTTAATTGCTTTAACCGTCAATGACTATTGATGTTTACTGCTAATTTCCTCTTTTCATAATATGTTTGTTCTCCTATTATAGGTAAACCTTATAATAGGTTTAGTATTATCACAAGCTATACGCTACGTTGATGCCATACAATAATAGAATTTCTAAAGCAGGGCATGTCAATCATCGTCAAGCTCCTCATAAGCAGAGAAGTGAATACCTGCTGTTACACTGACCAATTCCCTCCACTTCATATGATGCTCACAGAAATTCCCAATCAATCTTTGCAAAATGGTTTTCAAAGAGGACTCTTTTTCAGTTTCAGCTTGTGATAGCTCGCTCAACAATTTTTTGATTTTTGGAGTCCAATACCGGAAGTATCCCTGAATGCACCAGGAAGCACAATGAAAAGGTAGTGAGCAATTACAATGCAAGAAAAGAATTTACTAAGTAGTAAATTATACATGGCATTGAAATTCATTTACAAAGAATCTCAATTATTTAGTTAAAGTATGCTGGATGCAGTTGCATAGAATAATAAAAATCAAATAAAACTTTTTTTTAACCATGTTTCATGGCAATGGAAAGACTATTGACCCAAAAAAAAATGAAACCACAAAAAGGTATTGTTCTTCTAAAAGCAGTTTAAAATGCAGTACAACATAATATTTGAAGGCAGTAACATGGCAACAGAAGGACAAAAGCATGCAAAACACTATTCAAGAAAAGAAAACAGAAATATCAATGGTTCTTTTTCAAAGCTGTAAGGAATGCAAGATCATAAACTAAGCTACAGTTTGAGAAACCATAAAAACATAAAATTTGAAGGCGATGTATGTCAACAGAAGGACAACAAAATACTATTCAAGAAAAAAAAAACAGAAACAACAATTGCCTTTTTAAAAGCTGTTAGGAATGTGTAGGACCTCTTCTATGATTAAAATCAATAATAATGTAATAAAAGAAGAAAATGATTTGATTAACGAAAACAAAAATTCGAAGCAGTTTGAAAAACCATCAATTTCTATCACGACCCATAAAGAAGTCGAGACTCGAAATGTCAGATCAGACAACTGAATCTACCAAAATGGCTTAGGCCCGACTCAAAGGCTAAATAGAATTTGAAGTCTCGTCTACAATATACCCAGGGCTAAAGTAAAATGCACCAATCTATAGCATAATAATTAAAAAATAAACGAATAAAGAAAAAAAATAAAATGAGAAAAAAATATGTATATGAATAAAAATCTATTTTCTCCCAGCTCTCCTTAGCAACTCGTCTCCCTAAATTCTCCTTCCTTTCCCCCTAACATTGCTACTCCTACACATGCATAAAATACCCACAACTTTATGACTTGAGCCTACTATAACAATTTGGGCCATATCAGAATGCAAGATCTCAAAATAAGCTACATTTTAAAAAACCATAGAAATATAACCTAAAGTTTCATGAAGTGTATCAATAAGTCATTACCTAAATTGACCATAATATAAAGGAATTATAAAATAGTCCTCACCTTTCGGGATGATCGCAACTCATAATCTTTGGCAATGCTCCCACGTAGACTTTCTGGCACTTCCAATAGATAAGCTTCCTTCCCAATAGTCACGTAACTGATCTTTAGAAACCAAAAAAGAGAGAGTTAATAATACATAAGATTTGGTGATATATTAAAAAACTATTGCATCCAACCACTACTAAGAACTCAAGAAAAAATCTTACAGATATGTCACCAAGTATCTTCCGCTGTTCCTTGAGGTATTTTGCTAAGCTTGACTCTGTCTCCTTAATTTTTTCACAGGCAGAGTCATACTCTAGATCAATACTTTCATGAGGTATAATGCGTCCTGAATTATTAGCCTCAACCCAATCAAAGGAATCCTTAAAATGAGTAATAACTGAATGAAGGTCAGCAAGGCGTTCTCCTACAGGGAAAAAATATTTTATTAAGATCCTAGTGAAAGCTTTTTGGAGAGCTGTTCAAGTATATCCCGCAAGTAAGAATTATACCAGGTGTTAACAAATGATGCAGTGTTTTGGACTCGACATTATTTAAAATGGCATGTAGTGAAGAACAAGCTTGGAACATTGACTCACAACCACGGAGAGCAGATATGAATTCTTGAAGTTGTTTTTTTGCGGCATCTTCATACAGAACTACTTTTCCAGCATTTCTCCCATTCCCTTCACTTTTATCAAATTGAGATTAATTCCCATAAATTATGGTATAGAACTAAAGAAACCTTCCTTGTTCACATATGTAATATTACTATACCTATAACTGAAGACACGGGAAAGCAACCTCTCCACATCTGGAATTTTGGTCAATGCCTTTCGAAATTCAAGAGCAAAAGGCAGATTGTTACCCTAGACAACAAGCCATAATTAATAGGCCAAATTAAGCAGCAAAATCAACAGAGCTATTAACTTGGCAGAAGAAGTGCAAGTTTTAAACTAGGGATTAAATGGTCACTGATGGTCCAAACAATAAATAGGACAATACTTAATGAAAATGGTTGTGGATTCAATAATTAAATACTTTTCCCTAATATATTTTTAGTGGGTAAAGCATTTTATATAGTAATTCTTCTCCACAGATAAATGGGGATTACTTTCAACCATTTTTGTTCGTTCACCTTGTATATATTTTCAATCGATGCAAAGTTTAATTTAAAAACAATGAAATACGACAACAAATTATGGACAGTACAATTGAGGAAACTTACCCGCAGACTCGCAACCGCCTTTTGACGTTCTTGAATCGATTCAAAATGATATAAAGGTCTTGCAAGCCATGTCTTAAGCAACCTCTTCCCAGGTGCAGTCACACAATGGTTCAATTGTGCATACAAAGTCCTAGAAAAAAAATCAATTTGTTCAGTCTTGAATAAGATCAATTTCCACATAGTTGTATCCAATTTGTACATATTACCCTGCTGAGTCTCCGTTTTGGCAGTTATAAAAAACCTCAAGATTCTCCAAGGCAGCTGCATCTAGAACCATGTACGGTTTTGAAATAACATCACTGAAACCAGAACAAGGGAGGAGCTCAAAATGAGCAAATTTAAGTAATGTTTCGTCAAGAAAGGACTGCTTCAGATAGAAAAGAGCTCCACCAAGAGCTGAAAGTGCCCAACATCCATCTTCACCCATACTCAGTAGCTTGGACAATACATCAGGTAGGCAGTTCAACTCATCAAGACTTGCAGGAGAATCAATGACTGGAAAGCTTGCTTGAGTAAATGATCCAGAAATTGAAGGGTCAATAATTCGGCCGTAAGTATTTTTGACTTCCAGAACTGTTTTCTCTGCATCCCAAAATTCAATTTGGGGAAGTAACTCATTAACTAGAGGGCTTCTCGAATGGTTTAGTAGGATTCGCTCAGTTTCAGGACTAAGCAGTTTGGCAGGTTTTACAATTTCAACTGGCTTTAGCTCAGACAGAATACGACGTAAAACATTGCACTCTGAGTTATCCTCAAACTGGTCAAAAGACAAGCAGATTTAGCCACTCTTAGTATAAAAGAGCAAGCTAATAAAGCTATCAGTGAGTTTATGCAGTTCAACAAATAAATATGACCAAAAAACATCCAATGAAATTCTGCCATTGCTACTTGAAGCAAACTACTTTCGCACTTTTCTTGAGAAAATTCAATTTGAAGGGCATAAGCAATAAAAAGTTATAAACCTCATCTGGAGATCACAAATTCTATTCTTAACCACTCAATAAAATCAAATACAAATAAAATGTACTGTGAGCTCTTTTCTAACAGAGTGTACCTGTCCAAGAATGATCCTGCTAGTAGTGGCGTCTACCATGCAAACTCCAAAAATCCTATCTGAATTGGGGCTTGCCAAACTCTGACAACTTTCAGTTATTGCCATGATAAATGATGCATCATAATTGGCAGATAGGTAATTCCCTTCAGTTAGAGTTCCTTTAGTAACCACAGCACATATTTCACGTCTTACAACCTAAAGTAATAAAAGATAAATATTAACTGATGTTATCATGACTGAAAATAACCTTGAGCTTCTTCAGAATTATTCATGTATACTATACCTTGTCAGTAGAGCCCTTCTCTTTGCGACGAAGTTCCAGCTGTTCAGGCGTTTCAGTTTGCTCTACAACTAAAACTCGATAACCCTGCTTTTATCAAGTAACCTATATATATAACTTTCTCTCTATATTATAAATCAATGCAGAATAGCTTAATTCAACATGCTCAATAAATTATGTTAGTAATGTAAAGAAAAGAAATAAATAGCTAACCTTTTGAACCAGTTTCTCCAAATTCATTGAAAAGTTTTTCTCTGGAAAGCCACAATGAGGTTGTTCTCCCTAGCAATAATAAGGAAATGAAGTTCAAATATACATGAAGTGTGACACACAACAGAAAAGAAAAGCCAGGACCTTTTTTCCATTTGTTATTGAAACAAATAAATGTTCCTAAAAAAGATTAAATAGCATTGAACTAACAGTTTAAAAATTTAGATGAATTACTAATGCAATTTATTCAAATGAATACCTTCATATAATGCAAGTCAAGTTCTTTTGCTGCTATATGAGCATCCATTTCAAAAAGCTCATAAAATTTACCCATCTGTAATAAATATATGAAAAAGAAATTATATTACTATACCAAGGAGACATTCCAAAGCAGCAACGACTACTTTTCAACAGTTTATGCTAAATATGTACCTTAAAAAACAAAACTTTATCCATATGCTTTGACTTGAACTCCCACCATTGTCTCTGCATAACACTAGAAGATTAAATTCATAATGATCAAGACAACTGACCACTAAGACCTATCAGTAATAGTTGGTATAGATTGTCTTACCTGGCCACCTGATAGACTCTTCAAGAAATCAGGAGGCAGGTAGAGAGTTCTTGGATCAAAATCCACATCTCCAGGACGCCTTTTTCTAGCATCCCGACGGTCTCTGCATCAAGACACAAACAACTTAAGAACAGAAAAAAAAAGTTATAGCTTCATCATCCTATTCCTATCATCAATTTTTAAGAATCTTTCATTTTACAAACACGAAAATGGAAAAAATAAAGAGCTTACTTATCAAGGAACCACAACTTTTCAGCATCACGCAAACTGAACCTTTCTGTGGCATCACCAGCAGTGTGATTAAAACCAATGGATGTGTTGCTGCCTGCAAAACAATAAAATGAATGAACATTCACCATCAGCCCCATATACTAATAGCCACAAACACTTTTTTACCTGGCGTTAAATCTACACAAAATTTTTTTTTCGGACAACAGTAAAGGAAGGTACTAATAATCCTAAGTCGAATACAGATTAAAAGTAAAAGGGCCAGCAATTATCTGTTGTAATCAAATGCAACATATACGTACATTCAACCAGATTAAGAAGTACTTGTGCAAGATATCAGTATCCAGTAATGTTAACTTACTTCAAGTGAATACCTGAATAGAGCATACATTTATCAATTAAGTCTGAAATTTATTTAAAACAAATCTAAAACTAGTGTTACTGAAACGAAATCCAACAGTTTGAGCTGAAAATTCCTCATAGTAGTCTTCAGCTCCCTGTTTCAAGTTAGGCAAGTGACTTACTGACTGTATTACTCTTGTGTTGCAATGGAGAAACAACAAATCCTGATTTCCCTGCATCACAACTACCTGTCTCGTTCGTCTTTGCAGGTTCTACTTTTCCTCCACTACTCTTCCGCTTCCTAGAATTGTATTTCCCCTTCTGCCTCCTTTTTGAGCTCTCCATAACTTCTTCTTCCCCGAGATCATCATCTAATGATTCTATATTTTCTTCTTCAACAGCTTTGTTCTCCACAATGTCTAACCATTCTTCATCGCCAGAATCATCTGCAGCATCACTTTCCACCCCATTGTCGACTTTCTCGACCAAATTATCCTCCACTGCGGGCAGATCATCATCCATTACCGGGCTCTTAAGCCCTAGAGACTCAAAAGAACCACGACGCAATCTCTTAAATCTCTTTACGCTTTGTTCCACCCATTCTATCTTCTCCTTGTCCAATTCTAAAGTTTCCTCCTCTCCATCATCATATTGAACCAAATGCTTACCAGAGTCGTCGTAAAAAGACTTCACCAAACCTTCGTACCAGCTCTTATCCAACGGCCAGTATACTCTTACTCTCCTTCCCACAACATCGCTGCCAATCGATTTCTGTATCGGAGGGGAGGAAGAAGAAGCGGGAGGGGGGCCTACCACCAACAGTGGCTTTTTAAACTTAGACTGGAGAGGAGATGGAGTGGTAGGGGTAGGAGTAGGACTTCTACTGGAATCGGGGCTGGAATCAGCGCTAGGTTTAACTCCAGAAATGATCTTCGTAGTTCGTTTAGAAAAGAACGAAGTGATTTGGCGCTGTTGATTTACCAATGGCGAGCGGCCATTACTATGTCGGCGGGACGATGCCATGCTTCAATCGCTGTCGGAAAGGCAAGAGAGATCGACGAGGAGGAGAGAATGGCCTCGAATGGAGATTATAGAAGAGTAATGGCGGGAAAATTGCAGAGAATTGCCCGGGAAACTTTGGGATGGAATCGTCGGAGATTTCGGAAGCCTAGACGGTTTGCCTGAAAGTACTTGGGTTGGAGTGGACTGGGACGTGGGCCTGATTTAAAAATTAATTTATAGAAATTTAGTGATAGAGTTTATAAATTTATTAATTCAAAAACAGTTTTCTGGATTATTATTGTAACTTAAACCTTGTATTTCCTTATAACATAAATATAACGATACCGGTATTTATAAATATTTATCTAAACACCAACCCTTTAGTTTATCACTATTTCTACTTATATCCCCAAAACGTTAGTTATTTTCATTCTGACCCCTGATTATTTATTTTATTATCATTTGACCATTTAATCAATTTTTCAGTCACGCAAGTTGATGAATTTAATTAAACCAATAAAATGATTTAATTTAATTTAATTTAATCACACGAAGGGTCCATCATTTAATCGATGAATTTGATAATTAAGCAACTAGTGTGTAATTTTATATTATCATGTAACCTGAAATCATCAACCCAACAATATTATATTTATCCAATAAATTTAGGTTGTTATTAATTTATTAATATTAGAAAATATATCTTAGCTGTTATTATTTATTTGGATGTATAATAATATTTTTTTTAGATTATTATATAAATATCTTTAATTTTAAAGTGATTAATAGAAAATTATGCGAGTTGCAATGATTTACATGTTTGCCCCTAGACAAGTTATCGTCAGCACGCACGCCAGCTCTGACATCAAAGATAGCCACTACGATTAAAAATTGGATTTTTAATTCTCACCAACCAGCTCGCCCCTCACGTTTCGCCTATAAAGATCATCTTTCCGCCATCGCTAAAACCTTCCCCGGCCTCGCCTTCTTTCTTTGCCCTTGAATGGAGTTCTGAGCCTTTGCTTCTAGCTTTTCTTTTTCGTTCTACGCGTTTTCCCTTTGTTTTTAGCTTTCTCTGGGGTGGTTCTGGTGAAAAAATTCTCGATTTCTTTGGGATTTTGTCTTGATTTTTGGAATTTCTTCGAGAAATCCGATTACTTTTTGGCTGCTGTTGGTTCAGGTGGTTCTGTGCTGTCTGTGTGAATCTTGGTCTCTGCTTTGGGGGTTTTAGATCTTGAATTTCTCTCGAATCGGGTTATTCTGTAGATTGAATCGATGATTTTGGATTTTCTATGACGTACTCAATCCTTAAGCGTCGAATTCGTCTTCTCCATTCGTTCTCTGTTGTGTTTCTCTACTGGTTCTACGATTTTTCATGAAATAATCAAATATCTTTTCTAATTTTCGATTTCGCTTTAATCCTTTGAACTCTAACCTTCGTTTGTCTGACAAACACCCTAGTTTTACATTATCGATTGATAATCCTTGCCCAAAAGTTTTGCGAGAAAAAGATTTAGGAAAATTATTCAATGGCCTCGACTCACAGACAATCAAGCTCTGGATCCGACGGGGATCCGAGATACGGCGCCGTCGACGAGAGGAAGCGGAAGAGAATGGAGTCGAATCGCGAATCGGCCCGACGGTCAAGATTGAAGAAACAGAAACAGATGGAGGATCTGACGGGCGAAATGACCCGTTTGCAGCTTGCAAGCAACCAGCTTTTGCAGAGCATTAAGGCCAAAGAACAAGCTTACGTTCATGTGGAATCGGCAAATAATGTTTTGAGAGCTCAAGCTATGGAACTCACCGATCGTTTAAGCTCTTTGAACTCAGTTCTTCACATCGTTGAAGAAGTTAGTGGGCTGTCAATGGATATTTCTGAAATTCCTGATTCCATTTTAAATCCATGGCAATTTCAGCAGCCGATAATGGCGGCTGACATGTTTCTGGTTTGATCAACTATGATTTGTTCTGTTTTGTTATCTTTTTTCTTCTGGGTTTAGTTGTCCATGTCTCTGGTTTCGTTAGTTCTGTTTTCTGCATTTATGTTCTTAGTTTCTTAGCCGAAACCAAGCTCTGTGCTTGATTTCACCTCAGCCATTCTGTAATAGCTTGTCGTTTTTATCTAAAATGGAAGGATCTATCTTCTTTGCTTCTGATACTTACTACCTTTTCATTTTTTTAGGTTTCAATTGAAAAACCCACATCGCGACATGGAAAAAAACATGTTTTGTAAGGTTCTGGATGTTTGGAATTGGGGTCTAGACACCATAAATTTCCATCTGTTTCTGGATATTCAAGAATACCCATCAATTTCTAAAAGTTTGGCCCGGATGTGGATAAGATTTAGCGTTCAATCAGTCGATAATTAGACAGCCAATGATTCAAAGAATAGGAACTATGGCGGTCCAACTGCCAATCAATAAGCCTTTGAACGGCCGGCGCGGCAGCGCTTCATCTTCCATGCGTTGAATTTGATCTCAAGCTCAAGCATATCCCACCAAGATTCCAGTTTGAATCTTCCAGATTTCTGACTACGGTCGGAAGCTTCGCAAGAACACGAGAGCAACCTTATTTTTGTCGAAAATTCAATTTAGCACAAGTAAAGATGGTAAAAATAGTACTGTCTAATTGTGGTTCAACCATGAACAAAAGAAAAACAGAAATATGGAAGAGAGACGATAAACCCATCTAAAATTAACCACTCAGTCTTCGTAGGTGCGACAATCCTCCGTCTCCGGGTTATCTTTACAGAATTCTTCCAAAGGGTCGCTCTCCTTCTTCCGGTCCCGGGCGTGGCTAGCGGCGGCGCTAAGTTCCTCCACTTCATCCCACGCAGCAACACACTCGCCGCTCACCGGGTCGTCGGAGCAAGCCTCCTCCGCCTTCTTTATGCTCTCCACCACCTTCTCCGATATTTGCTCCGGCGCGGCTCTCAAGGGCTTGACCCTCAACCGGCCGGCGCTCCATTGGGCGTCTGGTTTCTTCCATGGGTAGTTGAGCCAGAAGGAGTTGAGGGTCGGCGATTTGGACGAGTTTACTGCCTTGGCTATTGCTCTTGGGGTGGAGAGGCTGACGCCGGAAATTGCAGCCATCGGCGAGTGCCTGGACGAAGATGGATGTGAAATTTCTGAAGTCTCAGTCACTCCAAGGACATAATATGGGCATATGTGTAGGTTTATGGGCACATACTTCTTATCACATGACAGCCAATCAGCATAGTCCACGTCCCCACAACTGTAGATATTTAGTTTTTGAACTGGAAAAAGACTCCAAATTCTGAAAAAATTCTTCAAATTTCATCTTCAAACACAAAAAAGTGAACCTTAATGCTAGAATCATGTCACAAACTATGCTCACTTCTTCACCCTAACATGAAATGCTTAGATCCAAATACAACGTTGTTGGGAAACAAAGAACAAACCTGAGTCACGGCAGGAGAGATTGTCTGTCCAGATGCCAAATCAAATATCATGTTAGAAGCTAAGTAACTCATGCAAAATCAAACAAATTTTCAGATTAAAACAACTATTACACCCGAGATAGATACAAAAGCTAACCACAGCTTCTCGACAAACTTAAACATAACCAAATTTACCAAGTTTTATCGAGTGGTTGCATCGTGGTTCACCAAGTTGATCAGCTACCAGGTTTGATTTGATTGCATAAGCCTACTTTCAGATAATCACCAGGAAGATAAGATGTACTCAGATCATTGACAACGTTGTCATTAAACAATACTGTAGACCACAACTCAGTACATGTCATTATTTAGAAATAAAAATGAAGCAATCTTATTGCAAGAGCCAAATGAAGTTATCACAAAACAACGAGCAATTCGATCCAAGCATTCCTAAGTTCATGATTTGAAGTTGAGTTTTTACTCTTCTGCCACGACAACTCCGATCTCCCCCTTTTCCAGCAAGTCATAAAACGTCCTCACTTTCCTCTGCTCATTCCAGTGATGCATTTTCCAAAAACTACCAGCAAACAAAGCAAGTACCGTTCCAATGCAAAGCTCTTTGACCACACTAGGTCCTTGCAGGGTAACATGCGGAATTCTACCACCCATTGGACGACAAGTTGAAAGGATAATTCCTAGAAAGAACATAATGATTAAGCTTTCAACTAATCCAGGATTAGAAAATTATTAATGAAAATATCAAATCCTACAAATTACCAGTGAAACAACTTGCAACACCGTGAACTGTTCTAGAAAAGTCAAGATCATGCACTTTTCTTCTAATCAAAGACTACCCATAAGATATATTTCAATCATTAACACCAATCACACAATGCAAAGTTGGAGATCAACAATCTAATTACTGTTGAGTAAATATGAATGATTAAATTATGTTTATGAATTTAAAATTTTGGAATTATTAGTAATTTGTCTTGATTTCAAAGTTGGAGATGGCAAATTTGAATTTTAGCACAGTCAAAAAATTAACCCATTGAAAAAAATCTTATGCAAGAACAGTGAAAGAATTGTCCACAACTCAGGGAAGACGTAAAAAAATATAAATAATTAACTTACATTCAACTCTCAGCTTAATATTTTGATATTGTTAGTAATTTGTCTATTAGAGCTCTAGTTAGAATATAAAATATATCACGGATAAAATAATCTACACAAGTAAACTGCTTGGAAATAAGATAACCTAAATTTAGAAGAATGATAGGTCAAAGAGTATTAATGTTGTTTGGGAAAAATCTATAAACCAAAATCCGAACAGAATTTAGCCCTCAATATTTATCTGTGAAACAAAATTAAACCAAATCATAGCATCTTGCGCTATGAGATCTACTTAAGAGAACCTTGAAACTACTTAGATAAATCCTAAATTTAGAACAAGGATTAGAACAAATAAACTGTAGTTGCTACTTCGCATATCAAGAAAATTTTACGAATTCCAAATAAGAACATAATTTAACCCACAAGTGTTCCATTAAAAAAAATTGAAGCAGATAAAATCATCAATCATTTTATAAACAGTGACATGGCTAAGTTCCTTCGGAAGTGACAGAAAAAGAGATACTTCGCTATAAAAGGGATTGAATTTCTCATCAAACGATTTTCGCTCGCATATACAATACAATCTTCTCAACAAACCGAAAATAGAAAAATATTGGGAAATTTCTCAATCTAGAAGACTTAGTCATCCGATTCAACTCTCAGATAAACATACACAAAAACCAAAAATAAGCAAAACATAATTAAGGGAAATAGCGAACGGACAAAAGATCTGATCGAACACACACTCAGAAAGAGAATCGAAATTAATAGACCATCCATTCACTCTTACCAGAGAGAAAAGCCGGGAAACAATTTGGTCGAAGATCGATCAGATGGCGGATGGCAAACGATTTCAGCCTTGGACTGCGTAGAAAAAAGAGGGCTAAATCTCTGGATTTCTGGATCAGACCATATTCTAATGGGCCTGAGACCCTGACCCGATTTGATAGTGTAAAATTAATTATGTGAGCATGGGCTTAGGCACACGTTTGTTGTCCTACGTTTTTGTCTTGTTTTGTTCGTAGCTCATTCAATTTCATCGTCTTCTTCGTCATCGTCGCCGATATTATTTTCAAAATTTCACCAACTCGCCACCAAATCCATCGCCGTTCTGTTCCTCTGCGAAGAATGGGTTTGTGTTCGTCCAGATTCATTCTCCTTCTTCTTCTAATTTCTGCTATACCCATCGCCATTCTCGTCTCCCTTGAGCTCGCAAAGCCCAGTACCCATGTCTATCACTACCACAGCTCCGGCTGGTTCCGAGAGTGCGCCAAGTGGGACGACCTTAACCGTAGATTTCTCGTCTCCTTCATGGACGGCGGCGTGGCTCAGATTCCGGTCCCCGATGATCATTCCCCTGAAACCATTTTGCAGGCGGAGGTGGTGGTTAGCGACGTTGACTTAGCCGGAAATTCCTCTCTTGGGCTCGTCATCGATCAGCTACGGAACAGGTTTCTGGTAGCGATCGGCGACCCAATCGGAAAAAAGTATAGCGCCGTCGCCGCCTACGATCTGACCACTTTTAAGCGGCTGTTTCTCACCCAACTTAGCGAATCGAGTAAGTTCATCTGAAATTCCTCTATATATAAGATTGGGATTGGTTCAAATTCACATTCCAGATCAGATTGATTTATAAAACTCGTCAAGGGTCGTTTCTAGTTCCTGCAATTCTTCAAATATTGGAGTTCTTCTGATAAACAATATCTGATTTATCGATAAATTGGTAATTCTCTGGTGATTATTCCAAGGGCAGGCGGTGAGAAATCCTTTGCAGACGATGTTGCAGTCGACGACGAAGGAAACGCCTACATAACCGATTGCTGGGGAAGTATAATTTGGAAGGTCGGAGAGTATGGAAAGTTCATATCCGCCATTAAAAGCCCTCTCTTCACCCCCAAAGAATGGTACAAGACACTGGTTGGGCTAAATGGGATTGTCCATCACCCAGATGGGTTCTTGCTAGTCATTCATACTCTGAGTGGAAATTTGTTCAAAATTGATTTGAACAAAGGTGAAGAAGTTAGCTTAATCAGTGTCAATGGAGGTCCATTGACATTTGGAGATGGGTTAGAGTTGATTTCTCCGACCAAGTTAGTAGTCGCCGGAAATCCCTCGGCGAGATTGGTGGATAGTAAAGACGGGTGGGAGACAGCTTCTGTCGTGGCTACATTTTCAGGACCGAAGCACCGATTGGCCACCGCCGCCACTTTGAAGGATGACAAGGTCTATCTCAATCATATGGTTGGTTTGGGATATCCTAAGAAGAAACACGCCATTGTTGAGGCTGTTTTCTCTGCATAGATCATTGAAACAGGTACCAGCCTTATGCTTTGAGGATTTGTTGTCTTGTACTAGTGACAAAGTATGTTGTTTCCTCAATCAATAATAGTCTTTCATGCCTTCGATTTTGTTCTTGATCGAGATTGATTTCAATGTACAAACGTAGAACTTCAACGTCCGGTAATGATTTCCATTAGAGTTTTATGATTAGAATTATTTTCTAGTCGAATGTACCGAATTTTGAGTCTAATGACCCGAGTTTTTTCTCAATGGTCAGACTATTAAGTCACTTTATCGACACTCTAATTCTAGTGTCTTGAAGTATCCGATGATGTCTCGAGCAACGATTAGTACATTAACTGCAATAACTTATCTAATATTATTGATATTTGGGCTCGATTAGATCTTGGATTACATCGTACTTTCCTTGCATGTCGATCCTCTTTTTCCTTCTTTCGTTTTGCGTTCGATTTGAGTAAAATTTCCACGCGGAAGCGAAATGATTGGAGTCCCCTTCCACCCGAAAAACTAGACCTTTCCTATTCTTCTCCAAAGTGGAAAAACTCCCATAAGCAAACCCTATAGCCACGAAAGAAGCTAGGTCAAATGAAGACTAATTCAACTCAATCTCCTCCATTCTCATCCTTGCAAAGAACTCTCTTCACACCTCAATCTTGGGATTTCTCACAAATCTTCCTTCCCCTTCTTTGGCAACTATGTTTCGGATTCCCTCCCCTAGCTCGCCCTCGGTTAACGCTCTGCACTTCTTCTCGTGCCTCATTAGGGTTTCGAGGCAGTCGATTCATGCATTGAATCAAACCTCGAATCGATTTGTTCTTGTGGCTTCGCCGGTGTGCTGCCGGAAAAATATCGTGGAATTAAAAATCCTCCAGAATAAAAAACCTCGAATCGATTTGTTCTTGTCGTTTGATCCTTTACCTGAACTTCGTTTCCCAGAAAGTGGCTCTGAATCAAACCGCCATCGGAATGAGAAAATGGATCGAAATCTTCCAATTCTTCCGCCCCCGTAAAGGGCTTGTCTATGATCGCACTTGGACGCCGCCGCCGCCGGTGCTTCTTCTTCTATGTGGCGGTCTTGAAAAACAGCACAGACGGCCTGGGCTCCGTCCAAAGAAAAGGGCGAGAAGCGGAAGAAAGCATCGGCCATTGGAGACCTGAGAAAAACTGGATCGACGTTTGAAGGTGGAAAGAGGGTAAATCGAGTGATCGATAATGGCGAAGTTGACTAAGAGTGACGAACGAAACTACGTTGCTGTGTACTTTTCTTTGATGATGATTCCAACAGAATCTGTCTGTCCAATCATCAAATGATAATACTACTATAATAAGTTGCTCTGACACTGGTTCGGTTCATTTTCAAAGCTGGTCTGAACAAAATCGATTGAATTTTTGGTTTTAAAGACAGAATCTTATCTTGTTTTATATTGAGTCTTTTGAGAAAAATAAAACATTTAAATATACTACAGTAAATTTATTTTCAATATACCAATCAATATTAATTACGAAATATTTAAACATAAGTAATATTATGTTTATTGTTTATCTTATTTTTTTATTATACAAAAAGATATATTAAATATTAATTATTCTAATTAAAGTACTGTGTATTAAAATATAAATATAATTATTTAAGATTTTTATGTGTTAATTATGATATGACATAATTAATACATAAAAATAAGAAGTTAATTTATCGTATAAATTAGACTAAGTAGTTAATTTTCTAGCGTAGGATAAAAGTTGTGCATTCAAAATGGAGCAAAGAGAGGGCCCCACAGCTGTAATAAATTGATGGTCCACGTGGGCATGTTCCACAGAACAAAATATCTTTGTTCAATTGGCGTTGCATGAACGGCAATATTAACAGAAGAAAAAAGATGGGATTTTTAAGGGTAGGTTTGGTGGGTTGCTGTTGTTAATTTAGTGGAAATAAAAGTGGAAGAAGCGAGAGTGGCTTCGAACTTTGTCCTCTCTCTGGATCCATCCATTCTCTCTCTAGCATGGATGAATCTCTGTCTCTCTCCTCAAAGATGGATTCTCAAGTTTCGACGAAACTCAGGGCAGATCATGGCCTGGCGTTGAAACGAAGGCCAGTTCTCCAGTTCTTCTTTCATTTTTCGAGTTTTTTAAGGTTTTTGATCTTTCTGGGTTTTCTGAACTCGTTCATGAAATGTTGTTCAGGAAGACGGAGAAGACGGTGGTGAGCGTGAAGGTCGAAACCAGTGAAGGGAAAGCAGGAAAGAACGAAGGACCCCCTTCGGATGCATGGTCATGGAGGAAATATGGGCAGAAAGCCATTAAAGGATCTCCTTATCCAAGGTCTTCGCTTTTTCTTCTAAGCTCGTTAATGGAGTTTTCTGGGAGAATGGGTTTAAAAGTCGGTTTCTGAAGTGTTTTTTTTTGCAGGGGTTATTACAGATGCAGTACGTCGAAGGGTTGTTTGGCTAAGAAACAAGTAGAGAGATCCAGAACAGACGCTTCCATGGTGGTTATAACCTACACTTGTTCTCATAATCATCCAGGTCCTGAAACTGCGCCGGGAAATTCGCCGGAAACCCATGAAATTAAGCATTTGGAAGAAGAAGAAGAAACACCGGAAGTACAGAATCTTGCCGATAAAGCCGCCGTTGATGGCGACGGTGACGGAGATCGTTTCCACTATATTCAGTCGCCGACGATTGGTTCAGAACTCATCGTGGACGACGGAGAGGAAGATCTTTTCGCCGGGAATTCTGAGAAAACGATGATTCTCCTTGAAGAAAAACCCATCTCCTGTTCTAAGATTGAAGATTTCTCAAAATTGGAAATCTCCGAAGAAAACGACTTTTTCGACGAGCTAGAAGAACTCCCAGCACCTCCATCTATGACAAGCTTCCTGACCACGCGAAGCTACTTTTCCGACGAGAGAATTCCAGCTGTCATCTCCGGCGCTTGCTTCCAAATTTAAATTTGAAGACAGGCATATAGCTTTGTAATTATTAATGTTCATATATGATCCATCATTCAGGCTAACGCAAATGTTTCTCTCTATTCATTCCACCCTCTTTCCCCTTTTTCCCGGTTCACTGGTTTTTGGGGTAGATGGATATATTAAACTCTAGAGAGAGAGAGAGAGAGAGAGAGAGAGAGAGAGAGAGAGAGAGAGAGAGAGAGAGAGAGAGAGAGCATTGCTTTCAAGTATTTTGAGCCCACATGCAGCCATTTCAATGCACAGAACCCCAAATTTAAGTTATATGCAAGATTAGTTTTCGAGATTCTACAACAATTTTCCGCCAATCAATGATTCGAGATAAGCTTTAAATCAGTACACAACTGGCCCCCACACCAGGGATTAGCCAGCAACGACGTGAATGCAGAGAGAGTACTAGTTTTCAACAAACAAACGACCCTTAATTGACAAATCACACAGCAAATGACAGCCAAATGCACGTTAAATTCAGAGAAAATGGAGCAGTAATTTGGGTGAAATGGAACCAATAAACCGAAGAAACAAAGGCAATTAAAACAGTATTTAAAATCAGGAGGGTCACAGGCAGATATTCACTTGCAAATCATAACCCAATTTTATTCAGATGTAATCAAAACTTTACCACAACATCATCAACTACAGTTTCGATACTTCAGTTCCCAAACAAGTAAAATACTACATAGTTGATCTAAACAGCTAAAAATGCAGACAATATATTACCTTGATCTCAGATCAGACAATACTCTGCACCAAGAGGTTGATGGATCAACTACTTTGAGGCAAACAAGATTTACCATTTTCTCCAGAGAAGGATGGCAAAGTTTGGAAAGTAGACTCCAGCTACATGCAACTCTGTTCGCATACACTTCATGAGAAACAAATATGGAGCTAGTTTAGCACATATTGTCAATAACCAAGTCATAAATATGGATAATGTCTCTCCTGCAGTTGACCATTTTGATATCATTAATCAAGTAATGGATGAAATATTATATAGGAAATCTCAGGTCTGTTACTAAAAAACAAGCGTATAGAAACTTTGTAGATGGTACAAACAAAGAATTCAACACAATTTACATCAGTAAGAATATCAATTCTTCTCCACTAACCAAATTGAAGCCTGATCAAATAGAAAGGAACGATGGGGGAGGGTGACCAGAATTTCCCAACCTCACACAAAGGTTTTTTCTCCTCAATGCACATATTGGTGGCTTCATATAAGACCGAAGGAAATGCAAGAGAAGTAGCCAGGAATGGGGTTGTAGAAGCAGTCGTAGTAATGGCAAAGAATGAGATGATGATTAATAATCTTCACGTTCACCATTTTTATGCTAATTCCCTGACTCGTTGAATCGACTGGATGACTCGTCCCTCTCCCTCCTCTTCATGTCTTCCCTTTGAATGTCCCTTCCTTTAGTCATGCTATATTTTATGCGTGGTTTATATATAAGAGCATTGAAAAAGATTAGACTTTATGTTGCTAAAACTAGTCAACAAAGCAAATGGAACTAACTGGCAACAAGACAAGATCAGAAGCAGAAAGATCATGGGAAGACAGAAAGAAGCAGAAACAGTTTTGCTTGAAGACAACATTTTTTTTCTTAATAAGCTGTATTCTTCGGGTGTAAAGATCAATCAATTTGTCCAATTTTCTCCGCAATCGAAGAACTAATCACAAAAAAGAAGGAACCAAAGCAGTCCTTCGATGGAGCCAGCATAGTTCACATCATCTCCCCTATTTCTATCTGCAGTTGTTGACCTCTGCTTGAAAAATCTGCTAAACAATTGGGTTCCACCAGCTCAATTCAGTTGGTCTATGGCACCTATAACACGGTTATTTTTTGTAAAATTCAACAGTTTTTAACTCCTGCTGCAATGAAACTCCAAATTCTACCGCAAAACAACGCGAAATAGAATGAGATCTAAAAACAACAAATATAGCTTCGCCCAATGGCTTACACCCAAAACAGATCGAGATAAAATGCACCCAAACCTGAGATTGAATATGCAGGCGAAACAAATTGGCATTCGAAGTTCGATTCCAAAGAAACAACGTGTATGGGAATATTTTTAATAATTGCAATCGTAGCTAAGAAACTGATCTACGGAGCTAAATCCGTAGAAATGAATCCAATCGCAAACTAGAAATTATCATTGACATCATAGATTCTGCAAAAGAAAAGCAGTCTACCTGCTCCGACATCATCCTATACATCTCCAATCCCTCGCCACAATCTTCGAGTGAAATAAGAAATCCAACGCATGAAAATCGAAAAATGAAAATTCAGATCACGAGTTTGTGCAGGAATCTAAACGCCCGCCAACAGAGTACAAAAAAGATCGAGTGGCTTAGATTCCCGCACAAGCCTGAAATCTGCACCATTTCTTTAGCTAGTTATTGGCTAATTGGAGGAAGAACATCAGCAGAAGTAGAGATCGGCACCAATTTTGTAAAACTACGTAGAATCGGCGTCGCCCTAATCTGATTGGTCGAAAAGAACGTTTATATAGTGCGATTCAGTCGGTTCATTCCTTTTGGGCCGGGCTTCTTTCAGTTTAGCCCAATTGATTGAGCCGCCACGTCAGTCCAATTTATACATATTTGATTAAATACCTAATTAAAACAGTTCAGAGCAAATCAAAACAGTCGGGTCTGACGTCTGGTTCTGACGGTCCGGTTCTGATGCTATAAATTTTTTCGAGGATCACAACCGGACTGTGATCTTGGGTTTATGAGAAGCAGGACCGGAATTCTACAAGGGCAAAACCAGTTCAGACCAGACCAAAAGAGTCGGGTCTGATCCGGTTCTGCCAATCCTAAATAAAGTACTATGAACCTTTTTAAGGCCCATACACAAGGCGGGAAGGCCCGAGCCAATATCAACCGCCAATGAGAACCGGGGGCCGTTTTGTAATTGCATCAAGTAAGCAGCTACCTACAATGCATTTTCATTTTGTTTTCTAGGGTTAGCATCGTTTTTGAGGGGTGAAATCATCTCGTCAAGCCCTCTTTCTCGTTTCTTCGTTTGCAGGCTCTGTGTTTCTCTACTTTCAGGGCTTCGATGAGTACTGAGAGGAAGAGAAAGGTGAGCTTGTTTGACGTTGTGGACGATGGTTCCGGTAAGTCAGCCAAATCAAACGGTGGAGGCGGCGCGATGAACAGTAGCTTCAATGCTGGCAACAATCTTGTTAATAGGTGGACTGGGAAGCCATTCTCGCAAAGGTATCATGATATTTTTGAGCAGAGGAAGACTTTACCGGTTTGGCAACAGAAGGAAGAATTTTTTCAGGCTTTGAAGGCTAATCAAACGCTTATATTAGTGGGCGAGACGGGAAGTGGTAAAACTACTCAGGTAACTTTGCAGTATTTTGTATGAGGTTATCTTTTTCTTTGATCACTTCAAGTAGAGCGAGAAGATGGGAATTAACAAAAATTATTTCTTGTATTTTTGCTTGTAGTACTAGAGATTTTTTTGTATTTTTTGTTATATCGTTGCATCTCGTTACATTTCTGAACTTTATAGAAGATATTGTGGTGGGAAGACATCCAAAGGTTATATAGTACTTGATGTGCATTCGTTAATTGATGTTTAGTTTATGGCTTTGTTAAAATAATCAAATAGGAACTCAAGAAGTGTGGAGATATTGAATTCCTTTTTTTAGTAAAGCATATTTCTACCTAATAATGGTCTCCAGAAAAACCTGGGTATCCATGTTGCATGTGAATATCTTAAGATGACCTTCAGTTCATGGTTAGGGTTTTTTTCGCTTTTCAAACATGAATATTTTGAGTTTATGTTTGCAGATTCCTCAGTTTGTCCTGGAAGCAGTTGATTTAGAACCTCAGCGCCGTAAAATGATGGTAGCCTGCACCCAGCCTCGAAGGGTCGCTGCAATGTCAGTTTCCAGGCGTGTTGCAGAGGAGATGGATGTCACAATCGGGGAGGAGGTTGGTTATAGCATCCGTTTTGAAGATTGTAGCAGTGCCAGAACAGTGTTGAAGTAAGATCTTTTTTCATTTTTCAATGGTCAGATGGAATGATCAAATTCCTTGTTAATTTCATAGGCTTTGATATTAGTAAAACTGTGTTTTGGCAGTTTTATCTGAGTTGCAATTTTTATGTTGTGCAACAGATATTTGACAGATGGTATGCTTCTGAGAGAAGCAATGACAGATCCTCTATTGGAAAGATACAAGGTTATTATCCTTGATGAAGCCCACGAAAGAACTTTAGCTACAGATGTTCTGTTTGGTCTTTTGAAAGAAGTGCTAAAAAATAGACCTGACATGAAGCTAGTTGTAATGAGTGCTACTCTTGAGGCTGAAAAGTTTCAAGGTTATTTTAGTGGAGCGCCACTCATGAAAGTGCCTGGTCGACTTCATCCTGTTGAAATCTTCTACACCCAGGACCCTGAGAGAGACTACCTTGAGGCAGCTATTAGGACAGTTGTGCAAATTCACACGTGTGAAGGTCCTGGTGATATTCTTGTGTTCCTTACTGGCGAAGAGGAAATTGAGGATGCTTGTCGTAAAATAACTAAAGAAATTTCAAATATGGGTGATCAAGTTGGGCCTGTGAAAGTTGTGCCACTATATTCAACCCTTCCCCCAGCTATGCAGCAGAAAATATTTGATCCTGCCCCACCTCCACTCACTGAAGGAGGTCCTCGTGGGAGGAAAATTGTGGTGTCTACAAACGTAGCCGAAACTTCACTTACCATAGATGGTATAGTTTATGTTATAGATCCAGGGTTTGCCAAACAGAAGGTCTACAATCCACGAGTACGTGTTGAATCTTTGCTCGTGTCTCCAATATCTAAAGCTAGTGCTCACCAGAGATCAGGTCGTGCTGGAAGAACTCAACCTGGAAAATGTTTTAGGCTTTATACAGAAAAAAGTTTCAATAATGATTTGCAGCCCCAGACATATCCAGAAATACTGAGATCCAACCTTGCAAACACAGTCCTCACTTTGAAGAAATTGGGAATTGATGATTTAGTGCATTTTGATTTTATGGATCCCCCTGCTCCCGAGACTTTGATGCGAGCTTTAGAGGTCCTGAATTATTTGGGAGCATTGGATGATGATGGAAACTTGACAAAGCTTGGAGAACTTATGAGTGATTTCCCACTGGACCCTCAAATGTCAAAGATGCTCGTTGTTAGCCCAGAGTTTAACTGCTCAAATGAAATACTTTCCATCTCTGCCATGCTTTCAGGTATTTTTAGTTTGTGCATCATGTGTGTCAAGTCTAGAGTCCCATGTTATGTTCCTAGGTTAATAACTAGGAGGGATGCAACATTTAAGTATGGGTAGTGCTAGGTTTACATATTTAGAATACATTCTTATTATAGACGTCGATTTGTTGAGCTGTAATTAATATAATAAATAATTATTTTAATTATAATATATTAAATGTATTTTAATTAAATTAATCAAGACTCGATACGTCAATGTGTACAATCAGAATATATGCTTTGAATGTGAATTTAACATTACTCTTAAGTATTGCTGTCATATGGCCTGCATGGTCAATGTAGGCTTTCTTGGGCGCGCATGATATTTTCATGCATTTTGGTTAGAGTAAGGTGTCGAACTAGGTTGTCATCAGCAACTGTATTCTCTGGGTTCCATGCCCCCGGTTGGCATGCACCATAGAATTTCTGAGTTGGTGCTGATGCAGTAAGTTTCAGTTTCTCAGTATTATCTCATGACGCAAATGGTGTTCTGGCCTCTATGCATCTGCTGACCTGGCATGGCCCTCCTCTGTGATAATCAATTTCTTTCTTAGTACCCAATTGCTTTGTCCGGCCTAGGGAGGCTCAAAAAGCTGCAGACGAAGCGAAGGCTAGATTTGGACACATTGATGGAGATCATCTAACGCTCTTGAATGTGTATCACGCATACAAGCAAAATAGTAAGTACCCAACAATCAACATCCCTTCTACTGATTATCCTCCTTCTGATGAAAATAAATTTTTTTAATGAACTTTGTTGTAGATGAAGATTCATCTTGGTGCTATGAAAATTTCGTTAATCATCGGGCAATGAAATCTGCTGACAATGTTAGACAGCAGCTAGTGCGTATTATGGCCCGATTTAACCTCAAGTTATGCAGCACTGATTTTAACAGCCGGGACTATTACATCAACATTCGAAAGGCTATGCTTGCCGGGTATTTTATGCAGGTAGCTCACTTGGAGCGCACGGGACACTACCTGACAGTTAAAGACAACCAAGTATGTAAAGTAGTCTTTGTTTTGTTTTATATATCTCACCAAAGATCTTTGTTTTGTTTCGAGAACTAAGAACTTTTTTTTGAAGGTGGTACATCTACACCCATCAAATTGCTTGGATCACAAGCCAGAATGGGTCATTTATAATGAGTATGTCTTAACCAGTAGGAATTTCATCCGTACGGTGACAGACGTCCGTGGTGACTGGTGAGTTATTTCTTTTTTCAAGCGATTTACCCATTATTCTTTCTGCTTGAGTAGATATTAGAACCTGGGATTAAACTGCCTGTTTCGATGTAATTACATGTTTCATTTGTCGATCATTGAACGGGTGAATTTTGGGTGATTTTTGTTGCTGGTTTTTCCAATTCATTCAGGCTTGTGGATGTGGCACCACATTACTATGATTTGTCAAACTTTCCGCAATGCGAAGCTAAACGAGTTTTGGAGAAACTCTACAAGAAGCGAGAGAGGGAGCGAGAGGAGAGCAAGAACAAGAAATAAAAGGGTAGTCCACTTCTATAATTGGAATGTGACTGGAATTCAAAGCAATTCAGTTGTGGCTGAAATTGTTTCATTTGGGATGAGATTCCAGAGAAACTTTGCTTCGATTTTTACGTATTATCTGCCTAATGTTCTTCGAATTTATACGTCATGTATTGTATCAGCTGCTTGTGTTTAAGTTCCGTCTTTTTTTTTTGGATGGCCATGAACATTATTTTCTGAATGAAGTTCGAATTTTGGACTGAAAGTAAATTAGAGTTTAGACTTAATAAATACCGTGTGCAATATGTTGATAAAAATGTGACATGAAACGATAAACGATGCAGTTGAATGCGCAAACGAGCGAAGAACATTATTGGAAAACAAATGTTTAGTTCCAAATTAGAATAATGTGAAGACATTGGTTATGTGTAACACATGCAAATGGGACAATTTTTATAGTATGAAATTGATTGATCTTTCATTTAGTTATTTGCAAAAGTCAAAGGTTGTCGTGCTTATTCTGTATGGCCTTCTTCGTGTTTTCAACTGTTTCTTCCTGCGGAGACCAAAACGAAGAACAAGCTCGGTGACAACAATTTACGATAATAAAATAAACTGAAGACGCACGTGCGTAGGGGAAACCCGCACGCTTACAAAAGAAAGGAGAGGGAATACGTGGGGACAAGAAGCCGCGACCAGGTTGTCAACGAACCCTCCACCCAAACCGCTGTCTCCACGTCACCCAACACGGCAACTAATTATTCTTATTTTATCCAAACTATTGTGACACGGGTAATTGAGAAATTCTCTTACTGGGTACGTTGGTTTGTATTTATTTATGCGTATATATGTGTGTATATATATGGGTAATTCCAGTTCTTTCTGCTACGTCTAACAAGAGCAACAATGGTAGTGGCCTCTGTAACTCCGATGAAAACGAAGAAGACGAAGGCCGGAGGTATTCCGACGATAGATTTCTCGACGAGCGGGCCGAGATTACCGGAGTTGGTGGTCGAAGCCTTCGAAGAATACGGCTTCTTCAAGGTCGTAAACCACGGCGTCTCAACGGAGGTCGTCGCCAGATTAGAAGAAGAGTGCTTTGCTTTCTTTGCCAAACCGGCGCCGGAGAAGCTCAAAGCCGGACCGGCTCTTCCTTTCGGCTATGGCTTCAGAAACATTGGCTCTAACGGCGACATGGGTGACCTTGAATATCTTCTTCTTCCTTCAAACCCCGTTTCGCTTTCTGAAACATCCATCGCCGTCTCCGATGAACCCTCGAAATTCAGGTACCAGCGACTGATCTTTTTACGGCGAGAGAGAGAGAGAGAGATCTAGAGAGAGAAATGACCATTCTGGAATCTGGGTCAGAGCTAGCCAAGTGTCAATGCCTGAAGCAATCCAAAGTTTGGGACTTCTGAATAAATTTATTTTTCATTTAATTTTATATATTTTTTGTACTGTGCAGTGGAGCCGTCGATGATTACATGAAAGCAGCGAGGGAACTGGCTTGTCGGGTTCTTGATCTAGTGAGCGAGGGTCTATGGTTAACTGATAAGTCCGTCTTCAGTAGGCTAATCAGAGACGTCCAAAGTGACTCTCTTCTACGAATCAATCACTACCCTACAGCAAAGGCTGATGATCAACATCAGAGGATCGGATTTGGGGAACATTCGGACCCTCAGATCTTGACCGTCATGAGATCCAACGACGTCCAAGGCCTCGAAATCTGCTTGCGCAACGGCTTATGGGTCCCTGTTTTTCCCGATCCCGATGCTTTCTATGTCATGGTTGGCGATGCGTTTCAGGTAATCACACGTTCATATTGTCAATAGACCATAATGTTTTAGATTTTTAATTTGTTTTATTTATTAATACCTTAAAATTAATTTTTAAAAATAAATAAAAATAAAATATTAAAATCGGGTTTTACTCTAATATCGATATTTTGACAGGCAATGACGAATGGAAGATTCGAGAGCGTGAGGCACAGGGCGATGGCCGGTCGGTTGAAGCCGCGAATGTCGATGATGTATTTCGGTGCGCCGGCTTTGAACGAATGGATCAATGCTCCCCCACAAATGATCGGAGTTGGAGGAAAGGACCGGTACAGGCCCTTCACTTGGGGCCAATATAAGAAAACTACGTATTCTCTTAGACTAGGAGACTCTCGACTCGACCGATTCAAAACCAACGTGACTCGACACCACGATCAAAGTATTGTTCTTCGGAAACCTTAAAAATAGAGATCATATTTTTATGATTAAGAGCCCAAGTTCTTGATTTGATTTATAATTTCTCACTAATTGGGTCGATGATTGGGCCACAAATCAAGGGTCGCTAAAAATGGCGGATGAATCTGTAGATTTTGGTTTACGAATCGCGTTTAGCGTTTCCCCGGTCGCTCCATCCCTGCGGATTAGCGATCTTGTCTAGGTAGGAGAAGAAGAAGACGACCGTCGAGAAATCTGTCCAGGCCCGGCTGAGATAGACCTGCCCGGTGCCGGCGACTTTGCTGTCTTTGAACGAAAGCCCACTCACCGGCGAAGATTTCGACCTTTTTATGCAGTTATGGAGGCCACTTTCTTGGCAATGGAGTTTCAAAAAATGGGAAAATGGGGCGAGAACTGAGACTGTATTTGAATGAAAAATGGGAAGAAGAAGAAGAAGATGATTCGAACCTCGTGGAGGGATCTTCCATAGCCGGAAATGAAGTCGACGGAGCCCTGGGTGAAACAATTCTCGAATCTCGTGTCCTGGCTTCCATGGAAACTGCAGTTGTGGAGAGCTGATTTGGTTCCTGATATTCGAATCGCCACTGCTTGGCCCTTGCGTGATCCAATCTCATGCGGATCTGTGTTCTTCAAAAAAAAAATTTGATGAAATCATGAAATGGGTCTACTGTTTGTACAGTTGTTTTCTGACAGAACCGCCGGCAAATGAGATTTCACCTCGAATTTTATGTTAATCGCCGTGAAATAGTTTGCCTCCACCGCGACGGAGGCGCTCTTCAGCGTTCCGAGAGGAATTCCGTCAGTTCCGGCGACGAAAGCCGTGTCGTTTCCGGTTATAGTTGGAATTTCAGTAGCGTTTCCTAAGAATGTTACAAATGGCAGTGTTCTTGGGACGTTGAATTTTCCCTATAACCCATCAACTTGAGCTGTTTGAGCTTTAGGTACAAGAAAGAGCGACATATATAGAAGGGTTAATCAGGATTGGACAAACTTTGTACCATGATTCGAGACGTGGGTTAGGCCGAGATGGAGAAGGACAAATTAAAGTAGAAGAGTTATAGATGAGTTTTGACTATTTTAAGAAACGAAAAATAATCTTAAAATTAAATGTAAACTCAAAAGTCAAGATGTCACGTTGACAAATGTGTACAACTTTTTGGTAATTTAAGGCAATAGTAATTAGCTCAACTTGTTCCTTTTTCATCCTTCGAATATTTAAGCATGCCTCCCTAAACCGAAACCAAATGGCTGGCCAATAATTCTCGTGACATTATATTAACTATAATATATAATTAATTTGATCATTTTTTGTTTAATTCTTGTCACACATAGTCGATATTGTCTCGAGCAGGTCCAGTGGAATAAATTATAAGTACAAAAATATAACATAATTAAACCTAAACTAAAGACTTAGATTACCTTTTTATTGTATTTTTTTTTATTTTAAATATTAATGTGTCAAATATGGATTGATATAATAAATAATAATTAACTTAACATATGTTTAACACCTTATCATGCATAATTAAAAGATAAACATAGCATTATTATTTTTTATAATTCGAACCCGTGATTAGAAGATTAAAAATTAGAAAGTGTGACAATAATATTATGATTGGATCAAATTAATCAAAACACGCGACTCCAAATGGATGAATTTGCAAAACTCCCCTTCAAATCTCTTAGAACTTCTCACCACTCCCGCTTAATGTTAATTGATTGGAACATTCTCCTTGCGTCCGTCCGATGTTTTCAATCGTTGGAATAAGTGCATTTTTTTGCTATTTAATACATTAAAATTTGACAAAACTCTCTTTATTGCATGCGCTGAGCTTCAAACATATATTAGTTCAATTAATATATTAAAATAATTACACTAATTGATATTTGGCATGTCATCGTGTAAAATAACAAAGTAATAATATAATTATCCAAATTTAGTTTAATAATTGATCAAGCCCAATATCACAAGGAATCAAAAGAGGCAAGAAAATTGGATCAATAGGGGTGTTAAAGATGTAACACCTAATTCTACAGGAATTTATACGTGTAAACTTGAATGTTTTGACTCAGTTTCCTCCCTGAACCTAAGATTGAAAGACTTGTCCAACAGGCAGCTTATGGCTAGTAATTCTAATCTCCTTCGCAAAACAACGTGGCTAATTTCTTTATCGACTCAATTGTCTAAAAACGAACAAAAGGCGACGTATAAATCGAAGAATTCATTTCATAAAACAGTGTGAGAACTAGAATGAGTCGAACATTTCGTGAAAGCTCCGAAACTAAACGAAGCTAAGGGAAAGTCTCAGCAAGAACAGGGAAACGCAAGCAAAATATTAGATGTGCACTAAGACAACCAACACCAACATACAATAGTCATCTTCCGGGGAGGATCACAACTGAGACTCAGATCCAACCTGTTTATGCCTGCAAAACAAAAAAAGGGTTCTGATGTTTAAACCAAAAATTGAAAAATGAGAAAATCTCTTCAAAAGCAAAGATAATTTGGCTATCATTTGACCTTGTTTGCGATATTGTTTGAGAGCCAGTCAAGTCCTTCGTACAGTCCTTCACCAGATGTAGCACAAGTGCTCTGAATATACCTACAATAAACACGTGTTTACATTTTGTCATTCTAGCCTAACCGAGACCATAATAAAGAAAAACACAAAATATATCTAGCATACCAGTGGCGCTGGCGAAGGGAATGAAGGCCAAGCTTATCAGTTATCTCGGCAGCATTCATGGCATTAGGAAGATCTTGCTTGTTAGCAAACACTAACAGCACCGCATCCCTCAACTCATCCTGTAAATTCAGTTAATAAGTTAAAAATATATATTCTAGATGCTTTTCATACACTTCGTTTTCCCATATTTGCAAGCAGTGTTGCAAACCTCGTTCAACATTCTGTGCAGCTCATCCCTAGCTTCAACAACACGGTCTCGGTCATTGCTATCAACAACAAAAATAAGTCCTTGTGTGTTTTGAAAGTAATGTCTCCACAATGGGCGAATCTAAGGAGTTCAAAACAAAAAATGGAAGAAAAAACTCAACGTTGCAGTTAAGATATCAACTTTAAAATTATCTCCAAGCAGCACTCTACTAGAATCTTAGGTACTAAAACATAAATAATAAAGGCTGCTACATACCACTGAAGTACAAATTTTTATGCAAAAATCACATAATAATTGGTTTAGTAATATTGTGCTTATTACATTTAAAAAAGAAAAATCATTCGCTTGTCAAATAAATAGTTTTGGACGACCAAAGGAAACTATGACAAGAAAGTAGGTTTCATAAACATATTAATCTTTATCAAAATATTTAATTTACTAGTAACTTCTTAAAATTTCAATGATAGTTTGAGATTGAAGACAATCTCAATGTTAAACAGCTAGCCTTTAATGAAATGAGTACTTAAGAAAGAATTTTCTGTCCAATTACCTTGTCTTGGCCCCCGACATCCCAAACAGTAAAGCTGATGTTTTTGTACTCTACTGTCTCAACATTAAAACCTGAACGGGTAAAAGAAAATCAGCGCCAATGGGGATGAAAGATGAAACAAAGAATCACGCCAAAAGAAAGGTATAAACAAATGGCTGGTCGTAAGAGAAAAGTAAAAAGGAAAATTCCAGTATCTGTAAGCTAATAGCATTTACAATATCCAAAGCAAAAAATCGAGGAAACAATATTGCTTAGTTCCATAGTGTTTGAAGGAAACATCATAGTCACTGCAACTATCATTAAAAATAAATTATATTTATCTGTCGGAGAATGACAAATTTATAGCATAATGTAGCGAACTACTACAATACACTGAAAGGAAAGAAACCTTGCAATAAAACACTAACCAATGGTGGGAATGGTGGTCACAATCTCCCCGAGCTTCAGCTTATACAGAATCGTAGTTTTACCAGCAGCATCAAGACCCACCATAAGTATTCTCATCTCTTTCTTGGCAAAGAGCCGGCTGAAAAGCTTGGTGAAAGACAGCCCCATCTCAACGTAAACTGATTTGAAAATGAAAGCATCAATTAGATTTCAATGATGTGAGTATGATATACTAAAAGAACAACACTAGCCGGTCAAACATAACTCCCAACATTACTTTGGAGAAAAAAATATTTCCAACCCCTTCGAAATGTAATTGGAAGAAAACTGAAAAACTCAAATAATTCATAATTTTTTTTTTGCATACAAATGCAAAGACAAATAAAAGTGTTTGAAATGTCTTTTGAATATTTAAACCTATTCAATCAAACTAGCTGAATGATGGAACGAAGGTCGAACATAACAAAAGAATTATGTAAATACATACATTTCAATAAAACCTGAAGAGCGTGAGTAAAGTGAACAGATCACGCATCCAAATATCAAATTAGGATCAATAAAATCCAGAAATAAAAGAATGCAAGAAAAATAAGGAATATAATTCGACAATCATAGAAGCAAACAATCAAACGCAAATAAACAGCCGGAGAAACACAGATCCAAGTCCAGATACGAGATTAAGAAAAATCATAAAATTCGAATTGATCAGAGAAATCGAGAAACAAAAAGACAAACAAGAGAAATATAACTAGCCTCAACTGAGATCAAGAGCGGGCAACGAGGCCGAACAGATCTCTCACTCCCCCTCACTCTGAGAAGGAGCCGTCCTCGCCAAAACAACGCTTACCACAGTCGAAGAAGAACCGTCGATTTACAAGGAAAGACGGAGAAATGAACGGGGAGTTTAAATAAGTTATCACGGCGTCATAGTTATTCGTATCCTGGGATTCCTCTCCGTCTGTTTCGGTGACGACGTTACGATTGATCGTCGAGCGTTCAAAATCAAATCGCGCGACGTATAGGGTCTGTTTGGGAAGCGAAAAGTCAAAACCACTCGTCATCATACACTTTACACTTCGGCCTGACAGCATGTAAAATAATTAATAATGGTGACTCATCGGCCCAGAGATAAGAAGCTTTTATCTGACACCACAAAGAGCAACATTAACATTAGGGGATTAAACTCTCACACTGTGATTGCGAAAGCTTCAAATCGTGACTCTTGATCTAAATTTGTCATCTCTGAACCAACTGATCTATGCTCGTGTGATCGAGGGGGGCACCGCTTCTCTTAACTCGAGTTGAGGACGTCCACGTTTAGGGTTGGCAAATGGATTGGATAAAATTGGAAGACCGAATTGAACTGACCCAATGAAGTAGGTCTGTTCGGTTATAAATACACACAAATGAGACTAGTAATCGATTCGATGAAAACCGATTAGTGTCGGTCTAGTTTTCGGTTATCTAAACCAAAAACCGACCCACCAGATTGGTTATTTTTTTGCCAAAAAACCGACCTGAACTCACAAGGGTCAGGCGATATTAATTGATATTTGAATATACTGTTTGCCTTTGTAATTGAATTTGGTTATATTTGCATATATTCTTGGGTTGATGACTCGACACAAAAAACCGGCCATGACCTGAACAAAAACCGGTCATGACCCGAACCCAAACCGAGTCCAACATAATGAGTAATACTTGAAACAGACCCAAAACTTAACCAAAAATTGATCAGTTTTGGATCAGTTTTTATTTAGGATCGAGTATGGATCGGTTATTTAAATCAAATAACCGACTCACTGGATCAGTTATTTTTTCATTAAAAAACCGACTCGAACCGACGGGTGGGTGCCCTATCCACGTTCCTACCCAAGGAATTCATTATTCCAATTTTAAAATTAACGCTTAAACGAGTATTTCTTAAAAAAAAATTATTTTAAATACATTTAATTTTAGAGAAAGCTTCGTCAAAGTTTGAGCTTCAGATCCAATCCAACGTTAAACTCTTCATGTTTTTCGTCTTCTTCGTCTTTCTTGGTATGATTACAGGGTCTTGGGAAAATCAATGGAAGCTCCATAACTTCGATATCTTTGGTGAAATCCTCCTTTTCAAAGGCAGGAACCCAACCCTTTGTCTCCTCCTTTCTCTTCTCCATCTTCTCCCCGTCCTCTGTTTTTCTTCTCCGGCGGCCGACTTCTTCTCGTAATTCTCCGACCAGATCCCAAAACTTCTCCATTTCCCCCTCTTCGCCGTCATCCGCCGCCCTCCCGCCGCCGCACCCACCACCGATCTTGATCCTCCCCCTTTTCATCCTGGAGAATCTGTATTGTTTCGTGTTTTCGATTCTTCTGTGCTGGGAACACGTTGGACTTTTCAAAATTTATAGGCCGATGAAAGGAGAAGGAAAAGACGGAAACTTCCTCGACGTTTGACAATGGATGGAGAGAGAGTCAGGAAGAGAAGCGTAAATGCGCAAAAGAAGTCGATATGAAGGTTGGTAATCGTTCTCACGGATTCAGAAAGCGAAAGGTGAGAAAATCTGCTTACAGTTCCTGGACGACGTCAGCATTATGACGTCACCATTAGACGTCAGCATTATGACGTCAGCGTAAGACGTAGAAAGCTTTTCAACAGCTAAAATGAAGACACCGATGCTAATAATTAAATAATTAATTACGTAATCTTGGAGTCCTTGTCTACATAATTAACCAAAGGAAATATTTCACTAATCAGGGTTAAAAATGGAAAATTGAAATGGAAATTGCTTCAAAGTATAATTTTAAAATTAATTTTTTAATCTAATTCTGATCGAATTAAGTATTTGCTATTTTGAAGCAAGATTTGAGCAGTCGAAACTAATTACGTCATATATGGAACAAAAACACGACGCAACAACCTTTTAAAAAAAAGACGATTCACGAAGTCAAAGGGACAAGTCAATCCACTATGATAGGCTAATCTAAAACGTAGGCTTTGGTCAAGAACTTGGCTCAACTAGTACTAGAGTTCAATGTGCCTCTAATTTTATGAATTAAATCATGATTAATAAATTAAATATAATAATTAACATTTAAATTTGAATATCTTAACTGTAATTTAATTAAATCAATGAATATTCAATATATCAATATTTATAATAAAAAAATAAATATAACATTATTTATTTTAAATGTCAATTTTTTACATTAATTATTACTTTATATATTTTTTATAAAGTAATAAAAAATATTGATTACTTGATTACAAGTGATTTTTAATATATATTTTTAACTTATATGTTTATAAGTGATTTTTTATTAATACAATAAATATTATAAATAATTTTTTTAATTAAAATTATATTAATTAAAATTGAACACATCATAAAATAAATAAAATATATATATTAAGAAAATAAATTTAATATTATTAATATTTTTTAGTCACAAAGTCTATTATTATTTGATTTTAACGTGAAAAATTTTATCTTTGCAAACAAAATCTTGCGAAATTTATTCATGTTGAAAGATTGAATAATGGATCTTGTAAGCTTAACCATGCCTCCATAAAGATTTGCAAGGAGAACTCTTTCTTCTGATTTCTACAAAGTATTAAGCATAATTAATAATTAAGATAAATACAAATAAAAAATAATAAATTTGAAACAAGTAAGAAAGAAAATATTTCTACTCTTTTTTTTTTTAATTTATTTTATTGCATTGCTTGGGAATTTCCCTTCTTGCACACGTGCTCTGGGACCAGCTTCACCAGCATATCAGCAGGAACTCCCTTCAATTCTATTAGGAAACCAAATGGTTAAGACAAGAATAGCATTTTGTTCATAATTGAATCAATTAGTTGAATTCTTTTCTCACCGTGCGTCTTGAAGTTGAAGAGCGGGGGAAGAGATCGGCCGTTCGGAAGATGAGTATTCGGGTCTCGAAGCTCGTCGAAAAATGGATGAATCAGAGCCTCCAACTGCACCGAGTAACAGAAAATTTATACCAGAACTCGTAATATTGGGTCGGATTTTAAGGAAAAGTTCGAAATTGTGAACTTACGGCTGTGCTTCGAAGGCTTGGAGAGTACTGCAGGAGTCTCGAGACGAGGTCTACGGCCTCAGGAGGCACTCGCTTGTTAAATATCTAATTTCCAAAGCCAATAAAAGAAAGTTATGAACTACCATTGAGCTAAAACTTAACTATGAATGAAATCCCGAGCAACTCTTCGTCGAACCTTATGCCATGGATGAGCTTTAATTTGAGGAAATTTGAACTCGGTGTAGTAAGGATTCATACACTTAATTTCTTCCCTTGTAGGTGTACCTAAAACCTGCCAAATGTTCGAGTAAATATTCTTCCCACAATAGAACATGAAAAATGTTTGACCGGTTTCGGAGAAACCGAGAGTAGGTGTTTCAACGATTCTTCGAGTCTCATTTTTCCTTCTCTTCAAGGACAAAGAAATTTCGAATGACATTAATGGTGAATTCAAGTCTATAATTTTAAGAGTCTTTTTTTTTAAGATTTAGCCAACTTAGAATTAATTGTTTAATCGATATTCATAGATTGTCAAGTGTTATTACCTTGATGATTTCGACGAGCTGGTCGACTCCGCTGTCCCCAGGAAATAGAGGCTGGAAATAACAAAATTATATAATCAGAACTAATGTGCAAAAAAAACCCAAAACATAAACAAGATTGTTGATGAGAAAAATTGACCAACCCGTCCGAGGAGTAATTCGGCAAGAACGCATCCTGCTGACCAGATATCAATGGCGGTGGTGTACTCAGTTGCACCGAATATTAACTCAGGAGCTCGATAATATCTAGAGCAAATGTAAGATATATTTGGTTCTCGTCTTACCTATCATATTTTGAGTCGATTACTATAATTATCATAAAAAAATCGTTGCAGAAATGCACGATAGTAGGAGAAACAAACCAAGACTTTTGCACTTCCAAAATCACAAAGTTTGACTTGGTGCGTATGCGGATTGACCTGTCATGGATAGTATCAGTATCTTGACCTCAGAAAGAATTTAAAGTCGCTGGTGAAGAAAAGATTTAAGGAATATTACATTTCCTAGAGAATGAAAGAATTAGTAGATCAGCTCAAAATGGGAGTAAGCTAGGGCTCTCGATGATCGAGTCAATTCTATGATTCTATGTTATATTATACATATTCTAATAACAAGAACAAGAGCACCCAGATTGTACGTTTTCAGATCTGTCTTTACAGATCTCTCGATTATTTGGGACCAACACCTCTTTCGGGATATATAGAATCAAGATGTGGGTTTAGTTGTCCACCAATCATCCAATTCAACCTACCAGTAAATTTTGAGGTTTAATGTCTCTATGACACACTCCAATACAATTGTGAATGTAAGCCAGTGCTCTACAAATCTGAAAAAGAATCAGAAAAGTTTCAAAATTCAAAGGTCCATACATTTGATCTTCAAAAAAGACTAACAAAATGTAATAAAAGTTGAAAACCTCATTCAAATTCATGATAGACTAAGTCTCCGCACATAATTACCTGGTAAAAATAAAGCTTGACGTATAAAAGTGGCATTTTTTGGTTCATCTTGTTGTGATGTTTGATCACACGATGAATGGTCTCAGGAACATACTCAAGAACAAGATTAAGGTAGAGATCGTCCTTTTCAGTTGTCGAAAAGAAGCAATGCTTCAAAGAAACAACGTTTGGGTGGTCTAAAAGACGCATGGTCTGCAATTCCCTGTTCTTGTACCTCTTGTCTTGAAGAACCTTTTTTATCGCGACAGTTTCACCACTTTCCAAACATTTAGCCTGAAATTTAAAGAGGGTCGAAAGTCCAAATGTGATGAAACTTTGAAATCCCAATAACAGATTACATTTTTTTTTTTTTTAAATTACTCACTGGCCACCTTGGAGAAGTGTTATGCAAGATAGTATAAAATATACCTGAAATACAACTCCGAAAGAACCTTGCCCGACCATCCGCTCAGCCATATAGCTAATTGTCTGCATCCAATAATATAGATCATCATCATAGAAATAAGCAGATTTAATGTGTTTTTGTATACTAATGTCATAATGCGTCAAAATTCAATTTATGTAGATGAGGAACTTTCATGGTGCAGGTGTTTTGGAAATTTTTTTCCAATCAAAGCAAAGAGCCAATATCGATATCTGGGATAATAATATTAGTTTTCACTATTTTTTTTAGTTTTTTATGATTTATCTTTTTAGAGTTTTGGTTTAAATTAAGCAATTATCTCTCTTCTTTTTGTGAGAAGAGTTTTCACTTTGTTCGTATTGTAAATTCCTTCTTTTAACACATTTCAATAATAATAATAAAACCTGTCGTGGTAGGCCGTTTTTTCCCCCAACCGATGTAACAATTACATGGCCAGCCTCAGCCCCATTACCATCTATCACGGCTGATTCTACTTCCTGTTTGACAATGAAAAAGATTTATCAGATCCTATAAGAAAACAATAAGGTAGAACAGTAAATAAAAATAGATTGAAGAGCTGGAAAAACCTTGTCATCACCAATTTTCATGC
This sequence comes from Begonia fuchsioides, assembly GCA_003255005.1. NCBI lineage: Eukaryota > Viridiplantae > Streptophyta > Magnoliopsida > Cucurbitales > Begoniaceae > Begonia > Begonia fuchsioides. The sequence continues at coordinate 223,418 of QAOC01012068.1, read as the reverse complement.
AATTCATCTCAGCAGGTAACCTATCGACCGGATTTCCACTGATTTCCCTCATCACTGGAACATAATCGACATTCATGGAAGTCATCAGCTTCCAGAAAGAGATTTCAGCAAATGTTTAAGTCAAGCCACCTTCTCCACTTGATTTAAAGAAAAGATTATTTTATCTGCAGGAGCAAAGTGCATTCAATTAAATAGCTAAAGGGGTAATGCCCGCAAAAGATTAGAAATTGGGTGAAGAAGAAAAACCCTGGATCTTCAAAAAATAAATACTCTGAGCACGTTAATATCCGAAAATATTTAAATTAAGCAACGTTGAAATCAGTTGGTCGAAGACCCAAAACATAAAACCATGATGTGCAATTTCTCATTTCTCGCATTTCCCAAACTTTCTCAGCGTCCAGACGGATCGAAATCAAGCATACACGGCAAAAAAACAAACGAGAGAACAAAATAAGGGTATTTAACTACGCAGATCCGCAGAATAAAAGGAAAACACAAATCAATCAGCTCGACACTCAACCAAAACGAAAAAGAAAAACCTCAAGCGAAAAGAGAGATTACTCTGAAGCAAATCGCAGCAGAAACCGGCCGAAAAAAGAGCGACTAGAGGGTGTCAATCTTCAGATAAAAAACGACCCACAACTTTCCCGGATGAGAGTAAGATCAAAACGGCAGCTGAGTTTGATTTTTGTCTGTATAACTGTTTGGGGGAAAGAGACGATGGTCAAGAAGAAGCTCAAACATTAATGGCTTAATCTCTTTCCACCTCTTATCCTTTTTGACCAGTCAAGCCTCTTCCCGGCTTGGCCCCTCCTCCCTAGATTCTTTCAAAAACATTTTCATTATTTTAAATCTTTACTTAGTATTCGCTAATCTGTCATAATTACTATAAAAATAATGTTATGATTATTATAAAATAATTTAAGAATTTATCCGTAATTAATTAATTAATTTTTAATTTACTTTAAGTTTGTTTAAATTAAGATAAATATTCGCAAATGAATTTCATCTATGCTATTTTGCAAATTATCAAGTGTATTTTGCTGGCTCATTGTCTTTATTCAAATGTTTATAACACAAAAAATATTATATTAATTATGGAGAATAATTATATTTAATATAGTATATATTTTATTTTTTTCAAGTAAAGTGAGATTTTATTCATGGATTTATAATGCAAAAAATATTATAATAATTATGGAAAATAATTATATTTAATATAATATATATTTTATTTTTTCAAGTAAAGTGAGATTGTATAATCTGTTGACATGAGTTTAACCTATACTATCGATAATATATTGGGTCGTTCTTAGACTGTGTTAGATGGATTGTCGTGATTATGTATTATTAATGACATGAAAATAAATAAATAAAATTTAAAATTTATTGCATTGTCGGTTAAGTTTCAATTTTGTACCAAATAAATAATATTAAATAAAGAATTATCGTATGATTTATCGACTAGAACATGATATAAATTGGTTTGATTCAACTAAATGAAATCGAACCAATATTATTAATATATAATTAAAAATAATTAAATATTAATTATATTAAAATTATTAATTATAATTCGACACGTGAACTTATATAAAAAATATTATTAATATTACTTTTTAGAACTGCTATAATAATCATATATATTTTTTAATTAACTGAATTATTAAAATTAAGAAATGATGCATTAAATTTAAAAATTAAAATGTGTAAATGTAACATGGGATAAGACAAACTTCACACGTGTCATCTATCATAGTGACTAATCCATTTCCAGAATAATAAAACTTGATGGGGATAAAGTTAATCCCGAAAACAAACAGGCTGATTGACGACAAAAAGGAGAATTAGAAGTGGTTTCTTTGCTTGGACCACTAATCTGGTTTAGTGTTATCCATTGGAGGAGTTGTTTAACTCCAGTTATGAATAAACAAGAGCTTCTAATCCAATCAATCACTTACCTTCGTTATTATTCAATAATAGCAAAACGGGATCATTGTCTATTTTAATTTAATTTTAATTTTAATTTTTTTATAGAATCGTAAGTTATGATTCTATTTCGAGAGAAAACCAAGTCGAACCGGTCAGTGCCCGCCCCTAATTAGTAGTTGTTAAATTTTGTTTTTATTTATACGATGATCTGTTAGCCCGCCCCTACTCAATAAGGTCATCGTCCGACTCGAATTCTAATTAGAAATTTTGAATTCTAACTTTATTGTATAAAAAATGTTACTTTATTGAATAAAATATTTTTAATATTTGATTCTTTTTTAAATAATTAATTTCAAACTAATAATAAATTTGAAATGCTTGCCTACTATACTCACTTGCCCTACGTACTTTTAGATTAATTTGTTGTCCTTTTGAATTTTAGTACTAATTTCTCATCTAATTTCTCTTTTATTTCAACATTTTTAAATTTATATATAATAATTATTTGAATTAATGTTTATCAATAATTCATTTTACGATAAAAGTAATTTAATTTCATAATGTTCCTTGAATTAATGTTTGATTAATTCTATAATTAAGGAAGCAGGGTTAAATACGTCCATTTACATAAAAGTTCTTGACTCTCAAGTTAAATGGCTAAAACCGATTTTACTCCCAAAATATCTTCACATTTACGCATCATACCCTCACCGCGATGAAATACAGGTGAACGCGGGAGGGTGGAAGAACGAGCTCTGTAAAGCACCGGACACGTCGTTTATACGACGACGTTTTAATGCCGCCTTCCGGACAGTTGAAGACACGTGTCGAGCCTTGAGGAAGCTACGTGTTCACTGTTCACGAAGCTACCTCTGTTCGCGCACGTGACGGTTTCTGTAGGTCATACGGCTATGTGAACGTCCGCGTGTCAGTCGTCTTACCAGCATCTTTCTTCCAGATCACGGTGACTATAAATTCTCCCGAGACCTGTTACCACTCAAAATTTCGATTTCTGCCAGGGAAAAAACGATTTTTTATCAGAAAACTTCTGGAAATTCTACCCAAGTTCTGTTTAGTTTTTGAAGTTCTTGGAAATCCTTGATTTGTTTTTCAAGTGCTGGTGTTGCTGCTGCTGTATATGTTGAGATAAAAATGGTTGCAGAAGCCGAGGCTGTTTTTTGCCTACAGAGCGTTTCTGTTCTAGAAGGGGTTCAGTGCTTCGGTAATGGAAGCAGCCACCATCGTCGTCTTGTTCGCGAGGTTGAAGATGCTGTGGATAATCCCAATTTCAACCAAGTTCGAGCTTCGGAGCCTGGTTCGGCCGAGTTGTCTGTCTCTCCGGCGGTGAGTTTTTCTGACGATATGTCGCCCATGGTCTTTGATTTTATTGCAACCTATGTGATCTTTAGAATTTGGGGTGTTAAATTGGTGAGAGATTTGTTGTGGATTTTACCAAAATCAGGCCGTTTAATTATCGGAATTTGAAATTGATGAATGGTTTTTTAAGGGTTGCCTGGAAGCTGTTTGAATCTTTTCCCCTGAAAGCTTTTGTCCAAATATGATTTTTTTTCTGGTGTCCCCGACTTATAATCTGTTTATCTAGGATTGGTCGGCGTTCTTGAACCTCACAAACTGCTGATATTTTACTCGTAATTTGCATGTTTAGCTGTTTCTGGTCGAGTTTAATTGATACCCTCGAGAGGATTTTGGCTTAATTGAGTTTCTGTTTCTGCTTTCAGGAATTGGATTCTGATTCGGCTCTCGAATCTATAGTTGTTCCATTCACGCCGAGCATACGTTCTGGAAGCTTCGCCGATATCGGACCTCGTCGATCCATGGAAGATGAACACATAAGAATCGATGATCTATCATCACATGTAGGACCACTCTTCCAGTTTCCCCATCCAAGTGCATTTTATGGGGTAAAACTAGTTTCTGAACTAAAATTTCAGAAAAAAAACGATGATCTTTGATTCTAGTTGACTCGAAAATTCGATATTTACAGGTGTTTGATGGTCATGGAGGACATGAAGCTTCATCATTTATGAAAAAAAATGTTATGGGACTCTTTTTTACCGAAAATTTCCCTCATACTTTACGAGAAGGCGATAAGAACTTTTCGGAAGAACTTGAGGGCTGTTTCCGGCGAGCATTTCTTCTCGCCGATCAAGCTTTGGCCGATGACTCGACAATGAAAAAATCTTCTGGAACTACTGCTTTGACTGCTCTTATGCTCGGACGGTATATATCTTATAATTATTTTGTACTGAATGAGGCTAAGTTTATCTTTATAGTATACATTATTATTGTTCGCGCTGACGTGTAAGAAATTAATTAGTATAATTATTTTAATTTTAATAAATTAAATATATTTTAAGTAGATTGTTCACAGTTTGACACGTAAGCATGTACAATAAATAATAGAGTAAGTTAAGAAGTTAAAACTGAAATTATTTATTTGTAGTTTATAGCCTAGTTGTTTGTTCTTGTAGAACATTTTTGCTTAAGAGTTTTTGTTTGATTTCTTAGGCTTCTAATGGTGGCAAATGCGGGTGATTGCCGAGCCGTTCTTTCGAGGAAAGGAGAAGCAATAGATTTGTCTGAAGATCACAGGCCGAATTACCCACCCGAACAAACCCGAATCAAAGAATCAGGCGGTTTTATAAACGACGGGTATCTAAACGGGGTCTTATCCGTTTCTCGAGCATTAGGCGATTGGGACGTGAAATCCCCTTACGGCTCATCGCCATGTCCGCTCATAGCCGAGCCGGAGTGCAAGCAAATGGTTCTAACCGAAGAAGACGAGTTTCTAATCATAGCCTGCGACGGGATTTGGGACGTTATGTCCAGCCAGCATGCAGTGAATATCGTTAAAAGGGGACTTAGCCGTTACGATGACCTGGACCGGTGTGCTCAGGACCTAGCCAGGGCTGCTCTTCGGCTCCATACTTTTGACAACCTCACTGTGGTCGTGGTCTGCTTTTCTCGGCACTTTCCGAGCCCCGGCCAGGCCTCTCGACCAAGGTTGAAACACTGCAGCCTATCGAAAGAGGCGATTTTCAGCCTCCAGAGATGGCTGGATAGCTGTGATAGCCATTGAAGGTTCTTCTAAATCAAGCTGATGAGCTTTAGTTATACATTCTTCTGAGTTTTACTATCAACTTGTCTATTGTTGATTTGTAATTTCTGAGAAGTCGAAATCCATAAACTGTTTTTGAAAATTGTTTCTCATTGTTGGTACGAGTTGTGCCAAAAGTTCTGAACAAGAAGCTGGATTCGAGGGAGCCGAGATTATTTCCGCGTTGACTTCTAGTCGGTGGAGGGATTGAATTATTGTCGGAGGGAATATAAAATACTTCACGAGGACCTCACAATCAATTAAAATGTCATCGTTATTGCTTTCACAGAATTAAGGGATTCTTCGAGTTATATTACCGTTTAAACGAGTAAAATTCATAGATTTAAGACTTTAATGTTGCCAAAATTGATCACAAATCAAGATTATTGGCTCGTAGTTATCTTCATCTGTCGGGAACGACAGGGCCGGAAAAACTCCATGATTGCCCACTGACTCGAGCACCGCAACAATGGAGACCCCGCTTTTCTGGGTAGGCATGCATGACTGTGGGAATCTAAAGTGATTAAAAGTAATCAACTTGCTGATTAAATTTCTTAATATTCCTCTCACAGAATAAATACACTAAGCAAGAAAACCCAAGTAGTTAATACACTAATCAAGAAGATTAATCATGGTTAAGAGGTGTAATTAGTCCCCCACATGTCTCTGCCTCGAGCTTTGAGAGCACAGAAACTACACATAAAGAGATTTATTTAAACGGCAGATCCAATTCTGTTGGCTTCAAGCTTGAAGAAGACGAGTTCTTGGTTTAAAATGTCAAAACCAAGGTGAGTTCTTGTGTTTTCTTCTCCGGTAAATATGCTTTCTGGAGCTGTTTTTCTCGACATTGTTGGGTTCTTTTTGTGATTTTTAAGGTTGGAAGGGAAGTTGGCATTGATAACATAAAACAGCGCTTTTGTGGTAATTGCCGACGTTCAAGACGAGCTCGAGGGTCGACTAAAAGGCGACCATTTTTTCACTGCAACGTAAGGGACGAGAAACAAGTCGAGGAAACGGTAAATTTAGCGATGAAAAAGTAAGATATTTTGGCGTGGTTCCACAGATTATACAGCAAAGCTCTGATCTGTTAAATGCGCAGGTATTTCTGTTTGGCCGTCGTTCGCATTCCCTGCTATGGTATTTTGGCGTTGATAAGTAAGATATCCCTTTCTTATCTAGACCTAAAAATAAATTTGTGAAAATACTCACCCTACGTAAATAATATTATATTGTGAGCTGTGGATAACGTTATAATAATAATAATCCAATAGTGAAAGGAGCATGGAGAAGCGGGGTATCGAACCCCGTACCCCTCGCAAGCGCTCTACCATGTGAGCTACATCCCCTACTTTGAAAAGGTTTACAAGATAAAATTATATATAAAATAAATTAATCTCGAAGCTGTCCATGGTGATTAGCAAGAAGATATCTTGCGATGTAAAAATCATCACCAGAGATGATACAGGGAATAATGCCGATCTGGATGTAAAAACCTTTACATCGTCGATGCTGTAAACGGCGAGTTCAACGGCGGCATCTGTCGGTGTATTGATACAATGCCAAATTGGTCACCGGAAAGAGACCTCATCGCATTCTCATCCAACCGTCACAACCCAGAAAACTCCGGTGCTTTCAGCACCTATGTCGTCATGCTCGCCGGAAGGGAAGTCTCTGGTCTTACGGTCCGCCCGATCTGGATATAAAAACCTTTACATCGTGGATGACAAATTTTAAATTCTGAATTCACTGAACATAAATTTATCGTATATGTCACGTGCGACGATTTGGTCAAATTAACTAAATTAGAATATCTTGGGATGAATCGAGCTGCGATTTTCGTATGAAATCAGAGAGCACATAATCTTAATGAGATTTTTGGTAAAACAACATAGAACGGAAATCAAAAATTTTACCTGAAATAAATATTATGTTTTAATAATATAATATAATATTAAAGAAAAGAGGAAGATGTCTTCTTCTTCAGACACCCCCACGCCGAAATCGGGAAAAAGAAAAAAGAAAGAGATAGCCAGCAAACTACCTCTGTCCGGCGAGATCTTAGTGTCAGAAATTCCATCTTAGAAAGATAAAGAAGTCCTTACGAGCGGTTTGGAAGGTAAGACCGTGAGAGATCTGAGAAAATGAAAGAGTTTAGAGTTTTTCGTTTTGGTTTTTTAATTTTTGATTTTTCTCGCGATTCTTATCCGGACCGAGTCAGACTGGACCGACCGACCGACCCGAGAATTGACCGGTCAATAACAGATTGGCTGAACCAGTTCAGCCCGAACCGGCTGTGAATTCAGCGTCTGGTTGATAATAGAACGCGACGAGGGCAAATTCACAGTCTCGTTGATTATCAACGAGACGCTGAATTCAGTCTGGATAAGACGAGCTCCTCGCTTGGCGGCAGAGAGAAGCTGTTTGCGTTGGTTTGTCTGTAAAATTCAAATTCTAATTGCGCGCAGCTTCGGTCGGTGATGAAAACCTGGTTTTCAGTGGTGGAAGGTGAAGAAAGGAAGAAATAGTTTCATCGCAGCTGGTTCTTACTCTACTCACTCTGGTTTTTTCTTTGTTTCGCTCGGAAAACCTGATCTTCGGTGGAAGAAGAACGGAAGGTAGAGTTTTGTTTCAGCTGGTTCCGATGTAGTTTCTGTTATTCCTTTCAAGTATTATTATCTTTGTTGTTCGTAAATTTTGAGTGTCTAAAGGTGCGAAAACTTACCGTCTATCTTTTCGTGTTCTAGACAAATACTACCTTCTAAATTATGTCAGCATTATCTCTATTTTGTAGATAGAAAAGCAAAGGCATGAGCAGGGCACTGCATGATTTTATTTTTTGAGTTTATTCGAGTGTAATCCAAATCGATTTATTCTTTCTTGGTCTGGTTCTTTGTATATTGATGTGGTGTAGCTGTTATTTTGGTCTGTTCTCTGTTTCTTAGTCTGTTTTTTTTGTATATTGAATTGAGTAGATTTGAGAGGTACGATTTGATATCTTGGGTCGCTGAATTGGTGTTGTAAGGGTGAGAGGCCTTAAGTTTGTTCAGGGAGCGGGAGAAAGGGTGAGATATAAAGGAAGAAGCCTTCTACTGTTGATTGCTATATTTCGTCAAATCTGAGCGATAAAATATCATTGTTTATTGAATTATAGATAAGCCCTTGTTGGGGATTCCCTTATTTGTTTCACATATAATCTTAAATTCAGAAATTACTGTCTTTGTACTGTGTGATCAGCTTGATCATGGGTACTGCTCAATATATGAGATAGATCTATATCATCTTTGAATAATGGCTCAAGCCCCCATTTATTATTTGTGTTAAAGCTTATTGTAAATCAGCATAGCAACTTCTTATTATCTTAATTCTTTATTTACTATTAGCTGAGTTTCTCTTAATATTCTTGCAGGATGTCGACGATCTTCTGAGTTTCATTTGCTGCTTACTAACTTGTCTCAAACCTTTAGAATCCATTTTCTTCTAATCATATCTATTTTCAATTTTGGGATTATTTCTCCAATCTTTACACAGTTTTCGAAGTATTGTATGTAACAAAAATAAAATGTCTGCTGCCTTCCATGCATCCACCATAGTTCCTTTGTCTTACTCTAATCAGTTGAAGGCACACAGTTTGAAACTTTTTGGAAGTCAGCATTCATCGTCTTTCTTCCTTAATTGTGTCCCTTCCTGGAATTTTGGAAAGCATATGAATACAAAATTCCATAACTACCCATCATGTATTTCTAAATCTACTTTCATGAAATGTGCTAAGCATAACTTTCAACAAGTTACAGAAGAGGGGATTTCGCCAGATGAATATGAAATTCAAGATCAAGACAGTGAAGAGTTAGAGTCACCATGGGAAGGAGCGGTTATTTATAAGAAAAATGCTACAGAATCTCATATAGAGTATTGCACGACCTTAGAGAGGCTTGGACTAGGAAAACTTTCAACTCAAGTATCAAAGTCTAGAGCTTCAAAGATGGGTTTGAGGGTCACGAAAGCTGTAAAAGATTATCCAAACGGAACACCTGTTCAGATCTCTATTGACGTGACGAAGAAGAAGAAAAAGTTTAGGCTAGACGGTATCATCAAAACTGTTATTACTCTCACTTGCAACAGGTATTCTATGCTTGAAGCTGTTTTTTTCTAGCTAATTTACTTCTTTTCTCGAATACTTTTATAACTTTGTTTTGTGAATATATTTTTTTATGTACATCTTGCTTGCTGAGGACTGTGCAAGTGATTTTAGTTTTCACTTACATCAGATCACCTTAGATTTCAATAGATATTAAATGGACATTCTATGATCTGTGGAAATGTTAGTCAATATTATTCTGTTGTTGAATGTTCCTATTAGGAAGTAGAGAAGCCATTGTGTGATTTTGGGCAATCTGGTCTTGGGAGAGTACACAGATCTCTTGAAAATTCTGTCTATTCGTTCAATTTTCAATATTAACCTGCAATATTCTATTTCAATACACCGGTCCATATTAACTTTCTCTATCGACCCTCTAATAGATTTGAACTTGAAAAAATTGGAAGCAAGATTAACTTGCTCGGGTAGAAGGATCTGACAGAAAGTAGCTTTACCTTGATTACATTTGGAATGTATCTATCCGAAATCTTGGATACTTTGACTCTTGCTATCTATTCAAGTAGAAATTGTTTTTATTATCTTCTGCTTATAAATATTATGTTCATCTCAAAATGCTTTAGAAAAGAGCAAACACATGAATTCAAGAACAAGTGCTGTATTGACAAACTTCCGGGCACTTTTATATTGCAGGTGTGGCGATCCTGCAGCAGAGAGTATTTTCTCTAACTTCACGCTTCTACTAAACGAAGAACCAGTTGCAGAGGCTGATATCGTAAATATGGGAGTGATATATGGAGAAGACAAGGTGAATTCTTATGATAAAATAAGCGAAGAAGATGACGAAAGCTTGATCGATTTGGAGGATTATCTATATTTCCCTCCCGAGGAGAGAGAGATAGACATTTCGAAGAACTTAAGAGACATGGTACATTTGGAAATCACCATTGGTGCTGTGTGTGATGCTAGGTGTAAAGGGATGTGCCTCAAATGTGGTGTGAATTTGAACGTGAGAAGCTGTGATTGTGGGAAGGAGGAAGCAAAGAATAAACCAAGTTATGGCCCTCTTGGTAATTTGAGGAGGCAAATGGCTGAGAGTGAATCTGTTTAGATGTAAAGCATTTCTAACCGTTGATCTTTATTTTCTCTTGTCATGTGCAAATTGCAATGATCATGGGTGGACATGGCAGGTCCCACGGTTCCATCGCTCAAAAAGTGGACAATGGGAACCGACTTGAACCGCACCTTAGCCCATATTTTTGTTCTCAATTAAAAACAAAATTCGATGTTTTTATCGTATTTTTTTAGGTTTAAGTTTTAGATGTGTTTTGGAACCGGTTTTGGATTTGGGTACGATTTTCAACTCGTAATACGCCAATCTGAATAGAATTGAAAATCTCGGTTTTCCGCCAACAATTAGGTCTTCGGTTTGGTGCAGGGCTTCGAAACCGATCTAACCGGACCGGGCCACTGGGCCCATGCCTGGTTGACATTGGATATGGATGAGCATTGAGCAAGAAGAAGACTTTCCTCGTGAGTTAGATAAATGGGCCTTCTTAGGCGGGTAGATCGGCCCATAACTACCCAATTTTCCCTCGTTGCGCGCTGAAGTCAGTCTGGCTACGGCGAGCTTCTCGTTTCACTCGGCGTCAGTTGCGTTGGTTTGTCTCTGTAATTCTACTTGTGCGATATAGTTTTGGCTGTCTCTGAAATTTTGGTTTTCAGTGGTGGAAGGATAAGAAAGGAAGGTGTAGTTTCATCCCTGGTTGTTCTTCTATACTTTTCAGAAACCCTAACTTCATGTTTCGTGGATGTAGAGTTGTAGAGTACGAATAGTTTCTTCGAAATTCACTCCTGCAGTTTTCAAATGATTATTTCCTAGTTAGATTTGCATTTTCTTTGCGTCGTACATGAAAAGATATGTTAAATTTTTTGTTTCTTTTGGAAGTTAATTTGACCGCATCCATTAGCGGGATATGATATCAGCGGAATTGTATAGTTTTCTTTGAGCTATGATGAATATTGGTTTTTTATTTGTTGATCGACTGGATCCCCCTTTCTCTGTGGAGTCGGTCTTCATTTAGATCAAAGTGCCTCTTTATATTCATGATTGTAATCCCTCATTTTTTTGTTTTCTTTTGCCGCTTTGCAGTTTCCATGCTTTACTGAGAAGTTCCTCTTCCTTGCTTAAGTTGGTGTTGACCTGTTGCATTGAATATTTTGTTGGAGTTCCTCAGTTATTGTGAAAATGCCTGGCGCCTTAGAGCCAATCTTGCTACTTCTACCGCCAACGGGTGATGGAAGTTCAGGTAATAATATGGAGAACGATGATCAGATTATGAGCGATGAAGTTGGCGAGGAAAAACCTAACTTTGTCCCTGCCTCTGTGGCTACTCATACAAAAACTATCGGTATCATACATCCTCCCCCAGATATCAGAAGCATCGTGGATAAAACTTCCCAATTTGTTGCAAAGAATGGACCTGAATTTGAGAAAAGGATTATTGCAAATAATGCTGGGAATGTCAAGTTTAATTTCTTGAATGCATCAGACCCTTACCATGCCTATTATCAACACCGACTGACTGAATTTCGTGCACAGAATCAGTCTTCCGGGCAGCAATCTCCTTCACAACCCTCAGATTCTGTGGCACCTGAGTCAACTCTACTAGATCCATCAGTTGACAATAATGAATCAGCAGCAGCGGCTACAAAGGTTGATTCCTCTGCTTTCTTCAGACCTGTGCGTAAAGTTCTTGAGCCTCCAGAAGCAGAGCAATACACTGTTCGACTCCCTGAAGGGATCACAGGAGAAGAACTGGATATCATCAAACTTACAGCCCAATTTGTTGCTCGAAACGGGAAATCTTTTTTAACTGGATTGACTAGTAGAGAGATCAATAATCCCCAGTTTCATTTTTTGAAACCGACTCATAGCATGTTTATGTTTTTCACTTCTCTGGCAGATGCTTATTCAAAAGTTTTAATGCCTCATAAGGGGTTAACTGAGAAACTGAAGAAGAGTGTTGTGGACATGACCACTGTTCTTGAAAGGTGTGTCCATCGGTTGGAGTGGGATCGATCGCAAGAACAGGCAAGGCAGAAAGCGGAGGATGAGATTGAGCAGGAAAGGATGGAAATGGCCATGATTGATTGGCATGATTTTGTCGTGGTGGAGTCAATTGATTTTATGGATGAAGAAGATGAGGACTTACCCCCACCAATGACCCTTGATGAGGTCATAAGGAGAAGCAAGATTACAACTACCACAGAGGAAGAAATTGCCGAACCTGAAAAAGAGGTGGAGATGGAAATGGATGAAGAAGAGATGCAGCTAGTGGAAGAAGGAATGAAAGCAGCTAGACTTGAAGAAAATAGTGATGAACAAAAGAATGACACTAAAATGTCAGAGGAACCAGAATTTCCAATGAGGATTGTGAAAAATTGGAAGAGACCAGAGGAAAGACTTTCTTCGGAAAAGGATCCAACAAAATTCGCCGTTTCCCCAATAACAGGCGAGCTTATTCCGACCAGTGAAATGTCTGAACATATGAGAATATCCCTAATCGATCCCAAACACAAGGAGCAAAAAGAAAGGATGTTTGCTAAAATTCGAGAGACAACCCTTGCTCAAGATGATGAGATATCACGAAACATTGTGGGACTTGCACGAACTCGTCCTGACATATTTGGTACTACAGAAGAGGAAGTATCGAATGCTGTCAAAGCTGAAATAGAAAAGAAGAACGAAGTGCAGGCAAATCAGGTCATATGGGATGGTCACACTGGAAGCATTGGACGCACTGCAAACCAAGCTATATCTCAGAACATCAATGGTGAAGAGCTTAATAATTCCCTTAATGAAGATGGAATGACACTTCCTGGCCCTTTTGCTCTACCTCCCAGGCCTGCTGTGCCATTTATTCATCCTCTTCCCCCACCACCCGGGCTGGCCTTAAATCTTCCTCGTATGCCTTCAAATGCAGTCCCTCAATATTCTGTCCCGCATATGGGCGGGCTTCCAATTCCACCTCCAAATTCAGTCCCTCAATATTCTATCCCGGCTGTAGTTATGCCACCTCTTCGACCACCTCCCCCTGCCATGACTATGAATCCTGGACAGCAGCCATTTATGATGAATCAGCCTCCTTCGGTGCCTAACATGTCTATGAATGCTCCCAATATGAGTGTACCACCTCCTCCTGGATTTCAGTTCACCCCCATGCAAGTTCCTCAAACATTCAATTCCCTGTCTGGTCCACCACAAGCCATGGCTATGTTACCTCCCCCCATGCCACTTGGAGTTCCTCCTCCTCCACCACCTGAAGAAGCTCCACCACTTCCAGTTGAACCAGAGCCAAAGAGGCAGAAGCTTGATGATTCTTCTCTTACACCAGAAGACCAATTTTTGGCCCAAAATCCCGTATGAAATACGTCTTTTTATGGCATCATTTATTTTGCTGAACTGAATTTGTTCTTAATCTTGTGTCATGCAAATGATTTTTTATTAACAAATCTATTTTGGTTTCTGGTCGCAGGGATCTGTGCAAATTACTGTAGCTGTACCCAATTTGGATGACGGAAATCTCAAAAGTCAATTTCTGGAAATCACAGTTCAGTCATTATTGGAAACAATTGGCAGTTTGAAAGAGAAAATTGCTGGGGAAATCCAGCTTCCAGCAAACAAACAAAAATTGAGTGGAAAACCGGGGTTTCTCAAGGATAACATGTCACTTGCATATTACAATATTGGATCTGGAGAAACTCTCTCACTCTCGCTAAGAGAACGAGGTGGTAGAAAGAGATGAACTGATTCTTTGAGCAGAAGATATGATTCAGAATTACATCATCATCCCTAGACTGCCTGTGTTCTCATGAGATATCTTTGTGTACGAAGAGGTAATCATGTAGTGTACTGTTAATGTTAGTTTTGCTAATTTGTCAATCATTTGCATCTGATCCAGCACTTTGAGATTTGAAGAGAAATGATAAGTTTTACCATGGTTAGAACAAGTTTGATTTCGATCATTTATCGCCTTCCGCCCTGAAAGGATTTCTCATTTTGTTGACTATGTATTCTGGCATTATATGTTTTCTTTTTCCCAGCAACAAAACTATTCTCATAGAATCGATGATTGCCTTTAAATTGGCCAGCTTATGTTCTCTAGAAAGTGGCTGCATCTTGCCTATGGACCACAGTTTTTTCTCAGTCTAGTCAGGTTGGTCTCTCTATCCTTGCTGTTTATTTGCTGGAGCTGGTGTCTGGCTCTAAATGGATGCTTATAGAATTCCAACATAGGGACCATATCTGAAGAACACGTGGCACATACACACGGTTTGATGATTGGTTTTTGTGTCTGAAAAAGTAGTGAAATTAAGGAAAGTTTAGGAAGAGAGATGGAGATGGAAGAATAGGTTGATATTAGAATTTAGAATAAGGTTGCTGGCTTTAGCTTCTGCCATGGAGTATTCACTACCAACCGACAGAATTATTATGATTTTAAAATTTTAATTAATAAATTATATGAAAATTAGAGAATAAATGTAAATATAAGTTGAAATATTAGGCAATAACAGGCTGATGAAAAGTCACAAAAACTCACTAACCAGACCTCTGTGTTGTAAGACTGGGACCAAATTTAAATTATTAATTAATTTTATGAAGAAAAAATATGTGAACCCTAATTTACAAAAACTAGTTCGGAGAGTACCAGAAAACAAAAAGAACAATAGATGCATTTGACGACACTTCTTCTGTCTGCCTCATCGTCTAGCAACTATAAATCAGCATGTGTAAACTACCAAATCATCCCCTACGAGTTTCCGAACCCGAAGTGCGATTTTCTCCGACTTCCGCCTTCTCCATACTGCTCGTTCCATTTCCGAAGCTCGTTCATGCTCGTCGCATCGTAGGCAACTGATGGACTCACCTGTGGATCAGAAGAAAATTCATGTCTGCGGACATAACTAAGATTAAATCATGAATAAGAAAAGTGGAAAAGAAAGACTTTACCTTGGCCTTTGACTGTATAAAATCATCTACGCTAAGTGGTCTTAATAAGGGAGCCTCCTCGTTTTTCACCCCCTGTTTTGAGAATCAAAATCATCAAAAGGTAACTTTAAAACATGAGTATTGGACTCGTTTTGAGATGATTCACATGATTTGAGTCAATACGATTAACGTTATGTTTACTTTTTAAATATATTTCTTTATTGTTTTCATTGACGTGTTTAGTTGTAATTGATCTAATTTGAGTATTTTTAATGTATTTAATATATTTATTATATTTACAGTATCAATCACAGTTCAACATATTAACATATACAATAAGAATGAATATTAAACCCTTCAACTTTCTGGCATTAGTAATAATCAAATGGAGACACTACAAGCTCTCATTTGGCAGTCGGACTTACCTTGTTTTCTTCTGATAGAAGTTCTTGTACGGGTCGATAGGCAGCCGCAATACACAGATTCTACAAAAACCAATCAATATTTCAGATGGTGATTAATGATTCGTATAAGTCTCGGGTTTTGTGACATTACCTTCAAATCACTACCCGAGTATCCCTCTGTAATATTTGCAAGTCTATCGAACTGGAATTCAGGTTCCAAATTTTCTTGTGCAAGAAATATTTTCAGAATCTTCAATCGATTTTCAGCATCTGGTAAATCTACATATATCCTGCAGAGGATCCAAGACTCAGACTAACAGCCTGATTAATATTTTTTTCTTTGTTCTAATAATAAGGGATATGATCTCAGCCGTTGGAATGCAATCATTATAGAATTAAAAGGAATCTCCACTATAAACATGCTCTACTTTTGAATCAATCTTACCTTCTGGGTAAACGACGAATCACAGCATCGTCGAGATCAAAAGGCCGATTTGTTGCACCGAGGATGAGAATTCTTTGGCTGTCTTTGGTTCGCAACCCATCCCAAGCAGCCATGAACTCATTTCTCATTCTCCTTGTTGCTTCGTGCTCAAAAGCGCCACCACGAGCACCAAGCAAACTGTCAACCTAAGCACAGAACCCAATTTAGAATGATTTAAAGAAAATGCCAAAGAACCTTGAAATGCAAGCATCCATTGATCAAAATAATCAACTAACCTCGTCAACAAATATAATGACTGGTGCAAGTTTACTAGCAAAGGAGAAGAGAGCCTTTGTAAGCTTTTCAGCATCTCCGAACCACTATATCGACAATAGTTAGTGCCAATTTTAATATTTCTTGCCATTCAGAGTTCTAAAAGACACCAAGAAAGATTATATATGAACGTTAATCAGAGCTACATAAAAATTATTACAATTATTGCTAAGTAAATTTCAATCTTTCTTCCTCCCCAAATCATCATATAATGTTTACGATTACTCGTCACCAAGGATGTATAACATATTTTATAAACAATATAACATTCTACTTTGTATTAAATGAAATGCATAAATAAAAGAATGGACAAAACTACTCCTAGTAACCTTTGATGTAAGTGTGGATCCTGTTATGCTGATGAAGTTTGCACCAGCTTCAGTAGCAAGTGCTTTTGCAAGAAGGGTTTTGCCAGTTCCAGGTGGCCCAAAAAGTAATATTCCTTTGCAAGGCTGACAAAGAAGTACATAAGATTATAAAAAGAAAGTCAACCCAATGATTCTGATCCAAAATACAAATATTATGCATGAAATTTACCCGCAACAAGTTTCCATGCAAAAAAAGCTCTGGCCTTCTCATAGGAAGAATAACAAGCTCATTTAAGGCTTTCTTTACATCTTCCAAGGCACCTATGTCTTCAAATTTAACCCCAATTTCCCCAGGAGGTACAACAGATGACACAAAGTTGGTTTCATATTCATCCTTCGCTAGAGTCTGTAAAACAAGAGCATTTGTGAAAAAAAAATCTAAAAGATTAACAACAAATTAAGACATGATAAAAGAATGAAAAACAATCATGCCTTCAAACTTTGCGAGGGCTTCCGAGATATTAGTTCATGCTCTTTTAATCTTGAAATTGCAATCTCGAGGCTTCACCCAAGAAAGAACAAAATTTAGATTAAAGTACATATCAGTTACCATGGCTATTCATATCAAGTACCTTGCAATAGTTAGATGCAATCTTTCGCCTTTTACCAATGGAAGAGCAGAATAAGTTAAATAGTTATTCTTGGCCCACCCAATTAATTTTTCAGCTTCTGCACTCAAATAAAAAAAAGATGTCAAGATAGATAGAACTTGCATGGAATTAAAGACAAATGCCAATAGGAAGTCTAATAACGAATAATCTTCTACACAAGCCTCTATTAAGCATAAAAGAATTTATTACTAGATTTTCTATATTTATATTTACATAATAAAATATATTATAAAATTAAAAGAAGAAAAAAAATATTTTAAGGGTCGATGGGGATTCTTATTTTATCCAATATTTAAAAGTCACTAAGCTCATAGTCAATCAAACTAGATCAAACTTTGTCTTTCTGAGTCTAAACATTAAACCTGTTTTTCATTGCCGTTGACAGTCAACTACATTCTCATTATTTGGACCTTATGCTTTATTTTTCAAGTTTTTTACTCCATATTACTTGTCACTAGCCATACATCAGATCAATTAAATACAATTACTTCCTCCGTTCAAGGTCCATAATCTGTGCTCCTCTTAACTTCTGCATCAAAATTTATAGCACATTGTTCGCCCCCCACGCATCCCATTCATGGAAAGCATTAATGGATCCTTAAAAAATCAATCTTTTTGGGTACAGTTGCTTTATACATCATTCAATTGACAAGTTAGAAGCATCACTAAATGCAGTTTTTTTTTTTAAATTGAAAAATGCTATATATGATGAAGATCCATCCCTACAAATTACAAGAAAGCTTCCCAACGAAGTTATATTTGGGTTTTCAGCAGAATAGTCCTTTTCTGGAAATATTAAACTTGCCAAAATCTTCACCACATGCATGGCAATCATTCTCAGCATTAGTCAATTATTCATTTCACAGTCACAGATAAACAATCTTTTGTTCGAGTACTTACTCCTTTTTGTCAGAATTACGCCATCGGTATTTACATCCAACAGCTCCACACACGACATTTCATGCTCTTCAAGAACCTGTAAATATCATAGACCAATGAGTTAGAGAGAGAGTTTCTTTCACTACATCGCTCCTGAGAATGAGTATAGTTGCTGTACCTTGTGTATTTCATTTAAATTGCTCCTTGATATCACAATTCTTCTGTCTTCTTCAACTTGCTTGTTGAATGTTCTAAGGCGATCCTCTTCCTATAAAACCAGGGAAACAAACAAGAAAAAATACACAAACATTGAAATCTTTGAATCAAAACCACTAGAGATAAAAAAATAGCACTATAATGACTGGTAACTAAATGCACAAAACCAATGACGTTGCAGACAAGAACATTTTCTTCATATTTCATTAAATCGATGAGTTCCTGCCAGGCGGATGAGTGTCTCCAAAAATCACTCTTTCGCATAGTTTGTATGGCACAAGGATTAAGTAGTCAAGATCTTTTGTGAAATTTCTTCTACTAACTATTGGCTTTCATTTTATAGAAAGTGTTCAGTAGATTTCCTAAATCCAAAAAAAGTATGCAAGCCACAAGTCTAAATTCTAATTTCTGAACTATTATAATTATATTCCCTGAAACTCCCATGGAGGATGAATGTCCAGAGTCATTCCATTTAAACAAAATGCACGTATCACTAGGAAACATCATACCACTACTATGGGATAAATTATTTCCCAATCAATATTTATCCAAGAAATGTAGATTCGACCAACCTACGGTAGAAAGCCGACTTTAGCAATCAGTTACTTATTTCTAAAATTTCATGTCAATCAATAAATACCAAAATGGTTGTTTGGCAAAAATCTATACCTTTTTTATAATAAAAAAAATGCAATAAAAAATTATCAAAAAAGGCAATGACAAAAAAGTATCTCGTTAACATACTGCACTATCCACCAATATGAGTAAATAAATTGGTCATGATGTCAGCCAAATTCGGCTTTTCATTATACCCAATGACTTCCTTAACTTTTAACGTGATTGATAAATAAATTAAAATAAGAACTGAAAAAAGAAAAGAGGATGGATATTTGAAGTCTCTTACTTTTGGAGCATGAATGGACAGAATGTTAGAGAAGAGCTCGTATATTTCATTATCATCAGATTTTTTTGTCGGTTTGAGTCCCTCGGTTAGACTCTTCAGTGACAGTGGCTGCAAATCATCAGCATTTTCACAAGATTAATATTGCGTAGAAACAGATATACTTTGGAAAAAATACAAAGAAACTGAAAATAATTATTAGCATGAGTAAGAGTCACCAGTTTAGCAATGCGCCCAAAGTTTGGAAGTATCATAGTCTGTGGAAGAAGTAGAAGGGAATGCCATTCGTCAACAAAATCAATCACAAACAAAATTGAGGATGTCTTCAGCAGTATAACAAGCTAGATACGATTACTAAAAAAACATCTACGCCTTACAAATTTTTCTTTCTCCTTCGACCCGGATTCAACTTTGTTCTGCCCACAAATCAAAACAACAGGCCCTGATAATTGATCAAATATTTCCTGCACCTTATGAACAAATTCCTTGCGATTTGACTTGGGAACGGCTCGAGACAACCATTGAGAGAAGTCTGGAAAATACACTATAAGAGGTTCCTGTGAACGAATAACCTGTAAACAAAGATATGGAATATAATCATCATTAGAACCATAAATTCTTTTCCTATCAGTGGAATGCAAAGCAGGGAGAGAAATATGTTTCAACATCAAAGGAAAGATTAATAGGTCTAAATATTATACCTCACATAGAGTTTCGACAGCAATGTAACAATCTTCAGACTGGGAATCAAAGTCGTGCTCTACATCCTTCACTGTTAGAACAAATCTTCTAAGTTATTTCAAGATCTAAATCAGAAAGAAGTATATTAAATTGCCAGAATTATGTACCCTCCCTTTCTGCTAGAAAAAAAATCCCATAAATTCAATCATTGAATCTCATTCAAAGATAACACTTCATACATAAATACTTCTTGATCATACATGCAGAAAGTTTGACATTGCCAAGCTATAAAAGGAATGATGTCCAAAGCTTGACTAAGTACAGACACACTATGTTCAGCAACAACAATTATGTTCGATATTTTTTACCAAAAAAGGACAAATATAAAAATTTTACAGTTCAAGAAAATAGTTCCACAATTGTTAAATATCAATCTGCAGCACCATATAAGTTTTTCAACAAATATAAATGTTGAACTGTTAGCAAGGCTGAGATTGTACCATCCATCCAATATACTGGAGGTTTTGCTGATGACTCTGAGGATTTATTACCCTCGTCACCTTCATTTTCTTTCTCATTGACATCCAAGATTACTGCAACTCTATTTCCATTTATCTCATAAACTTCCCCACGTTGGCCACTTGACATCGCCCTACAAGTTTGCCAAACACAGGATTAGAGAAACCATAGACATTAATGTTGTGAATCAAAGTTGCAAGCTAATTATTGTCCCCTCTCCCTGTCTCCTCTGTATGCATACTCTAGAGGCCAGATTCAACAAAGCAATACTAACATTTTTCATGAGTAAAAGAAATTTTATTAATGACAATATTTACTATAAAGGAAGCTACATAAAACTCTCCCACCGTGGTCTTATCTATAAACGAACTTTACCTTGACCCTCAGTGTAACAAATAGCATATATCCCAACCATAGTAACTTATACTAAGAAATCATTTTTAAGGATATCCACCTCCAGATACTCTTCAATATAATCTTATTGCTAACTTTCCGAATAAAACTAAGAATCTAACTAGGCACCCAGTTTGCCAAAAATAGCCGTATCCAAGCTGGTACATCTACCTTGTTCACACTCTTGACTGCCCATAAACAGGATACCCCGTGGAAAATTAACAACAAACACAGTGGTTGAAAAAGAATATACATCGAAACAATAGAAGAGTCAGTACAAGTGCTAGCATAAAATTATCACATTAGAAACACCAGGCTCAAAAAAATTCAAAACAAGGAATGGTAAAACTAATTTCATAATCTAGTTGAGGACAGGCATCTAGGATTTTGATCGACCAGGAAAAATTGATTGAACACTTCTTAAACAAGGCCAAATAAAATATAGTTATAATATATTTAAGAGGAGACAACAAGGTTTGAGATGTGGTGTATATCATTGTCAACCCTTCTTAGTGATTCAATCTCGTTGTAAGGTACTGGGACCTGGAAAATTAGCACCTATATCATTACTTAAATATTCTAGAAATACATTGCCCTTTAAACTACAAAGTAAAATTATGTGCTATCTCAGTCATTCCAGCAATGAGGTCACAATGTTTATAGAGCCATTTTCATCAAGGTGTCCACAAGTCAAAGTACTTTAAGTGAATCTCTTACTGCTTATCTGGTTTATGAGTTTAGCTACTGTGTGTTAGCTAAACACTAAACTACTTTCATACAGTTGCCCACCAAGATGTTTCTACACTGACAATGGTTTGTTTTAAAACTATTCAATGACGCCTCGTTTGCCAGGAGTTATCCTTTTATCCTGCAAAATTCATCTTCCTCGTATAAGGGATTGCTGAATAAGGGTGCAGGACAAACAATAAATTTATGGCAGCATTTCCTATCTGAACTTTTATTTGGAAGTGAAAATCCAGTGGGTGATGTAGCACTCAGTGGCTCTGTTTTAAATGTTCTTCTAGTGTAATATTGTTTGATTTTTTTTATAAATCTAAATATTCTTTGAATATAAAAACTGCCATAGTGTTAGTTACTCTGAAAAACAATGCAGAGGAGATGAAACTCAAAGAGTGTTTTTATTACATATAAGGTCGTGTACTAACCCACCTGGCACGAAGAAAGGTATAAGCATTTTTAGGGCCATCATTTGCTGATATCTTCCCCAATATGATCCTGTGATGCATTTTATAGGTTCAGATCAGGCATCCAATTTACTTAGGTTTCGAGATCAAGGTAAAGGGTTTCTTAAGATATAAGCAGAATGCTCATCAGCAGTCACACTGATCAAGATCCTACTAATTAACAATTCTTCCAGCATTTTTAACCTTAACCCTCTCTATTTTTCTAAACACCTCAAGGCGTCAATCTCTCCATCTGCATAACATCTTACACTCCGTCTCTACGCTCTCCCAAAAGAAATGTAATAAAAACAATACAAAAATGAGTTTTACAGAATGTGGTAAAGTCATCGTACAAGTAGAAACACATTGAAAATTGCATCCATTATAAGCCTGTAAAGTTGAAATGACTGATAGATTAATAAAACAATAGGTTATGGAAAGCAAATCAAAAGATATTTTAAGCTTGAAAAAGGCAAATGTGTCGAGTAGCAGCCATTCGATTAACCTCAGCAACATTTACACAAGAAAATGATTAAATAGACTATGTATGTTATCAAACCAGCGAAGCAAGCCAGAAAAGAAATATCTACTCTTCAAGAATATATAAATCATATGTAACAAACAAATAAAAGACACATTAAATAAAGTGATCACCTATTATCAGATTCAACATGTACTGATGGCCCAACATACTTTACTCGATCACCTGGAGAAAATAGTGATTTGATAACCAATAACTCACAATTTACATTAGCAGAGAGAAGTTATAAATAAAATGGACAAACCAAACATAAACAGCCACCGTATGCTCAACATCCCAAGGGATTTCGATAAGAAACCTTTAAACTGAATGATTATACAGCATTAATTCAGAAACCAAAAGGAACTCTGGAAGTTTCAAGTGTTATATATCTGGTATTTTTAAATCCCTCTACGTGTTCATTTTAAAACTTCCCCTCCCAGGAAAAAAACTGCCCATAAAAATAAATACCTTTTGGCAGAGATCTAAATGCAACTTTAAGTAATTCAAAGAAAGAAAGGACATGAAAAATAATCATGGAAACCACGTGACTAAGTTAAAAACTAACAAAAATAAAATAAATTCTTTACTTATTGATTAAAATTTTAGAAATATTGTACCTTTCCTAAGTGGCCGTTCGGATTTATCTGAAGATCCAACTTCAGATTTTGAAGTTTCTGACAAACTGTCAGGTTCTCCGGAAACCCTCTGCCAAAATATTACATCATAGTCAGAGAACTGAACTAAAAGAATCATATACAGTTGACTCCTTGTTTTGGGACGTAATATGGTTCAGAAAATAAGACTAATCAAGTTCATGCTAAACTACAGAAAATTTACTCAGATCATTTGTAATTACTCAATAACCTGCTAACACTTCATCATACGCAACTAATCAAAACTTAGAGTCAAACAGCTGGAGGATTCTTTCATTCAGCTACTTTCTATTTTCACAAATAATGGGACCAGACGCGGGTAAAATCTCAGTTCTAAATTCGAATAGAATAGAATAGAAAAATTATCTCTTGAATATAAAAAAAACACTACCTTTTCAAAGTCCTCAAGGTTGTAAGGAACTAACTTTCTAAGCGCTGCTTCTGCAGTTTCCTGGACATCAACTTCATCATTATCACTACCATTAACCTCACCACTGCTTGTCCATTCTTCTTCGTTAGTGGCATCATTTTCATTATCAGCCTCTGAATCTGATGTACACTCTTCACAAGTTTCTGCATTATCATCATCTGTTTCATACTCAGATGAATCACCACAATCCTGCACCAAAATGGGGATATGATAACATATTTACTGAAGCGTTACCCAAGAGAGATTGTAATAAATATATAAAGATTAAAAAAATCTTACGTAAGGAGCAAGAACACTACCATCTAGCATTAGTAAAGGAACTTGTAGATCTTGCGCTAATGCTCTAACCAATCTCTCTCGATAAAGTTCAGTTCCTGAAAAGGCATTCTACAACCTTGTACTTGTTGATGAGGATTAAATACATGAAATGTAAAGTATACAAGTATATTTGCCTACCTGGAATGCTTTGAAGAAGTATTCTACCACTTGAAGATGTCAAACGAGAACCATACAAAGTCGTCAGTCTCTTGTGTTTCAAATGCGAAGCAGCACATTCCACCAAAAGATTTTTGGTGTGATCGCTAAAATTTAAAGAGTACAAAGACATCAAAAGCCAGAAACCCTGGAAGTTTGACATATTATGATAGAAAGTAAGCAAGGAAAAATTTAATGGGCAGTAATTACTTTAAGTAATATGGAAATGTTTTCCACGAAACAGTAATTTTTTCCCAAGGAACAACCCTTCGCAAGAACTCTTTCTTGAACTTCTCTTTTTTTGTCAAAAATGGTGATTCCTTCTTTTTACTCTCTATGGCAAGCTTTTCATTATGAAGCCATTCCTTCTGATCATGCTCCCCAAGCTGAGCATGTGCATCATAGTGCCTTGCATCATCCCTAACCTTTTCTCTCCTTGTCTTCGGGTCAAAATTAGGTGTGTCTTGAACAGGTGAGTGTTTACCCTCGCTTGCATTCCTCCCATCCCCTTCAGAACTATAGACACGTAATTGGCCAGAACTCCATTGGACATTTGTATAAACACCTTCAGGGGAAACTCTGTGTGATAAAAATGAACCTGATATAGATCTTCCAATCAAACGTGGACGTGAAAAGCAATTCTGGGGGCCAGCAACAACTTTCTCGATTAAAGAATGCAAATGGCCACCTTTTAACCCATCCTGCCTAATCGAATTTTTGGATGGTTCACATAAGTAGCTCCATCTTTGTTTGCTACACTTTATTCTCCTTGCATACATGACAATGTGTCTTCCACCTCTTCTTCACTGTATCATAGATTTGGTTAGTCTCCATTGAGTGAGTTTTGTAGTAGAAGGGAAACATAAAAGTAACCCTAATGATTCTAGAGCCAGAGACCAGAGCACACAAACTGCACCCAGAAAAATTTTCAAGGTTCTCAATGTTAAAAAAAAGAGTAAAGCATCTGTGGACTATTCAACGTGTTAAAATCCATCTATCGTTCTAGAAAAAAAATTATGTATTATCGAATGTAGAACTAATGAAAACCTTATGGATAATTAGAAAAAATTGAATTGGTTTCAAATGTGCCCACGAATACAAGCCAAAAGGCAAAAAAAAAAAGTCGATGTACATCTGAATGTTGTAAAGAAGATGAAGATATTAGATGAGAGCATATGAACAAGAATGTTTTCACGAACCGTGATTGAAAAATATGTAGAAAATTATAAATAGATAACTTTTGCCTTCAAAACAGTAGAATTATCATTACGCAGGTAGTGAGTTACGCTAAAAATTCATCTTCCGCGGAAGAGAAACTGGAAGAAAAAAAAGTACCTTACGGCTTTCTCTTGTCACCAAATTTTCACGACGACCGAATCACAAAGCATCCACAACTTTCCAGTGTGCAAAAATAAAAGAAAGTTGCGGCTAACATTAATGGCTTTAGTTGCTAGTTCTAAGCCACAGAGAGCGAGCGAGCAGGAGATTGAGAGAGTGAGGGCGGAAGACTCTGCGCGAGAACCGGTTAGCCGGGGGTGAGGGAGGCAGGCCCGAGACAGGGATAAGATCTGGGCGTGTTATTGCGGGTGGGTGAATCCGACCCGACTGCCACAAGTTTTGTTTTCTTAGGGCAAAGATGCAAGCCTATTTTTAATCTCAGTTATGATTCATATTTTAAAAAACTATAATATATTTTTTTTTATTATAATTACAATGATTTTGAATCATTAAATTTAGAATTAAATTTACAAATTTACCATTTTTAACTGTAAATACTAATTATACACAAAAAAAGGGTTTCAAGGGTGGCCGACTACTTTAACTGTGGCCTGAGGGCCACCCTGAATGTGGACAAAGCTGCACTGCGAGCCAGGGTTGAGCTCCGTGAGCCACTTGGGCAGCTCGTACGTGTTCTTCTGGTTCGTCGGAGACAGAGTAGTCAAGAAACAGTAAGCTCTTGTCGAGGGCGAATGAGTAGTCAAGAAATACGAGCAGACATGGCATCATCTCAAACTTCCTCACGATTCTTCTCTGCTCTTTTCTCCGAGTAATCATTTTCAGAGCTGCTTATGATGTTTATGAATTACGAAGACTAGGAAGAAGAGGATATTTGGCCTCACGTCGTAGAAGTTGGAACGACACGACGAGGAGGCAGCAAGAAATCGACTACGCTTGAAACATAATTGTAAAGGGTAATGCTCTACAATATAGTTTTATTTCTTAGTGTGACAAAATAATACATATATTTCACCAATCGTGTCCTACTTAAAATAATTTAATAATATATTAAATGAGATATAATCTCTGTAAATGGGTTTAAAAGGGAGAAACTAATATAAAACGGTGCAGTTTCACTCTTTTTTGCCAAGTGGAAAATAAAAAACAGAGAAAAATCGCCGACATGAGTACACGCTTGCCGATGCCAGCAAATACTTAATAAATAATTATATTTTATTATTTTCTAAACAACCTAAAAAACTAAATTATTTAATAATAACTAAATTATTTATTTTATAATAACTAAATTAATTATACAGATAATTATTTAATACATTAATATATATTTTAAAATATATAATAAGAGCATTAACGTTGAATTATTAGCGTGTAATCGTGAAATTAAATATCGATAAATTTTATATATAAATAGAAATGTGTAAAAATATAAGGATATAAATGGAATTTTATCCCTTACTGGAATAAATAAAGCGAGAAGAAAAGGGTAGGAGGAGGCTTTGACTGCGAGCAGTCCATTTAGAGGGGAGAGAGAAAGCGAGTGAAGGAGATTGGAGAATACCATTTCCAGCAAAAGCTGGGACGGATTTCGATTTCTCTCCCAGATCTTCACCATTTTCCTCATCTTCTCGCCCTAGATCTAGGCCGCTCTCAGTCTTCTTCCCTGCACCGATCTTTTTCCGGCTTTTTCAACTTTTGAACCGAATCTCTCTTCTTCCTTTTTCATCGGTTTGATTTGGTTTCTTTATTGCTTCCGTTTCTTCGTTTGTGCATGGTGAATTTGAGCGATGCTGATGGATAGGGAGATGCAGAATGTTAACGGTCGGCACGATTTTTCTGTTTGTGAGAATAATTGTGTTAGGGATAACATTTTTTCAAATGGATTAAGCTCTGGTAATGCAGAGCCGATTTTCTCTTCTAATGGTGCTTCTACTTATATCGAGCATTCGGTGTCCAAATTGGACACGCTTGCAGGCGTTGCAATTAAGTATGGAGTTGAGGTAATCCAGCAATCACACATCATCATTATATATGAAAAAACCATTAGTGTAGTTGTATCTCCTTGTGCGTAAAATGACGACTGATGATGCTGTTACATTTGTGTATGGTATGTTATCTTCACGTTGAGGTTCTGGATTGGATTTTGTTGTTAGTTCTTAACAAGATTTTATGTGAAATATGAAATGTCTGACTTACCTTTGAGTTCTAATTGAGATCATGAATATCAAAATCTCTTGTGAACGTGATGGTAGTCTTGGTTCCCCTTTCTCTCATAACCATGGTGGTTAAGATTGCAGACTGGGAAATGGATTTTGAAATTGCCATCACGATTCATCATTTCATCTACTGTTAACATTACGATTCTTAATTATTTTCTGTTGCAGTTTCAACAGTTGATCTATAATTTTGTGATGGATCCCCTTTAAAGTTTCTGGCTATGTTTAATTTTACATTTTTATACCCATTTGAGTTGGAAGAATTCATGATTCCACAGGTTGCAGACGTCAAGAAGATGAATGGATTGGTTACCGACCTTCAAATGTTTGGTCTAAAGACCCTCAAGATTCCACTTCCTGGAAGGCATCCTCCTTCCCCATGCTTATCTAATGGTGCCAGTAATACTTCTCCAGGGTATTCATTCTTTTTCTTAGATAAATCATCATTGCTGAGTTTCATCATGTAACCCACTTTGTTTTGAATCATGTTTGCTTACTTTTTTAATTACCTTTTTTATTTTTTATTTGAAAAAAGGTGCTTCCAGAAGTTTCATGTGCTAAACACTTCTTTTAATACCTTTCTCTCTCCTGCTGTGTAATATCCCTTGATGTAAATCTCATATACAGTACATGTTATCACATGTATACATTCGTAATAAGGTTTTCTTAAAGTTCAAGGAAAAACTGATGCTGTGGAATAATCTGAAAACTACAGTCAGCCTCTATGGACAAAAAACTTTTTGGTTCTTCAAAATTTTCAGTTCATTCTCTTGGCTTACAGTTTCAGTGCCTTTTGCAGACAAGGATGTTCTGAGCGGACACCCAATCGCATGACACCTCGAGATCTATCTGAATCATTCCGATCATTAAGAGTAACGTCTCCTCATAGAAAGGCTTCTCCTGCCATGAGCTCCTTGCAAGGTTATTACAGGCTTAAATCATCTGAATCTCAACCTGCCTCGGAAGGTTTTGAAATGGCTGTCTACAGAAAAGGAAATTCTGTTTATGTTGAAGATGGACCAATTTCTGAATCTTCACCGTTTTCTGAACCAAGTTTGAGCCAGAATCTAAAATCCAGCCATCTAATCAACAGCCTTTCAGATGAAAATGGTGAAATAGTTAACTTTAGATCACCTGAGAACTTGGTCACTCAGAGGCATAGTTCTGCTGACTTTTCCAGAACATCTGATGTACTCTTGAAAGAAGATAGCAGCAGCAGTGGGGGATTCTTATCAAAAGCAGGAAAGGGGCTAGCTCTGAGACCCAAATCATCTAGCAAGGCTGCTTTAGCGAGTGATAATAACGAACGAGGTGGTCTGAATCCCATTTCAATCAATTTGGAGGAGTCAATTTGGCCCAATGGAGTTTCTGCGGTGAGAAAGTCTTCAAGCACTTCAAGCTTGCAGGACCAAGAAAATGGTAGCTCCTCATCCATTTGGTCAGCATCTAAGTGGAGTTTAAAACAAGATTTGCAGGCCCTTTCCGCTGTTGCAATGGCCAGACCCATTTTTGATGGCTTGCCAAAGCCAATTATGACAGGCAGAAGAAACAAAGCTGCACTTGATTGATTCATTGGAAAGAAATTCAAGCCTTCATATTTCAAGCTCTTCATGAAATTAAAGAAAATCTAAAGGCAAATATTTGAACCATATTATACTTGTATAAAGAGACAATACCTCAGTCTTGGATAATTTCTCATTTACCCAGAGTGGGTAGAGAGCAAGCAATAGATTCTGAGTTCCAGACGACGTCAATTTTCCTTGAACAAGTCTTTAGAATTCTTCCAGTCCCAGATTTTCTCCTGCTAATTACTGGGTACGTGTATCTTACTTGACATTGTTATTCTACAATTTTGATTTTAAATATAAGATGGAGAATTTATATGCTTTTGAAAGTTTAAGACTTGAAGAATTTAGGCATTAGTTCATGTTCATCTGTCAATTAGACATTACAATCCAATGCGGTTTGCTGTGATACAAACCTTAAATGCCAATAAAAACAAGTTAAAAAATGCTGCATGAATTACACCCATAATTTTCTGGGATTTAAGAATTATTCCTTGCATTTTTTGTTTGATTTGAAGAACATGAGTTCTTATCACATGTAAAGGTCTGTGGTTTAATAGTAATCATTTCCCAATTTTCAACCAATAACATGTAATTAGGCCGCGACTCAAGAAGTAGTATTGTCCCAATGCACTGTTCGAATTCTGGAAATAATGGAAGATGCCATAGTAGGGAACATTAATATTCTATAACAAAAATTTGAATAACTTACTATAATTACTGTATCGACTAATCTTCAGTATGCACAAAAGAAAATTAGATGTAATGATGTACAATTAAAGGTAAAGTGTCCGAAATTATCGGAGAAACTACCTATACATCGGGACAAGTACTTTTGCAGTTAAATTGCATCAACTAAACAAAATGATCTCTGCTTTCCTCACCGCAGATGCATGCCTAAAATAATGCGACCAAGTTAAAAACCGGGCAGTCGACAAGCTCCGACACCTGTAGAAATACAGCGAGCGATTAGGAGTCATTCAAGAACTCGTTAATGCTAAATGCAAGATTTTCTCCAAAAAAGATCATTTTTTGAACACCCGGGAGGGTTTCGTCTTACGAAAAAAAATAGAATATCACAAGGACCAAAACGAAACATCTGCCTCTTCCGAAGTTTTCATCTTGTAAACGCGGTATTCAGACAGCTTTAATCGTAAAAGAACCAACAAAAAAATGGGATTTTAATGCAAACTTGTTGCGAGCGATAGTGTGTCAAATGTACATACTAAAATCGAGAAATAGATGCACTAACCACGTCTACACTTGAAAGAAAATATTCTTTTCGGCTCTCTCTACCGAAAAACTACAATATTCACAGTGCCTCGGCCGCCACCATAACTTCCCAAAATTGCTTTCGAGTTGTAATGTACACATCTTCTCCGTTTCGTACCGAGGTATCGCAGGAAACCTGTTATAAGATGCAAGACAATAAGAACAAAAATCACCCGAAAGACCTTGAACTTCAAGGGTTAGGGAATATCAAATGTCACAAGAAATAACAGAAGTACAGTAGTGTCAGAAAGTAGCTTATACATTTTTGCACCTAATCATGCCTAGGCTCCTTTTGGTATTGTTTTGAATCTATTGAGAATTTGTAGAGGAATACTACAAAAGGAGACAAGAAAATAACTTGGTTTAAAATAGGCGAACAAAACATTAATTGAGTTCTCCTTTTGCCTTTCAAAATCTAATTTCTTCTACCACTCAAAAAAGTAATACCCAAAGGGTCCCACGAATCAGAAGATAATAATTTATTCTGCCATTGAAGGAATCACAACATTTCTGCATAATAATCTTCAAACTACAAACTTAAGCTTCAAGGTAATCGGTCACATAAAAATTGTCCACACTCCTGAGAAATTAAACATTATAGCACAAAAGCTAGGAGGATGAATTATCGATTACTTACTAACCAGAGGTGGATACACTTACTTAAGCTTGCCTCCAACTATTCAAGGTAGAAATATCGGATCTAAATGGCAAGATTTGAGGAACACCGTGACCTGCATAAACGGCAGAAAATCATTTGTCAAACACATTAGAAACATTAAATCTCACTTTGTAAAGGAACATTTTCAAAAGCACCTGATATAGGAGCTCCAGGTGGTATATTATTAGGGATTGGTTGCTGATAACTAATACTATTTGTGGGTGGTCTCTCATAAGGTGGCTGAAAATACCCTGCAATAGACACATTACAAGGATTAATTAACATGCAATGCATGTATATCACATATGGTAGGTCCTTATGATGTTCATGCATCAGAATTCAGCACTATCATAATTTTATAATTATGATAAAATTTTGATTCTTTTTGTTCTTAACAAAGAAAAAACCACCAACGTCTTAAAAGTTGAGATAAACTAGTCAGTTTCATACAAACATTGCATGGAACTGCTGCAGAAAGACCTATGAAACTTGCAATTAATTATATATAAAATATCAAATTTCGCAGAGACATGACTACTGTTTTTAGAGGAAAGAGCCTTTACAACTCAAAAAAATCAGGATTTTCCTCATTTGCTAAAATATGCGCCATTAACATTAAATCTTTGCCAGCATCCAAGGCTTGATGGTAAAATGTTTTGAAGTTTACATGTTATTTTTTCTTTCTTCTCTGTATCTCCCCTGTCAAGGAGAAAAGAATCAATGGATAGATTAAAAAAAATTAATCTTAAAATGAATAAAGGAATAGACTAGAAGCCCTGAAAGAATATCAAATCATTGTATAAATGGTATGACATAAATACATCTCAATTGTTCATCATTTATTACTTAGCATTCACAACAGTAAAATTTATTGAATCACATTAAAATTTGTCAAATAGAAGTTTTAGTCAATTAGTTTCGCTAAAAAAAAAAAATGTTCATGAACACCAGATACATGATACTGTCATAAATAGCATAAACTCTACAAAAAAATATATCACAATAAACATGGAATATGAGTCACAAACCTTCTTGTCCAAATGAAGGACCCGGTGATGATGTTCTCCCACTGTTCATCCACAAACCACGATTTTCTGGTTTGAATTCACCTGGAGGCATTTGCCACTGTCCATCACCTGAAAATTGCCTTCTGCCATCTGTTAGAGGTGGCAAAGAATATGGACCATATGGGTGTGGAGACTGATGCTGCGATGAAGACTTTGCAAAAGAAAAATGACTAGAGGGGTTTAGAGGGAGCACATGCTGCAGAGGTCCATGCACAAATGGGGAGTTAACTTGTTGAAATGGTTGGTTAAGGTGAGAAATTTGTGTGTTTAAATGCGTGTCAGTCTGCCCGTATTCCAACTGCCCTCCATGTGGAAGATTTCCCGTTTGAACAAGTTGATTAGCCTGGATATAATGCATATACATTAAACAAAATACATAACTTTGATAAGAAAACAACCATAGGGAGAACAAAAAAGAGTCTTACGCTAGAAGTACTACAGAACTCAGGTGGTGCTGGTACTTGATAATGAAGATGCTGTGAAGATTGTGGGGGTAATATTGGTCGGGGAGGAAATGAAGGCTGAATTGGTGCTGCTTGAGGTGAAATCAACAGAGGTGGAGGACCAAGCGGTGGTAAAGGAAGAGGTGGTTGAGAAAGCATTGATGGTGGAAGAGGTGGTGGAAGTGGTGGCAGTGATGGTGGAGGTGAAGGAGGCAAGGGTGGGGGTGAGGGCGGAGAATCAGTAGGTAAAGGAGGTGAGGCCTCAGAGAGTGGGGATAACTCTTGGTAAGCATCTGAATCACGCTCAATTGACTTCTCCGAACCCTCCTGTGGTGAACCTGTTTCTAAATTTACATTTTTCACCATGGTCTTTGAATCTTTGAGTTGCCCTGAAACATCTTCCATTTCAAGTTCACCATCTAAGTTGTCCAATATGAAATTACGCCTGTCACTTGAGGTGACAGGACCTGCTTCCAAATCATCCGTACCATTGCCTGTTTCTTTCAATGAGTTGATATCAAAATCCTCATCTTCGTCTTCAAAAACACGTGAAGGTAAGAAGCCAGGCAGCTGAAATGTAGCATTGCTGGTACACAAGTCAAAAATATGAAGACTATGAAAAGTTGATTCAATTCTTAATATTACACTATCATACAAATGTTAGAGCAAACATGAAAAAAAAACACATGGAAATTGCATCAAGATGGTTACAGCTGAACCCTACCAGTTCACTGTATGAGGAGCCCAGTGACGTAGAGGAATTTTAGGCATTCTTTTTGTAGCACCTTGTATTGATGGGAAAAGATTGAATTTAGGCTTCCTTAGTCTTTGACGTGTTTAGCATTTTTATAGCTCGCTCATTCTTTTTGCCTATTATTTTTCAATATACTAGTACTTATAGATCATAAACCATTCAGATAAGTATTTGAGTAGAACACTCTCACAATATATAGATCTTGACATGCATTGCAATTACTAAGAAAAGAAATTAGCGTCTATCCAAATCAAGAGGCTATCCTGGTCATAGTTTCAGGACAATTAGTTCAAAGCAATGTCATGGGAGCATTTTTTCCTAGAAAAAAACTTCATTAATAATTCTATTAAAATACATGTGAAGGGAAGTCGATAGAAGTAAACGTACATGCTAAGATTTAGCCTCATATCTAGAGTAAATGATCTAAAAGAAAGGACATTTCCTAACTCCTTAGGGCAAACCTTGAGAAAGTTGATGTGACCACACAAATTACGATTATTTGTACCATCTTGGGAAATTATTTTTAAGAGACACACGAATGTTGTAAAGAAAAGGGCATATGAAAAACTGTGTCATACCTCCCATACTCATCAACCAACATGCCATCCATTTCCCTAATTGGATCATCGACAGAGCGCTCAGCACGAGCTGGACGCCGGAGGGAAAAACTAGTCGAGGTATCATCATTTGAAACTCCAAATTCCTCAATGTATTGTTTAAGAACAGTTTCAGGGAAGATCTTCCTTTCAAGCCACAAGCGTAGAACCTACAGATGACAAAACTTAATTGGTAAGATTTTCACGATGATGGAAAGAAAGTTGGCTGCACATCGAAGAAAGTGAATTTATAACCACCATGATGGAAGCATCAAAGTACTACAAATATTCTCTAAAAAATAAGAGAAGACACTAAAATACTTTGTGACATTGGCGACGATTTTCACAAGCATTAGCACCAGTTGGAGCAGCAGCCCCAAGAAGACGTGGCAAAGCAGCTTGCACGATAGGAATGTAAGAAGCTCCCGCGATGCCTGATTATTTTTATAGAAATTAAGCATTGATAGATAAACCAAAACAGGCACAAAGAAAACCTTTGCAGATAAGCAATATAAAACATGAAACAAGAAATACTCTCTAACTTTTCTGCCATATACACCTTTTTGGGAGTGTGAGCATTGGGTTATGGAATCAACGAGAAAAAAAAGATCCACTTTGCGATGTACAATAGCCTCAGTCTCCAACTTCCGAATGAGCAATTCCACAACCTAAAAACCAACAAATGCACAGCTAGCATCAAACATTCCACTTCCAGGTGCAATGCTACTGTCCATCTTTAATTCAACAACTAACAAATATAAAAAAAAAAGAACTTCTCAATTCAAAACCAGATAAAAGTTAGTTTAAATTGACTGGAAAAACTTGATAAACTTTTTTTTTTATACCACATGCACGTGTGAGCCATCTATGACATTCACAATTTCCAAGTTAGAAGAGGGATGACGTAACCTACCTCATTTGCAATGCCATATTTTGCACAATCAATTGCTAGCCGAGTAGCTCGTCCGATACTTTCCTTGGTCCTGGATAAAGTCTCAATCATTCCTTCAAATGCATCACGGGCAACAGATGCCTCAGTGCCACCACTTAATCTGTCTCCAGAAGCCTTGATTGAATTTTCTCTTCCTTCAAATTCTCCTTTGTCAGATTGAGTTAAAGATGTGGAAGGATCCTCATTAATAGGCGAAGAAGGTAAATCAGGCAGATGGTAAGATCCAGGTAAATTTGCATGATACATATGATTGCTGGTGCTAGGTAAAACTGGTTGGACTAAAGAAGAGCCAGGACTTTGCTCGAGCATGTCATGAATAGCAAAAAAGGCAGAATCTGAAATTTCGTGGGAGGTGTTTCGAGAATATGCTTGTCTCCTTGCTTGAGCAGCCGCAATAAGATTTTTCATTGACATACCAGAATCAGAAGTTTTGGAAACAATCACTGATCTATGTTTATTTTCTGGTAAACCTTCCGATCTGTAATAGGAAAAGAAAAACTAGAATTTTAGAAAGTAGATAGTAAAAGAGAAAATAAAAAAATTACATGCATCCATACCGTCCAGAAAAATGATTATGCTCCAATGACACTCCATTCAAAGCAGCAGAATCAATGACTCGACTAGATGATTTTGGAGTACTTCGAGTCCTCTCTGCAGAAGATGCAGGCCTATTCAATAAAGTTGCAGTTTGACCTTGAGGAGATTTAGAAGATCTCTCCCCTGAGCCCTTAACAGACAAGGAGTTATCCTTTTTGTGAATACCAGCAGGGCGGGAAAGGTTGAACGGAATTTTTAAGTCATTTCCTTCTTCAACAACTTGTTTAGGACTTGTAGTGAATTCAGGAGACCTTTTAGGCGTTATCACTGTTCTACTAATCTCCTTCGATGATAACTGCTTGAACTTCGATTTCTCCATATTATGAGAGTCAAAACCAGCCTTTGACTTCTCTGGTTCTTCTTTCTTTTTAAGTTGAGTTGTCTGGGGCTTGAAAAGTAATCGTGAAGATTCCTTTGAATGTGTATCCTGGGAACTCGAAGCTCTTTTGACATTCTGCTTAGCATGAGTAGAACTGACATTTTGAGTACCAGTTTTCTTATTAGCATTCACAACATTTGGAGGAGCTTTAACTTTTTTGGCAGATCCTCCATGAACTGGAGTTTTTGGTTCTTCATCATCATCAAAAATGCAAACTGCTCTCCTTCTTTTATGCACCTGGTTTACTGGAACCCTCACATTGCTGCTATGAGAAGCATCTTTTTTCTCTGGACGAGACCTGCTATCTTTTTTGCCATCAACTGTTGCCACAGAGGTTAGATGAATTTGTCCGATAGATGACTCTTTAGCAGTAACGGTACCAGTAGTAGACATTACACCCAAGGAACTTTCTGATTTTGAATGGGATAAATACTTTGTAAATCCTGGCGGTTTAGATTCATCATCATCAGCAACATCAGAACTTTCAGAAGCCATCTTCTTGCTTTTCTGCAGTGAGTCTTGTCCATTCCCGAGCACTTCAGGTTCCATTTTTTTGGCCTGATGTGTATTGTCATTTGATTGCAAACCAGACTTTCCTTGTCCAGAATTGAGCCTCCTCTTCCTGACATAATATCCCTCTTTGACTACCCTCACAGGTTCATTGCTTACCTTGACAAAATCTTTACCCTTTAGAGGATCTATAGTTTTCTTTTCAGCATCAGTTGTAGAATCTGACTTCAGATCATCAAAAAGATGTCCAACAATAGCATCAGAAACAACTTTGCCCTTGCTTCCATCTTTCAATTGAACATTAGACTCATGCTTATCAGTGCCACCAATAGGGCTATCAACTTTTGATGCTACAGCAGAAGAGCTATTAGTTTCATTCAATTCAATAGTGTCCCCAAATTTTCTTTTTGTGATAGAAGCCAGCACTTTCGACTTTTGGCCACTTTGATTCAGTGAATTTTGTGTGTCACCAGGTGCCTTAGTTTGTATATTATCATCATTAATACCAGAAAGCTCTTCCTTGAGTTGCGGGCTCTTTAAACCAGATGTCACTGATTTATCCTTTGCATCATCTGGAATTTTTTTACTCTTTTCCAAGGATAGAACTTCAGATGAACCGTCATTTGAACAATATTCAATTTTTGTCTTCACATCATACCCATTTTCTTTACCTTCTAATGGCAAGAAATCCAAAACCCTGTCACCAAAATCATCATTCATTGCTTCATTAGATTCTACAGCTATCATCTCACCATCACCTTCTACCTCAGTTTCCTCGACCCTGTCAACAATAGGAACCCCACTCCCAAAGTCTGATCCATCAGTATCGTCTTGCAAAGAGCTTGAATTTTGTCTGCCAACCTCATCAAATGCAGCACAAATTTCTTGCAATGCTTCCGCAAAGTAATTTGTTTTACTATGACTACGAGATAATAATTTAGTCTTCAATTCAGATGTGAACGCTTGAACATCAGCTGGGGCGATAAATGCTCTGTACATAAGTGAAAAAAATTGAACACAGAATAAAGACTAATAGAATTCTATCATTACAAGAAAGTTAATCCATATATGTAGACTAAAAGAAGAAAGATCCAAATATGTTAACCACGAATTTTGACCAATTCATCCATTACTCTAGAAACATACTGAACCTCCAAGGAGTTCAAAACATTTTCATTTCTTCCACGTCATTCTTCATGCAGATAAAAAAAGGGAACTAAAATTGGGTATAGAAAAACCAAATACAATTGCAAAGAATCTTCGAGATGCCCCCACATTGCCCAAATACAATATGAAAATCAACATGCAAAGGTTATACTAGAAACAACTTCAAGGAACACAGACAATAGATGATGTTTGTTTCTCAAAGTCATAATAGCTGATGTAAAAATGCCCAAAATGATCAATTTAAATCAGTCACACAAATTATTAGGGGTACTCAACTCGTTTGAATTAGAAAGAAAAGTTTTTCTCACAAATCATCAAGGGTAAATTCAAGCACTATTAACCAAAAAAGAGAGATATTTTCCAAAAATTAGAATTTTAAATTAAAGGAACAGTTTTGAGCAGAATATGAAGGGTAAATTCAGCCAGTACTCAACAAAAAAGGGAAATATTAGCAAAAAAGAGTTCCTTCAACTGTAAATAGAAATAATGTTTCCACACTGCTTTTCTTTAAATAAAATGTTCCACGGACCAATGAAAAGAAACTAATTTTAAATAATTTCACAAAGCTTCAACGTTGATAAAAAATTATTAAAAAAAAACTCTCTACAGGGATCCACAACCCAGGTAGCTCGCCTCAATCTAAGAGCAATAGAAATATTGTTAAATTTATAATCATTTCAGCGATATATGGCCAAAATAGATAGGAGCATAAAGCAGAGAAACTTACATTTCATTTGTCCCAAAAAACTTGACAAAATACTTTTTTGAATCAGGCTGCCTTTCCCAATCTTCAGGCTTGCTAATCTGTAGGTACGATGTCAGTTATATGTGCATAAAAATGTAGTTGAGCAGCACTTAACACCATCAAGCGGCAATATTATATTATTGGAAACAAGAACTTTGAAACACGTGAAATGGAGTTTCCCAACAATGTTTTAAACCAACTAATCACCACATAATACTTCTCTGAAAATAAAATAAGAAAGGAAAATAAGGAAGTTTCACCAATAACTGTGTGAATCAAAGAACTAGAAAGTTTTTGAAAAGTTATAGGAGGTAAAAATGTGGTCAAGCAGGCAAAAATCCTTATATGTCAACTGTACTATTGAAATTCATGGAGAGTACAAGAGTTATTCATCTTTCTTTTGAACTGCTAGTGGTATACCTATCAAACAGTGTCTTTTTCAACCTTTGCTATCCGTGATGACTGATTTTTCTTTGGTTTATCCATAGAGACTGCTATTCTCTGTAATCAGAATAGCTTCCTTCCAAAGTGCATCATTCAACTATTGTTTGACAAGGAATGTGGAATAGGAATATGTTCGAACTATAAATGTGATGACAGATGAACTTTTTCCTAGAAACAAAGAATTGTATATGATCAGCAGGGAGGAGAGACATAATCATTTTGTTCTTCAGCTTAATTTTTTAAAATTTATAATGATTTGGATGACTTTAATTCAATCAGTTAAGCCTAAACGGTAATCAAACCTTTGTTCATGTGGACAAAGTTTATAAAAGTTGTCACTGATCAGAAAAGAAAGGATGGTCGACAGCATGTAGGCAGGGATATATGTTAGAACCTGAAACAAATTGGAAAGTTTTTCATAGAATGGTGATGGTATCATCACATAGTGCTATCATCTGTCTGGAAATTTATTGTCCATTTTGATATAACATTCTGGTTCTTCCTAAAAAGCCCCCTGAGACCACGTCCTCACGACATTCTTACATAAATTATATTGCGATTATTGTTCCATGATAAGGACAACCATTTGGATGAATGAAAGAAGAACTGGAAAGAAAAAAAACAATTGAAAAGCTTCTATGACTCTGGAATTAAAACATTAACAGCTAAAGTAATCGCAGCAGAGACACCCAAGACAAGAGGTCACACACAAACCCTAATTCTAACCTCATGTAGCTATCAATCAAAAAACAAAAATCATGACTTAACCAAAAACAAAAATCCTGACTTACAAAAGACGTCCATGAAAAATTCCAGACAGAAAATGACGCTCGTAGTAGAATAGAAAACGCACCTTGGCAGGCCACGGAGGGAAGCCCTTAACCTTAGCAAGAACGAGATCTCCCAATTTCAACTGGCTATTAGCCATAGCTTTATTCACCCCGCGTCTACGTCCCGGAGCCATGACGTAGATGGACCACCCAGAAGGAAAAACAAAACCCTAAGAACTCAAAACGACCAACCCACGCTACACACCAACCCAATCCGCCTGAGAAATACACAAAACCCTGAAAGCCCGAACGAGGACAAGGATAGGATCTTCGCCAGAGCTTTCGCCGACGGGAGTCGCTCCGGCGCTGCAGGCGTCAACACATCGGATGGGA
Source organism: Begonia fuchsioides (assembly GCA_003255005.1). Lineage (NCBI taxonomy): Eukaryota > Viridiplantae > Streptophyta > Magnoliopsida > Cucurbitales > Begoniaceae > Begonia > Begonia fuchsioides. Next base: position 183,526 of record QAOC01012068.1, on the reverse strand, counting down.
GAGAGCCACTGGGAAGAGGCAGAGTACAGGAGCGAGATAGGAGAGAGAAAGAGTATATTTAGAGAGAGAAAGGGGGTGGGGGTTGGGCGAGAGAGTACTGCGACGGCAATTTGGGAGGAGTGGAGAAGAGCTTTGCTTGGTGTTGGCTATGGCCTCACCCGTCCTAAGCGCGGCGTGATTTTTTGTTTTAATTTTGCATATATTTATATTTTTATTGTTCCAAAAAAATACACCTTTTCAATTTTCACTAGATTTTTTCAAAGCAAGTGACGTCATTGGTAATTAATTATAGGATAGATAAATAGGACAAAAACTGTAAATTAAATCTAAATTGTTATTTTAATTTAATTTTTATTTTAATTTTTAAAAAATTATAATTTATGAACCGACGTCGATTTTAAAAGTCAAAAATTATGAAACCAGAGCCGGGAGCATGAGTAAAAAAAATTCTAAAATTGAGTAAAATCTGACTCAAGCCCTAATAAAATTTGATATAAATCTTAAAATAATTATAATATCGTCTAATTACTTAAAATCTTACCTAAATATAATAAAAAATAATTTTTTTTTTTTTAATATAAAATAAAAATTAGTTAAAACTAGAACAAAACTGTTTGTTTTAGTACTGGTTTAAAAAATCTACAACTGTGAGTTCCGATTTCGGTTTTATTTCATGATAAAATTAGGTCGGATCAGCTCGTGCTCACTCCTACTTAATCATGAAATTTAAAATATTAATAAATGTACAAAATTAAAAATCATCGCAATTATAACATCATTTAATATTCATGTCAAGTAATAGATAATACTAAAATTAGTAATTTTACACATTTTACACGCAAGAAGGATCAATTTGTGTCATCGATTCATAGATCAAAGATAAACAAAAGTCGCACCAAATCAATTGAATCTCGAGCGCTCGATTTAGAGCTCGCATTTTTGTCCAGCCTAGTAATCGGCGAGATTGTGCAGATAAATACAATCATTCATCCAGATCTCAAAATCGTTCTTCATCGATGATAATGGAGGAATTGATAATCCAGTGATAGACAAATCTACTGCATGTTCCAAACTGAAATTTCAATATAAAAACAACATTTAAAATTACCAAAAAAAAGGACCTAGACACAGCCTCTAGAAACGTGAGGTTCCCTTCACTTTATTGTCTCCACAGATTTCAAATTTCTTGCATCTCTTGCAAAAATCAAAAGCTCAAAGATTAGATATTGGCAAAAAAGACTAAGATAATTATCCCAAGCTTCAAAATCTAAGATTAGAAAATCGTTCCAAAAGAATCCAGATCTAAACAGGATGTTGGAACATATGTTTGCATATCTACGTTTATAAGAGTAACGTTATGTACTTTATTAACATAGATTCTTATTATATATGTTTATATGACAAGTTATTATTAGTCTAGATTAATTGAATTTAATCTAATACAATTAAAACAGTTATTTATAAAATATATTGCATCAATCACAGTTTGATACGTCAACATGTATAATAAAAAAAATATGTTAAAAAGGAAAATTTAACCTTACCCGAATTATAACGATTTCGAATTTTCAAAATCCTATGAATGGGGCATAGTGTGGCCTGTCCACCATGACTCACTACTTGAGGTCATAACGACGCTTCCCTTGTGCAGCTAGACCTCCTTGTCTTCGGAACGTTTACCTGCGAGAAGATCATCCATTCTGCCATATCAAGGCCAATCTTTACAACTACAATGCATGATTCCTGCAAGAAGATGCTTCCAGTTAGACTAAATCTCAACCATATAACTTCTCAAATTTAAGAAACTGGCAGCAAGTGAGGTAATTGAAAGTAAATAAATTCATAATATAAAATTTAGTAATATAATTACAGAGATACAAGCACTAAAAGGATTAGGGACAAGATTTCAAAACTCAATTCATTGCAGTGAATATCATGGTCAAGAATAGATGCATGATAAAGTACTAGCTGACGAAACTGGTAAATTATCCTGTCATTGTGAATAAAATAAAATAAAAACAACATCAATTCATCTCCTAGTTAAATTTTGCTATATATGTCAGGTCCTAACTCATCAATGCTCCTCCTCTAATACAGTGGTCATTGTAACTCTGCCAAGGTTTTTTTTTCTGAAACCCGAAAGTTTAAACAGCCAGAAATAGAAGTATTCGACAGTATGATGCAGGTCTTGAACTCCATTTTCTATTAAATCGGCTTTACAACGAAAAAAGAAACTGACTACAAGATAGGTTAAAGACTAGAGCGGAAACGGAACACATACTATGCCTCAACGCATCGCCTGTATTTTGACTATGCATCGTGAAAAAAAGTATTCAGGCGAATTTACCACTTCCTAGTACTCAAATAAAGCCGGAAAAATACAAAATAAAATAAACTCCAGCTCCAAGAGCAGTTCAGCAACCAGGAAAAGAGAAGAAGTAATTTCACGCAAACAAATTGCCTCAAAGGTTTCCTTTCCTTGATTGGAAAATAGTATAAAAATTAGACCAATAAACTTGCATTTTTCAATTTTTTCTGTGATTACGAGCCACGGCAAAGCGCGTTCCATTAAAACATGACCAAATGGTAAATTCAATTCCGAATCGAAACACAAACATAAGGGAAGACAGCATACCATTGCCGCTTCAGCGATTGTACTGGTTCAGAGTTACCGATAACAGTTGCAAAAATCCGGCAGCGCCGGAAAAATTCCACTCCGGCATCAGCAAAAATCAAAAAATGAAGATCACCAGCATTGGGACCGGGCATAGCCACGGCCATAGCCAAAGCTTTGAAGATAGCTGGGCTACTTTTGAGATGAAAAAGCCCAATCTCTACACTACATATTTATTTGTTGCTGATTATTTCTTTTAGGTCAAAATAGTAATTTCCCTCACAAATTATAAAATTTATTATTCGGAAAATTTAATGACTTGCTAAGAAATAAAATACATTATAATAATAATTTTTTATTATTATTTAATTTAATAAACGGTATAAAAACAAATATTTTTGCTAATTTATAACTCTTTTAATGTTTTTATCACACTTTATTGATGAAATGCGTTAAGTAAATTCATGAACATCGTTATAATTAATGAAAAATGTAATAAGCGATGTTCGTTAAAATAAAACAAAGTTCAACGTACCGATTGATGACTTTTAAAGTTCTAAGTATCTGCTATAATTTTTATAATTATTTAAAAAATAAAAAATAAATACTTACTCCCATTGTTGCATTAATTTTATAATTTAATGTCTACCTGATTAGATTTTCTTTTTTTGATCAATCGGACGTATGGATAATAAAATGTGACTCGTTATCGATAGCAGGATTATAAAAATTAGAAGATCAATGCTACATTCGTCTTCTATGCCTCGACACTCGTTAATTCGATGTAATTAACGAGCAAAAAAATTGGGTTTATTTTTTTAGTTACATATTAAATAGTGACTAAGCCAGGTACATACACTTCAATAACTCCCATTTAATGATAGTAAATTGAAAAAATAGACACCTCGTTCAACAAACATTTGAGGTCACATCAATTTTTTAGTCACTTGTCACGCTATCATGTTCATGTGGACCCTCTTCCTTCAATTTCATACTTATTACTAAAAGGCAAAATCGCTCGCCCCATGGCTCGTACACCCCGGCCCGACAGTTTATGAGATGGTAAGTTACGGTGATTCAGCAGCCAAGAGATGAGAGACCTTTTCCTGATGCTCTAAAAAGCTACCCCAACATTGAGGGTAACAACTCTCACACTAGGGCAGCGCAGGATTCGAACCTCCGCACTTGTTACCAAATCTATCATCCATCGACCACTGAAGTGAATCCGCACGGGCCTTCAATTTCATACTATACTCTACCCAAAGTCTAAATAATTCAAAATTGTCAAAATATTAATTGTTTAATAAACATAATAAATAATTATTTATAATTTATTATACTAACTGGATTTTAATCGAACCAAATATTTTTTGAAGCACTAAAATATGTTTTAAATAGGTAAAATAAAAGGACAGACTCAAGCATAACATTATTCTATGTTAAAATTGAATCAACATTATTTCGACATAATCATTTAAAATAGAAACGAACATAGCTCGAATCTCAATTAGAGTATCTTTCAAGCAATCAGTAGTAATATTTCACCTCTCTAGGGTTCTCATCGAGTCGTATGAACAACCTAACTATAACGTGATTAGTGGCTAAGTTCCATGAGCAAAAGCGCACGAAAATGGTGTAGCTCGACATGCATTTAGTACACGGTTCGATCGAAAGCAATATCATATCTAAAACTCGTCCTGTTTGTCTAATATTATCTGCTTAGATTCAAAATCTAAACACTTATGTTCTAAATTCCATTACTTTTCGCACCAATTTGAAAAGACGCCGTACTTATAAATCGCTCATTACAGCCATGCTCAAACACATCAAATCGGGAAACCTCGGAGTTTACTGTCATATGCCCCCACAAGTCGATCATCTAGAAGCGTTCAAAGAAGACGAGCTCTTGAGAAACCCTAATTCAAAAGGATAAGTAGAAATTAAATTGGGAAGGAGCAGAGAAAGCAGCAGAAATGGTCACACAAACACAGTCATTTACTGTCGCCATAAATTGTCAATTTGTAGTAGCCTCGTTACACCCCAAAGAAAGAAAGAACAAACCCTTTTGCCTTGTCTGAAACATCAATAAACTCACACCCATCTGCAGAAATATAACCTAATTTTGGTCACTTCTAGGTTTTCCATCTTGGATCTTGATTTGGCTACCAAATATGTTTCGATTTACCGAACTCATAGCACGCGAGGTTTCAGAAGTTTTTTTTTAATGATTTGCATTCAAGACCAAAATTATCATGTTTATGTTGTCAGTTCTTTTTATTACTTCTCGATTAGCGTTTTAAGTCGTATTTAGCTGTAACATTGTACAAATCAATGCCTAAATACATTAGCTTTTCGTACATGTATTATAAATTTGGGTTATGCATGTATAGGTGTTGTTTTGTTATCATGCATGAACCAACCGGAAATCGTGTAAAGACGCTAATTTTTAACTTGAATTTCTACAGTTTGTTAAGGGTTAGTAGAATATTGTTAAGTTAATTGGTTTCTCTCTCTCTCTAGTTACTTAAGAGAGGGAAAGTTTGTTCTTTTACTGTCTGTTTGGGCTCCCCACATATTGCTTCGTCTCTATCTTCTTCTTCTTTTCTGTATAAAGGAGAGGGAGCCTTGTTGTTCTTTTGGGCAGTGATCTACGATGGTGGTTTTCGTGATGAGGTTTTGGAGCGTCGTTCTCGTCTGGTTTCTGGCTCTTTGTACGGCCAATGCCGGAAGGGCTGTTCTAGAGGGAGAGACGGATCGCCGGCGAGAGGCTGACTTGGTCACTAACTTGCCCGGACAACCACCGGTGAAGTTCAAACATTATTCCGGCTACGTCGAGGTGGACCCGGAGACGAAAGAGAAGGCTTTGTTTTACTGGTTCTTCGAAGCCCAAAGTGATATCTCTAGGAAGCCTCTCGTTCTCTGGCTTAACGGAGGTAATTGTCTCTCTCTCTCCCTCTCTCTCTCCTTCCAATGCGGCGGTGTGCGACGGCCGGAGTTAATCTGGTAGTCTCTCCTGACGAGGCGTGAAGTACCTCTGTCAAGTAACGGACTGGATTAGTTGCAGAGGGAAGTCGGTGTATTAAATTATAAGTTTACGGATGTAATCACTGTCGAAAACCCAACCAAAATTGTGATCGACTTTGGAATATGAATCGGTAAATACTATATGATTACATGTTGGTCTCAATTTTGTTCTATTTTTTAAAATAAATAAAATATATAATTACAATTTTTTTTAATTGTATTCGAGGGAGGTCTTAAGTAGTTAAGTTGAGTTTGAAATCTATTTTTAGGTTTATTTAGTTTATGGTTCAATTTTACCCTGTGGTTAGTCTTTTTTACCTAAAATTTGGTTCCGTTTTCATTTTAACGGTTAAAGACAAAATTAAACTATAAATAATATTTTTTTAAAAATTATAAGTATATTTAGATAAAAAATTAACAGTTTTGATCTAGATCGAAGCACAATTACAATTCTAGCCTACCCATTGATTGACGCAGATTGGGTCGGTGGCAAGATAGATTGTGACCGTCTATCATGTGAAGATAGTGATGACCTTAGACTTTGTTGATTGACATGACTTATTTTATATTAACAAAAGTATCAGTGTTTTAAAAGTTGAACAATTTCATCCAAGATCCAACCCTAATAAAATAACACTATAAAAGAAAACCCAAAAACTCCACAGTTGAAGAACACGATGATTTATAAAATATGAAACTAAATTAGGGTTAGGGTTCATTCTAAGGTGGTTCATATTTATGAGATGGCATGAATATCAAAAGGATCATGATAGGGCAATGAGTTGAGTAGTGATAAAGGAGTGATGGGGCATCATCTTGCTCAGAAAAAAATCAACGGTCTTCTTCTAGATTTGCCTTTTGTTTTTCTAGGGTTTGTCTTCCCATGTGATACAGCTTATTTATTACCACTGCTACTGCAAACCCTCTGACCTTGTTCATACAAACCTATGTCTCCCATGGGGTCTACCTCGACTTACTCTTCTGTATTATCTTTTAATATTCCCTTTTATACACCTATGAAAAATAGATTTCCAGAAGAAAAAACAGAACTTATGGAGTTAACAAATGATTAAATTTTTGGTTCAGTTATTACCAGACACCTGACGAAGAATCCCACTTTTATGTTAATTTTATTTTGATATATAAACGGAAAGAAAATAAGGTGTTCGATGTTCATTTGATGCCTCAGTTTTGATTCCGCAATTCTAGTGATCGGATTCTGTTCAAAATTTGGTCGTTTAACTTGACATGATCGGCGATTATTATCGTAGATGAAGATATTCTTGTGTGAGTGTTCAAGAACTTGCTAATTTGTTACTGATTTTGGAAAATTACAGGACCTGGGTGTTCATCCGTGGCGTTTGGAGCTGCTCAAGAGCTGGGTCCGTTTCTTGTAAAGGACGATGGTTTGATCATGAACGATTTCTCGTGGAATATTGGTATTTTTCTTTGTATTTTTAGTCTGTTTTGAGCTCATTTTTTATGAAATTATGGGATTTTATTGTTTTAAATGACCATCAGCTGCAAATTTGATCTTCCTGGAGTCACCTGTGGGTGTTGGCTTCTCATACTCGAATAAAACAAGCGATCTCGAGCAACTCGGCGATGCACCTACGGCTGAGGATTCACTCGCGTTCTTGCTCGGATGGTTCCGAAGATTCCCCGACTTCAAATGCAACGAATTCTACATTGCCGGAGAAAGCTATGCGGGTACGTCTCGTTCGATTCACCCGTGATTTTAAAAGCCAAAACGATTTAGTTGAACTTGATTTGGTCAATGTTGTCACTCTAAATTGTCAGCTTCAATTTGGTTACCAAATTTTATTAAAAAATAAGTTAGATCTAGACCTTACTATTGAATAACTTGCATCATCCACAACCATTGACGTGACACTTGTGTGGTCCATTATTGTATGTACAATTTAGGGTTCAAGAACAAATTAAGAGACTTCAACGTAGTGGTCTTCAAATGATGTGTATAAAAAACATTTATTTCCAACTATATTAAATTTTAATGATAAAAAACTCGAGATTAAAGCGGTGCATATCAGCCCAAAACGGATCAATATTATCATATTTTGTAAGTTCGAGATTTATGAAGATTGTACAGGCTAGGCCGTCACAATTTGTCGTAACCCTAGGTAAGCTTAGTCATAATATCTTGTCTATTTCAGGACATTATGCTCCTCAGCTTGCTGATCTTATCTATGAAAACAACAAACGAGCAGACAAAGACTCTAGAATAAACCTAAAGGGTTTCATGGTAAGTTTCTTAGCATCAAAATCTGTGAATCCCGGTTTTTTTTTGCATGTAACTGAATCATAAGATTGTATCTTTATCAGATCGGAAATGCTGTGATCGATGAAGAAACTGACACGAATGGAATGGTCGATTACGCGTGGAGCCACGCGATAATTTCAGATGAACTCCATGATTCTTTACTGAAGGAATGCACTTTGGTTAGTGATTACCAAACGCAGCATTGCAGTGATAATCTCAAAGGGTTCTTGGAAGCTTATTCGTTTATAGATATATACAGCATTTATTCACCAGTCTGCGTCTCTTCTTCGTCCCAGCAAGCTTCTCCTAAGCTTTTCTTCCCTCCTCAATTTCTCACCAAACATGTAAGAACCCTAATCTCGACAATCTTAATCTCGGGACCTTAGTTGCTAACCCCTCGATACTCGTACTTGACTGAGTGGACTCATTGATTTTTTTGTTATCGTTTCATGAACTAAAGAACCTCTGGCATAGCCTACCAGCGGCGTATGATCCATGTTCAGTGGGTAAAGTGGAGAAATTCTTCAACAGAGAAGACGTTCAAATGGCGCTGCATGCTAATGTCACCAAGCTGTCATATCCTTACACATTATGCAGGTAATTATTAGCTTAATCCTCCATTATCATAACTCTTTTAGCTCAATTATGAATCACCCTTCTTCTACTGATCTATAATGCATCAGTATATGGAATCTAACTCGTAGTACGACAGAGCCATGCATAGTTAATGCATTGGATTCTTGTCATTTAGCTGTCTGTGTCTTTTAGTAGAGAGAAAATCTAGAGATTGTTAATGCATTAACTGCGAGAATCTGACAAAAGTAGGAAGGGTCAAACGATCGAAATAGAGCTTTCTAAGCTTGCTTTTTTGTCTTGAAAATTGAAAACTGGTTAAATGAATGGCAGTGATATAATGGTCGAGCTCTCTCTTTCATCTTCGTCGCAAAAACGCAAAAATCTACGACATTAATGAGTTCATACTATTGATTTGTGGCGTACTACGTTTTCAGCGGGGTAATTAGCCTGTGGGCAGACGCTGCGGATACTGTTCTTCCGACTATTCAGAAGCTCTTAAACGCAGGTTTACGCATCTGGATCTACAGGTACAACCTTCTCTATCTGCTGTTTGATTAGTAATAGAAGAAAACCCTAAATTTTGAGTTCTTCACTTCTAAAATATTGACTCTCTTGCCGATCACTTGGTGACCAACATTCAATATATTTGGATACCTTGAGTACAATATTGTCTTATAGACATGAACCATGACAGATTTATTATAGGTTTATGGCAAAAAAAAAACATCTTACTAGATAGGGTGGATAAATCTACTTATATATATTATACATCATAAATTTTACTCTCTTAATTAATATGATATCATCGTGTGATAACTCGCTCTATGAAGTTAAAGACGACACAATATACAATTGATTTTAAAAGATTTTTTTCATATCACTGAGAGTGCACAATCTCACATTGTTTGAGAGAGTAAAATTCGTGTTGTATATAAATAGAGTTCATCATCTTATCGATTACAAGTTAAATCCAAAAATAAATTCATAAAAATTCTGATCTAAATAGATAATATTGTATTAATAACGTTGAATCATGATATTGATGAGTTGAAAAAATGCAGTGGAGACACGGACGGTAGGGTTCCGGTCACATCGTCGAGGTACAGCATAAAGAAGATGGGATTGAAAGTGAAGGAGGAATGGCGGCCGTGGTTCAGCAAGAAGCAAGTGGGCGGGTGGGTGGAGACGTTCGAAGGTGGACTCAGCTTCGTTACGGTCAGAGGAGCCGGTCACCAGGTCCCAATATTTGCTCCTCAGGAGTCTCTTTCCATCTTCTCCCATTTTCTCTCTGCTCTTCCCTTGCCTTCTTCTAGTTTCTAGCTTCTTCTTCTTCGCCAGGTAACCCTACCAGTTCAGTATCTCTCCACCCTCTCTCTCTCTATCTTTATATCTCTCCTTTCCCTCTCTATCTCTAGTCTCTCTCTCGATCTTTTTGTCTTCAAATTATGGAACGTAATAATTTTTTTTTATATTATTTTACCTTCTTAATTAAAATAATATTTATGATAAATATATTAAACTTTATAATAATTTTAGTAAATATTAAGCTATTTTTTTAATTTTAATTTTAATATCATCGTCACTTTACTTAATAATTTTCATCAATCCAACTAATTTTAACGATTTGAAGTAGAAGAATCTAAAATAATAAATTTATAATTTTTATTTAGTTAACTTCATAAAAATAAAAATTTGTATTAATTTATAATTTTTGTGATATTTTATAATTATTTTTATTGATAAAATATGATAATTAAATTGGAAAATATTGTTAAAATTAATAAAAATGGGATGATAGCGATTTTTTATAATAATTTATATTCATCGTATTAAATTTGCCAACGAATAAGAGAAAAAAATTATATTAATACTATTTTATTTTTCTCTTAAAAAATAAAAGCTAATGGGCCGAAAAATATTTGACCCGCGTCATAATTCTATAAACTTGCACGTGTGTTCACGTGCCAAGATGGCTTGATGATTCTCTTTCCCGCTTCTAGCTCCGGTGGGCTTCTTCCCGGCGGACGCGCCCGCCTTTTTGCTCGCTTCTCCGATGGCTTTTCTTTTCAACAGGTCTTCCCACTCTCCTTCTCTCTCTCTCTGTTAATTCCTTCAAACATTTTGAAATCAATTGTCGCTTTATATGTCAAGTGAAAAAGCAGCAAAAGTGCATTGGTTGAAAGTCCGATTCGAAAGTTTCTAGATAGGGTTTATTGGAGATACCGCTTAGTAATTATACTGGTATGCCATTGAAGATTAGATTAGGTCATATTGAAAGCTTTTGGTACGAGTTCCTGATTCAATTGGTTGTCGATCTGAGTTCGTAAATGCGATCCAATTTTAGCATCTTAATTTCAAGCAGTAAAGATTGTTGCAAAGAATCCAATATTTGCTGCGATCCAGCTCAAATTTAATTCGAAGCAGATGTAAAGCGTCTGCTCCTATCTGCTTTTGAAGCATCTTTATGTATACTGATATTGTTGCTGTGGAAATTGATTTATTTTCTGACTTCTGCTATTTTTCATAAACATAGTTCTCTTGATTTTTCTACTGATTGTCTCTTTTGTTTGAGTTTGTCGGTAATTTGGGTGGAAATGTTGATGAAGCAGATGCATTGGCATCATGGCATGGCCGGCAGGACCTCTGGCCATGGATGATCCCATGAACAGTCTGATGTTGCTTGTCGGTGGCCTTGTCTAGAGCCCTGGTAAGACAACCTTTGCAGTATTTTCATATCGAATTTCAGCAAACAGACTCTGTTTTGTATCCAATCTAGGCTTTTTCTACTACATTTTTTTACCAATCAATCTCAACATCATCATGCAATTCTTTTACATACATTGTTATGACTTATGATGCATAAAGCAGCAACGGAAAATAAAATCCATCATCGTTTAAACTTGTGTATCTTGAATTGTTTTGTTGATCTCGATGACACCTGATTCAATCCTCATTGTGTTGTGTTTTTCTTCCATAAAAGTACCTGAGATTGTGTTGTGTTTTTCATCATGTCTGGTTGGGTTTTCTTTTTTCAGCACAGATGTTCTTGAGAGGCTGAGACAAGGCCATTAAGATCTCTCTGATTACACACTGGACGTCAGACCATCTCAAACACCTCACAAGGAAACAGGTAATCAAAAATTAAGATACATTCTGGGAAAATAAAACTTCCATCTAAAAGAAGCAAATGAAGTTTTCATTTTATACATGTCATTTCACGAATTGAGATAACTGTATCCAATTTCTAAAAAAATCCCATTTGTTTCGAACTCTCTCTTTGGAATGGAATATTTACGGAATCCCAATGAATATATCGATCGATTCTGATTCTTTCTTTTTCTATTGATTCTTTTTTGATCGAGATGTAACGAAAATGTGCAAAAGCTGCTTAATGTTTTAAGCGCACACGTATAAAGGCGATGTTAAAGGTCCGAACTGGTTTTGATGAATCCTAAGTAAACCTTTAGATGGCCCTCTTTCCGGAATGAACGAACCGATCTCTTATTTTTTGCTAACCACCCGACATATGGAAGGACACCAAATGTGGAGATCTGTTCGTGTTAGAGTTTGGTGTGACATAACTTCTATTTAGGTCATATTGGTAAACTCGTTACGTGTCAGATTACATTTCAATTTTCATAATAAATTTATTTTTTTTAAGGTGAATAAAAGTGATTTTTTTGTCTTTTTTTTTTATTTTGTTTTTCAAGCTGAATAAAATTTATTATTAATAAATAATGAACGATAGTAGAGTTAGAAACTTAAATTATTAACCTGAATTTTAAAGTTAATAATTAAATTGATTTTTTCTGAATTATAGCACAGTATAAACATGGTAAAAGTACACGTTTTTATTTGCACGGCTAAGAAAGGCGGAAGAGACGTTTAAGCAACTGTCCAGTGCGAATAATATCTCGTCGAATTTGTCCCTCTCCAGAGTAATCGGAGAAGAAAGAAGACCGCCATTGTTTGCAGATCACAGCTAAGGTTGCTTCCTACTGTACCTAGTAAGCCGTAGTCTTTCATTGATGATACATGTTGTTTGTCTTACGTTTGCTCAGTTGAAGAATCCTGCTGCTTAATCGGTCTGCTTCTTCCTGTTCTTGATTGTTTTTTTATGGGTTCTCTATGCGCTAGTCATTTCGTCCTAATTGAGCTTCGAACATTGTTTTGTTTTGCGCGAAGTGTTCATTGGGTGTTTTAAAGCTGTAAAATAGCTCTATTTGTTTGTTTTAGGTTATCTAACTTCTGATCTGTTACTTTCCCCCTTTTTCCCATGCCCATACAGATTGGGATTTTTGAAAATGTTCCTGAATTGTTTGATTTTTGCTTTGTTTTCGCAGAAAAAAAGATCATAGGCATGGATGTTCTTTCGTTCAATTCCACATCGTGCTGTAATATTGTTGGTTTAAGGCCGAAATTTGGGGGTAAAAGTTTGGATTCTAGCTCGAGGAAGTACAAAATTTCTAGCGATAAACTCAGTTCCGAACCACGTCTTAGGTTCTTTTCTCCTTCAGAACAGTTTTGCTCTAGGAATTCCAATCTTTGCGAGGGTTCCTTTTCACGGCGTTACGACTCCAAGGTGTACAGCACAAGCTACGATGGTTATGTAATTGATGGTGAAGAAGATTTGAGAAGTCTTTCAGAGAATGGGGAATCTGTGACTAAGGTCTTAATTCCTGGACTGCCTGATGAATCTAATGGAGAATCTGATGCATCAGTTACTAGCTGTTTCTGGGAGTGGAAGCCTAAATTCAATGTTTACTATGAAAAAGCTGGGTGTCAAAATGTCAACTCCCCCTCAGTGCTATTCCTTCCTGGTTTCGGTGTTGGTTCTTTCCATTACGAGAAACAGCTCAAAGATTTAGGACGGGATTATAGAGTCTGGGCAATAGATTTTCTTGGCCAGGGCATGTCATTGTCATTCGAAGATCCGGCTCCTCGATCAAAGGAGGGGAGTTCATCAGATATTAAAGATATTTTCTGGGGTTTTGGAGACGAAGCTGAACCGTGGGCAAGTGAGCTTGTATACTCCATTGATTTGTGGCAAGATCAAGTTCGATACTTTATAGAGCAGGTATTGATCATTATTTACATTAAACTTTGCTATTCTTCTGACAGTGAAAGCCTGTTTTTTATCATTTGGTTATAGACATTTCTTTTCATCATCGACTTTTATTCCAATTGCAAGTAATTTAGGCCGCTTTATATTTATTCTTACTTGAAAGGTTGAATTGTATGAAAATGGAGAATTGTGTGTTTTTGTCTTACGGAATTTTAGACAAACATTATTTACTGCAATTAATGTATTATTTTAACCATTTGTAACTTGTTCTATCATTTGTACTAATTAATGTTTTCCCACATAATGAGGTAAAAATTTGAGGGTAGTAATCAATGGTTAGAAGCTAGCATTACGTGTGCTCTAAGTTGTTTATAAGGAAAAAATAGATTGATTAGCATGATAATGGCATATCATACATCTTTTATATGTTTGTCGCTCGCTTATTTCCTGAATTTAAGGATTGACATTCTTAGGCTTCCAAGATACAGAAAACTGTGGTTGTAAAGTTTTTTTTTCAGGTTCATTGTTTAGCCGTTGATCTCTTTCAAATAACAAAGTCGAAAGAGCATAATTAGTATAAAAAGTAAGCATTGGCTGGATGGATATGTCTAATTGCTAGTAAAACAACCGTACAGCCGATTGCAGCTAATTTTCAAGATTTTAATTGCAGGTTATCGGCGAGCCAGTATATATTGTTGGCAACTCTCTTGGAGGATATGTTGCATTGTATTTTGCAGCATGTAATCCTCACTTGGTGAAAGGTGTTACTCTACTCAATGCAACGCCTTTTTGGGGATTTCTACCTAATCCTATACGAACTCCTCGCCTTGCAAAACTCTTTCCACGGGCTGGACAATTTCCTTTGCCTCCCAATGTGAGAAAACTCATGGAATATGTGTAAGTTTTATTACATAACACTAAATCATGCTTTGCTTTTCTCCATGTATTTTATTCATTACCTTGATCTTCATTGGAGACTCTTATTTTCCATTTTCTTTCAGCTGGCAGAAAATAAGTGATCCGGAAAGTATAGGAGAGATTCTTAGGCAGGTGTATGCCGATCATTCGACGAAAGTCGAGAAAGTATTCTCTCGTATACTCGAAATAACAAGACATCCAGCTGCTGCCGCTTCATTTGCATCCATCATGCTTGCTCCTCAGGCACAGCTATCATTTCAAGAGGCTCTATTGAGGTGTATAAACTTGTAAATTAGAAGCTAAAAAACTCAATTTTATGAACAGAAAAAGAGGAGCATTTTTGCTTAATGTTTCCTTGTTGTATAGATGCCAAACGAATGAGGTTCCAGTTTGTCTCATGTATGGAAAAGAAGATCCTTGGGTAAAGCCTGTTTGGGGGCTTCAAGTTAAAAGGCAAATCCCAAAGGCACCTTATTATCAAATCAGTCCAGCAGGCCATTGTCCCCACGATGAAGTTCCTGAGGTAAACTTGCCTTCCTTTGAATTACAACTCTTGATTTTTTCTCTGATTTACACTCTTGAATTAGAGAAATTATCCGAAAGAGTATCGTTACTGATAATCTCTTCAAAAATTTACGACGCATTAGTGTAAATTTTTTAAGACCGTGAAATCTAACATGAAACTCTCCATGTTCGTTCAATTCAAACAAGCGATTTGTTAGGATCAAGATCGATCCTTTAGTTTATTCAACACTAAAACGTAAGAAAACATAAACATTTAGATCTTCGTATTTCCTAAACGATTTCATATTCTATTTAATACCCTGTTATTTTATCATCCCTTCATAAACTTCCGGATTAAAATGTAAAATTTATCTTATTATGATTTAGATCCACTGTGTTCTATACTAATTTGCTTGAAAGCATGATCACAGGTCGTTAATTACCTATTGCGCGGGTGGATCAAAAACATAGAGACCCAAGGCTTAGCAACTCTGCCTTTACTTGATGATTTGGTTAGAGTCAACGACAGCATTGCCAAAGATTTAGAGTTCCCAAGGGAAGGATCGAAGAAATCAGTGACGGTGCAAGTCTACGGATCAGGGTTTTCTCTTTGGAACCAGATACGCTTGGCCATCAAATCCAGGTTCTTAAATTCAAAAATCAAATCATAAGTAACACTTTTAGATCTCTGTATGATAATACAGCCCCTGCATCTGTGAATAAAATCATAATTTCATTGCTTCGTCTGGGTATTATGTTTCTTCTCTCTTCCTAGTTCCTTCCATGGCAGAAAACAGGACAAACAGGTTAAAACTCTGATGGGTTGGTTTTTAAAATCAAAGAGAATCTCACAGACTTGAAATATCCAATGAATGATAAGAAATGTAAGGATTGGCAAAGACAAACTTGATTTTTGTTTCTTCTTTGATATATTCGTAAGAACCCAGAATTTGTTGTTCTAACCAGGTGAGGATAAGATCAGCTTCATTTTGGATCATTTCCATATCCAAGATCCAGAGGGGGGCAATGGCGATCAGCAGGGAGCTTGATGTTGCTCGTGGAATCGAGTGGAACAAGCTTGAGATTCTCACAGTTGCATATCTCGATCATGAATCCATCCGGATCGTTGAAGAACAGTTGCTCAATCTCTGTTTCAGCCCCATCATCTTCGAATCTTCTCTTCAGATACTTCACTCCCAGCTCTTTAAGCTTCTGCTCTATGGCCTCCAAATCTTCACACTGCCAAGATAAAAATCCAAGCCCTCGGTTAAACAATCGTAAATTAATCAAATGAGGAGGTTAATTGGGTCACCTGGAAGGAGATGTGGTTATCGATGGGGTCGAGGTGATCCGTATCTCCGGCGAGCCTGCGTTGGTCGTCGGCCTGAACCAGATGAACTCCGATGCCGTAATTGAACAGCCAAGCTCCGTCCAAGTGATCAAGAGCTTGGGGACGCTCAATCGGAACGAAACCTAGAACCTTGGTGTAGAACTCTATCGACTGTTTCACGTTTCTGCATAACCTAGATACGTGATTCAGCGCCATTAGAGGAAGTGGACGCTCCTCTTTCGCATCCTCGGCCTCTCTCTCGTTCTTCTTCCTTATTTCCCCATTTTCCAACTTCTCCCTCTCCATTCTTCCAAATCTCTCTCCCTCTCGCGCGCGCTCTTCCTGAGGTTTCTGTGTTTGTAGGATCGGTTCGGTGGTAGCTCCGCTGGAATGGCGGTTACGTGGATGAAAAGTGGAAGCGAAAGTAGTAGACTCCATTCCAACACTTGGAGCGGCGGCTGCTGTCTTGTTTCGGCCGCCATTGCAGAGATTTCTTGACCTCGAAGTAAAAGATATTCAGCTATGGCTCGACGAGACCGGATGATAGTGTAAATATTGACCGAATTTATTTATTTATTTATTTATTAAAAAAATTATAATAAATAGTATAATTTTAAAAATTTATGAAATTTAGTATATTATTATCTTAAAATGTTGTAAATATATTCCAAAAACTTTAAAAAAATGGATTGACGTACGTAATTTAACTGAATTTAGTTGTTTATGCATAAATAATACTATTTATTTCTACATAATATAATACAATGACATAGTCTCTATAGTCTCTCTCTCCCCTAATCTTCTTTATAACTGTACGTGCGAATCAACCAATGTTACAGCATTGTCCAACTCTACAACTTCTAGGGTTTCTCCTTCTCCTCCGCCATGGCCAAGCTACTCACAAGCTGAGTTCTTCCGGCCAGAACCTCCCAAAAAAGCCTATTCACCTCCCCCTCTATTCCTTCCAATTGCCTTTCGAATTCACCCACTTTTCTATCCACTTCATTTGCCGCTTCGCCGCACTCTCCGTCGTCTACGGCGGCCATTAGCCGCCCCACTGCCTCGTTCAGCTCTCTTGTTTCGGTCACCACCCACTTCCTCGCGCTTCCCTCTTTGTAAACTTCTGAATCTAATCGGTTTAAAGTGTCCATTTTTACCTCCATGGCTGATTTTCTTGACTCCAAGTATGGGGTTTCATCCCCGAGTAACCCAGTGACTGTGATTCCACATATCCATAAACCTACACCTCGTATAATCCGAAGAGCTTGGCGAATGGTCGAATCTTTGGTCGGCTTGTTCTTCTTCTTCTTCTTTAGCTTCTCCGTCTCTTCGGCTTCGTTCTTTTGGGTGACTTTCTTGCGCTGAATTGGTTTCAAGCGGCCTCTCGCCGACGAAGGAGAAGCTCGCAGTCGAATTAGGGCACAGGAGATCAAAATCCTCTCCCGCGAGAGATGAGAAAGCGATGAACTCATGGAATTAAAAAGCTCCAGTAAGTTCGTCGTGTAGTTGAGATATTCATCAACCGACTCGCTTTTCCATTCTCCGATCGGGTGCTCTAATTCTCCGACCAGCTTCGCGAAAGCTTTGTCGAGTTCAGAAATCACCGGAAGCAGCTGATGAATCCACCGGACCGAGAAGAAACCAGACCGGAAATCCAAATCAATCATCACTCGCCAGAGCAAATCAGAAACTTCGGACTCGAAATCACGTAGAAACACAGAAAAATCCCGAGGACGACGAAGACGATGATGATCTTCCAATCTGGAACAAAACTTGTTGAAGCTATCTGCCATTAACATCATTTCTGGATAAAATCGAGAGCTCCGAATGATAAAAAACAAGAGAAGATCTTCGATTCGGTCTGGAAAACTTCAACGAGAGAGCTATCTATAGACCAAGCAATAGACGCGGCCGGGTCAAAGACAACCTTTGACCAACCCGCCGACCTTTGTTTTGATCTCATCTTCGATGCCTTTGACCAACGCGGCCGGGTCAAAGACAAATTCATGCATTTTCTTCGATATTTTTCATTACCAACCCATCTTTATATTTTTATAATTAATCGACTTAATAATAAAAAAAGTGTATTCTATACTAGGCTCTCGTTAGGACCGACAAAATCGGACCAGAACTATAAATCAGACCATAATTATAAATTAGATCGCAACGGTCAGTTTTAATATAATTTTTGTTTTAATTTAAAAAATATATAATTCATGAGCTGGTTTCGATATTCAAAAGTAAAAAATCGTGAAATCGGAACTGGAACTGTGAGTCAAAACAATTTTAAAAATTTTAAAATTGATTATAAATTCACTCAACTATCTAAATCACGACTCAAATATAATAAATAAATATATTTTATTGTTATATTTTAGTTTTTTAAATATAAAATAAAATTAGGTTAAAACTAGAACCGTGAATTTGACTCCAGTTTTATTTCAGAATAAAATCTGGTCGGATCGTGGAGTGCCCACCCTAGCTCTCATATACATACATGATAGTTTTTTAAAATTCTCAGTACAATTAATTTAATAAATTTTAATTAATTAGTTTGGTATTTTAATTAAAATAATTTTGTGGGCATTATATTAATAAAATAATAATCGTTTCAATTAAATTAGAGTTTAATTCATTTTATCTTTTCCTGGGCAGTTTGAATCTAACCTAAACTATTATTTTCAATGATAATAGTTTCAAATTATTAAAAAATATATATTAACGCGTAAAATCTTCCATTTTGTTCTTTTAAAGTTTTCGATTCCAAACCCTAAAAAGCATTTGACCCGGCCTTAAGATCCGACCAAACCCAACTAGACCAACAACCAAACCCACGAATGAACGGTCTAAATGGTCAAAGACATAAGTTGTAATTAGTTGAAGCAAAGAATAAAACAGAATCCTCCTTAGAAGACGGAAAAATCCCTATTTTTCATCCACAAACCCTAATCCCCATTTTCAGCCATTTTGGGTGGGTTCATAAGACTTGCCAAGTTGAACCGAACCGAGATTTTACAACCAGATTCAGCGAATCTGGATCCGTTTCGAACACCCCGCCGGTCCAAAAAAAACAATGACTAACTACATAGGGGTAGTTTAGTAATTTGAATATTCATCGTCCTATTTTTAACTCAGTTAGGGACAACGGCTGCCATTTCTTTTCTCAGAATTACGTGTATTAATACAATTAACACGCACAGCGAGTTTTAGATCCAAGCCGAGGAAGCCATTTTTGCGAATTGAAAAAATGGAAGCAAAGCTTGGGCTCCTTCTGTTCTTCTCTCTCGTTCTATCGTGCTCCGCCGGCGAAACTCGCGGCGTAGGGCAAGGGGAATCTCTATCCAGGCTGTACGGTCTAAAGCTGATGGCCGCCGGCATCGACACCAGTCTTTTCGAGGAGACTAAGGTTCTAAAACCTTTAAAGTTTAGTTCCCACAATCAATCTCATCTGAAAGAGCAGGATAAGATCGAGAAATGGCCCGGTCAGCCTCCGGTCACGTTCTCTCAGTACGGCGGCTATGTCACCGTCGATGAAACCGCCGGTCGGGCTTTTTATTACTATTTGGCTGAAGCCGAAGATAATGTGAAGGATTCTTTGCCTCTTCTTCTCTGGCTCAATGGAGGTAATTAGTTCATTATTAATGTATTTTGTTTTTCGAAATTAGAGGCTTTTTTATCGGAAAATATTAATGTAATTATCGGTGATCGGTTGCCGGAGTTTTCCATCTTTTGATCTGTAGTGAGTTTCTGTTTGATCAGAACCCGAAAAGATGAAAGAGATTCTCGGAGAGAGGAAATAATGGCTATTGAATTCTCTCTAATTTCCATTTTAAGCATAAAAGATTCTACTTTCCTTTTTGGGTGGTTTCCATTCTTATCATTTCTTATCCGCCATTGTTGCGAAGCTTATTTTGTATTGATTTTGAGCTGCAGGACCTGGGTGTTCATCTCTAGCTTACGGAGCAATGCAAGAACTTGGTCCATTTCGAGTCCGCAGCGATGGAAAAACACTTTTCAAGAACAGATACGCATGGAATAGAGGCAATATTATAATTCAAATTATCAAATAAAGAACACATAATCCAACATAATAACGATAAATGTTTGATTTTGCAGCTGCAAATGTTCTGTTCTTGGAGTCCCCAGCTGGAGTAGGGTTCTCATATTCGAATAAAACATCAGACTATGCTCGAAGTGGAGACAGAAGAACGGCGGAAGATAACTACGTGTTCTTGGTTAATTGGTTGAATAGGTTCCCTGAGTATAAGAACAGAGATTTCTATATTTCTGGAGAGAGCTACGCCGGCCATTATGTTCCTCAGCTTGCTCATACGATTCTCCATTACAACTCCAAATCTCCGGCCACCGTCATCAACCTCAAGGGCATCATCGTATGAACAACTCTCTCTCTCTCTCTCTCTCTAACTTAGAAAATTCGTGTTATGAAATGAAACGATAGAGTTTAGTTGGGTAAGTTTTGACTCAAGACGGGAAGAACTAGGGTTTTGGGGTCAAATTTTGATCGTAGTTTTCCTTTTGTTCTTGTCTGCAATCCATTTGATTCCAATTCACGATTCTGGGTGTCTTTTTTTTCGACACACCCACGACGCAAAAACACTTTTTTAAAACAAATCTTTCGTTTGATGTGGTGATTCAGATTGGAAATGCAGTGATCAACGATGAAACCGATCAGAAAGGAATGTACGATTACTTCGCGACACACGCCCTCGTTTCCGACCAAACTAATTTCAGAATCCAAAACCTCTGCGACTTCTCGCCAACCGCCGGTTCTCAGTCTCTGGCGTGTGTTTCGGCTACTCGTGAAGCAGAAAAGGACACTGGTTCTCTCGACATTTACAACATTTATGCTCCCCTTTGTTTTAATTCCAATCTCACCTCTACACCCAAAAAAGCTTACGTAAGATATTCCCTTCTTCTTCTTCTTCTTCTTTTTGTTCTTCTGGTTCTAGCCATCAGATTTTGAATATGTTTCTGGGTTTTTCAGATATGGAGGTTTGATCCATGCAGTGATTACTATGTTTACGCTTACTTAAACAACCCTGAAGTTCAAAAAGCCATACACGCGAATGTGACGAAGCTCACTCACGACTGGGAGCCTTGCAGCGACGTTATCACAGCATGGAAAGACAGCCCTTCCACCATTATTCCACTTCTAAAAGAATTCATAGCCAATAATCTTCGAGTCTGGGTCTTCAGGTAAAGCCGAGGATAAAAAAAAAGGGTGTTTATTCGAAGACGATGATTTGAGTCTGATCTTTCTTTATAAAACTTGCAGTGGAGACACAGACGGAAGAGTGCCTGTAACTTCAACCAAATACTCCATTGACGCCATGAAGCTTCCCGTGAAAACTCGATGGTATCCATGGCTAATTCGAGGGGAGGTTAGAAACAAGAAATCCATGAAAAATCCACTCTTCTCTCCACGATTTCTCTGTAAAATTTGAAACCCAGATTTAATTCTTTGTTTAGGTCGGAGGATATACGCAGATTTACGAAGGAGGTTTGACGTTTTCTACAGTGAGAGGGGCTGGCCATCAAGTTCCGAGCTATCAGCCAGAGCGAGCTCTTTCTCTGATCAGCCATTTCCTTCGTGGAACTCCTTTGCCCGAGGCTATCTCGACCTAGCTTTCCATCTTCTTCTTCCTCGCACTTTTTTTCTCCTGCAATTCCTTTTTTTATTAACTGAATTTAATTGTCTCCATTAAGTCATCACTAAACATTTAATCTATCATTATACTAAAGTCACTTCTTTTCATTTAAAATTACAATAAACTTACTTAAAATATTTATAAATAAAATAATTATTTATTGTTCTAATTCCGACAAGCAACTGGTCCCACAGCACGTGCATTTCCCGATCAGACGCTCAAAGTTGGTCGACCAAATCTAGGAAACGCGCACAAAATATTTAATTATTTAATCTGCATTTTCTTCAATTAATTATTATCCAGTATGATGCCACGTGGCAGAAGCATTGTAGTAGATTAATGATAATACAAAAACTATACCCAATAATAACTATATATTATACAATGGACTATGCTATATTATTTTAATTACTGTGATTAATACGATCAACTGTCATATTCAAATCATATACCGACTAACTGCCACGTCACGAAAAAGTTGGTTTGAGAGGCCCCACAAAATCAGACAGACCGACCATGTTCTTGGTCTTCTTCTCCGACGTGGTTTCTGCAAATCTGGTTTCCTCTTCTTTCTCTCTCACTACTGAGTCCAGACTCACTCTCGATCTTCCCTCTCTCACCCGCTTCTTCGACTTTCTCTCTCTAGAAATGGCCGTGGCTCAGGTTCTTGCTCTGTTTCTCTTTCTCTTCGCTGCTTTCTGAACCTGCTTCTGCAATCATCTTCTAGTTTTGGATCTGTGAGGTGTAATGGGTGCTGATTTTTCTTGGGTCGGAGCTTTCTCTCTCTCCCTGCTAGAGAGAGAAAGCTCTGATTAACATTACGAGAGAGAAGAGAAAATGGTATGGAGAGAAACATAAAAAAACCTGAACTGGGTTGTTTTCCATCAGGGTACTTGGAAAATGGCAACTTTGAGGAAATGCCGAAAACAACCGACATGAACAAAACAGTTCTCCTCGGCAAACACTCTCTCCCAATATGGGAAATCAACGGCTTCGTCGAGTACATCTCCGGCGGCCCTCAGCCATTGGCATTTTCTTCCCGGTGGCGGACGGCGTTCACGCTGTCAGGCTCGGCAACGAGGCCTCCATATCTCAGGCCCAAATTATCCGAACAGTCTTGAACGGAGTCTATAACCTTGAATTTAAGTTCGAGTATTTCTTCTAAATAAATGGGTTTCATTCATTTTGAAGAAAAAGACTCTGAATGAACGATGATGGTGTAACAACAAAAATAACAGTATAAATCCATTTAAATATGTCTGTCAATCGTTCGATAACATGTAAAAATGGACTAAAATGTTCACCAATCAATCACAGTGAGAACCTGAATTGAAATTATTTGATCCCGAGCCAAAATCCACTGCTGAATGAATATAATGCTTCACCGACCGTCGTCTAAAGTACCCACGAGACACTTCTCGAGCAAAAACTCGAAATTCACCCAAGCATGATATTTATCTAAACAAAGAGAGAGTTAAAGATTGCAATGGGCATCTAGAAATGTCATTTGTTGAAAACTAGATAATACATTAATGCCGATTAAATAGCAAGGATACTGAATAAAGATGTCGAGTCTTTACCCACCGCCTTCATTAGCATATCGACACCTGAGAAAGAAATCTTGTCCAAAATAGGTATGTCTACTCAAAAACAGTCTCGACATGGTCGAGAATAGCCGTACATAATCTCGAATAAAATTATGCGAAGAAAATATGTAACATGTCAGAAAGAATTATGATAGCCCGAATGAACCGCTTCCACAATTAGATATACAATGCAGAGAAACAAGGAACTTAGAAGGAGCTTGCTAATAGCTAGCCAAACCAGTAAAAAATCTTGTAGATCCAGTAATTGCTGCATTTGTAGCAAGGCAGAGAAACCAATTTCAACGGATTAAAAATTTTCTCCCTTTTTTTGGATTTCTATACTTGATTAAATTGTGGCTCTAGCAAATAAATTTATCAAACAGGGCAACAACTAACCAACAAGTTGTTTGTAATGTACAAGGTTAAGAACGATGTTCATACCTCCGGGGTGAAATTTCATATACGGAGATATGTTATACACACGACCTTTCAGCACAGTCCACATGCAATCTTCTGTTTGATGTCTTTTAACTTCGCTGAAAGAGATTAATCTCTTATTTGACTGCCCTTTCAATCCTAAGAAACATTTAAAAAAGGTAAGCTGAGAAAGAATAATGTTGCAACTAGTCTAGCAGTTCATATTCCCAACGATCAAATACATTTACAAGTATATCTATATTTATCAAAAAACAAATTATATCAGAATAAGCAAAACTAATTGCAAACATGAATTTTAATTGCATGTAAAGCAAGCATACCAAGGAGATAATGATGCAGAAAAATCGATTTAAGCATAAAATCTGAAAATTCATGAATAGGCACACCTGCAAGATCAGGATGAGTTTGAGTGAGCTTAAGCCAGTCCATTTGGCTATACCCTTTTTCAAAAGGAACCTTGGCTCGGACTATAGGCTTTCGAGCAGCAATTTTCCATTTTTCTGGATTATCCACAGAATTTCCAGAATCTTCTGATACTAATTGTCTAGATGATTTATTCGATTGTTTTGAAGATGACACATCGATGACATTAAAAGACAAAGAACCAACTTTTTCCTGCTTCATAAGCGAGCTGTTTTTTGGAAAAATCTCATCATTGTGAGTGCTACAACTAGCAAGTGAGACATTGTTCTTTATGGCAATACCATTTATGTCTAATGGAAGATCTTGCCCGTCTTGTAGTCCAACCTAAACGATAATTATCATTTGAGTTATGAAAAGAGAAATATCACATAATCATAAACTGCCCGACAAGAGTTACAGGGATGGATCATGAAACTGTAATGGAAGTAGTGAGCTTGCCTGGGAAAATGTAAAATCATCATCACCAGCCATCTCTCGCTTTCAGAAATTATAATTGATTCTCCAACAAACACAATTATCAGCACCCGTTCTGTTTCATACAGAGTACTTAATCACCTCAAGAGAAGTAAGAAACAATAAATTAATGTTAACTAGATAACCATGAATAACTATTATCATTCAAGAAGAAAAAAAGACAAAACAATGTTAAATAAACGACATTGAACTTCCCTCACCACGAAATTCATACGAACTTAATGGTTTTCTTCACGATTTACTCTCAAATTCACTGAAAACAGAAGCAACCCCAGCTTCCATTCGAAACCCAACGCTTAAAAATGAGAATCCCAACACCAACTTGTTCAGATCCCCCCCTTCTGCGCAGATTTCAATAGAATCATAAGAAAAAAAACGACTCACCTCCAAACGACGGCCAAACTCCTCCACCTGACTGCCGGCAGAGAATTAATATTGACAAACGCTTGGCCCAGAAAACAGGATTTTATCGATCAAGCACCGTAGAAGACGCAAAAGTGAGCTGCGTAGAACGTAAGTAGGCCGCCATGGGCAGAATGGGCTAGTCAAAGCAAGTGTTTTTCTGATCCGTGGGGAAAACAACAAAATTACCAATCAAATCAAAAATGGGATTGTGAATAAAGGGGCGGTCGAGATTGAGAAAATGGAGGAGCGCGTAAAGTAGATAGAAGGGATTTCTACAGAATGTGTTCATACTTCATCCAGGTATTTCCTTACCCATTTTGCCCATCGCACTTGTAAACAATTACAATAATACTTTGAATGAATTGGAACTGAAATTATAAAAATGATGCCATTCGAGTTTATTCCCGTGCCCGTCTAGTTTCATTATTTAAAAAAAATATAAAATTAAATATTTTTTTTATTATATTAAAGTTTGATTTGGAGTGATTTATTTAAATTTAACACTAATTTTTGAGTTTATATTAATTTTTATTTATTTTGAGTGAGGATTCATTGGTTTTGGGTTATTTTTTATTCATGGTCTACTTCTAATTTTATTATTTTTAAGAGTTGAGATTGAAACCATACCAAAATCGACGGTTTCGATTTGAACAACGATCCATTCCATTAAACCATTAAGGAATAAAAGGTTCAAAAGTTTATTTGGAAATAAGCAAAAATTAATATTAAAAAATAAAAGCTTACTTGCTACTAGAGTTTATATTATGTAAACGTTCATGGTTTTAAATAAAGAGTCGTGTACGCATGACTCGATGATTTTCAACGAGTATTTATACATACAATAATTACGTATTTAAATTAATGAAACAAATATAATGAGGGACTAATTTAATTAAAATTAAAAAGATAAATTATGTAAATTACATTAAACTATTATTCATCACTAAAATGGCTTCTAAGTAATGCTACATTGGGGGTATAAATCTAAATGCCATGGGGGTAGCATTCTTGTATCGGTTTCTAGAACCTCCCGAAGTCTTGACATTGGACTCGAGCATCACACAACTAGTCGAGAAAATTACTCAAAATCCAACGAAGAAACATAACTTTACGACCAACGAAAACAACTCGATCAAATCATCGACGGCCGTGATCAAAAGGCTTGTCCTTGGAGGTTTATTGCGTTTGAAAGATGCTTTGGGTGGGTGAACACGTGTTGGGTCGGTCCGGTTAAGTCGTGTTACACTTTGAATCAGAATCGGTTCGTGGACTTGTGTTTTTTAGAATTTGGAACTAGACCCATTGCAATATGCCCAGAAATCTACCCAGATCGAACCACTGTGATTTGACTGTATTTTGGTCGAGCTAGGGGGACCTAGTATGAAATGAGAAGACAATCGTAATAATCTGCACTGACATAATTCAGTTGGTTCAAAAATATAAATTTAAATTAAGAGTCACGGTTCGAAACCTGCATCATCACAGTGTAAGAGTTTAATCATTCAATGTTGAGATTGCTCCTTGTACTATTAAGTAAAGACCTCTTATTTTTAAACCGTTGAGTCATCGTGATTAATCTCTCACGTATTATAGGTCACATATTATAGGGTCCGAATGTGAGCAGTCAAAGGATTTTGACTTTTTTATCAAGAAGGCAATCATAATTAGGACCAAGATATTCCTCTGTAGCTGTGACGTTGAAGGCCACATGTTCTTCTTCGCGAGCATTTGTATTTAATTGCGGACAACCCCTGCTTCCTGCTTTCGTCGCTTTCCCCTCTTGCTTGACGTTTCTCTAATTTAGCTGTTATTGCCCTGCTCGAGAATCACCTCTCTGAAGGTATCGTTAATGGCTGCAATGGCGGAAAGCTGTTCCTCTTTCTTCTTCTTCTTCTTCTTTTTTCATCTATTAAAGCTTGAATTCACACTGCCTCTCTTCAGTTCGATATTGATTTCCACTCGCATTTCTCCGGGGTGGTTTTTTTGTTCGTTTGTCATTCAGGGTTCGCCCAGATTCTCAAATCGATCTTAATTTTCACTCACATTTCGTTGATTGCGTTGTTTTGTTATCTGGGTCGGCTTTATGGTCTGCATTTGTTGTACCAGATTTGCGAAACTGTTCTTCCAGTTCTTTTTGCTTTATATTTTAGTCTCACGTTTTACTTTTCTTTTCTTCGTTGCTTTAGATCTAGCCAAGAGAGATGTCGAAAGCTGGAGCTTTAGATCTGGCATCTGGTCTCGGGGGACAGATTGACAAGAGTGAGGTTCTCTCTGCTGTTGAAAAGTATTCTCTCTTTCTCTCTCTCTCTCTAACCCATTATTCTGCATGCATGGAGCTTGGAAAATAGGATCCACAGAAACAAACTCCAACTTTTGTCTCCAAGCATAATAATCAGCTACCCAGGACTTTCTTTAGCTCATGCACAGTGAATAAACATTGATGTGATGGTTCCATGCTCGATCTTTTTATGTAATCTGAGTCAGAAATTCATTAGAACGAGTTTTTGTTCATCTTTCTATCTCCGAAATGATTGAATTTGTCCAAAATATTCTCTGGAGTCTTACTTTTTCTGGCGTAGGTACGAGAAGTATCATGTCTTCTATGGCGGCGAAGAGGAAGAAAGAAAAGCCAACTACACTGACATGGTAGATGAAACTATTAACTACTTCAATTATTTCTCTATTCAAGACTGTATGTGGGAGAAAACCATTATCGATTATCTAGAAATGGAGATGAATAGAAGTACATTTTTTTGGCAAACTTCATAGCTTGAATCAATGGCCATTGTCGATTTATTTGCGATGGATTTAGGAATAAGAACTATTTTACTTTCAGTTAGTGATCTAGTCGCGTTTTTCGTGGGTAAATCAGGTGAACAAATACTATGATCTTGTGACAAGCTTTTACGAGTTTGGTTGGGGAGAGTCTTTCCACTTTGCACCGAGGTACCGTTCTTTTCCATTTTTCTAGCTTGATTCTTTCCACTTTCAAGGCAACCAATTTATGTTCCATAAGAAACGATGTGTATTAAGATGGAGAAATGATAAAAGAAGAAAGGAGAAGGAGAAGAATCTGTCTAAAAGAAACAGCTAAAACTGTTAGTTGACAACCATTTCCTCTCATGTTAGAGAATCCAAACTAAATGGACAAGTTTAAAATAAAAAGGTAAATGGACAACCATTTCCTCTCATGTTAGAGAATCCAAACTAAATGGACAACCATTTCCTCTCATGTGTATTGGGAGTCTCTTTACTTTACTTCAATTGAGATCTATGAACCCATTTTGCATATATTCCGAAAGATTGGTAGGATGAACTTTGGTTTTTATTTGCAGATGGAAGAATGAATCTCTGAAAGAAAGCATTAAGAGGCATGAACACTTCCTAGCTTTACAACTTGCGCTGAAACCTGGTCAAAAGGTTTGTGTTCTCAGTTTTAGTCCACCACTCATTAACGAAGCACTCGATTTCACTTCAGTCCTTTGAAAATCCTCATTATGACTCTTGTTATAGGTGCTGGATGTTGGTTGTGGAATCGGTGGACCTTTGAGAGAAATATCTCGATTCAGGTGAACTCAATTCTTTTGACAAGATGAAAACTAGATGCTGAATGTAGTAAAAAACGATGGAAGAGACCGACATTAATCTAACATTGTTGCAAAGATCGGTCATTGGCTCTTTTGATCGAATAGCTTGCTAAGAAGTCTAGCCATAGATAAAACACTTGATCTCAAGATTACTCAAAATGAATTCATCTCTGCATATTCTTATCTGTTGCAGCTCGACTTCTGTTACGGGATTAAACAACAATGAGTATCAGATAACTAGAGGAAAGGTAAATGATTGAAGGGTATCTTATTCAAAATCATTTGGATGAGATTTAGTTTTAGAATTTTAAGATTTGAAATCCATGATAATGGAGATGTCATGATCTTTTATCTTCTTCATGATCTTTGCAGGAACTCAACCGCGTAGCAGGAGTCGACACAACCTGCGACTTTGTTAAGGTAGGCTGCGGTTTAGCTTCCTTGCATGACACAGTTTCTTATTTTATACATTTTTATGGAGAAATAGGCAGGGATTCTATTTGAAAGTTAATTTTTAGTGTTTATTGACCATTTATTTAGGCCGATTTCATGAAAATGCCATTTCCTGATAACACATTCGATGCTGTCTATGCGATCGAAGCAACTTGCCATGCACCCGATGCCGTGAGTTAACGTCCAAACCTCTCTCTCTCTTTCTCTCTAAAGGTTGTAATTAACTTTTGTTGTTTGAAATTCAAAGTATGGATGCTACAAAGAGATCTACAGAGTACTAAAGCCTGGTCAGTGTTTTGCTGCTTATGAATGGTGCATGACTGATTCTTATGATCCCAACAATCCACAACACAGAAAAATCAAGGTGACAACCACCCACAAACTATGGATTTTTTTATTTCATCCTCCTCAAAATCAACTTTTTTGTTTCTCTTTCGAGTTCGATCGATCGATTTGACTGTAAATAAATGAGAATTTCTACGATATCAGGCAGAAATCGAGATCGGAGATGGCCTTCCCGACATCAGGCTCACCAGCAAATGCCTGGAGGCATTGAAACAAGCTGGATTTGAGGTTTTTAAAGATTATTTCTCAATGCTTTACTCTTCCAAAGCTTACCTCTTTGGCTTCCTTTGCAATTAAAGGTTATTTGGGAGAGAGATCTTGCTGTTGTTAATTCACATCTCCCTTGGTACTTGCCTTTGGATACAAGCCATTTCTCGTTGAGTAGTTTCCGATTAACAGCCGTCGGACGTTTCATTACCAGAAACATGGTAAGATTGTAAATTCGATCAACACTTTTGTTCATCGTCTTCTTCAAATTTATCTAAATCGAATCAACTTTTGTCTGTTTCGAAGGTCAAGTTTCTCGAATTTGTCAGACTTGCTCCGCAGGGGAGCCAGAGAGTGCAAGATTTTCTAGAGAAAGCAGCAGAGGGACTAGTTGAGGGTGGAAAGTAAGTTCTTACCGAACCATCGAAAATCTTTTATTGGATACATTCGTGCATATAATTCGGGAATTGCTATTTTTTTTTTTTTTTCGTACTTTCAGGAGAGAAATTTTCACACCTATGTATTTCTTCTTGGCTTGGAAGCCGGTTTCAGACAACTAATTGTAGACCGATTAGATTCCGGCCTCGCTCTGTAGCTTGTGATTTTCTTTAAATTCTTGGATTTTAAGGTTCTTGAAATCGTCTGTCAGCTTTCCTGCTTTAGTTTGTGAACTGTTTCTCTGTTGAAATATGTTGATTTTCGTTCAGAATCTGTTTGAAACTAGACGTTTTGTTTGTGTTTCTTCAATTATCTTGTTTGGCTGCCAGGAAAAATGTCTTATTTTCAGAATAATATCGACGCCATGGACGAACCATCTCACAGAGCTTGGAGAATTTTAATGGCGGACTTCTTTATAATCTTGATCCAAGTTTTTGACCCAAAAAACCGAAGAACGAATCATCTTGTAAGAACAGCATAGTATGGAGTAAACAGGAAAAAATCAAAAGAAGAACATACGAATTAGATTTGAGAAAATTGGGTAAGCAAATGTGTCACAGATCGACTATTTTCCCTTCGATCAAACAGAAAAAAGAATAAACTCACTGGCCTCAGCTCCGGCCACCGAATTCGATCCACAATGGCGATTCCGCGTCGAAGTTTCGATTCCCGCGTTGGCCGCCCCGGCACGGTGGTTGTCGTGAGCGTCGCCATTGCCGTGATGATTCTCGCCGGCGCTCTCCGGCGGATGGTAATACATACGGCCGGTTTGCGGACAATGAGAATGAATCCTTGTGACGATTCTAACTCCAACGTCCAAAATCTCGACAAACTTCCCCATCAGGTGATCTGGCTTTCCTTCTCCCCGACGGGAAAGAGAGCGGGAGCCAACCGGGAGGAAGACGATTCCGACGCCGGGAAGCTAGGAGGAGGAAGAGGCCAGTAAATATAGGAGAGAGATCTTCTGGATTCTCTGACCCCGAACCTTAAGCTAACTCATTCTGGTCACAACTTTTTTTATTTTATTTTGACCCCTCGAATTCTCGTTAATTTCATCTAACTCCTTTTAATTAAACTCTCTCCTCCGTGCAATTATTTTTTTATTTTATATTTTTATTATGTAGAATAATTGACGTATTAAATTATAATTAGTATAATAAATAAAATAAATAATTATTTTAATTAGATCAATAAATCTTATATGAATAATCAACCAAAATCAAATTAATATTTGTAAAAAAATTAAAAAAAGTCGATGTGTATGGGTGGCAGAACCGGTCGTATTCTCTGTTTTGAATGAAATGCGCAGCCTGAACCAGTTTGCTAATCAAAAGAATTGATTGGTTCAATTTTAGTTAATCGGGGAGTCGAAAACTTAAAATCAATCCTGGACCGTTTCCAATACCCTTTGCTCTCGGCACAGGTCCTCAATTTTGATTTAACGTCGAATCAAACCGGATTGTGTCCTCTCCCACGAAGAAAGACCTTATTCTTATGTTCTAGTTGGCCCGAATCGATCTAGCTTTTGAAAAATGTCTGAACCATTCAAATTCAATTCTAAATTTTAATGATAAAATTTAGAAAATTAGAATTTAATGATAAAAAAATATAAATTTATGAATTTCTTAATGGGTCAAACTTAATGAATTTATTACATTAAGACTGGAACCAAACCTTACGAATCACTGCTATAATTTAAGATCATAAATAAACCAATAAAAATGTAAAACTGACCAACACTGAACCAAATGAGCCGGTTCTAATCCAGTTCTACGATCCTGTTCAGTTGTGCACATCCCTAAATATCGTGCCAAAGGCCCTACCGAGTGTCCCCATTTACAAAATCAGAACCAGTGGGGCATAAAAATGGGGTAAGATGTAAACGAAGTCATTCTAATATAGTTTGACACAAAACAAATCCAACAGAAATACTTCAAATTTAACCATGTTTGTACAGAACAATTTATACAATAACCATGTTTCCAAGATTGACCAAGTGCCAATGGTGGTTTTGACTAGTTATCCACCACAAACTCTAGAATTCACATTTATTCATAAGGGCAAATGAATCATTCATCATTCCTAGGATTTTCACTTTCAATCGAAATACTTTTCGTAAAGTAGCCTCGAAATTTCTACTGAATTTCCAGCGGCTCGAACAGGGTAAGTTTCCGTACCTGATTGCCATTTGTTGGAAAATGATATCCATTCTTTTCTCCATTCTTCAACTTTGAAGCTTTCATTCTTCCTCAAGCTTTTTGACAGGTAATAAAAATAGGTCAAAGCTCGTGGGAGATAGTACCCTTTGAGCACCCCGCTCCAGTACTTGTTCGCTAATCAACGATAAACACAAATATTAAGTGAAGACGATACAAGTAGCGATGATCTCTACATTCGAATGAAATAAATGTTACCATAATCATGAAGTTGGCTCTGATTTGTTTCTGTATTATCATACCACATTGTTATTTGTGTTCTTGCATTCCATTCATACTGGAAAGAAAAATAGAAACTTTATACTTCAGTTGAACATAAAAAGCTTATATTTTTAAAATGAATAAATATCAATTTATACCTTGAATTATGAGAATAGTTGCAATGCATATATTGAATTTTAAATGTTGTCAATTAATACTTTGAATTTTACCATAATTGCAAAAAATACCTCATTACATTTTTCATTAATTTTAACGATGATCATTTATTTAATGACCGCAGTTCGTTAAAAAAAATATAATAAAAAAGTTAAAAAGATTATAAATTTATAAAGTTAAATGAGTTTAGCAAAAAACGTGATGACAAAGTGTTCGTTGTAACTATAATAAAATTGAAGGTATTCATAGACGACTTTTAAAGTTCAAAGTATTTGTTGCAACTACTTCCATAATTTAGGGTGTGAATTGTTATTCACCCTTTTAAAAACTATTTTGCTTGGCAAAAGAAAATTTTATGTTAGTGACTGATGTCAGTAATAGGCTATAATTATGTTAAGTACTAGCCTGCCTCATCTCAGAAGGATTTAATGCAAGCTTCTTTGCACTTTCTAGCCAAGTTCCAAGCAGAAAGTTATTGTCTGAAGCAAGAAGTAAATCGATATCTCTAATGAGTTGTATAAATTTTTTGCTATGCTTATTGAAAGCTTGCACATCCTTTCCCTGGAAAGCAGTCACTGCTTTTAAATATTCTTGGTTTGAAAGTTTTCCCAGTACTTGCCTAGTTAAGTCAACCACATCGTACCTGATTGATCACACAATTAGAAAAATTAGCAAGATGGTTTTGATTTTGTTTATAGCAGCTATATTCAACAAAAAATAAAGTGTGGAAAGATTTATGAGCCCTTCCTGAAGAATTTTGAAACTGTAGAAGTTGCCAGAAAGATTTTCACATATTCAAATTAATAATTGAAGATTTATTGATCTTAATATTCTAATTCAATCATATTATATATAGTTAGGATATAAATGAGATTCAACTTAAGTGTTGATCGTGGATTTATGAAGTTAAAAGGTATAATCGAGACTGTTTAATTTGATATGGGTGATTCCTTTGAGGTAATATCAATTTTGAACTTACACTTAATGCTTCAACAGATTTTGATTAATTTGGAGAAAATTAAAATTTAAAAATGAATTGATAAATTTTAATTTCGAATATTAATTTAGAAAATTTTTAGCCTTTCAAATTATGCTAAATATTTAGACGCGACATTAGAACTGTGCTCAGATAAGCTAATGTACTTACCTATATGTGGGACTCTCGACATGGTCATTTTCTGCATTGAGGAACAGCTGTAGGGCGCGGAT
Organism: Begonia fuchsioides; assembly: GCA_003255005.1. NCBI lineage: Eukaryota > Viridiplantae > Streptophyta > Magnoliopsida > Cucurbitales > Begoniaceae > Begonia > Begonia fuchsioides. Next base: position 149,386 of record QAOC01012068.1, on the reverse strand, counting down.
CACTAGCTGAGTAGAATACCATAAATGAGCCTTTGGAAAATCGGAGCTAGTGGATGGATTCCAATCCGGAAGTTTGACAATGAAATCTGTATTATGGTCCTGAAAATTTGAAGTTACATTGACAGTCTCCTACAATGTATCTAAAATTAAGCGATCTTACTAAAATTTGATGAGGTTTTGAGCACTGCATATATAAAGCCAATCCTTGAAATTGCAATTTCATTTTCCTACACAATTCTTTTAATTCAGTAGCACAATACCAGTTTTTATAAAAGGCTCTTGGATCTTTCAGATCATGGGCTTGAATCATCCAATATGTGTATGGCTCTTGGATTTTTCAGGATCTACATATTCATCTTATGGGTGTTTGGGAGAAAATTAATATTTTCATTGAAGCTTGGCTTATTCTCATAAATTGTTAAGGAATATCCCTTGTTTTTTTTTTTGTTATTTCAAGTTGAGCCGCTAGATTATATTTTTAGTGATAACCGTCTCAAATAAATTCTTAATCTAAAAAGAAGTACCGCAATTCCATCAGTGCAATTGTAAATTGTGTGATGAAGAATTTCCCAAGCTGCATCAATGTGCTGATTTGCCTGACCATAACGATTGGTGGTGTAGGTCCTCAGCCATCTCTGCAAGACGTTACAGATCCAAAATATAATTAGAGCTTAGCATTTATCGACTAAGATAGTTATTTTCAATTTAACATATTGTAGAGATTAAATGTAATAAGATATTATAAAACTCAACATTTCTTGTAGCTTCCCATGGTTATGGGAGAATTTATTAATTATGTTCTTGGAAGTTGTCTATGCAGATGAACACTTGCAGCAAAGCCAATGTGCATGTAACAAGGAGGTTCCTGAAGAATTATTTTCATAATTTATTTGGTCATTACAGAGCCCATCACAAGATTCTCAAGGTTTTCCCCCCTATTTTTTCTAAATAGGCTCATCAATTATTTTGGTCACTTTCGTGTTGGCATCAGCAAACAGAAAATTAAATTTGAGTTGACGTCATTATTTTAGTTCTAAGCAATTCTAGGAATTACTCTTTAAATGTTATACATCAGAATAATATTATACGAGTCACTTAAAAAAATAGCAGTGTCTTTCCAATAAATACCGTTTGTTCTTGCATATCCATATTTCAGAAATAATCCAGTTGGTATGTATAACTCAAAAGAATATGAGTGGTATCATAATATCTTGTTCTTTATCAAGAGTTCACTGCTTGATTTATTTACACTTAAATAAGATGGTTAAGAGACTATCCATGTTAATCTCTACACAATTCGTCAATGGATATAAGATTTTTGGTATCAATAGTTTTTTTTTTTCATTCTGACCATGGATGTTCTTATTTGGAAGATGTTTTTTTCTGAACAAGAGTGACTTATGAACCATTTTAACATAGAAATTATTTGACCAAAATCTTCAGTAAGATTATCATCATCTACTACCCATATGAAGTCTTTGTCACCTACACTTCCTAATTACTACAACATGAAATTGATGTATCAAAGAATTGGAATTACCTGGACATCAACTTTTTCATTTCGAAAAGCCATTTCTGACATCAATTCATAAACAACTGGATTGTGCTCTATACCTTCCATACACATGCCTACTCCTACCTATCATTATAACCCAAGTTAGTTTCTGCCTTCAGAATGTAGAAGCAAATATATAATAATACAAATTACACCAGTTTCAGCCTGATGCCCTATGAAAATGGATACGATAAACATAAAATTGACAGCTAGAAAATGAACAGCTTTTTCACTAATTGTATCGGAAACACAACTTTCTTTGAGTTCAAGTAGAAAATTAGCCATACCATAGTTGAGTTTTCACTGAGAAGAGAATCGATTGGACCCGATGAAATCGAATCCAATATGCCGTACATTTCAATGTTTCCACCAAAATTATGTAACATACACCTGAAATTAATCAAGGATTGATCAATTAGTCACTAACTAAATAATCCAAGAATCCAAGTGAAAGAAAGAAATAAGAAGACATCAATAATAAGGTTAACATTAGGTTACACTTTAATACTACATCATGACAAGGCACTTGCATTTAACTTATTCAATGGTAGATTTATTATTGATTAAGATAAACTATCAGATTACATGCATCAATGAATGAACAACACGTAAGTGTCTTGTCAGAGATTAAGATTAAAGGATAAATTCATAATGTAAAATGTCACATTACTCAAATAATATGAAGTCTTCTGGCTCACATTCTTAACCTGTTTTTTAATCCAAACTTTTCTTATATTTTGAAATAACTAATTATATTTTAATTATAGTGTTGGATTTTTCACTGTCTGGTGATTAATGAGTTGGCTATTAGAATAAGCCAGTTAGGTGTGGATGTTTTGTCTGAAAATTACAGTTTTAGTTTTGACATTATTGGGAACTTGAATATTTTCTCCATATTTATCACTCACAATCTTTTCATTTTTCTGAGGTGTCATAGCTATAATCTTTCTTCTACCTTTAGTTTTTTTTTATCTCTTTACAGAAAATGAGACAAATTTTCTATCCTTCATCAAATATTATACATTTGGTTCACATCTTTTTGCAAATAAAGGGTCAAGCTATGCTAATCATTGTTTGTTTTCATAAACTGATAAACTGATTTACATACTTTATTTTATTTTATTTGGGGAGGTTCATATTGGGAACTAACCATACATAAGGAGTGTTGTAAAATTGAGCTGAACTTCTCCATATTGGTTTGGCATCAGCAAATAGATCAAGAACTATCATTTTTCCATAAGGGACTGAATGTAAAAGTGCCTGCATAAGTGATGGAAATAGAAGAACAATAAAGTAAGGATTGAGAAAAACATCACTATTCACTACATAAAAAAATTGAGCATTTACAAATAAAAGAGAAATTTTGGGTTAAGAATTTGAGATTAAGCTTATGTTAATTGAACAATAATTTGCATACTTTCATTTGTGGTGGCTTCCAAAAAGAAGAGTCTGTATAGAATAGCCAACCCTGCATTGTGATAGAAGTATCGGTAATCTTGGATATTGCAAAATGACCTGAATTTTAAAACTGCAAAGATACTACATGATGGATTGAGACTCAAGTGATAACTCCAAGGTTAAAATAGCATACTTGCATTAACCACACAGCATTTTTGTCAGCTTTTGACATTGCTTTGTAGACAGAAGATCCAAGCAATGATATATAGATCGGTTCATTTGATGGAGGAGTATTTTCATTGAATGAATCACTGCATGAAACGAAAAAAAAATCCCGAGTTTCACACAAGGATAAAGCAGGCTTGATGCCTTCAAAAGGATAATAGAATCAGTTTAGCCCAGAACAATCACATAAACCCCCTAATGTTGTAAACTTGTTAGTCAGTGAAGATTAATTAACCAAAAGTTAGATAATAGTTCATAACCACCCATAACTTAAGCAAACTACCTTACCATAAATTTTCTTTTTTAACAAAAAGAGAAAAAATTCTCATTTTCCATTGATTTCTCATACAGTTGTAGTTTGAGGAATTAGACGAATCAAAAAAAGAGTTCAGTGGACAAAATTCACAAACGGAAATACATTATAGATTTTGATGCATCAATATCATCAAGAAAGATTTGCTAGTTGCATTACTGATAAGAGGCACATGGACAATTGATGTTAATGGTTCATCATAAACAAAATGAAATTACCAGCTGTATATGTCTGTCACATCACCATACTCTGCAGCTCCATGTGGAAGGCGAAACAAACCATTTAGATGAAATTGTGAAAAAATGTAAAAATATGCGGATTACCTTTAATTTGTCGTCGAATAAAAGCTTCTCCGATTTCAACAAATAAAGGATCAGAAGGATCAAGAAGGTAAGTGCAACACCAATTTTTATTTGTATTAATAGAATTCCTAGAAATACAAAATAACTCAAGATTATACACTTATACCTATAGGCATAATTTAGAGACGACCAAGTGGAATCTTCTTTGAAAAACTATATCTATGACATACCAATTCCCGAGCCTAGTTATGGTGGCTGAGGGAAATATATCTTTCAGAGCTTCTGGAACGTTCCCAGAAAATGATGGCAACACTGCAAAAGACAAAAAGAAAAACTACTTTTTACTTCACTCATGGATTTAAAAAAAGGAATTGGCTTTAAAAAGAGATCAATTCGAACCTGGAGTCATCCCCAGCTCTAGCATCCGGGATAAGATTTGTTTTTGCAAAGCTAATTGTTGATCCAACCAATTTTTCGATAAAGGCCCACCCCACCTGAACTAAGAATTAATCCAAAACCACGTGACTAAGAATAAATTCTATTTCTTGGGAGTAGTTTTTCAACCTCTTCTATTAAAATCTTTTTTGTAATCTACTTCACTTCTTATAAAAAAACAGGGAAGAAAATTCAATAAAATCAAGAATGTTTATAAAGAACACATAAAACCTAGAGGCTGGAATTACCTGTGCAAATTTCCCATCCGAGCCCATGCAAGAAAAGCTGGTCCCCCAAAAAAGCTTTTCAACCCTTCCTCAGTTACATTAAAGTCCTGATATCATAATTTACATATTAATCCCAGATAGAGATAAAGTAAAGATTAAACTTACAACACTATAAATTGTAATTTATAGGATTGATTTTTATAGTAAAACAAAGAGCCAAATAATATCGATTCCACCTAGCTAAGCCATTATTGATACGTCAACACAATTATCAAGCCTATGATGCGTATTCAAACATTTTTAAACTTAGCCATCTCCATCTCCACTGCTTGTATAATTATGGAGGCCAAAATACCCAGGGCGAACTTATAATTGCAGTCTGCATGATGATCTCATTGTCAGTCAATTTTCTTACTGGGGACCTCAATGCAAATAATAATTTATCTAGACTCAAAAGACAACTATGCATTTCCTTATTGCAGACTTAAAAACCTCATAGAGGAAGCTATCTTATTAAAGATCGCGGGTTCAAAAAATTAATCAATGTAAATGCTACAAGTTCAAATACACTTGAGACATGAACCTAAAACATATGTTTTCGACAAAATACCAACCGAGAAAACTTTTTCCCAAATGGTTTCTTGTCCTGTGAATGCCAAAGGTAAGTTGATCCCGTGAAGAGCCATCCAGTCTATCTCCTTTTCCCATCTTTTCCAATCCCACCAAACATATGAATCTGCAAACCGAATTGTGATGCAAAATTTGTTAATTATAATTGAAAATTTTAAGATATATATTGTTCCTAATGTTATAATGACGAACATGAATATTGTGAAATGCTATATCAAAGATAAAAGTGCAAAGTGACAGTTGTTTGCTCCTCATCTAAAGTTGGCTCGTCATGGTAAAAAAAGAAGTAACTTAATGGTTCTTGGTTGGCCATGTTGAAGCAAAAATCTTAAGAGACAATATATCACATAGCTATCAAGAATGAATTCAACTTATTTTGAAAAAAAAATGACAGATATTAACACCCACAGCTGGAAGCAACAACATTTTGGTAGTAGTTCCAAGGTACAGGCCGATGTATAGCCAGCCCTCCATCCCTCACTCGAGGTAGCCATCCAGGTTCAGGGATGGAAGCAAGCTGAACTCCACCAGTCTTATCCCATGAAATATGAGCACCACAGAAGTATTTCAAGTACCAATAAAGTCCAGATGCAAGTTCAACTGCAGTAGAGCCTTTGATCCTAGAGAGAATATGTAATCCATCAAATTTTTTTACCACAAAAAAAAACTTAAAAGATAAAAAAAACTTAGAATTATGAATTCATCAAACAATTATGAAAATATTGTTATCCAAATATCAGGATAAGGATTTCTTTACTAGAAGAGAATAGTTTTGCAACGGATTCAGATTATATCATATAACATAAAATATGGCCAAAAGCGCTAGTCTGAAAATAACCCGATAAACTCCATAAAACAAATGAATTTATTCCTTAAACACTACCCAATTGACATTCTACAAGTCATTGTAAAGCTACCAACCTATTGTAACCTTACCAAAAGAGCTTCAGTTTTAAAGAAACTAAACAACAACCAAATTATAAATGTTAAATTTTGTTATTAGCTATCTGAATTTGACTGTATAATGTACTACTCCAATAAACCTATAAGGCAAGAGCAACAAAAAGAAAAAAAGGTAATAAACATACAATATCTCAGGGCCATTGTGACTTTGTGGTTTGTAATTGTTTATCAAGAAGCAACTTCCTCCTTTGCACTCGTCCTATGAGAAGAATTAACAAATAGTTAAAGTTAAAAAACAGACACACACACACGAACATTACGAAACTTCGATGCTAACCAGAGCCCTAAATAAAGCACCGCCAAGCTTTGGAAGATTGAGCAGTTTAGAGTGATTTAATAAAATTTGTGGTTTGTAATTGTTTATAAAGAAGCTTATTTCAATAATTTAAATCTAAAACAAGCAGGCGAGGAAGTAAGGCTGAGCAGAAAAACTGAAAAAACTTTCTCATGTTTGTTCTTAAACAATGAAGAAACAAAAGGTACATTTTCTGTTCTTCTTTCAGAAACCAAACATAATCACTAACAACCTGAAATCCCTCCAAAAGAAAAATGAAATCAGTTAAGAAACTAACAACAGTACTGTAAATTGGAAAAAATACGTAGTTAAATGAGGAACCAAGGAGACACTGATACAGTATTCTCATCAACAGCTCAAACTCTGCAAGTTTTTTTCCCCACACAAGCTTGAGCTGACTCGATCGCTTTCCTCAAACCACCGTTAAAGAAAGACTTTCAAAACTCCACTCCTATCGGTAGTTACAGTAAATGGCATTAAGACAGTTTGTTTCACTATCAGCCCAAAAGTACAACGCCAACCATGACTGCCAACCAATTGTTTCTTTTCATAGTAAGATATGAACATAAAATTAAAGTAAATGAGAAGACAGAATCAAGGTCAACGATAGAAAGTAAAGAATCTAAGTACCCTGGAAACAATCTTAAATTCAAAGCTAGCTAAATGAGTCGGAAGCAACCGCTGAAGAATTCCTTTAGCTGCGGCTTCTTGAACAGAAGGAGTTGCTCTTTGAGAATCCAATCGACGAGTTATTGCCCGGATTGCTTCTGGGTCTGATATAGCTACATGTAATAGTACGAAGATCGAAATCAGAAACATACAACCGAAATTGAACATGGTTTTCCGGTACAGAATTAGCGCAGGATGAGACGGCTTCGACAAAGATTCTCTCAAATAAAATTGCCGTCATCCGGATTCCATCTCCAAAATGAGCTAGGATTAATCAATCACAGTTGAAATTTCGTGCATCGAAGCTCGTAAAGCATTGCTTCGTCCTATCGTCGTCACGAGATCGACTGGAACGCGAGCCAAAAAAAGTCACTAGCTTTGACTAACTGATGAGGTTGTTTGTTGTTAATATTCCAGACCGGACCCGGTTGAGAATTCTGATATCTCGTCCAAATTGGGCCCGGTTTTCAAGAACTCGAACTGCTATAAGTTGAATGATTAAAACAGGATTTCTAATTTTCTTAAGAATTAAAAAAAAACTCGAATTTTGCGTTAAAAATTCAGGTCTGATTTAAGCTAACTTTATAGTACATTTAAAATTCCGGTTCAATTGTAATTTAACTTACCTAACTACTGCCACGAGACAACGCAGGCAAACACGTAGCACATATCGTAGCATGAAACTCTCGACTTCATCGCTAAGTCAAGCACATGGATTGAGAATTCCAGCAAAAAGGAAAAACTCAATCACAGCATCAGCCACATTTTTGGGTCAGATGCTTCAGAAATCTCTGCTAAGCTAACATAGGATTCTCCGAAAGTAATCAAAGTTACCTCGAGCACAACAATGGCAATTTTCTTGAGCAATAGACAGAAACAGAGTAATTTCAAACTCTTTTCTGGGGATGATAAAAGCTTAATTTATAGTTTCTGCTAACATGGAACTGTTCAATTTCACAAGAAGGTGAGTTCCTGTACACGTCAGCATTACCCAAGAAAATGAAAGAAAAACAGAGAATGGGGGAGCACTAAACCAAGAAATGATGCACCCTACAACACTCTAACCTATGACAACATTAAGAGCAATAAAAACCAGAAATGGCCATGATGAATCTACACTGACCTATTTCTCATGCAAAATTCCTCTTGGTTGCTTCCATTTTCAGTAGAAGGTCTTTAATGTCTGCTTCCATCCTCGCCTTCATGCTCGAGTATTCTCTGTGAGCTCTTTCCAGGGCCTGCAGTTCTTCCAGCTTCTGTTTCCGCATTTCCTCAGCCTCGTATAAGCGTAGCTTTGCGATTCGGTTGGAATATTCTTCATCGATTTTTTCATTCTTCGCCAAGGCAATGCGTTTCAGCCCCTCCGCTTCTTGTATTGCTTCGTCTGCCCGTACTTGGAACATTTTAGCCTCCGTTAGTTTGACTCGTACGATGCTGTCTAATTCGTCGAAAATAGATTCCCTCTGAGAGTTTTTCTTCGACTCTGATTCAATCACGCTTTTATCATTTCTGTCATAATTGAAACTCGGGTGTCTATTTATGGCTCTATCGAACTGGGGTGCTTTTTCTAAATAAGGAACCATCATCCCATAAGTTTCTTTGCTAGGACCCGAATTTCCACTGGTTCCTTTGGCTTTGGCTTGTTCACTAGTTGAAGATATGGGTGTCTTTCCAAACTTGGAAGAATCACCATCTGCAATTAAAAGCATTCTTCTTAAAGTCTCATAATTTAACCAGGCCCATATCAGAGCGAAAAATTCCACAATTGTACCACAAGAAAGAACTACACTGAGTAACATGGCTATATATTGACTAACTGCAAAGAGTAGAAAGATATTGTCTAACAGTTCCTAGCCATATTCATCAATGCATTTATTGCTATACTTTGATGCTACACAACGGAAATATCCAGGTAAAGCCTAGTACATATAAAATCCATCAATAAGGGTAACAATAATCTTTATGGTTGCACATTATGTCAAAAAATAATGCTAGATTTAAGTTAATGTACATTCTTATTGTTTATACTGACGTGTCGAATGTGATTAGTATAATAAATAAATATTTTAATTATAAATACAATAAAATATATTTTAACTAAATAAATTTCAGTTAAACACATCAACTTATATAATAAAAAAAATAAAAAATAAATCTATCGTTACTTCATGAGAAACTATAGGTATATTTACTATATTTGGAATTTATGATTATTTAATGAATAAACAAGTCAACTTACTGGTAAAGAAGGACATGATCTGACTATACACCTCAGGAAGATTAGACTTATTTGCTAATCTCACGAGCAATTGATCAGTTAGCTCATGGAGCTGCTTCCCCCTGATATCCTTGCTTGCAGAAAATATTCTTTTAACATACTCAATCTCACTTGAGAATGTTTCTGCTGACCATTCCTTAGCAAAATTTTGAAAAACTTCCTTCACAAAGCCGAACATCTCGGAAGGATGATCACAGGCAACACAATGGAACTGCATTTCGGTTGTTCCGTGAGGACCCGAAGGGCTAGATCCATTTCTAATATAAGACTTTCTTAAACCACAATCAGCATGGCACCAATGAAGACATACATCACAACCAACCCAGCTACAAGTATTGGATGCCATGTCAAATTTCGAACATACAAGACACATACAAGCACTGCAAAATCCATTCCTCTGCGCACAAACCTTACAATCACATTCATCCACAGGCAAAAGATTCTTGCATGTCAGATTTCTGCATCGCAAGTTGAGAAAAATTTCGGCCAGATCAGAAGTTCCGATGTAGCTATTATGCTTCAGATAGTAGGTTAGACCAGTTTTAAGAGCAACCAATATTTCCAATTGAGCTCGATGCGATTTTAAAAGCACATCCATTGTTATGTCAAACCTGTTCTGTAATGTTTTCTGAAATGCATAAACTTGCCTTTGCCTGTCTGCGTTTGACATAATTTCTAGTACGCTCTCCTTCAAACATGATATTGATTGCCCAGTCATTACATTGAACTTTTTTGCCATTTCATGAACAGGCTCAGAAATCAATCTGGCAATGACTGCATCCACAAAATCTGCACCCCCAGTAACGAGATTTTCTTCTTCCTTCAGACTACTCGATCTGTATAAACTACCAGCACTTTTGTCTTTCATAACTCGTTTTTTCTCAAAACTATATGTTGATCCATTGTCAAAAGATCCTGCACTATGCGTCGAAGATCTAACATCATCATTGTACTTTAACTGTCCAGAGGACTGTCTGTTAAAACTCAATTGCTTCTCCAGCCCATTGGAAATTTTAGAGCTTCCTTCCCTATGAGGATGATGTCCTTGCATGCTCTGACCACCATTTGGATTTCCATGAGAGCTACTGCCGTTCATTAAGATTCTCTGATACAAGGGAACATCTTTATGCTTTGACTCATACTGTGACTGCCCCTGCATTGCCTGATCAAGTCCCTGAAATATAGGTCGACTCCCCACAGATTGTTCATAATTATCCATGGAGTTGTGTGTCAAAGAACAGCTTGGATTATGGAAAAAAGACTGAGATCCTGAGAAAGACATTGATGCAGTAAACCCATCTGAGTTCGAACAAAATGTGTTTGTTAAGGATTTGACACTTCTTGCCGGGCCAGGGGAACCAGGAGCAGGGACAAAATCACTAGTCGCGCCGATGGGTAATAAGACATTGGGCAAACTAAGAGAAAGATCAAGAGGCTCCAAGGCCAGATTTCCTTTTTTGAAGTTACTGCTACCATGTTGTTCGATTTTCTCCTGTCTTCTGACAGGAGAGCGAGTAAACAACTCAAAGCCCCTAATACTAGGCCCTTCCATATCATTGTCCAGGTTAATTTCAACATTTCTCGATTCGCTTCCTACACATACATTATATTCTGAAGAATCAACAGCAACTTGTTTTCCTTTATCCTTCAAATTTCGAACCCATGCATCGCTCGCCTCTGCCTCAGATGCAACTTTTTCTATTATAACTTCCATATTTGACTCCGAGGCATCAAACTCCTCTGCTTTGACTTCAAGATTAAAATCCTTGACTGGTTTGAGTTCCTTCTCAGATTGCACTTTTTCAACTCTCTCATCCTCTGTCGATTGCACATGAAAAACACCACCCTTTTTCAACAACTCTTTCTCCTCTCTATCATCATCCTCGGCCACAACTCCACTTTCAACCTTCATGTCAGTCTTCCCATCACTAGAATTATCTTGACAATTCAATAATTCAAGACTATCTTTCACAGCATCATTCCCATTGTAAAAGATTTTCTCATTCAGATGCACTTCTTCTTCATTTAATTCAGCTTTGTCCCCCATCTCAGCATCCACGTCCTCCATCTGATTTCCACTTTCGACTCTCATTACATGATTATCTAACTGAGGAAACTCTTGTACTCTCCCCTCAGTATCACTTACAGAAACTGATATTGGTCCAGCTTCGCTTTCCATCATAACTGCAGCCTCTATATCAGCTTCTGCACCAGTCTCGGCTTCAGCCTCGGCCTCGACCTCAGCCTCTGCCTCTGCCTCAGCCTCAGCCTCAGCCTCAGCCTCAAAATTAGTCTCTGCCTCAACCTCAACCTCAGCCTCAAAATTAATCTTGGGCTCAACTCCACGTTCCCTTTCAGGTTCCAACTCTCCTTCTTCCATTTCACTGCTGCTACTATTCATACTCCCGTTCTGCAAGTCGTCACTTTTTTTAACATCCACGCTTTTTGATTGTTCACTTCCAGAGTCTTTCGACCATGTAGGAGACTTTGATATGGATTTCTCATCTCTAAAACCTCTCGTTATAGGAGTTGGAGAGGCCCTTAGCTTTGATTTTTCGCTGCCAGAATCCTTGGACCAGGTCGGTGACTTTACTTCCCTCAATCCCCTTGGTGAGGACTTGGCGCTTCCCCTTTCATCCAAGCCTCCGCCACTCCTAATCTTCAACCCCTCATCCAAATCTTTATTTAAATTGCCAAATTTGCGCCAAGAAGACACGCTACCATCTCGCCTAAACCTGTCCCGTTCAGATCTAAACCCTTTAGGAAACTCCCTTCGTGACCCTGAAAAGCTATCCGACCTATGAATCGCGTTCCGATCCCCACAACTGCCGCTACCAGTGCCGCTATTACCACCGCCATATCCTCTGCTCTCACCGCCACTGACACTACCATCCCTGAATCGATTGAACTCTTTACGTCTATCAAACCCCTCAAAATCGTGTTCCGACCGCTTCCGCGTCAGCCTCGAGCCTTCTCGCTCATCATCCACCGAACGATCTGTATCATAGCGACCCGAAGAAGACGAGAACTCCTTCCGCGCACGCTCTGGCTTATAATAGAAGCTTCGATGCGAAGAAGATGACGTCCGATTCAAACTCCTCTCCTTGCCGACATTTTTATCCCCGTACGAATCGAGATCGTCGCTGGATCTCAGCCTCTTCATCGCCAAAATCCAAACCCAGAGCCAAAATCGCAGACAAATAAGACCCACCCAAAAACTCACAGAATGAGAGCGATGCAATCCATCAATTACATCGAATCTGCCAAGACCGGGACGCAGCTAGGGTTTACGGAGACACCAAATCGGAGGATTTCGAAAGCCATAGCCTGAAAAACTCCAATTAAGAGTAGAAGAAAGATAAGTGGAGGAGTCGGCGGTAAAAGTAGACGGCGGAGATCGGAGAAAACGGGGTGGGAGGAGAGTAAGGTGGGAGCGATGGATTAGGAAGCGGAGAATAATTGGTTCTTGTATTTATAGATCAGTCAACGCAGTTTGACCACTGGTGAAGAAGATGGGGAGAGAGAGAGAAGAAGAGAGAGAGAATATTATGCGTTGAAGTCAAGTTTCGAGAAAAAGAAAAATAAAAGAGACGGAGGGGTCGCACGGGGTGTTGGCGCATTGCGCATCCTGCTCGTGTTAGATCAATCAATTCAAGTCTAGTGTAAAAATAAAATATTAATTATTTCCACAGCATATTTTAAAAGAAATTATGTGATCATATTTTTTATTAATTTAAAGATATGCATCTATTTGATTAAAAATATTGCCAATTTTAACGATTAGAATACAAAAATAATTAATTTACTAATAAATGACATTATTATTTAAACCGGTTAGCTTAAAAAAATATATTCAAATTATAATCTTTATAACTTTTTTAGCGTTATTAATCGAGTAATTATGTTACCTAAATTGATAAAAATTATTAAAATCAAATAAAAATACAATATTCATTGAACTTGTGATATAGTTTACAGTGTTAATTGATTATTTTTAACGCTTGAGATATATCATAATTTTCCCACGTTTATTATTTTGCATGAGTACGTGGCGGAAGGGTATTGGTCTGCAGGGGGACGACATCGGAAGCTTACGACAACTTCATGGAGCAGAAAAGCCCGATTTTGCGCCCACATCATCGTGGTCCTCGAGCTTTGACTGAGATAATACGTGGCCCAATCTCAGGGCTTCTACTGGGCTACTGCGTGGACCCACGTTTGACTATTTGACTGGCTTTAAGAGATTCCACGTCAGAATATAGCCACGAGTACGACGAGTCCGACTCGACGGCTCGACCTCAGGCGTTGGGGATTATCCATCGACTATGATTTCCAATTCTCATGCAAGTCAAGGGTAGGATTAGGTCATGTAAGTCTTTCATCGGAGAGGGAGAGGGAGAGGGAGAGGGAGAGGGAGAGGGAGGGGATATTAAAGTGTAATTATTGTAATAAATTATAAATATATATTTTTTAATCATTGTTTGATATATTAGTGAGCATATTAAGAAAAAAGGGTATAATTATCTTAAATTAAAATTTAAAATATCTACATGTAAAAATTAATAATAAATTAAAAAAAGTTGGTAGGCCCATTAAGAAGGGCCCATGAATAAGGGGCAGAAGATCCATACAAAGCCTTCTTTCCTAATCTGCAATAGACTTTCACCCGCCAGCCCTGTAAAACTTCGCAAGATCCTCTCTCTCTCTCTCTCTCTCATTTCTCTCTCCTCCTCCTCTATGCCGATGCCGATGCGACTATGCCCAAGCCTCTCTCTCTAACACAACCTCAGCGCTAAATTTTGGCTTTTTTTATTTTTGGTGGATTAATTTTTAGAGTGGGATTCTAAGTTCTTTCAAAATCCGAATTTGCTCTTCAATATGGCATTTCATGTAGCTTGTCCAATCACTTGGTGACACTTCGCTTATTCTCTTGCTCCCTCTCTGTTCTGCCTTCTGGGTCGTCTTCTTCCCCTCTCAAACGCCCTTTCTTTGGTTTTTCTTTGGTTGCAGTCGCAGAATTTGCTATTGTTCGCTAGGGTTTTCCCGCTCGCTTCACGGCGTGAGGGTGAAGAGTGACTTTCTTGAGGAGGTTCTCAAGCTCGAGCAGTTTCTCAGCGACCCTTTGGGAGTTAAGTGTGGAGGGATCAAGGAGCTTACTGTGCAGGTTGCGGTGCCTAAGGTTTTCCCTCCTCCTCCGCCTCATCAGCCGGTTGGGATTGTTAGCGAGGTGTTTGGAGATGCCAATGGAGGGGAAGATGCGGCTGCCGTGCTGTCGGCCCAGACAAAGCGTGTTGCACTTCAGCGTCAGGCAGCTGCGGCCATGGTTGCAGCTGAATATTATGCTCGAAGGTTTGAGCATGGGGAATTGGTGGTGAGAGTCTTGAATTACGTTGTCGATTTTGTTCCATTTATCTAGTCTGCTCGTCATTTGATTTTGCTATTCTGTCTGTTGGATTGCGATTATATGAGGCTTTAGCTCATTGCTACAGTTGATGTTGGTGATTCTGGCTATTGTTTTTTGGGGCTTGTTTTCTTAAGCATCTAATGTTTGTGGCTTGGTTTCTTGAGCTTTTACAGTGTATGCTATGAAGAGCCTTTTCACTGGTTTTCCTTATATCCAAGTATATGAAACCTGGTGCCTTTAAGCTCTTGTTAGAACTTATACTTTCATGAATGTCCATCAGTCTATGGCATTTTAAGGAGAACCTTGTGAATCTAAACTTCCCAATTTCATGTTATTTGTGTCGCTTTTCCTGTTAAATCGACACTGTAATTTCTTTAAATATTTGAGTTGTTTATATGTAGAAGGGGTTGCCTCCTACAAGTTTAGGTGTCTATATAATACCTCCTCCACAGTTGTCATGACCTGGTCTTTTTTTTGCTCAGATCTCCTCTAGAAATTATATTCTGATTTCATCATTCTTGTGCTGTTTTCATTGATGTATTCAGGAGAAGTTTTCTTTGGATCATGACTTGTTTTGATCATGAATGGATCTCCTTTTTGGGGACCATTCTTCGATGGAAACTTAGTAGCAGCAGAGTGAATTTGATGTGCATCAATATACTTATCTTTTCCAGATCAAAATAAAATCAACTCTTGTTCTTTCTTGATTAGGATACCTCTGGAGGCCCTGGTGGAGAAGAGCATGGTTCATCTAGTGCAAATGTGATGTGTCGGATATGCTTTTTTGGGGAAAATGAGAAGAGTGAAAGAGCAAGAAGAATGCTTTCTTGCAAAAGTTGTGGCAAGAAGTACCATCGGAGTTGTTTGAAAACTTGGGCTCAACATAGAGGCAATATTTCTCACTCCCTAAAAAACTCATTTAAGATGATATTTTTCTCCCATGCTTATTAATTGATATACCTGCAGATCTTTTTCACTGGAGTTCATGGACCTGTCCTTCGTGTCGGACATGTGAGGTAACAAGGCTGTGAAAAAATTAATTGAGGCTAATATACGGCGTATTGATTTATTTGCTTGAATTTGGTGATTTGGGCTTAAATTTTTTTCCTGCCATGATATTCACTCTTCTTTTCTAGATATGCCGTCGAACTGGAGATCCTAACAAATTTATGTTCTGCAAGAGGTGTGATGGTGCATACCATTGTTACTGCATGCATCCTCCACACAAGGTGGGACACAAATCTTTAATATGCAGGTGGAATTTCTAGTCTGTGTTCTTATTGTTGTTTTTTTAAACCGTAGAATGTTAATTCTGGACCTTATCTGTGCCCAAAGCATACTAAGTGTCACAGTTGTGGATCCAACGTGCCCGGAAATGGCCATAGCGTGAGGTACACCATTTTCTATGATTTCTTGATTTTTTTTTCGGATCATGTTTCTCTCTATTATTGTTACATTGGATTTTTAAGTCTTTATATTCTATAGTTGTGAAGTTGACTAATGTAAATCTGTTTTGAGTTACAGTTGTGTTTTTTCCTTGATTGGTAACATAAGGTATGTTGATGCACAAAACAATCATAAAAATATGCTGAACTGCAAAAAAAAAATCCCATGGAAAAAAAAGTATTACAAAAAGAAAATTAAAAGGCTTGCATCTGCAAAAATGACAAAAAAATTCTGTCCATAGTCTTCGGAACAAGCTTTCTGGCATGAACTTTGGCACTCTCTTCCTGTCAAAGCAAATATTGATAATACATGGTCCAAGAGAAAAAAGAGTTTCTTCTCAACTCTTTATAGCCTAAAGTAGGTAAAGTTGTTCAGTTATTATTGAGTTTGCAATTAATGTATGTTCGCCATGTCTGGCAGGTGGTTTCTGGGCTACACATGCTGTGATGCATGTGGACGATTATTTGTGAAGGGTAACTATTGTCCAGTTTGTTTAAAGGTATTAGATTTTTTTCTTTATGTATTAACTGAAAAATTAACTTGTGGGTCTCAGTTTAATTAATTTCAGTTTATGTGTCTCTACTCAGTGGAATGTTGTTTTCAGTTGATTTTGTTTTGCTTGCCATTTCATCCCTCTCAGCTATTCTCTTGTCTCCAGAATTTGTTTTTTCATTGGCATACAGGAAGTTTCTTCTTAGGTTGTTTGTTTTTGAACTTTTTCAAGCGATTGAATGTCATTTTTTCTTTGAATACAAACTTTCATCCTAAAGGAATGAAATAACAATGTTGGATTGAGTGTGTCTTACTTCATTTTCATAGGTCTATCGAGATTCAGAATCGACGCCTATGGTGTGTTGTGATATTTGCCGGCGATGGGTTCACTGCCAGTGTGATAGCATCAGGTTCTTCCGTGCCTTCTATTTTGATATTTGCAATGATACCATGTTTTCTATGTTGTCTATATCTGGAATATTTTGAATTTTCTCCTTCTACTTGGAGATTTCTAAATTCTTTGATGGTGCGAGAAATATTATGTTGTGCTTAAGTCAAATGGCAGCGAGGAAAGGCGCATATTGTTTTCACTTATTGGAGTCGTTTTAGTGTGGTTTAGATAAGTCAAGCTTATCATTTTTTTCAAAATTCTTCATTCATTATTTTAATTTTCACCCCTTTATTGTTTTTCATTGATGGGCAAGTGATTATTGTTTGTTTGATAGAGTTTTACTTGGCAAAGATATTATGAAAGTTCAGGTTTGCATTTCTCTTATCTCATTGTTGTGATAGATGTTTCAGTAGAGCAGTATGCTGTAAAGAAAAAAATATGCTGTTTAAAATGTTAAGATTTCGATTCATTTGCAATCTCAAACAAGCAACATATAATCCAAGTGTTTTATGCCAGTCTCTTGCTTCGTTATATGCTAACTAGATTATGAAGAAATCAATGGATTTTTCTTGCTTTGAAGTGATGAGAGGTACCTACAGTATCAAGTAGACGGAAACCTCCAATACAAATGTTCCACATGTCGCGGGGAGAGTTACCAGGTTCTATTCCAATCAGATCTGATTTATGATCTCTCTCTCTCTCGCTCTCTCTCTCTCTATATATATATATATCTGTAGTTCTCTTTTTTGTAATTGATATAAATTTTATACCATATTTGGTCAAAAGGTCAAGGATCTAGAGGATGCAGTTCAAGAGCTATGGAGGAGAAGAGATAAAACCGATCGTGATCTAGTTGCTGGCTTGAGGGCTATTGCTGGGTTTCCTAGTCAAGAAGAAATATTTTGTATATCACCCTATTCAGAAGATGAGGAAGATCGTCCTACGAAATCGAAGAATGAATTTGGACGTTCATTGAAGATTTCTTTTAATGGATCGGTTGAAAAAATTCCAAAGAAGACCAAAAAATCTTCAAATAAGAAGAAGGCTAAGAAAAAAGGATTTCCGACATCTTTGACTGACGAAAAGCACAATGAGATGTCTCATAAACCTGTGGGATCGGACACGTGTTCTTCTCCTGTTATTAGAAGTCTTGGCCACATGGAAGGAGTGTGCCTGATCAATCAGCCTGGAGTTCTAAAACACAAGTTTATCGAAGAAGTGATGGTCAGCGATGAGGATAGAAAGTTGAAGGTTCGAATCAAGAGCAACAAGCCTCATGGGATGGATAGTGAAGAGGATGCAGGAAAAGGAGTGAGTAAGGCTGCAAAAGGCAACAAGTTAGTTATTAACCTTGGTTCACGAAAAATCAATGTGACTAACTCTCCAAAGTCTGACACTTCAAGCAGCCAAAGAAAGCAAGATTTGATGAACTTCAAGGGTAAGTGTTTCAATTTCAAATTTCTGGTGTCTATTTGAAATTTACCCCTTTTACATTTTAGAGCTTATGTTTAGTATTGTTTTCTTTGAAAATGTAGGAGACAAAGTCGACAACTATGAGCAATCTAAAGGGTCTAAAGTTGGGGAAGTGGAAGGAGGTCAGATCAGCTCAGGAAAAGTAAAAGATGAAGTTTTCAACACATTTTCCAAATTTGGAAATGGGAGTAGTGTTAATGGAAATGAAATTGTGCCTCCGAAGGATATTCGGGTATTCTCAAGGAAAAGAAATGCTGAAGGAATCAAGGCTGTTCTTGGTGCTGCGCGTGAAATCTCGACATCGAGAGGCAATGAGGTGTCTTCAGAAAAATTATCAGAAGGTAAGCATCAAATGGATAGGGGTAGCAATGAAGATTATGGTCAGACCCCTGTTCCAGATTCCTTGGCTAGGGAATCAAAACCTTTGTTGAAGTTCAAGTTTAAGAAACCGGATCAAATTCAGAACTCTCCCCATTTTGAGGACGAAAAGATTTCGATCAAAGGGCTAAGGTCAAAAAGAAAAAGATCATCAGTATTTTTTGAAAAAATATCCTTTGATAATAAAAATGATATGAAACAAAAACATCAGGAGAACTTAGCCGAGATCATGGATGCCAACTGGATTTTGAAAAAATTGGGAAAAGATGCAATCGGAAAGAGAGTCGAAGTCCATTCAACCGACAATTCTTGGTAAGCTGAAAGAAATCCACTCTTGGTTGGTAGTGTCTTAGTACAATTTATGCCATCTTGTGTACTTACGAAAATGATGTCAACGTCTTTGAATATTCTAGATTTTTCATTAATTGTTTTTCTTAAATTAGATAAAGCTAAAATGGAACATACTGAAGAAAAAGAGAAAAAAGGATCTATATTAGATAGTTGGATCCTTAGGATTATTGAATATTCTGCCTCTTGATCAAACTACTAAATTTTCTCTCCATTTTCAGGCACAAAGGAGTGGTTACGAACATAATCGCTGGCACGTCTACATTATCCGTTACCTTGGATGATGGTAAAGTAAAGACATTGGAACTTGGGAAGCAAGGCGTCCGGTTTGTTCCTCAGAAGCAGAAGCGATTAAAATCTTTAAAACCATGAAATAGTTTTAGCCGTCGGTGCTCATTTTTTCTTCAAAAATAGCGATTCTTCCCCGATGTTCGTCCAGTTTCTGCTTGATGGATATTATTGTGACAAGTAGGCCTGATTTGTATGCTATCAAGAACAAGGTGAGTACTGAGTAGGAGGAATATATAGGCTTTTTTTGTTCCAATGAGAGTTTATTGGAACTTTTACTCGCTTTTTTTTCTTCAACACTTTTCGTATTTGATTGAAAGTGTCGTCTTTTTAGCAGTTCTTCTAGTATGGGACCAAATGGGGGATCCTCATGCAGTATAATTTATTCTCCCTTGAACAAACACACATGTAATGTATTGGAGTTTCCTTCAAATCTGAGAAATGTCAATGTTTTTAGATCTAATTTTCTCTTTGATGATGATTTTTGCACCCTTTTTTAGTGTGACACTCAACTATAGTATCTATTATTTGATTATTTCAAGAACTATGGTGCTTAAATTGAATAATTTTGAAGATTAAATTGCGATTGATGAAATAAATAATTATTTTAATTATATTGTATTAGATGTATTTTAATTAAATTAATTATTATTCAACACATTAAAGTCTATACTAAGAATTAATACAAAAAAAAAAGTAAACCTTGATAAAAACATTAGATCTTGATTGTCGGGTTTATTTTTATTTCAATATTTCAAAGATTCCATCGAAATACTTTATATTTCTTCACTTGGAGAACCATGAAGCCTCAAATTTCAATTTCGAGATTGAGGAAAAAAGATCCGGAAAAATGGCATCATAGGAACACTTGAGAAAGTAATTTCTGAAATATATTTAAGATGAGAAATAGGATTATACAGGTGGAGGTGGGAAGTCTAGGAGGAGCCAAAATCCAACGCAATTATCCGAACTTAAGTCTTCTTGTATGGCAAGAAAGTGTAAACCTCCACTAACCTTCTTTGCTGCTTCCCAAGCTTCAGCTTCCTTGGTCGTTACATCGGTTTTCTTGTAGGTTGCATAAACATACCGAGTAGAGATTCCGGCAGATAAAACTAAGGATGCTCGAGAAATATCTGCTTCGATTGAAACCACTTCCAATCCGTTCATCCAAGCTGAAAAAAAAAAAAGAACATTGAAATTGTCACTACTTGAATGTTTGGCTTTGCAACTCATATGGGTTATATATTCTAAGATATAACAATTTCTGTCATAAGCGCAGTTGCAATAGAAATATTGAATTTTAAAAATTATAAATGAGCATTTTAAGTTTTATTATAATTACAATAAACACATTGTCTTCACGTTTTTCAATAAATTTAATTATGTTCATCATTTTAATTAATACTTTTCATTAACAACGATAATAAAAATATTAAAAAGATTATAAATTTGTGAATATTTTTATTTTTATGAGATTAAATGAGCTATATAAAAATGTAAAGTTATTATTATATCTTTTTTATTTCTTGATAAGCTATTAAAATTAACTAAATTGACTAAAATAACTAACTTAATTGACAGACATCATAAAATTAAAAAAACACATGATGTCAAGATGTCTGTTGCAATTATAATATAATTCAAAGTATTCATTGATGATTTTCAAAGTAAAAGATATCTGATGCAATTACTCTCATAGTTTCAAGTGTAAATTGTTATTTATCTAATATTCTAATCTTATTTTCTGACGTGATGCTAGTAAATTGATATTATTAATGTTATGATTTAACTATTGACAATTTCTTCTTCTTATTATTATATTAGTTAATGATGCAAAAGTAAATGGTAAACTTAATTTATCTCAAATAGTTAAATAGAGTTATACCTGCCAATGGTTTAGCCCGAGAAGATGCAACAGCCAGCCCTGGAATCAATGTCTTCTCATCAATTTCAACCCCAAGTAAATCCAAATCTAGACTTGCACCAAACATGAATCTTTCCTGTAGGGATGAGGCCTCCTCTTGAACGGCTGGCAGCAGAAATAATCCAATTGAATTAGCATAAATCATTAGAACAATATGAAATATGGACCATCAGAGTTTGTGTAATGTTCTTCAACTACATTTGAAAATATATGTACTAGTTTCAATAGTAGCTTCAGTACCTGAAAATGGTAATTGGACAAATGCCCATTTCTCGCCAAAGAGATTCTCAGGAAGCTCCATTGGAAATGGATTGTCTAATGCAAGGAGAGGTTTGGAGCCCTTTTGAAAACCAGGATGTCGCATGTAAACAGTTTCGTATCGCTCTTCCAACCATAGGAGTATCGATAAACACTGAAGAAAGATTATTGAGATGGATACTATCACCAAATTAGATCATACTGAGCAGCTCATAATCTATGGCTAAAAATCACTTCCTTACCTAGATGTTAGAGTCAAACAAGGGGGCACTAAGGATTATTCTAACAAAACTTGCAGCAAGAAAAATTTCCTATTTTATTACAGTAGAGTTTATGAAGTTAAACAGATATCGTTTGAAGAAATATCAGAAAAAAAAAAAAGACAAGTACCAGAAATAAACTACACCATCTACCATGGATGGTGAATCTTTTTCAGAATTGCATTCACAGATAAATTCACACCAACATGAAGGCTTAATGAAGAGAAAAATCAAAGTACCCGTTTACTCGGAATAGGTTTTATGCCCAGCTCCTTACATGCTTTTGTTATAATGGTCTGCATCTGGGACCTATAATAAAGTGGAAAAAGCATTTGCATGAACATCTTGTTCTTTGAGAAATTTCAGCTCAATATTCGTAGCAATCTACGCAAAGTCAAAATAATAGCATATTAATGTACCTGAAGAAGCGGATTTTCTCAGGTAGAGGAATTCCCAAATCTTGACTAATGGAAACAATAGCATCCTTCAAAGTAATGCTGTTTATAACATTATTAGGGAAGTATTTCGTGAACTGAAGAGAGAGAGAATTGTCGCATACAACCAACTCCCACAGCTTCTTCCCTCGTATATCCAGTATCGGCCTAGAGCAGAAATCCAATTCCCACTCGGTGATACTCGCAGGGTCAGTGTCCGAGTCAAAATAACTCAACTCAACAGTCGGGTCATCCTCTACCTCGTCAACTCCCACTTCTTCCGGCACCGAAACGGAGCTGTCCGACACAGTTTTCAAGCGATAACCATCGAGCTTCCTCCGTCCATTGATTCCGCGATTGCGTGACAAAAACCTGGAAATTTTGATGGAATTGGTGAAACGTTGTAAGTTGGGGATGGATTTGCTGAAGGGAAGGTTGGGGGTTCTGGTTCTTGCGGGGTTAAAGGTTAAACTCGCCATGAAAGCCAGCTCCAAGGAACAGGGGAGAGTTGGAGAGAGCTCGAAGCAGTTGATATTTTCAGACCACAAAAATCAGTTAGAAGATAAACAAGGGTCGTTGGAAAGCCAGGTAATGGGCCTCAAAAGCCCAAATACAAATAAATTATTACTATTTAATTATTTATGTAATATCGGTTTTAATTAAAGTTGGACAAAACCGGGCCGGAATCATAAAACGGATCGAAATCTTCAATTTTAATCTGTTGATTGTTCTAATTATTTGAAAAACGTAATTTATGTGTCGTCGTCCATTTTTAAAAATAAAAAATTATGAAATTAAAATTAAGATTGCAAGTCAAAATAATTTTAAAATTAAATTTAAATTTTAATAAAATTTGAATTAAATTTTAAAATTGATTATAAGTTTATTAATTATTTAAAATTTAATTTAAATATAATTAAAAAAAATATTTTATTATTTGATTTTAATTTTATAAAATCGAAATAAAATTTGAATAATTAATTTAGTGAATTTCAAAAATCTAAAATTATGAATTATAATTTTAATTCTCTTTCAACGGCGCTAACCGGACATGGCCACCCAGGTTTAACTTAGGTAATCTTCATCGGTAGAGAGAGCAAGGCGGCGCCAAAAGCCATGGAAGCGCGAAGCAAACTGATAAATGCAGCTGTGCGTAAAACCACCGAGCTCGTCGTAGAATTGGATCATCGGCGGTAGTTATCTCTCCAGATTCCGTTGCTTTTGAATCGTTTTCTACTCGTACTATGATCTCGCTGCGTGTTCCAGCCTCAAATTCCGTCTTATTCCCGCCCTCCTTGTCTTGATTTTTTCCCCTGCGAATCATCACCTGTGAGTTTCGGAATTCTTCATTTTCTTTCTCTTGACGAGAAAAATTTCATGAAAAGCCTTGTGTGAGGAACTTTTCAAAGTTCCTAAATTCTACGGCGTCTGTTTTTCATTTAATTGGCTGCTTGATATGTTATTATGTTATGCATTGGTATCCATTAGTCTAACGATGTTTTCATGCATTAGTTCTGAAGACTGTTGATAATCTGAAAACCGTAAGTGAATAGTTCACTTCATGTATTTTTTTTGGCTTTTATGCTTGCTCGGAAAGAAATATGAAATCCTCCTTGGGATATTAATTACAATCTTGAACTATCTTCTTTGCAGTTCTTTTGTCCCAAAAAAGATAATATCTGCTAGGCTTATGTTTGTATTACTGCTCGAATTTGCTACCAATTTTCAGCACAATGATGAGTATCTGTGTACTGTCCGAAGCAGGATAACATACAGAGGTGAAAAGTGCTTCGGACAACCACTGGTGAAGTTCTTCCTGCTCATCTGAAAGGGCCTAGCGAGGACATGGATGAATTATATTTCAGATGCTGCCTTAATTTAAGCACAAGTGAAGATGGCGGGGTTGAAGTTACAATTTCTGATACCCGTGTTCTTTATGACAAGAGCATTTTAGCGTTCAACTAGATGTTCTCTAGTGAATAATGGCTGTCTCTTTTGCAATTATATTCTCTACCGGCATTAATAAAACAAAAGTATGGCCATTCATCTTGTTGAAAAGAAAGCAAGAGTCATTCAATCAAATTTCAATGGTTCTACAATATTGCAACCGAAAAGTTGAAGGTGGAAGAAGTGAGTAATGTTAACGTTGATCAAGAACTTTCACAGCTATCCCTTCACCTTCTTATAAAAGACAGCGAACATGACTGTTCGGCACATGCTCGTATTGGAAGCATCATTGAGGTTAGTGGAAATTTCCTGCCCGGTTAGGCTCGAAGAAAAATCTCTACAATCCATTAGCAGCATTGAGGTTAGGCTCCAGAGAATCGAACAACGCCTTGAAGGCTTGATCTCTTCTCAGAGTTCCGCTCATATTTTTCCAGAATTATTTCTCCTGATTTTTCTTGCACTTTATTTAGGCACCAAATCTTTTTGCATCAATGGAAATGATCATCCTAGTCACAGGATTAGTGACGTGGTAGAAAGAGAATTTGAGCGGATATACAATTTTTAGCCAAAATCAAATGCCTACTTCAGCAAATCATACTCTCTTGGTCCTTGATCTTGTAATATACTCCTGAGTTTTCAACCGGTAATGAAGAGGAAGAAAACGATACATTAAAATTACGAGGTCCTTAGTTTTCAACTGGTGATGAAGATGAAGAAAATGATGCATTGAATTCAGGTGGCCTCATTATAGTTGAATGCAAAGCCAGTTTTCTGGTTTATTTAACCAATCTCCTGACATTGAAAGAAATGCAATTGGATCTCCTGCTAGATATTTCTACGATCTGGGCTATGTTTGTGAGGTTGCTGGTAGAGACTCTGAATTATCTGTACCTGAACAAAAAGCAAAACATGTACTTATATGGATATTAACAGCCTTAATGTTCCAAACCAGACCACTCACAGCCAGATAGATGATCTCCCTGATAATAACCTAGATGCATCGATAGAATCAGGGAAAGAAGGCTCTGGCATAGATATTGTCCATAATGTTTTTGGATTGAAGCTCTCCTCTTCGGTTATAGATTTTGAGTATCCTCTCTTGGATGAAAAAATTATTTCAAGCGCTAATTCTTTCACTAGATCTCTTTGGAAGGTCTTTTGATTGCCATCTCAGAGTGGAGAGGTGAAACTCCTTGCAACATGGAGATAAGGTCGATTGTCGAACAATATAACTCCATTCTGGTTGGAGAACTACCATCAATAGGTTCTGTTATAATCGACCACTTCTCTATTCGTATGGAGTCCTAGAAGATTATGGACGAACTTCTTGAGCTAGATAGTGAACTTCAACTCCTACAACTCTGTAAGTCTCGCAAGACAAGTCTTTCTGCTTATAATGATGTGAATTGTAGATTAGTCTGGTCTAGATTACAATGTTTTTTTCTTGATGGAAGTGGAAAGCGTAGAGTAAAAAACTTACCCAATTGTTGCATTTGATGGTATGAATCTTTGTTAGTATCTACAGAATATGAACAATAATAGGCTTAGAAAGTAGGGTACCAAAAAAAATTGGCAAAACTACAACTATTGTTAACCAAGGAAAATAATTCGTACCCTTGTACTAGAACAACTCGTGCTCGAAAATAGAGCATAGAGTAAGAAACTTGCCTAATAGTTGCATTTGATGATATGAATCTTTGTTAGCCATGAAAACAAAGCTCGCTTTGGTCTTGTCAAATGGCATGAATCTGGTAGGAAGACTATAGGTCCAGCTGTCTTCTTTGTACTGGACGCATGATCTTGCTTTGTTCTTCCCCTTGATTCTGAGTTACTTCTGCAACTTTGTCTCCAGTGTTTTAATGTCATCCATCGCTTTAACCCAGTTTTACTCATTTGTTCTCAATTATTGTCATTGGTTGTGATGTACTTTTGATAGTTCAGTCTACTCTTTCATCATAGTTCAAAAGTCACGGTAGACAAGACACGTGACACAAAGTTTGTAGCTATTTAATTATTTTAATTTGCAAAACTTCCCTTTAATTTGTAGCTATTTAAGGTTCATATGGGAAGCGCATTCATAAAGTAGTAACAAATAAGAAGCACATTGGAGAAACTTTAATCACTTTTTCGAGCAAAGCCGTGACATGTCAAATTAAACTTTTGTTTAGGAAAACCCGTGATTAGTAGTGTAGAACTTATAAATCAATCAACACAATATTGTTTGTTTTAAGTTAGAGCTTCAACGACTTTCTTATTGTGTTGTACTCAAAACACATTATATTGATTTGTAATAGAGAATTCATTTATAAATTATCTTCAGTCTCCACTCTTGATCAGTGTGAGATTGTACACTTTCATACCTTTTATCTGGACTGATTGTCACTAAGTAGTGACTCTTTATTCTCAGTTTGACTAACAAACGATCGAAAATTAGATAATGAGATTAGGAAAAGCAAATAAGGTTGTGAAAAATGAAGAAGAAGAAGAAACGTGGGATTGGGAGAAGGGGGGCCATGACGAAAGAGAGAAGAAACACTGAACAATGAATGCAGCAAGGATCCATGCTGCAATCAACGTCCTGAGCAATAAAAGAAGGGCAGCAGACGTCTCTTTTGTATGCTAACCTACCCCATCTAATTATTTTTGTTATTATTTTTCCTTGTGCAGAAACAATGACTCATTATGAGGCAGCACAGACCAATCTATTCCTTTTGGCCATCACCCCACTCCATCCATCCTGCCATGTCCTGTTCTACCCCTCTCTCTCTCTCTCTCTTCTTTTACCTTTCTTTAACAGCTTCAAACTCCTCCCTCTCTAGAGAGAGAAAGAGCTTGTATCTTGTATCTATGGAACTCACAAAGGAATGTCATGATGGACGATTTACTAAGTATTTGATTAAGATTGAGAATCTTGGGATTCCCCCTTTTTGCAGGCTGTCGTATTTCGCAGCAGAAGTTTAGATTAGTTTAAGATCTCATTTGTCGGAACAACTTCTTCGATTGAGTATTTGGACTTTTCATTTTGTTTTTCTCGTGTTCTTGCTTTGGAAAACATTATGTGCTTTGCAAAACTGAATTTGGCTTAGAATTGTCCATTTTTCATTCCAGGTTTGTCGGAATTTGCGAAAGTTAGCAAGATTTTGAAGGATGAAATGCACGGAAATGTTCATAGAGAATATTCAAAGTAGTGATTCATATATTGAGAATCTTGGTGAGTCTCTCTCCCTCACACAAAAGAAGATACTATACATACATACATACATACATACATGTATATATATATATGTCTTGATGATATTAGGAACACAAAGATTAGAGACACATTTTAATTGGTTGAGTGGTCTAAGATATTACTGACTCTCCCCACTCCGAATAGGCTCTGATGATTGGTCCGCCTCCCAGCTTTGTCTGGGTGCAACCGTGTCATGAACCGCTACATATTTCTAGCAAAAAAAAAGCCCATCATTTCCCACCTTTCTTTCGTATTTTTTGTTTTATTTATTTGTTTATTTTTAAAAAAAGGAGATTTTTTTGCAGGTGGGTTACCTCCATTTTCTTGATTAGTTCTTCAGGTGTGCTGGCCAGAACCACAATGCGCCTGGCTGAAGTGTCTATGAACCCTTCTTCTACTCCTTTATCGAACAATTCTAGTAGCCGGTTGTAGTATCCTTCCACGTTCAACAATCCCACCTGGATATCAACCATTTCAGAGGAGAGAGAGAGAGTGAGAGAGAGAGAGAGAGAGAGAGAGATTTATTTACTGGCTTGTCGTGGATTCCTAATTGAGACCATGTTATCATCTCCAGCAGTTCCTCCATGGTTCCATAGCCCCCTAAACACCAGAGATTTGAAACAAGCAGCCCAATGAAGAAGAAGAAGGAAGAGGAGAGAGAGAGAGAGAGAGAGAGAGAATCTTGAGCAAGAAGAAGAAGAAGAAGAAGAAGAGAAGAACCGGGAAGAGCAATGAAAGCGTCGGCGTGTTTGGCCATTTCTGACTTTCTTTGGTGCATGTCTGCAACTGTTCTCACTTCTCCGATCATCTCTCCGGCGATCTTCGCTCGAACGTTTTTTTGCGCAATCATTAGAAACCCTAATCACCCTCAAATCTACCTTATCCAAACAAAACCAAAACTGGGTTCATAGAATCCGTACCTCACGTGCCATTAAAGCTTGGGGAATCACTCTACGTCATTTCAAACAAAACCCCATTATTCGTCTTCAAATTTTGTTCAAAAATCGAAAAAAAGCTTCAATTTAAGATAAAAAGTACAATCTACTCATCCAGCCAACCAGGGCGAGACACTTGTCATGAAATATTTGTTCATGTTCAATGTAAACCAAGAATGTTCGACTAAATTATTGAAACAGAAGGATCACGTTGCATTAAATTTAATCCAGTTGGAGTGGGAAAAAATGGAACAAAATCAGAATTAGATAATACCCAAGAACGTGGCGACCGCCATTGAAGACGGTTCGAGAGATCAAACCCATCAAACCTACGCTTCCTCCGCCGTAAACCAGGTCGATCTTTCTCTCAACCTGAAACAAAAGCTTTGGTTAAGGCAGCAACAATGGCGGATAAGCAATCAAACTTGAAGCTTATTTCTTGTTTATACCATTAGTTTACCAAGCTCCAGAGTTGCTTGGCTGAATTCAGACTTACTCCCGGCTCTACTACCACAGAACACGCATATTCTTCTGAATCTGCCTTTCTTTTCAGTTGGGGAAGATGGCCCTTCTTCCTCCATTTCTGTCCTCGAAGATTGGTAGAACAGAGAGAAAATAAGCTTTTTAGAGAGAGAAAGAGAAGGGGGTACTATGGAGGTTATGTTGTAGATGGAGGTGAAGAATACTACTTTTTATGTAGAAGGCAAATCTCGTCTTTTTTATAGCAAAGTACAGTACTTGACATGTTGGAAACAAGCCCAACACCAGCCCATCTCAGTCCTCTTCTACTTTATCATACAGATTCTTCTTCTTCTTTCCTGAATCTTGATTTTTTACAGTCAATGAGTTTGATCAAGAACGATGTAATTTGGTTGAATAGATTATTAAAAACCCTCGTGCAAAGAGCTTGATACTCTCTCTCTCTCTCTCTCTCTCTCTCTCTCTCTCTCTCTCTCTCTCTCTCTCTCTCTCTCTCTGCAACCCACAGCTGGTTGAATGTGGATGATGAAGCAAATGGATTGTATCTTTGAGAATGACCCTAATGCAATTATGCAGAAGAGAGAGAGAGAGAGAGGATTTGGTACGATTATTGCAATGAAAAGCAGTGGCTATGGTCCACAGCCATTTCTAAATGTTTTTCGGGCCATTTTCTCTGTGCTTAAGACCATATTAATCACTCGATTTACCAGGCATGGAGGTTGAAGACGACCCGCGTTATCATTCTCCCCAGACTTCGATCATCTTTCTTGTTCATTTCAGCGTTTTTTTCTTCAATTTACAATTCATTTCTCCGTAAAGTTTCGTGTTTTGATTTTGTTGTTCTGAATTTTTTATTTTAAACTAAAAAAAGAATAAAAATTCAGGTGTTACTCTCAAGTCAAGGGAATGCTTTATCAGTTCCAAAGCAAGAAAAATATCATAATTTAGTGCTTTATTGATCATACTTGGTCATTAGTTTGGCTCGATGTGACCAACTTAATGATTACACTGTAATTAAATCATGTCACACGTCTAAATCTAATGATTAAGAAGGTAATTAATCTCCCCCCATTAATTTATTTCATTTTCTTAATTTATAATCAAGCTTTGCCCACTTTTGATGTCCTTTTTTTTATTTATTTAAGGTTTAAACTTGTACTGTTTATAGTTCTATTATTGAAGAACATGAGTAATAATATATCTACTCTTAAAATAAATAATTAATTCTTACAAACGTGACAAAAATTTATTAATATGATCGATGACTTTGACTCGTAATAGCGTCAATTATTATGTGCATCTATCTGTATATATATGTCTTGAGAAAACATGTTTGATTTTGATATATTTGTTTAATTATTGTCATTTAATCTCATTTTCTATACAAAAAAAAGCAACTTGGAATATATTTCTTATTCATTGATAATTACTTGTAAATTTACAAAAATAGTGAATTTATTTATTCCAAAATAGTGAATTTATTTATTCCAAAATAGTGAATTTATTGACAATAATCTGAATTTGATTTATTTCAAATAGTGAATTTATTTATTCCAAAATAGTGAATTTATTTATTCCCTACACTGTCTCCAGAGACACATTAATTGTGTTGTGAGCGGAAGAACAAGTCTTCTCTCTTGCCCTAGGAGACAGTCTAGGGCAATAATATAATAATAATACACTGTTAAATCCCTTCCCAAAGTCAACAAGTCAATTACTTGTCTTCCTCTGCGTGATATTTTTTTCATAATTCTCATATTGATTTGTAAATATAGGTTGTATCGAGAATAAAACGATGACCCGAAAAAAAAAATGCATGTTGGACACAAGATTTATGTGTGAAAACCTCTTTCGAGAAAAAAAAACTGGACAAATGAACAAATTTATTATGAAGATCGAAATATAACTGTTGAATTTTGCGATTCTAGCTTACGTTAATTTATAAATAACATAAAACCCTAATGAGATTTTATCGCTAGTCCACTGGCCTGACCCAAATAGAATTCGGGTCCCATCAAATTTTAACCAGTTGAAATAAAGTTATAATATATAGTTGTGACGTATAAAAAACTATGTTTTGAAATATTAAAGTTTTTTTTTATTATTGATAGCTAAAGTGCATGTCGTTATTAGGGTATAAAATAAGTGACGATCAAATTTTAAACTCTAATTTAAACCATACAACTTCGTATACTTATAGTCACTAATAGTTGAAAAACATAATCAATGGAATTTGAAGCTCTTAGTTAAGCTTCATATTATAATCTTTGAATTAATTATTTGATAATTGCATTTATAACAAAAAAAAATTACTGGTATTCTTTTTTTTTTACAGAAGGTAATTAATTCTTTTACTATTCAGAAGGGCAGTGTGGAGAAACGTTGAATCTTGTGGTGAATCTTGCGTTTGCACAAAAAGCCCTAGCTTTGATGTCTCCAAACCCTACTAAATTTACATTCTCCATCGAAATTCCTCGGCAAGGAACTGACTTGCTGCAATCAAACTTCACTGCGATTTCCGAAGCACTCGTCCCTCGTATGTTCTTGTACGTCACGTTGCTCACTTGGACCGCTTCTTCCTGCAAATACGATCCGAAAATACTTAATCCCGGCGACAGAAACAAATGTTATCCTTCGACCCATTAGAAAAAAAAATAGTTTTTTTCTATGGTGGTCGTTTTAATATACTTCTCGTGCTTTTCTTGCGCAAATTCGTCGATCGATTTCGAATGAGCGAATTCGATGAATAATGGGGGCGAGAGATTGAGTGAGCGAATAAATCATGAGGTATTTGATGGATTGTATCGAAACAAATTCGACGTATACCTGTTGGGAGCAAGGCTCGGCTCGATCACAGTAGTTTTGGTCGATGATTATTGGGTTGGTAACATTGTTCATTGCAATGTTCTGAAATACGATGTTTTTCGCGTACCCCGTTCCCCCCTGCACGTAATATTACACGTTGCAATATTTTTTAATAATCATTAATAAATGCAACATCCATAAAATAATAATATCTACAAATATAATAGTCTGCATCTGCATGATAATGTATGTATGTTAATATGTGTAACACGTAAAATGTAATTAGTGCAACATTTATGATTTTACTTTTTTAATACATCAACATGCATTTGATTTATGCTTTTATTTTATTTTTTTAATATAATATAGTAAAAAAATTATAATTATTCTAATGAAAACGAATTTTTTCCAGGAAATATATTAATTATCAATGATATTTTATCGTCAATTAATAAATAAAAAATGGTCTAAATCTCTTGAGCTTTCTTTCCGTTTGATAAAATACGTTAATGCATTTACTAATTAAATTAAATACGTATAAATGGAATTCTCAAAAATTGGAAACTGAAACAAACTCTAACCTGCCAAGTCTTTATTCTCACTCCATTCGTGGTTCCTGTAAATTTAGTGTTATTTACTATCACATTTGACACATGAGCTTCTGAATTCCCAGCTCCTAAGCTTCCAATGCTGCATATAATTAAAAAAAAACATCATTTTTAATCCCAAAAAAGAGTAAAATTTCTAGGGTTTGGCAGGATTTTGCGAAGAAGACGATGACCTGATTCCATGTCCGGGTCCGCATTTTATATTGACGGCTTGGACGTATTTTGAGCCGCTAACTATCGAAATACAGTCATCACCTTAAAATTTCAATGGAGAAATTAGGGTTTAGAAACATGGCCAGAGTTGTTTGCTTCTAGGGTTTACCTGTTGATATAACAGAGTTCTTAATGATGATGTTCTTTGTCCCAGTCACGTGGATTCCGTCTGTGTTGGGGCTGTCTCTCGGCGCTGTAATCCATAGATTTGAAGCTACGACATTGATGGATTTCTGGAACGAAAGATGCATTTTTTGTGCATTTTTGAACCTCAAATTGGCCACTTTCAGATTTCTGCATTCGTAGAAGGTCACGGCCTGCGAAAAAATCCCAGAAAAACCTAAGCACAAATTAAGGAAATGTTTATTATATCAGAAGAGGAGAGTTTTGCGTACCGTTGGAGCATCTTTGCAGGGCTGAAGAACAAGAAAATTGAAGAATCAGTGTAAAGTAAAGTAAGAAACGGAGAAATAAGTTGAATATCAGCGTAGAATTTACAAGGGATTTGTCTCTTTTGCATGAGCTTTTCCACCATTTTCTGCCGTTTCCGTCGATGATTCCTCCGCCTTGTACTGTAAAATCGTCCACGTTTTTGAAAATCAGCCAACGCTTCATGCTCTTCTTGAAGTCTAAGATTCTTGGAGAAGCTTTAATCGTTCCAACAATCTGAAAAAAACCCGAAAAAAAACACCAGATGATGCAAAAACTAAAGTGTAAATTAAAACCAGAGAAGAGATGGGATTCTAGAGTTTACCTTGAGGGTTAGATCAGATTTACAGGGACCGGAAAATGTGTTCGGATTAAGATGATAAATTCTATCCTTGGGCACCAACATTATAGCATTTTCAGATGAACAAGCTTTCTTCCATGCTTGATTAAATGCCTGAATTTGAAAAAAAAAACATATTATGTATTCAAATTAAAAGTTCATAAGAGAGATGAATTTAAAAACGTAATGAAACTACCTCACTGTCATCTCCTCCATCGCCCCTAGCTCCAAATTCATCAACATTAAATATTGCTGGTGATAGTGATGGTGATGGCGATGGTGAAGAGCTTGGCGTTGAGATAACACTATTACTCGAAAACATTGAATCGTGATGATCAGAACTTTGATCAATGGCGAATTGGCCTCCTGGATAAGAGCTAAAACACAAGGAAAATGAAGCAAAGACTGTAAAAATGGCGAGAAAATGGATTTTTGGGTGCATTTTCTAAGTGGGGAAGACGTTGGTCCAAAGAAGATCAAAAGTTACGGGAATTACAGAAGACTTGTTCGGAATGAAACAGGAATATACTGTTGTCTTCGAGGGCCAATAAATTTATAGAAAAACAAAAGAGAGAATTTACTTTTTTCTAGAGAGAGAAAGAGAGAAGCAAGATACTGGACTAGAGAGAATGTTCTTGATGATGACTCACAGAAGTATGGATTGAAATGCAAGAAACTTGGACGGAATAATCACTGTTAATCAAATCAAATTCATTTTTTTACTCTAAATGCATGAAATCCAAAGCTATTCTCGCAGCTACAGTTCCTTAATTACCTTCCAAATCACGCATGATAATAATCCATTTACATGCACATTGGAGGATCTCTAAATACACCCTATTTAGATATATAAACACAGAAAAACTCGCAAACCTTGTATTTGGCTGATCAATCTGGTTCATGCCCGTGTAACAGTCTGAAATTCTTTATGATTAAAGCAGTAATATGGGAGTTAAAACGCTCAAACCGACCCATTTCTGACCCAGAAATATGAGTTTTTTTTCAAAAAACTTGGAGTTTGTATCTAGACATGGAAAAACTGGAGAGTTAAATCTCCGAAAATAGAAATTTGGGTTTTGTTTTGGTCATCAGTAGTTTGAATCTAGTTGTTGAAAAAATAAAAAACGTGCCCAATAGAAAGGCGACAAAGTTACTCAACAATATCCTATCTTGATTTCCATAACTAAACCTGCAAATACTGTCGTCACGAAGTTGATTCCTTGAAATTTACGTTTAAAGGGAAGAAAGATAACTGTAAAATTTAGGTTTTTTCTACTTTCTAGTTTTGGAATCTGAGCAAATGAAGCAAGATCCCATTCGCAAGAGTCGTTTAAAAGCTGGGAATCCACCATAGGCTAATTAACCAACACATGCAGAACAAGTAATCGAGACCATACTGCGCAAGAGGAATGAGGTAGGTTAAGAGTAGGCACTAGGGGTAGGGTGATCCGGTCCAGATAGACCTCAGACCGGGACCGAGTTTATTACCCAAAACCACAGACGAAATATTTGGAAACCCTAGCATGGATGAAAGTATGGGAGAGAAGAAGTGGTGGAGGGTTTGGTAAACTGAAATGGAGTTAGGCCGGTGTTAGGTTGGACGAGGGCGTTTGTGTAGGGCAACAGAACAGGTGAAAAAGGATGGCCTTTTGCGTGGGCAGAGGAAGAAGAACAAGTTTTGAAATATCATCCTAGGACTTGCGTGGAGTGTGTGATATTAGGAGTGGCGATTGGACGAGATCGACAAGCCAAACCGATCATTTGGGTCGGTTTTAGTTGGGATCGGTTCTCTAATTGGTGAGTTCGGTTCATATTCGTTATATGAAAAAGGATGGCCTTTTGCACGAGCATTTGAACGGACAAGAGGAAGGAGAATAAATTTTGAAGTATCATCCAAGGACTTGCGTGGTAACAATTGGATCATATTGACGAGCCAAACCAATTATTTGGGTCGGTTTTAGTTGGGATCGGTTCTCTGATTGGTGAGTTCGATTCGTATTCGTTATATGATTCGGATTCGAGTGTTTTGAGTTTTCAACGCTAATCGGATCAGATCCGATAATCCGATAAATTATCGGATTTACAGAAATCGGATCGGATTGATCCGATCCGATCCGATGCCCACCCCTAATTAGGAGTGGCAATTAGACAGAGATCGATAAGCTAACTGATTATTTGGGTCAATTTTAGTTGAGATCGATTTTCCGATTGGTGAGTTCGATTCATATTTGTTATATGATTAATTTGAGTTTGAAACTATTTTTTTTAAAATTAAAACGCTGGATTGAATCAGTTAATTGATTTAATTTAAAATTTTTGAAAAATAATTAAATTTTAATTGGGTTTAGCCGATAACATGCGGGTTGAAATTTCATGGAACTGAATTCGAACATGAATCGAAATTTTGACTTGGGTTCGTTTTTAAATTCGGTTTACATTAGGTCAAATGGGTTCAATTTATTATTTTAAAATAATTTTATTTAATAATGATTAAAAAATTAAAAACCGAATCGTCCCACATCCCATTGTGTTCACCGAGACTGAGAGAGAGGGAGAGAGAATGGCGGAGAAGGAGACGCCGGTTCATGGCGGCGAAGTTGGAAGAGTATCGTGTCTGTGAATTCCAAGCCTAATAGAGAACTGGATTCCACGCTTCTCGATCTTTTGGAGAAGATTATGTACGACGCTTCCCAGCCTCTTCACTATCTTTCTGGTAACTTCGCTCCAGTTTACGACGAGACTCCTCGCGCTCATAATCGTCCTGTTAATTGCTGCCTTCCTGTAAGTTTTGTTGTGTTTTAATGTATAATGAGCTAATCATTGTGAAATTAAAGTGTGTGCGTGTGCATTGAACTTCAGTCTACGCAAGGTGAGATGGCTGGCGAGAGCCGCATTCGACAAATCAATCGCCTCTCGATGATTCTATTTACAATTCTTAGCTTTAAATTAAGTCTGGTTTTGTATTTTATGTTTATTGTCAATCATTTGGTTCGTGCATTGAGGAATGGTTAGTTAGTTTCGGCGTTATACGAACCCTTTTCCTAAGAATTTTTAAGTTTATTATTTTATTTTTCTTTTGGCTTTGTAAAGTAGATGAAATCTCGATTTTTCCATCATTGTATAACTTGAGCTGAGAATAGTAATGTGAAAGACTTTGGCAATTTTATATGATGAAGTATCTACAAACCTGGAAAAGTGTTTTTGTTCAGAAAATTTTTCTTTTCTTTTTAATATATCTTGGTATTCATGCAAATGCCTAAGTATAAATTTTTTTTTTCATATCATGCATTTGTTGAATTTCCCATCTATGCTTTGTAGAAATGCTTAAACTATAGTCTGGATAGTTGAAGAAAACAAACAACACTTATATTTTGGTGGGGGCCAATTACTAAAAGAGGGTAGCAAAAGCAGTAACAACTAAGAGAAAAGTGAGACTTATGCTGTTGAATTGACATTCATGAGGTCCACATTATGGCAGCAGTGGTTTCCTTCGATAGCGCCAAGGTCCCGTCCCAGTACCAATCCTGCAAGAAATTGATCAGAACTCTGTATGATTGGAATGATTAATTTATGCAATCTTTTGTTATATACTTTACTCATATCGGTTCAATGTCAACGTATAATGGCCAGTTAGTCTGGTTTGAATGTTCTAAAGGTTACATTTGCTGTTGGGATTTGATTTTGGTGGCAGTTTTCTTTTTAGGAGGGTGGGGTGCTAAGAAACAAACCTCCAAACGCCTACAAATGTACGCAGGGCCATGTAGATGCCCAAAGCGGTCCAAATTCCCACAAAACCATTGCTTTTGGAGAGAAAAATTAGGCATGGAACGGTAGCACCTGCTACCAGAACCTGAACATAGTTAAAAAGTTAATTTTTTACATTAAAATATGGAATAATTTTGATTTTGGTTCAGAGTCAAGAGTCAAAACTTGCCAAAGAGTAGGCTGAGTAGGCAAAATCAGATGCACCAAAGTTGACCCCATCAAAGACAAAGGCCAGTGCGTTAAGAGGCTGAGTTGCTGCCACAAACTGGGGAGCAAAGAAAGATTTCCATTTACGGTAAGTCAAGTAAATTACTTTGTGATTTTATCAAGGATAAAGTAAAATTTAGACCTTTAAAAACAACCATGTTTATAACATGTTTTTCATTTAATTAGGTTTTTAAACTCGATTCTAATCCCTTGACGATTTCTAGCCTGATTTTGAAGTTTATTTTTGTCATCTACAACGATTTTGAAATCCATCAAAAGATAGAAAGAGTTCAAACTTAGATGCAAATCGCTAAAAAGGTTAGAAATTGGATTGAAACACCTAAATGAAAATGCAGTGCACACTTAATAGATTTATCAATTAAATTAAAAACAGAATCTATCTAAATAATTGATAATGGAAAGATAGAAATTTTATTTCTAAAACAAAATAGTTTAAAGTGTAAAATATGAGCGTTATGGTTTGAAATTACTTTACACTTCTATAAATCTTTTCAACATATAAGCACACACTCACCGGAAGTCCGATGTGTATGAGGTGTTGAACATTAACATCTTGAGAAAATATTCCCACTCCAAAGTAAATACCAATACCAACTAGGACTGCAAGTCCGACGCCCAGAACAAAACTCATCTATAAGCCATGAACATTTTTTAAGAATCAAACGCAGAGAAATAAATCTGAAATGGCTGGGAAAAAATAGTGATTACCTGTAACACTCTGGTTACAACTGATGTTGCTTTCTGATAGTCTTTCTCAGCAAATGCAGAGGCCAGGATAGCCTAAAACAAGCATAAAGGGAGAATTAGAGAGCAAAAGTTTATAAAAATAAGAGATTGAAATGAAATTTCGCTCACCTGTCCTGCAACAGCCAACCCATCAGCGAGAAGAGATGCTGTCATCCAAACTTGTAAGCAAGTTTGAAAGGCAGCCATGGTCGTGGGACCTAGCCTGGCAGCCATTGACGCAGCCAAGGTCACACAGAAAGTTACTGCCACCACTCTTGCCAACAAAAACCCACCTGTAAGTTTTGCCACAAGATTGCTTAATACTATAGATTTCATTTCAAGACTTGTTTCAGAATAAATCTTCAATTACTTTTCATCTACCATTCTTGAGAAAACGACCAAACTGTAATTCTTTCAGACTTGGCGGTAGAAGATGAACCTTTTGCATCAATCTCCACAAAAGAAGCAGCACAATCAAGTACCTTCAAGAAATTGCTTTCAGTTATCTGATTATGTCATTTTGTCTGTATTTTCATGATTTCAATATATTATATAAAAAATTACTTACTGGGAAATAACATGGGCAATGGCTGCACCTGCTACACCCTTGCCACACACAAAAATAAGAATTGGGTCCAAAGTGATGTTTGTAGTGTATCCCAAAACTATACACAGATCAATGCAACCCTTAATTAGTGGCCTTGCGTTGTTTTTCTATGATCCGAAAAATGACGTTTAATTCTTTGCAGAGTATCGTTGATGGGACTAGAAATCTTAAAATTGATCCCCTCGGAGGCTTACCGATTATATAAAGAGGAGTTTTTGTGTCTTTGAATCCTCTAAAGATGCCTTGCATTGCCAGAGAAAGAAGAACTGCCGGAGCTCCGAGCGACCTCAGTACCAAGTACTTGAGAGCTGGATTTAGCATGGGGGAGTTCTTTTCATTCAAGCCATGAAAAAGGTTTATAATCTCAAAAATAATTGTATTTATTATGTGTTCTTAAGAAATAGATGCTTACATGCTTGACACCCATTAAACTCAGGAGAAATCTTGCCCCAACTATAAGAAATATGGCTTGAAAAAGACCAAGAACGGAACCAAATATGAGAGCAGTTGAGGCTGATGCGATGTGTCGTTTCTCCTTTTTCCTGCCTCTGATTCCTCTGCTTTTCCCTGCAAGAGAAATACGGATTTATGTGAGTATTAATTATGCCGTATTAATAAATCATCGTCTTAATCGAGAAGGAATAGTATACCTTTTCCTGCAACTTCTATGGCTGTTTCACTGGTTTGACCTGAATTCTTTTCTGGGTTCTCGTCTTCACCACTTTCTGAATCAAACTCTCGGAGTTCCATTTCAATCTCAATAACTGTTCCCAAACTCTCGTCCATTTTTTCAGAATGATCTTGGCGGCCATGGACGAGCTCTTCTTCTTCTTCTTCTTCTTCTTCTGTTTGGACTTTTGTGTACGAAACCTCTTTCAGGCTCTCACCCGTTGATGCTTCAATGGCCGACTGTCTAAGAGTATCCTCCTCGGCGACGAAAGAAGTGGTAACGCTTACCAGAGGGAAAATGGTGATCCTCGAAGCTTGGTTGAATATGGCTATGGAAACTCCAACCGCAGCGAGCTCGACGGGGCCTGTATTTTTCGTCTGTTTTAAAAGAAAACACAAGAAATAACGAGAAAATGAGAGAAAAAAAACAAACCCAGATGGCCAACGAAAGCTGTATCGATCAGAGAAGCAATAGGATCAGCAGCAACAGCTAAAGCAGCCGGAAATGCGATTTCAATAATCTCTTTCCCGATTTCATCCCATTTGAAAACTCTTCTGCAACACCAATCTCTTCCATTTTCGCGTTCTTCATCTTCAAAACACAAAAAAAAAAAAAAAAGACAAAAACTGGGCGGGCGCCATGAAAATGTACCTCGCGTCTGTGAAGAAAACCCAGGAAGGGAACTTGGCCATGGAGGAAGAAACGAGAGAAGAATGTTCTGAATATGTTTCAGAAACAGGCGCCCCGAGAATCCATAACCTGCGCAGCCAACTGCCGTGAAAGATGAAGAAAAACTCATTTCTTGAAGCTAGGCGCAGGTAAGGTAATGGAGATGGATGACTGTTTTAAAACAAGCCTCCCTCAGATCAGCTTCCCCCTGATAATACAACTCCCAGAATCACCCCAAATGTGAGAGAGAGAGAGAGAGAGAGAGAGAGAGAGAGAGAGCCATGTCAAGGACTAGGAATGAGGAACACTATCTGAATCGTCGTATTAAAAAAATAAAATAAAGGTGACATTAAATAAATCATTCTCAATATAATACTAACATATGCACTATAGTTTGAGTCCTAAGGATGCGCAAAAACCGTCATGGGTGCTCCGGAGAGCTGTGTAAAGTTCGGTCTCTCCAGAACTACAAAATATTGGTCGCTTTGAGTCTGTTTCTGATCGTTTTACGCATTTAACTTTTAAAGACTAGACGATGATTCAAACTAATTTTTTATTTAAATTAGTTCTTTTTATTCACTAATTATATATTTGCTAACATTTTTATATTGAAATTACAAGCATATATTGATCTTAAAATCAATGGAAAAGTCAATAAGTGTAATTTTATAATAGTCATGTGAGAGTTACATTCTTATCTTACATTTATATTGTAAGTATTGACGTGTCTAATTATGATTGGTCTATTAAAAGTATTTGCATCAATCAAGAGTTAACAAATCAGCGTATACAATAATACAATAGGATTTCAATATAACTTTAAAAATATGTGTAATGAATATAATAAATTATTATATTTTTTATTATTAAATATATTTAAATTAATTTAATTACAGTGCAACATGTTAAGAAGTATGGTACGAAGATAAACTTAAAATTGCTCTATTTAGACGTGAAGAGTGACTGATATGAAATCACAGTACGAGAGTTGAAACAAAACAAAACAAAACAACACCTTTATTTGGTAAGGCACAACAATAAAAAGATAGGAGAAATAACATTAGGAAAAAAAATAAAATGAAAGGTTGAAAGCTTATGCTATTGAACATCGTCGACATTAACCGGGGGTCATAAGCATTATCGACGTTATGGCAACAATGGTTCTCTCAGATAGCGCCAAGGCCCTGTCCCAGTACCCAATCTGCAAGTGATCATCATTGTCAGTGCACAAAACCCAAGTAATTTTCTTTTATGGACAATGCTCAATTTAATTTCTTAACATATTTTCTGACGTGTCAATTTGCGACTGTACTTTAATTAGATCAATTACAGCTCGACACGTCAGCGCGTACAATAAGATGATATGCTTAGAAGGTAAACCTAGCATTACTTTTAGTTTATCTGAGCTTTTGTGCAGACTTTTCATCGAACTCGGGTCGATTTCAATGTATAGTTGCTAAGTTAGTCGGGTTTGAAAGTTCTAAAGATTACTTTTGCAATTGAGATTTGATTATGGGTATAGAGGGTTGGATCTCAAGAAACAAACCTCCAAACGCCTACAAATGCACGCAGGGCCATGTAGATGGTCAAAGCAGTCCAAATTCCTACGAAGCCATTGCTTTTGGAGAGCACAAATAGACACGCAACGCTGGCACCTGCTACCAGAACCTGAACATAGCCAACCAAGTTCATATTTTTATTACATTGATTATGGAATTAAGCTTGATTTTATCGGTTGAGAATCCAAAGCTTTCTTTGAAAACTTGCCAAAGAGTAGGCCGAGTAGGCAAAATCGGACGCTCCGAAATTGACGCCATCAAAGACGAAAGCCAGTGTGTTAAGAGGCTGAGTTGCTGCCACAAACTAGGGAGCAAAGAAGAGGTTTCCATTTATTGTAAGTAAAAAGTAAATGGATTTGAAATTTATCTAATTGCACTAAGGTTTAAACTCACCGGAATTCCGATATGTATGAGATGCTGAACATTAACATCTCGAGAAAATATTCCCGCTCCAAAGTACATACCGATACCTACTAGGATTGCAAGTCCGACCCCCAAAACAAAACTCATCTGTAAATCATGAACTTTTTTCAGGCTCAAATACAATGAAAAGTAAATCCAAAACGAGTAATTTCATGTCGTTTTCTCAGCATACATTCTTATTATACACGTTGACGTGATGAACTTTT
This sequence comes from Begonia fuchsioides, assembly GCA_003255005.1. Classification (NCBI taxonomy): domain Eukaryota; kingdom Viridiplantae; phylum Streptophyta; class Magnoliopsida; order Cucurbitales; family Begoniaceae; genus Begonia; species Begonia fuchsioides. Next base: position 107,158 of record QAOC01012068.1, on the reverse strand, counting down.
ATTAGTACAAGAAACATACACTTTGAATAGATCAATCATAGCTCGACACGTCAACATGTACAATAAAAAGATACGTTAAAAAAGTAACCTTAGTATGCTACCTGTAACACTCTAGTTGCAATAGATGTTGCTCTGTCATAGTCCTTTTCAGCAAATGCAGAGGCAAGGATAGCCTAAAACAAGCATAAAGGGAGAATTAGACATCAAAAGCTTATAAAAATAAGAGATGGAAATGAAGTTTAGCTCACCTGGCCTGCAACAGCCAACCCATCTGCGAGAAGAGATGACGTCATCCAAACTTGTAAGCAAGTTTGGAAGGCAGCCATGGGCGTGGGACCGAGCCTGGCAGCCATGGAAGCTGCTAGGGTTACACAGAAAGTCACGGCCACCACTCTCGCCAACAAAAGCCCTCCTGTAAATTTTGTTATAAATCGTTTGAAAAATATAGATTTTTGAGTGATTTTAGACAAAATCTTTGGTTCTTTGGAGCGTTACCATTCTTGAGAAATCGACCAAACTGTAATGCTTTGAGACTAGGAGGTAGGAGATGAACCTTTTGCATCAATCTCCACAAAAGAACCAGCACGATCAGGTACCTAGGACAGATTCCTTAATTTTTTCAAATTTGCATAATCTATGTATACGTATGTATATATGTATGTATGCATATATGTGTGTATGCATGTATCTGAGTTGTTGATGTCGTTATTTCGATAAGAAAAGAAATACTTACTGGGAAATAACGTGGGCAATGGCAGCCCCGGCCACACCCTTTCGACACACGAAAATAAGAATCGGGTCCAAGATGATGTTTATCGTGTAGCCAAAAACTGTTCAGGAGATCAATAAGAACATAAACATTAGGATGTCTATGTTTATTAGGATGTTTTTTTTTAATAGTTGATGGACTAGAAACCCTAAAAAATAAAAAATTGATCCCCTAGGAGGCTTACCAATTACATAGAGAGGAGTTTTGGTGTCTTTGAATCCTCTAAAGATGCCTTGCATTGCTAGAGAAAGAAGAACGGCCGGAGCTCCGAGCGACCTCAGTTCCAAGTATTTCCGAGCTGGATCTAGCATGGGCGAGTTCTATTCATTTAAAAACAAACAAAATTTATCAAATCGAAAGATAATTTGTTACCGTTTATATCATTATTATCATCACGAATAATATATTTATTTATCATTAATATATGTTTTTCTTTTTAACATAACATTAATAATGTATTATATTTTTTGACGTATCGCTGCATGATTTGATCAATTCAAATAATAAATATTTATTTTTATTTTTATTTATTAAATACATTTAAAGTGATTCGAATTATTCTTTATTTATTTTATGTTCTTGTGAAATAAAAACTTACGTGTTTGACGCCCATTAAACCAAGTAGAAATCTGGCTCCAAATATAAGAAATATAGCTTGAACAAGCCCGAGAATGGAGCCAAAGACGAGAGCCGTCGAGGCTGATGCGATGTGTCGTTTCCCCTTTTTCTTGCCTTTGATTGCTTTGCTTTTCACTGCAAGAGAAATCTTGTTTATGCCAGTCTTTGGATCTGAAAGTATGTATATGCAAGAAATAGTTAACCTTTTTCTGCAACTTCAACAGATTTTTCAGTGTTTTGAGCTGAATTCTTTTCTGGATTCTCGCCATTCTTGTCGTTTTTACCTGTTTCTGAATCCAGTTCTTCGAGTTCCGTTTCAAGCGTAGCAGCTTTCAAACTCTCGTCCATTTTGTCTGCATGACCTCGATCGCCATGGATGACCTCTTTTGTCTGGGCTATTTTCGACGAACCCTTTTCCAGGATCTCGCCCTTCGATTCTTTAATGGCTGATTCTCCAAGCGTGTCCTCCTCGGCGACGAAAGAAGTGGTAACGCTTACCAGAGGGAAAATGGTGATCCTCGAAGCTTGGTTGAATATGGCTATGGAAACTCCAACCGCAGCGAGCTCGACGGGGCCTGTATTTTTCGTCTGTTTTAAAAGAAAACACAAGAAATAACGAGAAAATGAGAGAAAAGAAACAAACCCAGATGGCCAACGAAAGCTGTATCGATCAGAGAAGCAATAGGATCAGCAGCAACAGCTAAAGCAGCCGGAAATGCGATTTCAAGAATCTCTTTCCCGATTTCATCCCATTTGAAAACTCTTCTGCAAAACCATTGTTCTTTTTCAAAACTCATTTCAAAAACCTCGATTTAATCGCTTGAGCTACGTTATATTATCGTCTTCTTCATCTGAAAAAGATTGGCCAAATATTATGAAAATGTACCTTGCGTCTTTGAAGAAAACCCTAGCAGGAAACTTCAGCTTGCTCTTACGAGAACTCGTATCAGAGTTTTCGCCCATAGATGAAGAAACGATTAAGAATGTTATTTCAGTCAAATGAAGTTGAATCTTTTCAAGATATTTCAGAGACACGAGCCCAGTCAATCGAAAACCTGAGCAGTCAACGTACTAAAATCAAACCAAAATAAACCCATGTTGAAAAAAGTTGACTGAAATTCATCTGTTCTTCCTTGAAATTCTTACTTGTTAGAGTCTACGTACTACAACAAGCACGAAAGCAAGAATTTATATAAATCTTAGGAGGGAATTTGAGCTAAAGCCAGCAAATGGAACGCAGACAGGGAATGTCGAANAGAGAGAGAGAGAGAGAGAGAGAGAGAGAGAGAGAGAGAGAGAGAGAAAGAGAGAGAAGAGAAACTGTGGTCATGACTAGATATGACGATTGAATAATTAAGGGGCAGTGGACCCCATGAACGGGAGCAACATCGGCAATCTCAACGCAATGTTAGAGAAGGGTCGGCTTCTATGATAAAAAGAAATGAGTTTACAGTAAATAAACCATTCTCTGCAAGTACTTTTCATAAATTTCTATGTACTGGCTTGACCAATTAGCTTAATTCCAAAGAATAAAGCTATAGGCTAAGATACAATAAACAAAGATTCAATCGCCTCCCTCAGATCAGCTTCCCCCTGGTAAAACAACTCCAAGAATGAGCCCAAAACACAGGAGAGAGAGAGACAGAGAGAGACCCGTGTCGATGGCTAGAAATGACGATTAAAGAAACAAGGGCAGTGGAGCCCAAGAATGGGCACACATAACAGCTCAAACAACCAAGTGCAAATTCAAGTACAATGGTCAACAAAAACGTATCTCGAAACAAATTTAAGAAAAAGGGTTGGCCTGTACGAGGGAAGAAATAGGGTAACAGTACATAAATCATTCTCTGCGAGTCTTTTTTCATCTTCCCCTAACCAATTTGCTTCATTCCAAAACTATAAACTCAGAAGCTGCATGAAACTAAGCAATAAAAGAGATTCAAACACTAAATTAACCTGATGGGAATTACTATTTTCCTCCTCCTGAATCCTTCTCCCTGCAATGAACTCTTTCTCCACAGTCATTTCCATTTATATAAGTGCACACACTTATAAATATCCATAGATATGGAGAGATAGAGAGAGAGAGAGAGAGAGAGAGAGAGAGAGAGAGAGAGAAACATGGTGGATGCTCCACCATGGATTAGGGAAAAGCACAAGATAGTTTTTTTTTCTGCTTTATGCAGCAAATGGAAGTGCATTTTAGTAGGTTACTACTTGACTTACTTTTCTTAAAATGCATTCTTAGTAGGATTCCCAGTTACACGCCTGAGCTTTTGTTGTCTCTTCTCCAAACCCTTTTATTTTACTCCTCTTTTGGCCGCCCTCATAAGTCTCTCACTACCTAACTACCTCATTACACCTTCATTTATCCCGAACAAAAATTAATAAACACTTCCTACGATCGAACACTCAAAATTATTTTATCTGTGAGAATCCAACTCATATCAATAGAAGTTCTTAATCTCACATCACTTGTGAGAATAAAACTTGAGTTGTTTATAAGCAGAGTGCTTCTCTCTATCTAGTATCACGGTTTTTAATCGGTTCCAAGAACAAATTCTGTCCAAGATTTTGTCCAAAACAGATGATATTATACTATAAGTACCCAGCGATTTTATAATTATTATGATAGTTATTCTATGAAGGTGGTGACGACAGAACATTTTGTTGACTATAAGAGAGGTGAAAATTAAATGATACATAGATAAAGTTAATCTCTGTAATAATAAAATATGTTTTGAATTAACCTTTTGCAGCAAAGTTGTGCATAAGTTAATCTGAATCGAACAATATTGTACTGGAAGCACGTAAAGATTCGACAATAACAAGACATAAAAGATAGAAAATCTTCATTGTTGTAATTGCATGCTTTGCAATAAATATAGAACTAAGCCATAACTTTAAAGGAGGGCTGCATCTACAAGACTTGTTATATTTTAGGTAAATTCAGATAAAATAAGTAGTTGGAGTGTCTTTGCAGTGAAATAAAGTTCTTTGGAAGTATGTTTAGTTAAGTAGTCTAAATTATGCTTGATAATTGCTCTATTTTGTTCATATTTATTCCCTTCCACTAAAATCTATCTCGGTATAACAAAATCCAAACAATCCCTTGAACTTTTCGCACTTCAAACACGATGTGGAGTAAGTGTCGTCACGAAGCATGGATTAAAGTGATGTGAACGCGTACATATCGGTATCTTTGGTATTTTTTTTTAATTTATACTATGATTGAAACAAAAAGAAATACACACATACTTTGATTGAAGCTTCTAGTCTCCTAATACCCTAAATTTTCCGTTTGAATACTTTGAAAACTAATAAAAAAAATCTAAAGATAGTTCTGGGTGGAACTGGAAAAGACGATTTGACGTAAACATCGAATCTATAAGAAGAAAAATGGATCTATTTGTTGCTATTAATGCTTATTTACTTCAACACTTGGGTATATTTTGTCCACAATGTTCTTGAGTGGGAGCTTAACACTCTATGGCATTAGGTTTGGGCGTGAATGTCCTTTAGAAAAATATGATAGAACCCACTTTCGTGTGGAGAACCAACTCCCTCTTTTGTTTATTTAATGGATAATAAAAAAATATTATAAACACAATTTTGATTCTTCTTGGTTACAGTATTTAGGGTTTATCAACTTCCAAACGACCCGAAATTTTGATTTCACGATCGCTCATGTTTTTATTGTTAATCTACTTCTCGACTCAAGCATGTCTTCCATGTCTAGTCCAGCTCCATACATTGGCTTGTTACTTGTTCCTATGGATAGTTTAAAGAGGGTTATTCCTCTCTCGGCTTATAATTTCCGGCCCTGAAAATTTAAAACCCTAATACAACGTTCTCACAAGTATTGAATTCTTTGATATATGTTTCAATAGTTAAAATAGTAAATGAAATATGTGTCGTTCGAAAGCGTCGCTTTGGCCGAGTGGTTAAGGCGTGTGCCTGCTAAGTACATGGGGTTTCCCCGCGAGAGTTCGAATCTCTCAGGCGACGTTTCTTGTTTTTATTATTATTATTATTATTTTTTTTTTAAGTGTTATTTTGCTTCGCCACTGAGCTTCAGATTGGTTTTCTCATCTTCAGTCCAAAAATCTGATCTTGGAGAGGCAGAAACTGTGAAATCGTTTAAATCTCTTGCATTTCCATGAAAGAAGTCTCTTAAAACTGTGTAATATAGGCTCTGCTTTTGGTTCCCGGAAAGCCTCCCCATTTCGGGCGTTGAATTCCACCGCCGATCGGAGCTAATATCTACGTTCAAAAGATGAAAATCTTATCAGAAATTAGCATCTCACTGGTTTTTCCGGACAAAACGCCTCTGATCTCGAAATCTTTTCGAAGAGAATATGACTCCGTCTTCGGCAATCTGACAACTCCGATTGGCGGCGGCTTCTTTAACAAAGCTCCAACGGCGAGGATCGGCGGGTTGGAACAACGATTCGGTTGCCGGCGAACCTTCCGGCGTCCGCCTCTGAAGAAGGTTAGAGAGACGACGGTCATTCTTTGCAATCATTTGGACAGATAAGTCATTTCATATGGGCCAATATTGGCCCAGTTAATCTTCACCTAATGATACAGTGCAACAACAACCGCATGGACTCCAAATTCTGACCAATCATTATTCGTCGATTAAACCGGCCCGGCTGACTTCTATTGACTTCTAAGCTTGCGTGTAATGCAGACCGTCAAATAGAGCCACATCATGCCCACAATCACATGGTCGAAAACGAAAGCTGTCACTGAATGCAACGCATTTAATTTATTTAATTCATTAAAATGATTTAATAATAAATTAAGGATATTTTCGGTGGTTGAATTCCGGTGAGTCGTAGCTGGTCCGGATAAGAGAGACAAACTAGCTAGTCAACGTCGTCGTTTTGTTGTAATTAGTTCTAAATAAATAACAATCCATCTCTGCAAATTTTTGTCGTCTTCTTTCTCTCTCTAGAATTTCTTGAGATGTTGGTGTTGTTCTTCGCAGTGTCTTTCTCGGCTATTCCGTTCACTCTGTATATTCCTCCATTGCGAAGCTTGAGCTTGTTCGTGGAGAAAATGGATGAAGTTGTGAGGGAACTACTGCTCTACTCGACCTTGATTTACCCTCCTGTTCGTCTTGCTTGGTTTAGGTTTCTGGATTTCATTGATTTCTTCAACTCCAGGTAGTTTTTTTGTTTTTCCGATGTACATGTGGTGGTTGTAAATGCTGGTTCAAATTTCTGGGTTATGTTTTGTTTTCGCGATTTCTGGTCATGGTTTCTTTTGTTAACACTTGTCTGGATCCGAAGAACGTACGAGGTTCTTCTTGCTTTTTACTGTATCAACAATGGCTGAAATGTCTTCTAAACTTGCGGTTTAGAAGAGAGCTGGTCGAGGCTCAGACCGACCAGCCTACCGGAAGTCCGGCGAGGTCCGGCGAACCCAATTTAGGCGCTGTTCAAAACCATGCTCACCAGAGAGAGAGCATAACATCAAGGCTTCTGGGTAGATCTATGATGTTACTCCGACGTAAGTCTTAAAGATCCTTCTTCCTGCACTTGCAATCATTAAAATTATCAAACTCTGCTACAGTTAATGACTGCAATTCCTTCGAGATCCACGTTACCGCCATTGTTACAGAAGGAAGCTCAGAGCAGAAACAGAGAGGACACCAAAAAAAAGATACAACCTCAACTAAAGCCTTAAGATGGTGTGATTTTCTCCTATTAACTTAACCCCGTATAACCCAAAAAAAAAGAGACTAAATTACCTACATTTACAGGCAAGGAAAGAGATGAAAATACAAAGAAAAAAAATGCAAAATCGAGCTTCTAACCCAACTATCGATCACGACCATCTTCATTTAACGGCTCGATTCCTCTCCAAACACCTCCACATTGCAAATCGGGCATGCCTGTCGAAAAAAAAAAGAGTGATCGTATGTGAGCGGGAGGGGAAAAAAACGTATAATACGACGAAGAATAACTAAGAAAACGAGTAGCTAACTTTGTTAATGTTAAGCCATTTGGTGATGCAGTGGCTATGGTAGACATGCTTGCAGGGCAACGTTGTTTGCTTGTGGCCTCTTTTATAACTCATCTGGCAAATCACACATCTGCCATTAACACAAAAGTGATTTGGGAAATTTTGTTAACTTGAAGAGAGAAAGCCTCAAAATCTAGGATATAAACCTTTTAATTGACAAATTCCAAGCAAAAAACAGGTTTCGAAGGCTGAAAAAAAGTATAGGAGCACGAGAAATATAGTTATGACCATTCTCATCGCCCGATTTCGTTCAAAATGTCAAAAAAGGGTTCCCAGAACTGGATTATAATCAGGTAATTAATCGCCCGTGTTTAAGTTCATCAGACGATATTTAAAACAGAAGCAATTTTTACCTTTCCGATGATTTTTTCTTCGAGAAGATGCTTCCTAAACGATACTTTGATGTTGGAAGCAAACTAATAAGCTCCTTCGATAGTCCACGGTTCTCGGTTCCAACAGCCTCGCCTAAGTCTAGCAATTCCTAAACCGTAAAAAATAAAACTCACATGTTAATCAAAGACGTTATTTCAGTTCATATTATGATACAAATAATAAAATCTAAACATATATCAAGGAAAAAATAGAAGCAGACCTCGTAGGTCATGTCATCAGGATCAACATCATCCTGCCATACAACCTCTTGTTGTGAAGAGTCCTGAAATGGCAACACTTTTCATCAGATCTAAACGGCGTGACTTTATCGACTTAAATAAGCCAAATTTTCAACTTAGATAACGCATATTGTGTTCTATGAATCGACAAGTTAAACAAAAATATGTCGCATCAGCAAAAAAAAGGTTCATACTAGAGGACTTTCGGCATTTGCATCGTCGTTATCGCCTGCAAAAGAACACAGAAAGTATTTTGTTCATTAAACCAAGTCTCAAAATCAAAAACTGATTGAAGACTTTTAAGGAAAAAAATCAACTGTTTCTTACATTCTTCAGGAGCTGAATCTTGATTAACAGCCTCATCATCTCCACCGGACTGTAAATCTGCTGTCACTGGCTCCTCGGCGGTCATCATTGAAGGGTAAGTCCAAGATGTCTCATATGTTCTAGGTAAATAATTGTTCCCCCCATAAGAGCTGTAATAAGAATTTTCCGAATCCGACATGCCAAACTTGTAGGATTGCATATGCATTGACCATTGCGCATTTTCCTGGATAGAAATTAGAAGTTACATCTAATGCGATTAAGAAATGTACACAAAATCGCTAGATTTCGACTCCACAATAGCTTAAAAAGCAGCACAATAATCTTTAATTTGTCGATCGAATTTAGAGATAATCGTATACCTGATCATGAACGGGTCCGGGATGCGAGTAATTAAAAGGAGAATGAGAAAGACCATCAAAGAAGTTCACAAAGCTCTCATTGACAGCATAAGGAAATCCAGAGTCAACATAATGTAAGTCCATTTCTCTGTTCCCATTCATTTCAAACCTCTACGTGTAGTGGAATTTGCAGATAAATGAACTGCAAAAGCAGATTAGAACTACCAAAATCAAACATCAAAACCAAGATCAAGCTTACCAAAAGCAATCATGCTTAAACGACCCAAAAGCAGCCAAATTTCTTCCAGATAAGTAAAGAGCAGCCGAAATGAACAATTTTTTGGAAAAAATAAACAGAAACTACAGAAAATGTAAGAGGGTTTAAAATCAAGAAATTCAGAAGAAGTGAGCGATGAAAAACATTGATGTAAGAACAGCAGCAGAATAAAGGTCCAACCTTTCCGAGCTCAGGAGAATGAAAGAACAATTCCCTCCTTTCTTCAACGTTAAAACTAAAGAGGATAAATATTGTCGCTGTAATAAGGCGTCAATCAGTAAAGTTTCTGAGCATCGAACCAAACAGAAAGACAAAAAAATCTTAGAATCACCAGAAGAAGATAAAATGAGGGAACGCCAGAAACCGACTGACGCAATAGGCAAACAAAAATGGCCAAAAAAAAACACTCAGCCAGAAAAAAAGGAAAAAGAAAAGCAAGAGAGAACAGTTCCTAGACTTTCAACAATCGCCATAAACGAAGCACGAAAACAAACTAAAAAATCAAAAAAGAGAAAGCAAAGAAAAGAAAAGCTCTGCATTTTCCAAGTGAGAGAGATAGTGGTTACATGAAGTTAGGAGCAAAGAGTAAGTTCCAAGCTCAGCAACACAGAGTGGAGCCCTCTGTCCCTTCTCTGTCCGTATCTGAGTGCAAGCTTGTAGAGAGAGAGAGAGAGAAGGGAAATGGGGATTTTTACTCTTTGTCGATGCTCGTTTGTTTCTGCTTCTCCCTCTGTATTTCCATGGATCATATGAACTGAGGATGCTTTTATGCTGGGAGACAGACAAAGTCCAATTTTTTTCCTTAAAAAATCAAAATTTATTACGCAATTAATCCGCTCACATTCCCTGTCGATTGTTCATAATCTCATCGTCAAGAGAGATTAATTGAGGAATGTCCTTCCAAAAACGACCAAAATAAAGACAGAAAAAGAATCTTCTTTGTCTGTCTTTACACTATCTATTTATCCACTTAATTTTCATCAATAAAAATCAAGATTTTTTCAAACTGTTCCCCACAACTCGCATTAAACCCGGTCCAACATCTTTGACTAGAAGAACAAGAAAGAAATCGTTGAAGGTAACTTTGTTGAAAAAAAAACCTGCCCATGAAAATGGGAAACACTACATTTTATATCACCATCTGTTTGCCTCAAAAAAAGTGAAGAAAATACGGGGCAAATTCACTGTATGGGGTAAGAGGCGAGGGTAGGAGCTCGATAAAAGCAAATTTAATTAAATATTTTGAAAATAAATAAAACATGAACAGTAAAGAGAAAAAAGAGAGAGAAAGGAGCAATCAAATCAAGCAGAGAAATCCAAAATAGAAAAGGGTAAAATAGTAAAGCCGCTTCCACAGCCGGTAAGATCTGTAGCAGCCGCATTTACCAGAAATCAATCACGACCGTACAACTGTACATGATCTTCAAAGGTGTCTGATCCCCACAAATTGTTCACCTAGAAATCCCCAAAGGGTTTTTCGGTCTCCCCACAGGCTAATAAATTAATAAATAATTAATTTAATTAATATGTCTTTTTTTGTGTGTGGGGAAGATAAGATTAAAGTAAGTGGAAAAGACGAAAATCTGGTCCAACTCTTTGAAGACCAAACTCAACCCCCTTTAGTCTCTCCAGAAAACAATGAATAAATATGATATTTATTCGATAAAAAATAAAAAATAAAAAATAAAAAATAAAATAGAAGAATTGGTGACTGGGAAATGAGCTGCGGGAAGCTAGGCGCAGTAAATGTCGGGAATTGAAGGTCGTCCGACAGACCCAGCCAGGCGGCATTAAAGCAAGACTCTGGTTTAGATTCCGGGTCAGCTAGGGTGCGAATGTTTGGTCGAGGACTGGGTCAAACAAAGGAATCAATCAGCTACTAAAGAGAAGTTAGAGAGAGAGAGCAACAAATAAGTCATGTTTTAAATGATTCATCGTCTTTGCCAGCGTGGACATAACCTTCCTTGCAGGCTTGCACTCGTGCTAAGAGAGCCCTAGTTTGCACGCAAGGTATTTAAGAGAGAAAGAGGATGGTCAAAGCTTAGGAAAGGTAGTAGGTAATCCTAACTAAGGCTCTAAACTCTTAGAAGTATTTGTACTAAATACCTTAAAATAATTTAATTACAATTAACACTTCAAATTTAATAATATTTAAATAAACATTTTACATTAAAACTGATGATTTCGGTACAGTTTGCCATCCCATTAAAATTTTGCCCACCCTAGTTTTAAATCATTTTCTAATATGAGTTGTGGGATAAGAATTGGCAAAAGAACCCTTCTTTTTTACCAAACTCACTACAGTTAAAGAGATTATGTTTAGTCATGGGGGGCAATTTAGAGAGGGAATTATGGAGTTTATAGAACAATTAGGGAGATGATTAATCCCGAAAACACGCAACTACCAATTATAACTTCGTAAAATGAGACAACCTGTACTTTTTGAGCCACATGTGAGAAACGTAATGAAAAGAAATCTTCAAGTCCGTGGCTGAACTTATAGCAATGCTAATTCAAGACAAACACCTTTATTGACAAGCTATATTGATTATGTTATTGTCTAAAACAATGTTGACCCCATTGACTATACCATGAGATTTTAATCACTACATCACCCAAAATATGTTACAATTTAGGGTAATTACACTTGATAACTTATAATTATGTATTTTTCTATTGATCGACATCTCAAAGTATGAATATTGTTTCAATAAACACCTCAAAGTTAATAATAATTTCATCTGAAACCATGTCAATAGACAAGATTAGAAAGCTATAAATATCATCTGAAAAACAATCATAATTAGATGTGTCAATTAATTAAATAAAAATTTTAAGATGTAACTTGAAATTGTAAGTACCCATAGATAAATATCCAAGAATTTAATAACCCGGAGACAAATTCAACAGCTATTTATCTATCCTCATGCCCAGTATGAATAAAATCAACTTCTAAAAGCAGTCTAAAGTACTAAAAAAATAAAGAAACGAAAAAAAAAACAGGGAACGCACCAGGAGAAATTGTCACCGCAAACAATTTGCTGTAATAAATGTGCGAGTTGCAGGAGCTTGAAACTAGGCCACGGAAACCTACCAAGAATCCTTTCTTTAGAGTTATGAGGGATCTTCTGTTTTGGAACCCCCTACAACATTAGAAAGGCATCTTCTAGCAGGCACTTACCCCATCAACATTTAAAGATTATTGATTAAGCCATTCAGGAAATGACTAAATTACAGTGGATATCATGCAAGATAAGGACAAGTATCATCATTTAGAAAACAAGACAATGAAAATTATAATCATCATGTAGATCAGCAAACAAAACTCTGAAAGATCAAATCTCTCAGATCATTTAATATACTTGAGAAAACAACAGTGGCGAATAAGGCCACAAATGAATAGTGTGATCAAAATAGTTGAATCTTAAATTTAGTTCGGGATCAAATCCCTCGAGTGACTCAATTATTGAAGGAAAACCGAGCCGGACAAAGTCCTCGTACCTCATAAAGGTTTTCATCACCATCTAAAACTAAATGTTCGGGTAATTTTTCAGCTTAAGCACCGCCAGATCCATATTTCTTCCCCAACACGAGCAGCTGTAACTTATCGTAACCTGCAAGCACACCAGCACCGGCAACAGCACGGAGAATGTTTGCTCCAGCACCCTTAAAGAGAGACTTTGCACCCTCGTTTTTCAAAATCTGAGAAAATGCATCCAATGAGCCCTTATACTTGACTGCTTCACCAGAAGTCATCATCATTCTTCTACGAACTGTGTCAATTGGGTATGATGCAAGGCCAGCCCCATTGGTGATGAGCCAACCAAGGGCAAAGCTGGCGAAGAAGCTATCCTGTAAACAAAAGTAAATACATTACTTACTTTCAAAGGCAATAAAATACTTTTAAGGTAAATAAATATTCCACACACCCATCCCAACACAGAAATATTACATTTTTTAATTAAGTTACTAGGAGAAAAATAAAAGGAAGAGAGATCTCAAATTATGAGAAAATACAACTGTTCAAAAACTCTAACAAAGCAATTAGTTACATAATATATCTTTAATTGGAGTTCCAGAAAAAAAAAAAAACAAATTCGCTATCCCCTATCCATGCTTTGAAATTTATGAGAGTACTTAGCAAATTCAAGAAAAATGTACTATCAATTAGTTACTCCGTTGTTGAAGAATACATGTTATGTAGCTCATGCATTTGATGATGAATACAACACTATAATAAGCCTCTTATACGATATACCTATGTAAGAAGATATAAGGGAGTACGGGAGGGTAAAAAAGGAAATGAAGGGAGAGGCGAATCAATTCGACAATTAGTTTTTGCTGTTGTAGTACTTAAAGGAGGGGCTGGCGAAGTATCAGCCTCCCGTATCAACTCTCCAATCTATAATCAGTTGTTTTCAGACAAAAAGAGTTTGGATTTCGTGATTGATCATTGTTCTTTTATCAAGCAGTTTTGCTAATTTTCATCTTTACCATACCCAAGAAATACACACTAACAATCATGATACAAAGAAGCATTACAAGTGTAACAGAAAAATGTTTTCTGCTAATAAAGGCACAACCATTAATAAATTGTTTCAGCAATCCATTGTAAAAAATTAAAGGAATGCAGAAAGTCATAGATGAGCTAACCTGTAACGATCCAGTCAAGAGAACTGGCTTCAGGGAGTCGTACATTCCAAAGTACAGACCACGATACACGATGATACCGACACAAGAAATATTGAATCCTCGGTAGAGACCAGCAATACCATCAGATTGTAATGTCTTTCTGTAGACATCAATCAATCCATTGAACTGCCTTTCTCCACCTTTCTTCGCAGCTTTTGCATCATTGGCCAAACGAGTACGAGCATAATCAAGAGAGTAGACAAATAGAAGGGATGACGCCCCAGCAGCACCACCTGATGCTAAGTTTCCAGCAAACCATTTCCAGTAACCATCCTTGTCTTTTTTGAAGTTGAAAAGCCTCTTAAAGTAATCTTTAAAAGCAAAGTTCAAGGCCTGAAAAAAAATCAGATATTATTACATTACAGGTGTGAAAGGAAGATGACGTGAAAACAAACAGAGAAAGGGAAAACTAAATACTTGAGTGGGAAAGTAACGAATGACATTAGCAGTGTTCCCCCTCCACAATGAAACGAAACCTTCATCCTTAATTGTTCGACCAAAGCAATCACCAATTCCTTTGTAAGGTTCCGAAAGTCTGCCAGATTTTATCATTTCATCCTGGTTTTGAATTAAAAGCTTCACACGTTCAATTGGAGCAGCTGCAGTTTTTGACACAGCAGCAGAGACTCCACCCATGAGGAAATCAATAACAAAGGTGCTTTTTTCTTTTGGGGCTGCGACAAAAAATGGAGAAGCAGTTGACATAACACTGGAGAGATCAACGCTATCTCTACTTGATGGCACCAAAGAATGCTGCAGCGCTCTATTGGAGTAGTTTCCAAGTGTTGCACGCCTTTGGTAAACAGCAGGTCTTCGGAATCCAGCATCAAAACCATAAAAACTGGGGGAAACACTAGACCGTATGTGGAACTGGCCAGCTACCTTCTGAAAGACAGTGGGATGTTGTTGACCTTGATCAACCATTTTGACCTTCTCTGCGACAAGACATATTCCGCACATTAAGTTCAACTTTCCTAGAGAAAAGTCGTGGAAACCTTACAGAGAGAACATCTGGGTAGAGAATAATAATTCTATGCAATCTAATAAGCACGTGGGAACTTTACCATCCATGAGATTTCAAAGCATCATAGAGCTTGCCAGAAGAAATTTAATCAAACTTATAATATATATGCTTATTACTTATACTACCTTTTTTTAGAAGGCAACAGTTTCATGCATGAAACAGACATACAGTAAAAAGATAATTATAAGAATCAACTAAACACTGTCCATTGTTTTAAACGAATGATTACTGGTTCCATTACACATTACGAGCATAATGAAAAATACACCAAGTGTTGAGATAGAAAATACTAGTAAAGAGGTGGAGCAGCGTGGTGATCAGTGTCTTGCTGAAAAAGAAGATTCAAATTCCAATGAATCACTACAGGTTGTGAGAATCTTCTAGTTTGAGATAAAATAGGAAAAATGATTAAAACAACCTAGTTCATATCAAACACGTAAACGTTAAAATAGCAAACGATGTCGATACAAATGAATTCAATACAACGAAATATGCGGCGATGTAAGCAATAAACAGCAACGAAATTGAAAATATGTAAGCACCAACTAGTCACACCAAACAAATAATTCTTCGAGAAAACATAAATTAGGACAAAATGAAGAGGTATAGATCTAGTGAAAGTAACCGGACACTACGAAAAAGACAGTGAAACGTTAAAACCAGCTAAATATTAAACAGCTCTAGAATCCTAAGACTAAAATACTTTCACCTATTTGTACAGAAAGACCGTTGAACAGCCAAACAATAGAAGCAACAACAAGGAGCTGATCCCAAAGGAAAAAGCTACAAGTTAAGAATGAAATAGATCGGAGATCAAAATGAAAGAAAAACAATAGAAAGAGAAAAGCTCCGATTACCTTAGCAATTGACAAGTGGCTGCGAGAGTAGCGCGGAGATGTCCCCCAATACCGAGGACGTTGCGCAGAGAAGGCGGGGAGATAGTTTCGGCAATCGAAGGAGCGGGGCTTTAAAACGCGGAAAAAGGTCCAGTTTATACTGGGTGTGCGGTCGGAGCTCCGTTTTTGGTTGCTGACCCATGTGAATCCGCCCCTAGCTGGCGGCCTTTCGAAGCGCATGGACTTTAATAAGAAACTAATTAATTATTTTTTCTTAATTAATATAATGTTGGAAATATTTAAAAACTACCAACAGGCCAATGATAGGTTGCCACGTTGGAATCGAAGGAGGTGTTTGCATTTAATTTGTCTTCGTAATTCCTACGCCATTGCACCGACCAGTCAATCCGTGGCACCTTTCTACCTCTTCATTTTCACGAACGGTCCTTTCAACTATCAACAATTAATTGATGTTAGTTTGCATTATCTTCTTGTACCAAAAAAATAAAATCCATGGACACCAAGATTTCAACACATCACTCTAATAATTTGTAAGAAGGTTAAATTAGAATAACTTAGCAGCCCAGAGATAAGAGGCATTTACCTAATATCACAAGGAACTACCCTAACATTGGGGGAAACAACTCCTACACTAGGAAAGCGCAGACGTCGAACCTAAGCTCTTACAAGTTCTTCTTAAATCATGTTAGATTTTCGTTAGAATCTGAAACGAAACTTACGGTTTTAAATATTTAGAACTAGAATTAATGGTTTTAGTTTCGTTGTTTTAAGCTGATTTTATTTTATATTTAAAAAAATTAAAAAAAATTATATTATATTGAAGTTAAATTTTAAGTAATTATATTAATTTATAATAAATTTTAGAATTTATATATAATTTTATTATAATTTTAATCGAATTTTTAAATTTTATTAGAATTATAAATTTTTTTAAATTTTATAATTTTTTATCCTTAAAAATCTGAAAAAAATTAAAAATAAAATTAAAAAAATTTCCCACCCTATCCCATACATGATACAACCGTAGGTCTGAAAAAGTCAACGAGAGCCCTAGTGTAACACATCAGTCAGCGAGATTTCCCGTCTTCTTCTTCCCCAGAAAGCGACGGTCTCCACAGGCCACGGAGAAGAGCTATAAAATGCCCTAAAAACACTCGAGCCGCGGCCCATCGAACGAGATATAACACCGCCACGCCAGCGACCCGATGACCGGCGCGAGATTTGTATTTGCCGGCGAACTTCGGAGAAACAAGTTTGGATGGCCGTGGCCCATCTTTTGCAGGACCATCGCCATCAGTACTTAGCAGAAGAGATTGTTGGAGCTGGGGCAAATGAGCTGTTGAAGGTAAAGTCTATTTTTTTGCACGAGATTTTCGGGATTCGTCTGCTTTCTGTGAGCCGAAAGCTTTCAGGTTTCAAGCTCCACCGCTATATTTCGTCTGCTTTATATCTTCTTCTTCTTCCTTTTTTTCTTCTTTTTCTCGTCACATTCAATGCTTTTTATTCCATGTAGTGGGCTCAGGAAACAATGATTCAGATGGGTTCGTGGAGCAGACGAAGCAGTCCCTTTCTTTCTTTATCTCTCCTCTGTATCTTCTTCTTCTTCTTCCATTGGAGCTTTCTTTTCTTCTGCGCTAAAGCCTAATCTTCAACCCAGTTCAGTTTGCAGATTAATCTTAACTGAGCATACCCAACAATTTTTCATGGTTGATTTGATATACTTGGAATGAATCCACGAGAAAAACAGCAACAAAATTGAGTGTTGTTTGTTAAAGATTTGATTTTTCACTACCCAATAACACGAAATATCGAAGAATTTACACCTTTTTTATCGTAGTTTTTTCCAGAATGAACATCACTTCGAAGCAAAGGAGAGAAAACTGTTTCCATAAAGAGTGATGTCAATCACATAAATATGAACAGAGAGCTTCAATGATGTAGTTTTGGCCTTTGGGTGAGTAATTGCATGCCATGCGAGTCGTTTTCCCGTCTGTCATCTTCACATGTACAGTACTGCTGCTCATCTCTCTCTCTCTCTCTCCCCTCTCTCTCTCTCTCTCCCCTCTCTCTCTCTCTCTTGCTTTCACTCAGTGTTTCATCGTCCAAGACTCCAAATTGACCACTTTATGCACCAGTCTCTCTTACCGTCAATCTACTTCTTCCTCTCTCGTCAAAACCCCATCACTTTCATCGTGCCCTCTTTCTGCAAAGCCTTTTATACACATAGTTCTTCTGGTTTTTGGTGTTTCTTCTCTAACGAAGGGTCTGTTTTCGAACATCTAAACTATTCCCACTTATGAACTCGATGAACAGCTACTCTCAAGGTTTGACTTTCCAGGCTATGGACTGTTCTCTCGAAAACAATACAGCCAAATAATTTATCTTCTACCAATAATTATTTGGGGAAAAGATAAAAAGATGAATCCATGGGAGAGCCAAGATTTATGGGGCGTGGCCCATTGAACTAGACAACAAAGAAGCATGCAGCGAGGGAACAGTATCTCGCCAAAATTAGCTGCGTTGCTTGCTACCTGATAATACATGTTACATAAAAAAATATTTTATTATTAATATAAAAAATCATTATTATAATATCATAATTAATTATATATAATAAAAATCTTATTTTTATGTTATAATAAAATTAGAAATGAGAAACTATGAAAATTAATAATTGATGTCGGCCTTTGAAATGATTGATATTCTCTTGCAATCCTCCTCACCTCGAACAATCATGTATGGACGAGTTGAACAGTATCAGATTCACTCTATTAATAACAAATCGTATTCTCAACGCACGAGACGATCTATTTAAATTTAGATAACGTTTCTCTAAAATCAAAGTGGGAGATCTAATAAACCAAAAGTTGATTTCTCTTTAAGAGAGTTTTTCAACTTTTTGTTATTTGTTTTTCGTCTCTTAATTTTGATTGTTAGATCTCCATTAAAAATTCAAAATTTAATTTCATAATCTATTTTAATATTTAAAATATTTATAAAATGTATTTGTAATTCAAAATTCAAAATCACGATTTGATTTTATAATTTATTTTAACATTTAAAATATATATGAAATTTATCTACAAGTAAAAATTCAATTGAATTTCAATTTTGTAATCTATTTTAACATTTAGCTGCAAAATAAAATTCAAATTTAGTTCGATTTTGTAATCAATTTTAATATTTAAAATATTTTTAAAAAATTATCTACAGTTTAAAGTTCATATAGAATGATTTTATAATATATTTTAACATTTAAAATATTTTTGAAATATAAATTAAATTTCAAAATTCAAGTTGAATTTAATTTTGTAATATATATATTAACATTTAAAATATTTTATAAATATAAATTAATTTTAATAATTCAAATTGAATTTGATTTCATAATTTATTTCAATATTTAAAATATTTCTGAAATCTAAACTAACTTTTAAAACTCAAATTAAATTTGATTTTGTAATAAATATGAGCTAGACCGTTAGTATAGTACGAGTTCTAAAAATCTAAAACTGTGAATTCCTGTTACGGTTTTATTTCAGGATAAAACCGAGTCAGACCAGTTCGTGTCTACCTCTAATATAAAATATATTTATTTTATGTTACCACATATATAGTCAGGACTATACTATACATTCTCAATGAGATAAGATATTTTTAATATATGAATAATTTAAAGATCTCATACTTCAAAAATAAATCATAAACTTATTTTGATTATTTTTCTTTATATTTTATTCATATACATATATATATATATATATATATATATATATATATATGTTAATATAAAATTTTAAATAGTTTCTTTTTGTGCATTCTATAAAAATATAATCTAATATAAAAATATAATAATAATCACTCTTAATTTATTAATTTATTCGTGAACCATATATCTCAGCATAGTAACGGCAGACGACAATCAGAAGACAAGAACGGTTTGGGAAATGTAAAAGAAGAAAGAAGAAAAAACAGAGTTGGAGATGAGCAATTGAAAGGTGTTTCACGGTCTCGGTTTCCAAACAAAAACACACCCACTCGTGGAGTTTTGAAGACATTCAATAATCAAAGCATGGGCTCTGGTCAAATCAACTGGCTTCTTTCTTTTTCTTATTGATCTAAAATTTGAAATCTCTCGCTCCAATGACTTTCTACATTGACCAACCATACGTAGGAGGGTTAATTACAATGATTTTGTGGTCTAAAAATGAAAAGTCTTTACTTGACATTACAAGAAACAACTTCAACATTAAAAAATTAAACTTCTACACGGTGATGACGCATGTTTCGAACTATAGCTCTTAATCTAAATTTGTTATCACTGAACAAACAGAATTATGTTTGGACGCTTCTTGTTCTTCATCTGGTGTACCGTCTTCAAATTCGATCAAGTTACTTGATTACTCAGATTCAAAAGATCACGATCAGTTCTTTCTTGTTGTTTTACAGGTTTTTCAATTAAAAAAACACGAAAATTAGCTTAAAAAATCTTCGAAAACGGAAGAGAAACGATGAGAAAGCACGAGCACCCAAGCAAATGCCGGATGATTTAAGAACCTGCACAAACAGTCTGCTTGAAAAATACGAAAGACAACAAGAGATGTCTACAGAATGTTCTCTCTCTACCCTTCTCTCTCTCTCTTTCTCTCTCTACCTCTTGTGAGTTATGAGGACAGCCAGTACGTCTAATCTTTGACTTTTCTCTTCTGGCTTTTTCTTTCACCCATGCTCTGATTCACCTGATCTTCGAAAACACATTTATCACTGCAGGAAGTGTAATTTTTGCCAACTTTCTTTCGTAGTTTTGCGTTTAACTTTACCCAAAACCTCTCTCTCTCTATCTCTCTCTATCTCTCTTTCTCTGAGTATATAAATACATGTACACATTACTGTACTGGGTTTGTCGAAGAACACGAAAACACAGCCGCGCCACACAAAAAAAAACCTAGCTTTTACTCTTGAAAATCTTCAACCATGGCAGACCCTTATACCAATTTCTTCAACGGCTGGTTCAACTTCATCCCTGTAGCTCCTTCTTTTTCTTCTCTTAATTTCTCTGCTCCCTTTCCCAGCATGAACAAGGACGAAGAAGAAGATGATGACATCATGATTACTCATCAAAGTACTGCGAATTCTTCCCACCAATCTCACTCCTTATTTCCTCAGTTGCCTGATCTCTCGACTCCTTCAGTGCAAGCTCTTCCTTTGATAAACCAATTAAGCACAGAAATCGTCGAAAACTCTGGAAGTGCAGCAATGGAGGAGAAAGAGGCGAAGGATTTGGGAACCGAAGAAGACGATGAATCCTTGTCTGTGGCTCTGAGCATAGGCCTTCCTTGCCCTAACTTAGATTCTGAAACAATGGAAATCATTTCGCCGTCATTTTCGTGCTCCGGCGACGTGGACGATAACCGTTTGGCTTCCGATGGCCCTTTGCATAGACTGAACAATGGTCAGTATTGGATTCCTACCCCTTCTCAGATTCTGATTGGCCCTACTCAATTTTCATGTCCAATTTGCTCTAAGGCGTTCAACAGATACAATAATCTCCAGGTATATACATATAGTTACATAATTCTTCTTCTTCTTCTTCTGCAGAATTAAACCTACTTTAATTATTAGACCTGAGTTTAGTTTCTCGTTCTTAGCATTTCTCCATTGATATCCTTTTCTCTTCGATTTCTTGATTCTAGTAAGCGAACATACTTAAGAGTTTACAGTGGAATTAGGGTTTTTAAGATCTGGCTGTAATGATTTTGAACTAGATGACGCTTCGTCTTCTCCGTAATTCTCTGTGCTGGTTTCTTTTCCTTCTTCAAACTTTCCACTTTATCTACTTTCTCTCTCCCTGACTTTTTTGTTTCAATTCTAACCTACTCATTCCCCTGATGGTGAATCTAATGCCTACTTAACTGTTCATAGCGCATTTTCAGGATGATTCGTCTTCTCAAAGGGGCGTTGATTCCCCTCGGTTAATCAAACAGCTCGTTTTGATGCTTCAGTTTCCATGATAATCCATCTTCTAGGAAGTTTTTTGGCCATTGTTCTTCATTCTTCGTTGATTAGTTTTAACCGCATTGGAAAATTGGGCAGATGGGGTTCCGAGTTTTGACCATTTTGCCAATCGTGAACAGTGGTTTTTTGCCGAAAAAGTACTGTTTATTTCTTTTCACAGTGGGATTCCCAACATTCAAGAACTGAAAATAACGTGCTCTAAGGACTTGCAACAATTGCTGAAATTATTAGTTATTTATTTCCTTTTGAAAATTAGAACTAAATTTATGGCTTCTTTGTAAACCTAATTTTACTGTGGAAAAAAAAGAGAGTGAAGGCCGCCATGGGCAGTGGTTGAAATTCCTCGTTAAAGTTCTTCTTCTTCTTCTTCTTCTGAAAATTCAGATGCATATGTGGGGCCATGGTTCGCAATACAGAAAAGGGGCAGACTCTCTGAAAGGAATCCAGCCAACCGCCATGCTCAAGCTACCTTGCTATTGCTGCGAAAATGGCTGCAAATACAACATCGACCACTCTCGATCAAGACCACTCAAAGATTTCAGAACTCTGCAAACGCATTACAAGAGAAAGCACGGGACGAAACCCTTCATCTGCAGAAAATGCAGCAAACCATTCGCAGTGAAAGGCGACTGGAGAACCCACGAGAAGAACTGCGGCAAAATCTGGTATTGTTCTTGTGGGTCTGATTTTAAGCACAAGAGATCGTTGAAAGATCACGTTAGGGCTTTCGGCCATAGCCATGGAGCTGTTGGTCTTGATGGCTTTGAAGAAGACAACGATCTTGATCCTGCTTCTGAAGTGGAACAAGAAGGTTATAGCTTAACGTGATGATGAAGATGGTATTGGGTTTATGTATATCTACTCTGTGTTCTTCTTTTGAGTGTTGAGTTTTTGAACCTGCTTAGTGCTTAATATTCTTATTACACTCTCCCTTTCTCGACATCACTTGGAGTCTTCACTCGAACCTTCTCCCATTAAGCTCATTTCTCCCATCTGAACCTTGAGACAGAGAAAATCGTAACAGATGGTGGCCTATACCACCTAACAACAGTGTCCAGTCCTCAATAATTTTTAGGAGTACAAGTGCAGGATTTGAATCGGTAAAATTTTTGGAGACTGAACCCTGTTGTAGGGTAGTATGAGTCATCATCTGTTACGATTTTTCTCTGCCCGAGAGTTCTAAATGGGGAAAGAGACTGAATGGGAGAAAACCCTAGTGAAACATCTCGAGTGAAGTACGGAAAAAAGGAAGGTCGTACCAAATATGGTATTAGTAAACTTGTTGATTGTTGATGTTCAGTTAAAGTATTGATCGTAGTAGCTCCATTTACACAAATTTTATACGTATTAACCATTTTTATGACATGTAGAACATACATGTATTACTCATTATACATACTTTTAGAGTTTATACGTATGAGGAATTTGTTTTCGGTTTACTCGACTAGAGCCGAGTTTGGAAAAGTTGTAACCGAAATCGAAACCTAACGATCTTAGTGAATCGTTCTTATATTAAGTTGTCAATTATAACACAGTATATGAACAATTTTGTGTATAAATTTCTTAACTGTGATGACGGGCTCCAATAGAATGTGTGAAGGTACTGTAATCTCACGTCGTTTGCAAAAAGTAATATTTGTATTGTAACAATACATTTGAGACTACGAAACATAATAACAAATTTAGGAAAGTGAATTCAATCGAAAATAGACATATTATAGTGAGAGCACTGATGGACGTTATATTAACTACAGAGTCACGCATACATGAAATAATAAATGTAATTACGCATACATAAATCCCGCATCTCTATAGAATTTTTCATACATAAATCATGCATCTCTTGAGAATTTTTCATAAATTAATTTTTTTAATAAATATTTGTTTCGCTATGCTCACGAGCTGCCCATGCAAAGACAACAAAGTTGGAGATATTTTCACAGCCTTTCATCGTCAATCCATGGACATGTTCTTCTCAATCTCTCTGCAAGTTTCTTCCTCTCTTAACTCATCGTAGGAGGAAAGGATCTGATCGTTCACGTACACGCGGTCCGAGTAAGACCAGATCCCATTTTGGTAGCTGAGTTTTGAGTAAAAACCGGTCGAGAGGAAGTTGGCTCGGTCCCACGACTTCCTCAATTAAAGAAGTTGGGAAAAAAATTGGAAGAAATGTAACGCTTTAATCCATTTATTTGGAAATTTTGAACCATGAACCGGCCTGTCCACCTATTGGAAAACCATTCCGGACCATGCCATCTACCACAGTGTTTAGTGCTAAAAAAACCGTTCGGGACCATGCCATCTGCCACGTGTTTGGGTTCTCGGGTTTAGGGTCTCGACTGAGCAGACCCGACTGTATTTCTGACCATTATTTAATGAACCCAATTTAACAGATGTTCAAGTTCAAATCCTTGTAACAGTTGGCACAAATCTAATGCCTAGATATAAAAAAATTCAAATTCTTATCATGAAAATTAAAACCCTCGTCCAGAGATTGAAGAAATATAACCCGATCTCTTCGTCCAAAAATTCTGTATACAATCCATAATACAACTTACAGACATCATACGACATAAATGAACAAACTTAAAACGACCCAACAGTTTTAAAAGACTCGTGAACGTGCCGTAAAAGTTCTTGGTCTCTCTTCCATTCCGGCGTCGGAGCGTTGACGAAATGGGCGTAGAGCTTGTTCTTAGCGCAAGTTACAGATATCAAGCTGTGCGCTGCGACTCCGTCGATCTCGTACGTATAATAAGTCTGACCTTTCTCGTCTTTCCTCTCCTCCGAAGACACGCGGTCGGCGCTGGCTATCAGATCTTGCAGATCGACGTCCGACAAAGCCAAGTTGTTCAAAATCACGTCTTTCGGGGCTAGCTGACGAAACCCAGAGAGGAAAGTGAGGTACTCTTTCTCCGATCTTTTCTTTGGGTTGTAGAATTCGCTGTCCGTTCCGTTCGTCCCTGGTTTCAAAACGTCGATAAGAGATCAAAACCTTAGTTTCTGAGGAGAAGTTCGAGGATTTTGGAGTTAAAACGGTGTACCTTTCTCGACTTTCGAAACCAGACGCTCTTTCCACCCGTCGGGGATGTCGTAGACATACTCGGCGGAATCCTGTTTGTTGGAGTTTCCGCCGTAGCCGCCGTAGTTGGCTGCGCTGGCGGCCGTGCCGTAGTAGATCCGGAAGGGAGAGGGAGCCTGCGCCTCGGCTAATGAGGCCGGAGAAGTGGTTAGAATTGCAGCGGCGGAAGCCAGGGCGACGGCGGTGGCGGTTAAGGAGCAAAGAAGGGGAGGTTTAGAGGGGAAGACAAGAAGATGGAGCTTCGCTGGAGATGGAGATTGAGATGTTCTCGACGGCAGCGCTGAAGATTTGGTGGAGGCGGAAACGGAGGAGGAGACGATGGATACCGGAGAGAAGATGGTCGCCATTGTTGTTGGATTTGCAGAGCCTGGTGGTTCTATTTTTCTCGGCCTCAGATTGTGCCTTATCCAAAGCCCTTTTATCACAATATTTAATCTTCTATTAAAAAATTAAATGACATTTAAAATAATAACAAATGAAATTATTATATTAAATTAATTAAATGTATCTATTTTAAATAATTTATAATTATATTTTTTTAAAAAAAATATTATAATATACCATAAATATAATAAATAATTATTCTAATAATAAATATTTAAATATATTTTATTTAAATCATTCACAATTTAATAATAACGATAAAATATATTAAGAAGTGAATTAATGAAATTCACCCAACTGAGTTTATTCACGTTTCCAACTAATTCTGTTATTTTCACCGGTTTTTCGAACGGCTAAGCAAGTAGTTTAAAATCTGGACAGTGTTGTTTGAGCTTGCAATGCTCTGTTTTCTGGAAAACAGAGCATTGCCTGCAGATATTAATTGATTTCGACTTGAAATGAAGAATCAGAATGGTCTGTAGAACAGTAATAGCACAGAAAAGTCGTGTATCAAAGCGATTATACAGCAATTTCGAACTCAAAATGAAAAAAAGGAAGATCAATAACAGATGAATAATCTCAATGAAACTCTCTTTTATTTCCTCTCAACTGACTAAATGAATTCACTCCAATACAGTATACATTTATAGGTGGATATATAGAACGAAACAATTTGAGCTCAAGTACGTCTAACGCTTCAAGACAGCGGAGAGAGAAACGAAGACCGACGCGAAAATCAAAGCGCAAGACGTCATGGTGGACAAGGCGGAAGTTCCGCTTTCAGGCGACGGCGCCGGAGCTTCCTGCGTCAAGGCTATGGTGGATAAGAGAGAGAAGAGAGCAAAATACAGCAGTTTGGACGCCATTTCAAACTGAAGAAAGCTCTGAAAAAAGAAAGGAAAAGGAGACGCTGAGATTAAGAGGTGATGACGAGTCGGCGATCTTGAATTCAATATTTGATCGACTCTTATTTATAGGAGCCGAGAATTGGGAAGTGGGTCCCGGTGAAAACGTGGACAGCTGGCGGAGAGCTGTTGGCCACGTTAAACAGAAAAAAGAAGAAATAAAAAAAGGGTCTATATTTTCTGATTTTCACACTGCGTTTTAATTTCCTTTGACGTGGAATGTAATCAACCGTCAGATTACGTTGGTGCGGGAGCCTTTGCCTTACAGCTTGGGCTTTCATTGGGTTCACCTAACCCAACCGCAGCGCCTCTGTTTATTTTAATAATTTATACTTTGTAGAATAAAATCAATAAAATGCCAAAATAGAACGGAGGCTAATTATCGATTAATATTATTAAGTTAGATTTATACTTTTCATTAAATATTTTAATAATAATTAAATTTATTTTTTTAGTGATATTCTAAACTTTTAATTTAATGATTAATAATTAAATTTCTTATTTCATTGGACAGCTAATATCCAACGCGTTTGATCCTTTGTTTTTTGACTGTCACTATTTAGAATTTCTACGTGACATCAAATTGATCATAGACTTGGTCACCATGGGACCCAAAATCATCATCGAACAGCCGCCTCCCTTGCATTATTATTAAATATAAATATAAATATCAAAGAACGATCAGAATAAATAAATTAAAAATAGTCAAACGACACGTCGAAGTAGGACAATCGAATCACTAGGACGACAATAAAGAAGAGCCAGCCAATCGAGAAGCAATGGGATAGGGGCAAAAAAGCGAAAGCGAAAGTGTGTCGATCGTCGGCGGTCAGATAAGGCGGTTCGAAGCTCAATCCCCGAAATGCCCCTCTCTCTCCATCATTCCCAAGTGGGGTTACTATTTTTTTGGTTATTCAAAGACTGAATTCCTTTTCTGCCCTTCCCCCACTTCCAACCTCTTTCCCTAACAAAATCATTAACTATTTGTCGGTTAGTAACGTATTTATTTAATAATTATTTATTTTAATAAAGAAAAAAATAGCTTATGGTTAAATATTAATATTAAAAATTTTGCCAAATTGTTCATTTTAACTCTAAGAATAATCTAGGTTGTTATAAGGGGGCTGTTTTCAGGCTTCTTTGGAAATTAAGCTTAAACAGAGGATGCCCGTACCGAATAATTGCCCAATAAAGAAGAAGAACCACGTCAGAAGTAACGACAGAGATGTAAATAAGGAAAAGTTCAAGGGGTAATTTGGTCAGAACGGAGGAGAAATGTTTC
Organism: Begonia fuchsioides; assembly: GCA_003255005.1. Classification (NCBI taxonomy): domain Eukaryota; kingdom Viridiplantae; phylum Streptophyta; class Magnoliopsida; order Cucurbitales; family Begoniaceae; genus Begonia; species Begonia fuchsioides. The sequence goes on along the minus strand of QAOC01012068.1, from coordinate 79,944 downwards.
ATACGCGTCTCTGTGAGGCCCATATTATATCGCCATTACCGACCTTTCGATCCATAGATATCTCCTCCCTAGCTCATCCATTGTCTACCTCCCTCGTCCGCCCCGACGAAAGATCTGATTTCTTGTTCGGAGACTCGACGATTTTGATCGGAGATATGGCTCAGAGGACCGAGAAGGAAGAGACGGAGTTCAAAGTGCCGGAGACTATCAGCCTCTGCGTTAATAACTGCGGGCTAACGGGTAATCCGGCGACGAATAATATGTGCCAGAAGTGCTTCAACGCTACGGCGATATCCACGACGGCTTCTTCTCTCAAATTCACCGTCGAGAAGAGTCCCAGATCTCTTGCTTCTCGCTCCCCTCATCGATCTGATTCTCCCGGGTTTGGGGGTGGTAGCAGGAATCAAGCGACGGATCTTCCGAAACCGGAGGAATCTGCGAGGAGAGACGTGAACCGGTGCACCGGGTGCCGGAAAAGAGTCGGGTTGACCGGGTTCCGATGCCGTTGCGGTGATCTGTTCTGCACGGAGCACCGTTACTCTGATCGACACGACTGCAGCTACGACTACAAGGCTGTCGGTCGAGAGACAATCGCCAGGGAAAACCCGGTCGTTAGGGCGGCGAAGATCGTGAGAGTTTGAAAGAGGAGCGTGAAGAATCTCTGATTCTCTAAATATGTGTCCGAGAGAAGAAACGTCCGCCGGAATCGGGGGCTCCGATCCGGTCCCCTGTCGGAATCTCTTTCTCGGAGAATTCAAGTTTGTGATAGCCAGGGAGAGATTTGAATCCATAGTTACCCAACTACGGAGATTCATGTACCCGTATTTACAATATTTCTTTCATGTGTTTGCTGGAAATGAAAATTCTTATCTTCTTCAATGGCATGCCGTTGTAAATTCGATCAAAGTTTCTGTCTTTTCCGTCTATTCCTCTGTTCGTCAGCATCTTGTAAACCCCGTCTGGAAGCGCAAATGCCGTGGGCCCCTCCAAGAAAGCCAATGCCGAGTATTTAGCTTGATGTTAAAATAAAATATCTATCCAATTAGAATACGCCACGTGTGATCAGAAAACTGTGGAAGGATCGTGAGGGTGACGTTTGCATAGGCTAGTAAAAAAAATATGATCCAACGGCTGTGATTAAGTTAGGGAGGTAGGGTCCACAGCTTTGCTCTCTGACTTTTAAGTGCGATGAAAAGCCGACGGAAATCAGAATAAAAACGGGCCCAAATGACTTTAATCAAATTCAATTAATTAATTTAGTATTTGTTATCTTGCTCGAGGGTAAGTCTTTAAGATTAATTTTTTTTTCACGTTTCTATTGAATTAATTTAACTATATAATAAATAATTATATATTTTTTAATATATTATAATTAAATTAATACATATTTAACAAATGAATCAATGATATTTACGGATGTAAATAATAACAAATGTATTTATTAAAAAAGAAAATTAATTTAATAGTAAGATATTAAATGCATTTTATCTATATCAATCATATTCTAATACATTAACATGTACAATAAAAAATATGATAAGAAAATAAACTTAATATTATATTTATCGATAACATAATTGCCTTTCGATCCAATATAAAAAAATATGTTTGAACAAATCTCACAATCGAAATAGTATTAAATTATATAACTCTAAATTCATCCAAGGAAGATGGCAAAAATGGTGATCCTTATCTTTTCCATGATAGCGCCAACTTATTGTCATGTGTGACATTTCGAAATTTGTCACGTTCAATCACGCTTTTCCTACCCTTGTCACGACCCTTAGTTTTACAGTTGTTCTAAATCGTCTAGTGTTCTTCTTGTTCGTCCACTCCGGGTTCATATATTGGTATTTTTCTTATACTAGTTTGGGTTGATTTTAATCGGTTTATGCTCGGGTTCTGCATTTTTAGGTTGAAATAATATTGTAAACTTGGATGTGTTAATTGAGTTCTCTCCCTAATTGATGACATCTATCATTATTGTTTGCGTTTAAATGAAATGAATGAGGGGTTCAATGACCTAATTAAATGCATTAACCTCGTGTCTTTTTATTAGGAGCTGACAAAACTAGACTGAAATCGTAAATCACATTGGAATCACTGATTTTAATTCGGTATTGGTTATAATTTTTAAAAAACTATGATTTATGAGCCAGTGCCAGTTTTTAAGAGTCGAAAATCATAAAATCGGAACCGAAACCGCGAGTTAAATTTTTTTTAAAAACAAGTAAAACCCGACCCAAACTCAAATAAAATCTAATATAAATCGTAAAATTGGTTATAAACTCGTCTAATTACTTAAAACATGACTCAAACATAATAAAATAATATATTTTATTATTATATTTTAATTTTTTTAAATATGAAATAAAATCGGGTTAAAACTGAAACTGAATGGGAACCGTTGGTTCAGATGCCGAGAACCATGAGTTTTGGTCGATTCTATTTTGAGATAAAATCGAGTCAGACTATCTCGTGTCTGCTCCTATTTTTTATCTAAAAAATGATAATGTTAAGTTTATTCTCTTGAGATACTTTCTCATGTATGTTATTTTAATTGGTGTAATAAATATAATAAATAATAAATATTAAATAATATTTATAATAAAACTAATTATTTATAATATTTATTAATTTAATAAAAAAGTATTAGGTCAAAATATAAATTTAAATAATATGTTAAAAAGATGACTCTTTTTTGCTCCTTTGCCATCCTAATATTTATTAGTCTAACTTTTTTGCTCCTTGCGGAGAAGCACCAACAGCTCGGAATGACGTCGTTTTTGCTCTCTCGACTGCAACAATTTTATTGTCGAAGAAAATTCCCCATCTCTCTCTCTCTTACTTTCTCTCACTAGAGAATATGGCTTTAGAAGACGAGGAGAGAAGCAGATGCCTGTCGGAGATTCAGTGCTCTCCATGAAATCACGCGCAGAGCAATAGCTTCAGTGGGCAACCAGCTGTAACCAGAGAAAACAACACTCCATTACCGCCCTCACGCCTCGCTTCTTTTTGACTTCCAAACCCCATTCGAATCCCAACTATTTCAGTGTCATCTACGTGTCGCCATGAATCCGAGGCTGCTACCAGATTCAGTGGGAGCCGACGGAGAAAGACACGCTGGCTCACATCCGACTACTCCTTCGGTTGACTTTTATTTTCAAGTCAACGATGATAATTTCAAGTCAAGAAGTATGGGTTAATGGCAACCAACGTCTTCGTTAGGGGCTATCAAAACTGACTCATAATCATAAATTAGATCGAAAGGGTCAATTTTAATATGATATTGATTTCAATTTTAAAAAAACTGTAATTTATGGGTCGTGCCCGTTTTTAAAAATAAAAAATGATAAAACGGGAACTGAGATTGTTGGTAAAAAAAAGTTCTAAAATCAAGTAAAACTCAATACAAACTTTAATAAAATTTGATATACTTTCAAAAATTAGTTATAAACTCGTCTAATTACTCAAAATTAAATCTAAATATAATAAAAATATATTTTAATTTTTTTAAATATAAAATAAAATCAAGTTAAAACTAGAACAAAATCAGAACCGTTAGTTCCGATTAAAAAAATATAGAACCGTGAGTTTCAATTTTAATTATATTTTGAGATGAAATCGAGCCAAATTGACTTATCATTGCTAGTCTTTGAAGGGATATTCACTATTTAACGTTAAAATTTTCTTTTATTTAATCTATTTTTTATTTAGTTATTTCCACGTCAGCTTGCATTTTCGGTGCATTTCGGTCATTTCCGATTTAACCGGTCATGGTAGGACAATAGATGACAAATCGTGGTGTTCTTGTAATAAAAGGTGAAAACAAGGGTGTTTATGCAGTGTTGTGGTCTATAAATATCTGCATGTGAATCGTGTTTGGAAACGGAAGAAATAATCTGAGGTATTTCAATGGCGGGAATATTATCGACTTAGCCCTGAGCTAGTTTTTAGATTTTCTGTATGATTGAGTAAATGTGCTTGTTTATTTTCGGCAGGTTTGCTGCTTGTTGAAGCAAATCTCGGGGAGCTATTTGAATTGAAAGAACGATCGGGGCTCGAATAATTTGCTTTCTGTGAAGATAAATTTATCATCGTCAGCTATGAGTATTCTGTACTGTGATAATTTCAAATTCTGCAATGGAGAGCAGAAGAAGTTTCCAGAATTCGCGGATTCGAGTATTAGCCGCCGCAACCCCGGGCATGGTAACGAGGAAAGGGAGGATTATGTCTATGCTAGGGCGTCGAGCTTGGAGGTTGAATCTATGATCGAGAGATTCGTGTCCTCTTGTAATAGAGCCGACGACTCCGGCTCTCAGACTCTTGGAGGTTTCGCAGAGTGTTTTGTTAAGCAAGAAACCTCGGAATCTGAGTTCTTGAATGGATCTTCTTCTTTGTACCGGAATCAGGAGTTCTGTCCTCTGCCAAATCCCAACTCAGCGAGTGTCGACGTTGGAACTACTGTTGAAAGCTTCATTAATTCTATTGGGATAGAGAATTCGCTATCCAGTGCTAGAAATTTTCCCAATCTTTCCCGTCAGAGTAGCTGTCCTGCTGAATTCTCCAACATTTTGGCCATGGAAAATGGTATTCTCCCTTTAGCTCAAACGCCCTTTACTTCTGTTTTGATTGTTGGAAATCCTGGTTTCTTCATTCTTCTCATGGCAGTTTTTAACATGATTTGAATCTAACTTCTAAATACTGTTATACTTCAAGAAATTAGATAGATTAAAAGGAAGCTTTGAAATAGACACAGTTGAAGTTAGATTTTAAGCTGATATGCTGGAACGAATTGCAGGCTTCTGTAGAACACAAAATTCGAGAAGTTTTGAAACTGCCAATGTAAATTCAAATGTCCAGTTCAATTTCTCCAACGAGTTGCCTTTATCTTCAAAGCGAGTGCGTAAAATTTCAGGAGAAAACGTGGGTTCTGAAAGCTCAAATGGTCATAATCTAAGAAACTACAGCAATCAACAACATGTAATTAGTTTCCATGATAATTCCTGGGATGAATCTGCCTTCAGGAGCTTAAAGAGGGCCAGAGACGACCATGGACTTGCAAATACAGACTCTCCAAGCAGCGTCTACGGCTTGACCCATCATTTGAGCTTGCCTAATACCTTTTCGGAGATGGCCACCAGAGACAAGTTATCGCAATTTCAAGATGCAGTGCCCTGGAAAATCCGAGCTAAAAGAGGATGCGCCACTCACCCTCGAAGCATTGCGGAGAGGGTAAATCCAAGCCTTGGCCTTCTTCATTTAGGGGCCATGAAATCAATCAAATTCATGTTCTGAAATTTGTGATTTTCAGGTGAGAAGAACAAGGATAAGCGAAAGAATGAGGAAACTTCAGGACCTGTTTCCAAACATGGATCCGCGTTTAAAGTTTTGAAATTGCAGTTAGAATTTTCTACAGAAAACTCCATTTTTTGACACGAGTCAGATTACGAGTTTTTCAATGGCAGCAAACAAGCATAGCCGACATGTTAGATTGGGCAGTTGGGCACATCAAGGACCTCCAGAAACAGGTTCAGGTAAAATCAACCGGGACAAGAATTCAAAACCGATGAACATCTTGTTTGAAAAACTAATAACTTTGGAGCAGAGGGAGGATAGAGAATTTAGAAGAAAAAACTACTCTATTTATTCAATTTTTAGGAGGGTACATCAAACTCAAATACATCTTACTTATTTATACTAGTTACACATCTTCAACCAATAGTTAAGATTAAGCCACCTTAATTCTAATCTAACGGTCATTATTTAGTCTCTAAAATGATTCATAATCTTTCATAAGTTTTTCTGTACTTTTATAAGATTCTAGAAGCTTCTACTAGTTTCTTCAATCTTCTATAAATTTTTTTGACCTTCTTCAAGTCTCTCTAACATTTTAAAAGTTTCTCTCAATTTCTATAAGGTTCTTCTAATAAATCAAGTCTATAATTTTTAACACATCTACTCATCTTCCTCGTATCTAAACATTCTTCTTCTCATCTTATGCAGACCCTCTCCGTGTCGAAATCCAAATGCTCGTGCTTAAATTGACAGAACCTAGAAAGGCTTCTACTTTCATTTGTATCTGAAGAATTGAGGTGGATTAATGAAGAAATTGCTCATCTTTCTTGGATTCTGTACATTTCTAGCTTAAACATTGTGTATGCATCTGGGTTGACCAGAATTTACTTTTATATTCATGTCACGGCGTTCTAAAATAAAGTTTGATGATAGTTTATAAGTTGGATTTTCCGTCCCTAATTAACAAAAATACATCCATATTGTATCGGACTTCCGAGTCTTAGTTTCGATTTAGAGCTTGATTTTTGACAAATACATCCATATTGTCTAGGTGTAATCTCTTTTGTAATCGTTGTGGATGGCGATAATTTATTTATTACTGATGTTTTTGTGTAATAGATAAATCTCTTATGTCATTAGTTCAAGTCCTAGCTGTTCGAGTTCGACGTTCGAACGATTTAAGCTAATATTGAAGGCCTCCACGTACGAGTATTATACGATATACTCGATTTAAATGTACGAATACAAAGAACATTATATGAATACGATCCCAAACTCTTACAATAGAACTTGTATTTGCAGCATTATTTTAAGCCAAAAATAAAATAAGAAAACGTGAAAAGAAATTAATTCGATGGTTGGAATGGATTGCACCGCAGGACAGGAACACAGTTGAGTGGACGAGCCATGGGCAGACCCAAGCCAGGGCCGATCTCCATGTCCGCTTTGGCTCCATCTTTTCCGTCGACTTTCAGATCGAAACACTGAACCAAGGCTCCGACCACCGCCGTGATGGTCGTGAAAGCCAACGTCGAACCCGGGCAGCCTCTTCTTCCGCCGCCGAAAGGGATGAAACTGAAGTTCTGTCCCTTTATCTCATACTGAATCTGCTTCATGTTGTCTTTTTCTTGGCCGGAAACGAGGAATCTTTCTGGGTTGTACTCGTTCGGATTCTCCCAGACTTCTGGATCTCTCATGACGGCGAAAAGGTTCACTCCGACCATCGTGTTTTCCGGGATATCGTAGCCGTTGATTTTGCAGCTTTCTCTGCATCCTCGCATGGCGACTGGTACGGCTGGGTACATTCTTAAACCCTCTTTGACAGCAGCTTGAAGATATGGAAGATTTGGGACATCGGAGTCTTGAATTAATCTTGTTTTTCCGACAACTTTGTATATTTCTTCTCTTAGCTTGTTCATTTCGTTGGGGTGGTTTATCAGCTCGGCGACGACCCACTGCATCACTTCCGTCGACGTTCCGGTTCCTCCGACGAACAAATCCTGCAAAAAAGATTAATTTTTTACGATAAAATCATCTGGGTATTCATGCAGAAGAAAATCTTGAGTTCTAATTGCATGGAGAATCCAGAGACGTACCAGCAAGAAAGCCTTGACGTTCGTTCTTGTGATCCGAAACTCAGCCTTCTCGTCTTTGTGGACTTTAAGGATTATATCCATTAAATCTCTGTCTTCTCTATCGAACCCTTCTTTCGCTGCTGTTTCTTCGTGCTGCTTCAGAGCTTTCTCTAAAATGGCGTCGTACCTCATGGTCACGTCAATGGCCTGCTTTCCGTACATCCAAAACGCCACCCTCTTCAGCGGCCATCCGATTACGTCTCCGAACGCAACTTTAGCTCCGACCTCCATTGTATCCTTGACGAGCTCTCTGATTTTCTCTGCTTCGTTGCTATCGTCTGAGCATCTCATGCTCATCAACATTCTGCAAATACTGTTATTGGTGAGCTTCATTAGCTCTGAACCTAAATCGATGATCTCGTTTTTTTCAGCTTTTTCCGCCATTTTTGTGAGAAATCTTCTGATTTCTTCCTGCCGGACCGATCTGGACCGCTCGACCTGCTTCGGAGAGAGAAGCTCGGTCATGGTGAGCTTCTTCATGAATCTCCAGTAATCGCCGTAGGGCGCAGCGAAGAAGCCGGAGCTTCCGTAGGGCGTTTCGTCGCTGAAAGCAAATTTTGGCCGGGACGAGAAGGCGAGGTCCTGGTTTTTGAACACTTCGGTGGCTAGAGACGCCGATGAAACGACGATGCACCGGACGGCGCCGAGCCGGAGATGGATGAGAGGGCCGTATTTGGACGAGAGGCTGCAGAAGGATCTGTAGAGAGAAGGGTTGAGAAGGTGGAGATGGCCGAGGAGAGGGAGAGAAGGAGGCGTCGGAGGAAGACGGTGGCCGGAGATTCTCCGGCGAGGTTTTTGGAAAAAGAATTGCAGAAGTAGGGTTAAAACGAAGCAGATGATAAAGTAGATGACGTATGTTTGAGCTTCCTTACCCATTTTTTTCGCCTGAAATGAAGAAACTACTGGTTTTTCTTCAACTGGCTCATCAATGGCGGTTCTCTTCCTTCTTAGATTCTCTTTTATAGCGCTTTTTGGACAACTTTTCTACGAATTCTTTGACTTTGTAATCGACCATCTATGCATTTAATATCATATAATTTGTATTATCTTGGCTGACGGCTTCTTCGTTCGTTCTCATTTGCAGGGGCTTTGGAAATCTTCTTCAGCGAAATCCTTTTTTATGGACAGCACCCTTGCGTTAGGTTTTAATCAAAAATATTTTATTTATTTATTTTTTGTGAATTATAAGAGTTTAATCCTCGTCATGCAAGCTACAACCTGCGATTGCTTGAATCATGTTTGCACATTTTAAAAAAATGTCTTAAAATAAAATAATTAAAAAAGAAAAAGAAAATTCTAGAGTCGTGGAATTACCATAATAAATTACCGAGAAATAAAATAAATGATTAATTATTCAATCAATATTTATTCTGTTACAATACATGATTACAAAGTTAACGTAACATTATTCAATTTAAATAATAACATGAATAATGTGGTGTTTATTACCCAATACGATACAAAATAGTTAATATAATTAACCCTGTAGTAATTACGCAAATCATTATTTGACAATCTACACGGTAAATTTTTATTTGACAATCGACGCGTTGAATCGAAGAACAACAAGAAAAACGATTAAGTTAATTTAATAATTTTAAAATAATTAAGTCAGTCATTTCCCAATTGCAATTTTTTACACAAAAAATACCCATTTTTCCATTGCTTGGAAAATCGAAAGGAAGTTTACTTATTTATTTATTTATTTAATATCTATTTATTTTGGACCAGTTCTAACTTCATATTCGAAGTGAGTACCAGAACATCACATATCGTGTGTGAAGCCGATTTAGAATATAACAAATAGTTTAATATTTAAATAATGTTACACATAATCTGCACCCACTTCCATCTAAAATAAGATTCAAAGTTAGGTGGGGGTAAGATTTTCCATGATCGGCCATTAAAAAAAAGAGAGCCCTCGAGATTGAATCCCTCAAATTGTCTAAGTTTGATATTGTCAATGCAAATCTAATAAACCAAAGCTCAATAGTATTTGACTCGTTCATGTTAATTGTCGCTACTCAGTTGGTGAGTTTGAAGCCGGTTTTTTGGCATTTATCCTTGGCTTGAAAGTCATCGCCAACACGTCAAAAGAGAGAATGCTATAAAATGGTTCCATTCTCGATGATATTTCAATTCCATGACCGTTTTTGGCACACGGGTATGACTGGATATGGCCATGCCAGATTGTACACTGCTACCAGCATTAACCGAGACATCACAAATTTGATCTATCGACGGTCTTTGACTTCTCGAGCTATCGTAAAAATCATTTGTTTTGAATCGAAATCTGCATAATTTTTTTTGCTCTCAAATCTCATCCATGAATATATCCTTTACGGTGACTTCTGTTTTTATTTTTAAAAATTTTGTTGTGACAAAAATTGGCTAGACAGATCGGTTGACTAATCAGAATCGGAATCGTATCTGGCCGACAACTTTGAGGAACGAGAACACACTAAAGTCAACGCATAATTGCCCATTAAATTCGATAATTGATCATGGCGGCAGGACCAGTTGAAGTGGGTTGGTGAAATGGACTCTTGCTGAAAACGCGCGCTAAAAACTAATTTGATTCTTCACTTTTGACCAAATATTGCTAATATTCAGGATCTCCATCTCATCTCCAAACTGAACCGGAAAAAGACCATTCAAGATTTGATGGTTTGTTCGATTTCTGCCGATCTATTTGTTTAAGACCGAAGCGCTCCGATACAGAATCTTAGTGCATCGAAATCAAACAATTAACAGATGAACTCGCAGAGACAATCAACCCGAAAAATTGGTTTGACCGAGAAACCTCGAGTCAGGTCTCAAAAATTCTTAGTTTAAGAGGAATTATGAAATACAACAAAGAACGTTGTTAAATAAAATGGAGTAAATTAAAAGCAATCTCTTTACTATTTCAACGCCCAATATTGTATTTGAAATTGAAAATGACATTTCCAATAACATTGGCTACGATCCATCTGTGTAACATATATATGATTTATAAATTAAGGAAGGTCAGATTTATTATGCAAATTAACTTCCTATTTCGAAACAACCTTAAAAGTGAAGACACATTACGAGTCATTGACGAAAGGCCGTCTTATTTTCAGCTTTGGCAATTCTACGTAAAACCGAGGGAGGCGTTGCTCTACTTCTTTGCCTCGCCTGCACGAGAAAACAGTACATGTAATCGACGAAAAAGGGAGATAGATCGAGAGAGGGACAGAGAGAGAGAGAGAGAGAGAGTACATGGGTTAAAATTAGCAGCACACTTCTCGGGGAGCTCGGTGGCGAGCTTCCGATCAACGCCGGAAATGGGGGGGCCATTGACGAGGACGCACAAGCAAGGCTGACCAAGCTCTTTGACGGCTTCACAGCAAGCCTCGCTCGGGGGAATGGGGCTGAACGGGGCCACGGCTGCTCGGCAAGGAAGAAGCTGAAAGAGAGAAGAGAAGAAGGTTCTTGAACAAAGATTACCTTGTCCTTGCTCTGCCAGGCTTGTCATCACCAGCAAACCCACCATCAATGGCAGAGCTCCAATGCCTAAAACCTTCATTTATAAGACAAATACTCAACCCAGTCAAAGACAGATCTTTTTTTTTCTTTTGCTATGGAGGAAGCTCTAAAAAACTGTGCATGTTTATATAGAGAAACAGAGAGAGATTCATGCCTGCTGCACTTGCTCCCTAACCCGAAAATCACACTCTCTCCACTGCTTCTGAGCTGTCAAAATTCATATTAGCATGGCTGCAGATCATCTGAAACAAAAATTCTAAAAATCAAATTGGGCCGATAAATAGATAAGAGAAGAATGAATAGTTTAGTAGAGATGAAACCTGTTCAAAACCGCCCTTCGATATCCTGTGCTAGACGAATCTCGTCGAGCAATTTGAAGGTGTTCTTCAAATATTATTTAAACCTAAAGCAACGGCCAACAAACACCATAGCCAAGTCCAAAAAATAGTTCCAAATGAAAAGGTCTCCAATAATTGAAAGAGGCTATATACACAAACTATTCAAGCAAGTGATTTTTGCTGCTAAATAAAGAGTTAATTAAATACAACTCAAAATTTCTGATATAAAACTTCCAGATTGTGCGAATACTATCGACCACAAAATAGGAATTTCCCTATCTTTCCCACCAAGTATTTTGCATGGTAAAAAATTAACAAGTCTCTTATCATGGTTATCTGGATGCCCCAGCAGCTGTTCGTTTATCATAGTCTCCTTGCTCTTCTTTCACAAACTCCTCAATCAATTGACGTTGCCTTGGAGTGATGCTCCTGCACATATGATTTTCAACATCCTCTAAGCATACATGAAAGCATATAACAAGTAGAAACAATTCTACACAAAATACACTAGGTACACCAGCATTACAATTAGACATTAACTTAGATGAGAATACATACGTTGGAATGCTGACATTAAAATGCACATATTGATCTCCTAATGAGTATGAGTTCCTTGACTTTATCCCTGTCAAGACAAAAATAAAATAGAGTTGAACATAGCATAAAGCATAATCTACAAACGAGAATATGGGATTAGATAAGCAAAGTCCATTTTTTACCTTTCCTCTTCAAAACAACCTTCTGACCTGGCTGAGTACCAGGTCGAACCTGCAACCAAGCAACACAACTTAGCTTTGCAACCTCGTAAAAATACCAAAAGTCTAGCTTCTTCAAATTGATTTCAACTTTCATCAATCCAAAACAGGTTATACTAACCTTCAGAACAACATCTCCAGTAAGAGTTGGCACTTGGATAGTTCCCCCCAAAACAGCCTGCATGTAGAAAATGAGGCAGTGAATATTTATTATCTACAATGTTGATGAAAAAAGCATCCTACACACTTTTGTGTAATACTGAAAATAAATTATAAAACAAATGTATCCTTTGAAATGTCGATGACAAAATAACTTAAAGATTCAATTTAATAACTGGAATAAATTATATTCCTGATTTTTTAAGCATCAACCTTTTGTTTAACTAGTTAGACAAGTTCAAGTTCTTAAAAAACTTTCAAAATAGTCGCTATCTTTCTTAGCCACAGTGTTTCCTTCACTAGTTAGTTTAAGTATATACAATTTTAGCCAATTACATCTCTCTGTAGGAAGAAGTAACATGCTACATAATTTTTTATTCAGATGAGTAAAGCCAGTTGGTACAAAAGAGTATTTTCTGCTAATTACTGCATGATTTCTCATAAGGTAAGAATTCCTTTCAAATAAATGCCTCGCAAAGGCAGAAAATCATCATTTGTGATTCAATACTACAAACTTCACATTCAGCAATACAAATTTTAGTAACCTCACCTGGGTGACACTCAAAACAGCATCTACATGGATGTCAGAACCCTCTCTACGGAAAATGGGATCTTCCCGAACCTGAGAAGAATTGAAAATACATTAATACAATCACATCTGATCGCATTTTTGCCAAAAATTAAACAATAAAACTATTTTACCAGAATGAGAATAAAACTTTCAAAAGAATGTATATATATATATGGAGTGTCTGTGAATTTCACCTTAATAGTAACATAAAGATCACCAGGTTGATTTCCATCAGGATCTGCCCCTCCACTCCTGAACACCTTCATAGTTTCATTATCATCAACCCCTGCACAACTAAACAATATTAGAAGTCCAAAAAACAGATTCACGTTTTCTAAGGGCTCACAAAAAGAAAAGAGATTGATGCAAAACTACAACGCTTGAATTAAGCTGAATTCAATTATAAATACTTTCATGCTAGTTGACATAAGTTTTGAATGATTAAAAATATAAGAAAATGAATATTTAAACTATGATCATAAAAAATTATTAGTTTACCAGGGGAAATTAGTTATTCGTATACAACCATTTCAATCCAATGTCTGCGCTAAACGACAAAAACCACTGACAGAATTCACTGGTGAAGTTTTTAATGCCACTAATGTTTGGATTTAACAATACCATAATAATTTTACCATGAAAAAGTAAACAATTAAGTTTCAACATATATTATTGAGCCTTAATCTTCTTCAAAGTATTTTATATCTAAGACCAATAAAAGAGCCTACAAAATATTATCAAATTGGTGCAGAAAAGCAGCATGATGAAAAAAGATGACAAAGAAAATACATCCACGGTGAAGCCTGAAAAAAAGTTCATAAGAGCCACCTACTTAAATGACTAACTTACCTGCCACTATGTCCAGCTTAACTGACTTCATTTTTTTTACAATTCGCTCCCCTCTACATGATTTGCAGGAGTTCTGTAATGAAAAAAATCAGAGATATAATCAACAAATGAGAAAGAAACAAAATGATTAGCCATTACAACTATCTTACATTAAATGTGTTATACCGTAAAATTGCATTGTCGCCTGACTGCACTGACTAAACTAAATGAAGTTCAAAATAACTAATCTTTTAAACATAACCCAAAACAACTCCACAGGTTAAAAAAATAAAAAGATACCAAATCAAAATTACATAGAACAATACTTTTAACATTAAAGTATATCCATTCAGCAATCCAACCAATCCCTGAGAACGTATGTCAGGAGAAAAACTCGATCCATAACATTAGAATTAGGATCAAACACATGAGGTGATACAACATTCAATATACATACCGTAACTACTTTTCCAGAACCGCCACAATGAGTACAAGTAGCTTGCATTCTTAATGGGCCAGTTTGCATGAATGTCTAGATATATAAAAAAAGCATGGTTAAGCATTTCAATAAGTCACAATCATATCTAAAAACCCTCATTAAACTGAAAGAAACCTTACCATTCCTGCGCCTTTACAGCGTTTACAGGTTTCAGGTCTAGTGCCAGGTGGGACACCACTTCCACCTGCAAAAACATAAATAAAAATGTCGCCCTCAAGTTAAAACTCAAAATCTATTTGAGAACAAATAAAGAGAAAATGCATTATTGAAGAAACCTTGAATATGACCAGCTTACCGCAAGTATCACAAGGCATGTCAGCATTAAACGTCACAGTTTTGGTGCATCCCTGGACAGCTTCCATGAAGGACAACTCTAGAGAAGCCTATAAAATACACACACAATATATGCTGGTTCACCAATAATATCAACTAAAACACAGACTCTAATATGGAGGAAAGATTAGCACCTTCACATCTTCACCACCAAAATTCTGACGAAATATATTTCCAAACTGATTTCCCCGAGCATAGTATGCATGAGAATGGACCACATTAGATTTTAAAGGAAAATAGAAACTTGACAAATGCATGGCTAAATTCTTGTGCAATCATGAAAAAAAACAAGCCCCCACATACAATAACTATAACAACCTTTCAACCTAATATTAAGCCTTAAAATACTGGACGATAATAAAAAATGAACAAAGGTCAATGGAAATACACCCCAAAATATCAGTAAGAAAGTAATAAACATCAGAAAGTAAAGTGAAAGCCAGAAGACAGAAAAAAAAAAGAACAGAAAGTTGAGGGACATCATTACATCAAAACCTCGAAATATTCCACTAAATGGATCAAAACCATCACCAGGAAAGCCATTTGATCCTTGCTGCGTATATGTATCATGCCCAACCTATTAAGATAGTGTAACATTTTAAGTACAAATGGGAAATCAACTAATCAAGTGATAAGAAAAAAAGAGTTACAATGACACAGTTAATATTAAAGTTACAACTATAAATATGCTTACAGATATGTAACAGAAGAGCCTAAACCTAATTAAAAAAAATCTAATCCCTTAACCACCATCAAAAGTGAAATATCATCTCATTCTCCTTGAACACTCTCATAAATAACTTCCCCAAACCCCCAAAGGTGAAATATCATCTCCTTGTCCTCAAAATGGTCTCAGTAACAGCATCAACGACAAGGTTCCACAGTTAACATCATTTTAAACTCAACAAGGAGAATAATCTCAAAGTCACATGAGATTTTCGACACAACTGATGAAATGATTGACAGTCTAAAGCAGGCAATGAAATCAAACCTCATCATACTGTCTTCGTGTTTCCTCGTCTTTTAAAACCTAGAAAACACAAAAAAAATGTTAAAAAGTATTAAACATTATCATAAAATTTCTCTCTTAACTGTTGATTTAGAATATTTACCTCATACGCCTTGCTAACTTCTTGAAATTTCTTTTCGGCATCAGGATCCTCTTTATTTGTATCTGGATGAAGCTTTTTTGCAAGCTATAAAACAAGGGGACAGTGTAAACTTCCATTCTCTACTTTAGAATGAACTCAAATACCACAATATAAAATTATTTTTCTGTTCTTATAACTTCATGGCTAACCAAAACGTTCATCACATATCCAAGTTATATTATAGAAACATTAGCCAGTAAGTGACAGAGCATTAATGAATCACAATTCATAAGCACAGTATACATAATAAGAAGAGCGTGCTAGGTATGATGAGGGAACCTACTCCATAATAAGCTTTCTTTATTTCAGATGCAGTTGCATTCTTGTTCACACCAAGTACGTCATAAAAGTCTTTTGAGACTGAGGCTGATCCAAACAGAAAAGCAAGACAAGAAATTCCATAAATAGTGGGAAACAAAATACTAAAAAAATAACGTTAGAATGGAAACCAAAAAACAACTGGGAGAAACAAATATATATAGATAAACAAATCCCAAACGTTGCAAAAAACATTTCACCGTAAAACTGAGTTGTTCTTTCAAGAGAAACATTGACAAATGCATTCAAGTAAAATATAATACCAGTGCTATGTATTGATCTCGCTGCCCCACTGGTGGAATTAATTGCTCCAAACAACAACCAATTCTTTTGATTGACTGCATTTTCAAACAAAAATTGATAAATAAGTAGTAAAGATTCAGTAACAAGAGTGGTTAAGAATTCAGTCAAGCAATGACGGAAAAATAACAACGCTGGCTTCTTTACCACTTACAAAATGCAGGAAAATATTTTTCAACAAAGAGATCAACCAGGAGTCAACAGTTTTATTTTTTTTCCAAAAACATCGCCTAACAGAAAACCTTATCGATGTAAAAAAGATAATAATTAGAGAAATAAAAGCTTAAAGTGACAAACCAATTCTCGTACGACCTCCAATTACACCACCACTACATGCCACTGAATTTAAGCGCCTGTAACCTTCTCCTAACGTCTTCTCGTATACCTATCGCACACCCAAATGACAAATAAATTCAGAAAATAAAAAATTAATTTTCAGCATAATAATTAAAAAAAAGAGATCATACGGAAGTCCGGGCGTCCGGCTGAGTGTAAAGAGAACGACGAGCAAGCCAGTTGACGAGCCTGACGCCATTGAAGCGAACCATCAGTAGATTACGATGCAATCAACCGCAATCTCTTACGTTCAATTTCGTCTGCCTGACAGACAAAGGTACTATCGCCTCAACAAAAAACCACAAAGGGTTTTATTCACTTTGGAGCAACTAAAATATTGGGTATTCGTTAAACCCTTGACAAACCCTAGTCGCAGACTTTAGAAGACTCTAGCCTCTGCCTGGTAGACAGAGCGCGAGATGGAGCTTGGTTTCTTTCAGACCGAAGCCCAATACAAGGTTAAGGCCGCGTTTGGCAGAACTTTAAATATGTCTTTTTGGACCTCGCGATTTAATACAATTAACTTAATAAATCATTTAATATTTAAAATAAATCATTTAATTGTTTCAATTAATAAATAAAATTACCTTTAATCAATATACGAAACAACTTAACTCGCCCTAAAATAAATTATTCGTTAGGATTGTTTCTATAAATAACCTCAGAAAAACCCAATGTATCATAAATCATTGATTTATAAACGATAAACACCATATATCGTTACATGGTAAGACTTCTATACGTTCTAAAAAAGAAGACTATCGATATATTAAATTGTGATGAATTAATTATGATTAGTGCAATTAATATAATAAATTATAAATAATTAAAAGATAAAACATGTTTCACAACATGCTATCGGTTCTGGCAGGCAATCTCCTGAGGAAATTGTGAGGCAAAGAAGGGAGGGTAAGCCTAAACCTAGGATGCCTCAAAACATAAAACACTAAACAAATAATTAGAACCCTAAAAGGAACAACGCAAATCACAATCCCACCAACCAAACACAAGACCACAAACATAGCACTACCTCTAGGATCCCTCCAACTCAACAAAGCCTCGATCCGCTCCCCTTGCGTGGCCAAATCTCCGATCACGACTTGCATGATACCGGCTATGTGCCTCAGTCGATCGTACCTCATTCTCAAAACTTCGACCGGGGCCGTGCTCGGGAATGAATCGAATTCCTCTTCCAACTCGTCGAGAGTTGTAAAATGGGCGTGCGAGAGTTTTACGTCCATGTGCGGAGGATGTCTCGGCCTCGTTCGATATCGCCAGATCCCGACGAAGAAGAAGTAGGAGAGCAAGAGAAGGGCTATCGTTTTCGGAAAGAAAACGATGAAAATGAACGAGATGTGGATTGAGGTGGTTATGGTCGGATTCTTCCATTTTTGAATTTGATCGAACCATTTGAGTAAAACGAAGAGGGTTTCGAGAAGCGACTTGATCCGGTTGAAATTTGCTTTCGATTTTCGTAAGCTCCAAACATGGGAATCTGCATCGAGCATGTAATGAACGACCTCTTTTCGTAGCTTTGGCTCGGAAAGATTGAGCCTTTCGGAGAGAATCGATGTGCACTGGTGTCTCAAATGGTGGACTTGATGGATTGATAATGGGAGATTATAGTGCATTGGAGGCAAGGGAGATTGAGTGTAGGAATTCAACAAATTGGCAAAAGAAACACAAGAGAATCTCACAACCAATTGAATCTCCCCCATCTTCTTCACCCCCCATGCCGGATGCAACACCACGAGCGGATAAGAATGCATATAAACCCGCTCGGTTTCGAGCGTCGATAATCGAATCCTAACCTTCCCGATTCTCGTGTCGACCCCTTGATTTCCTTTGTGTAAGTTACAATTATCAAACACTCCGATTGTTAGAACCGTGCAAGGGTCGAAAACTTCCCAAATGTATTGCTCATTCCACTTGGGACTAAACGTGTCCATAGCGGTTCGAGTTCTTGCCCATTTCGGTCCGTACTTGGCTACACAATACGAGTCGGTTCGGTTTTCTTGAGGCTTCATCGGCAACAACCCATTAGCGCTCAAGATCCCAACTTCCAAAACGCCGATGCTGGGCCCCCACAACGCTTTCGAACTCGGCCGGAGATCGCTCGAATAATGAGTCAGCTCGTCGAAAACATGGTACCCACCGTCCAAGGAGATTCTCATATGGAGTCTACTCGAGAATTTTTCATTTTTCTTTTTACCCTCTTCTCCGTCGGGCCTCGTCAGATTATACCATTTATTCGCCGCCGGCGAAGAATCAATTCTCTTCTCAACGTTGTCCAAAAACACTACACATTTCCCCAAGGCTTCAGTTTTGTTCTGTGAAATCAGATCGACCACTTGTATGACCAGATTGTCGAAGGGCTCAGCAGCCACGAACATTAAATCTTCGTTCCAAACCGGGTTTGGGTTTTTACTGGCTGAAATTTTGGTCGTCATCTTCATTCTCTGTCCAAGCTTTGCTTCGACTATGATCTCTGGTTTTCTGAGTTTATCTGAAACTACTAAGTCCTGGGCTTCTATTATGTTGACTCTTAGATACCAGAGCTTCGGCGAATGGTAGATTTTCGATTGGGTATTTACGATCCAGTCGCCGGAATTCTCGTCGGAATACCAAGCATTCGAGTAATCTTCGTCGGCCTGAGTACCCATCCAAACGGCTAGCATAAGCTCTGCTCCGATCTTGTCTCCCTTTTTATCCTCAATCTTGTACCATTGAGGGGCCAGTTGAGCGTCAGGGGGAACCCTTTTGGGCAAATCAGAAATGTTCAAAATAACACGACCAGATATTACGTTTTCAGATTCCAAAACCTTATTTACCACGAAAATCTCGACCGAAGAAGCTTGGATTTTCTCACTGGGAAAGGCGAAAACTTGTCCCCATTCTGGGCTCACTGTTTTTTCGAGCGTTTTCGTTGTTACTTTGTTGTTTCCAAGCTTGATTTCAACGTAGGAGTCGCAGAGTTGAGAAAATTTCGCAGCTTTCACGACCTTCACGTACAGAAACTGCATTTTCTCGACAAGATCATGGGCTGTTTGGCCTCTGATATTTGGATGCATCTGCTTGAGAGAGAAGTCTTCTTGGTTCTTCAATGGTTTGTTTTTCAATTGTTTCGCCATAGCTAAGGACGAACCTGCAGAACAAGAAAGGAGGAGAAACTCAACGAGGAAGAAACAGAAAAAGAACCAGAATCCGAGCTCAAAAAAATGGCGGAAAAGTTCACAAAACCCAAGAAGAGCGAATCAAAAGATTGAATTTTTCAAGAAAATTCGAATAACAAAAACAATGCTTATGAACAAATTGAACGGAATGAAAACAGGGGACGGAAAAAAAAAGAACCTGGAAGGAAGGAAGAAGAAGGAAACGAAAATCCCGGCGATGGTGAAGGTCGAGGGAGACGCCGGCGATGGAAAGAGGTGAATATGGAAAGATTTGAGAGGAGAGAAGATGTGTTAGAAGAGAAAAGAGAGAAACAGAGTGTGATTGAGAGGGAAACCCGGGAAACGGATTAAGCTTTTGTAATTACTTTCCTTTTTTATTTTTTTGGTAATTAAAATTAATTATTGCTATTTTAGATTTTCTTAATTAGGAAAGGATAAAACGATCCAAAGTGACATGTTGGACCATACCACATAAGTTTTAATCTTATTTTGATCAAATTTAGTTATGCTTGGTCTTTTTTTTTTTAATTTAATATTTTTTAATATTCTCAGTACAATATTATATGTTTTGATTCATAATTTTTATAAATTTATTTTAAATTTTAAAATAATTTTTATCTGATACCCTGAAGTACGAAGTAATTTTAATTGACATCTCAATATTTTTATATTTTAAATATCATAATTTAAGCATATTGTTATTATTTTTATTTTGTAATGAAAATATTGAATTAAATAAATTATTTCAAATAAAAATACGATATTTACGATTTATTAAAGAATTATCTAAATTCTGATATAGCTCGCCTTCTACATATTGGATAAACCCCAAGAAGCCTTTTGCGTCTCTCTCGCTGCAGAAAATGGCTTCCCTATCTATCACCTCGTCACCCTATCTCCCCCGCAACCCCACGAAATCGACCGGAAATCCCTCAAAATCCTTCTTCCAAGTCCGGAAATTATCTTCATTTCCTGGCCTTCCAGTTTTCAGATTCTCACCGGCGATTCTAACCTCCAAAAACTCATCGAGGCTCTTTGCTCCGACCGGAGCTTCCTCGGTTACGGCCGAAGCTTCTTCTCCTGAAGCGGTTAGGAGGCTCTACGTTGGGAACATTCCGAGGAATGTCAATAACGAACAGCTCACTCAGATTGTTGAAGAACATGCTGCTGTAGAGAAGACAGAGGTTCGTTCCTGCTGCTTAATTGTGCTTGATTTTTCTACTTCATGTTTTTGTCAATAACGCACAGCTCACTCAGATTGATTGATGCATCTGACACTAATTCGATTGTTAGGGTTTTTTACTTTATAGCTGCCATTTACACCTTAGAATTGCAGATGGTTATAGTTGATTGGGGTGTTCGTCCGATTCAGTTCTAGAATTCTTCATATTTAATGATTGACCAGTACTGTCGGAAGAATTATTTGTATGAAAGCGTCTTTATTACCTGATTGTTCTATTTACAGGTAATGTACGACAAATACTCAGGACGGAGCCGTAGATTTGCTTTTGTCACAATGAAAACTGTGGAAGATGCAAATGCTGCAATAGAAAAACTTAATGAAACAGTAAGTTTAAATCTCAAATGACAATAAAAAATTACTAAATAAATATTCAGTTCACTTTCGGATACACCATTTGCTGGGTTTACAATTTTGTGACAGGAAATTGGGGGACGGAAGATCAAAGTTAATGTAACTGAAAAGCCTTTATCCACCTTTGATGCGCCACTTCTTCAGACAGACGAGTCTCAGTTCATCGACAGCCCGCACAAACTTTATGTAGGAAATCTTTCAAAGACTGTAACTACGGAAACACTAAAAAAGTTTTTCTCTGAAAAGGGAAAAGTTCTAAGCGCCAAAGTTTCGCGGGTTCCTGGTACTTCAAAATCCACTGGCTTTGGATTTGTGACTTTTTCTTCAGAAGAGGAAGTGGAGGCTGCCATTTCATCTTTCAACAATGCTGTAAGTTTGTCTCTTATCCTAAGTTATTGTTGAAGCTCACATGCTCAAATATAGAAAACGTGTTTCTAATTTCTACACTGATTACCTTTTGCATTTTTCCTTGGAAGAAGAATTGAACTAGGAATTTCTGATTCACATGCTTGAGTTTTAATCATCTGGGTAAAATGTATATTAAGCCGTTAAGCTTAGAGGTGAAGAACAAGTTTATCGATGTACTTGTATTGGCTAGTAATTCTTTGAACTTAGCAATTAAGTGTTAATGTCACCGGGGCGGTCATAAAAAACATCCCATTTTTTTATGCGTGATCTTTTCTGTTGAGGGAAATCTGGAGAGAAATAATCCCCAATTTGGAAAATCTTCGGAGAAAAAACAATTTTGGCACGACATATAGCTTTAAAATGCTGAATGTCATGATCTGTTGTTTCTTTTTGAAAGTAGCATAGCATAGAAGATCACCTTGCAAAAACGTACTCACTTCTCTAGCTTTAACAAGCAGTGATGAACGATGGGAACCCCTTCCAATCTCGTAACCTCGTGTCATTTTGAAGTTGAAACTTTTGATAAAACCATGTCTTGAGCTTATAATTTCGTGCTGTTTTTATCTGCATTTAATTTTCTGTTCTGCTTGAGACCCTTTTGCCAGCATTAGTTTCTTCTGATTTCATAAAAAAATAGAGTGCTGTGACATTATTGTCGGTCTGCAGGCATTAGAAGGCCAAAAAATTCGAGTAAACAAGGCGTGAATGCATCGATCGAAGGCTAGCAGTTGGTAATCTATTCATTTTGTAGTTCAAGGCTAGTTATAAGAAATTAGGCCCTTTAATGCCCGATTCATCTATCAACTTTTGCCTAGAGTTTTTCTAAGATGTAGATGGAGACGTTGGTATGAATTCTAATTGTGTCTTTTATGGAAAAATGATTATTTTTCCTCTTGTTTTATGATTTCTCTTTTTTGGATATTTAGGCAACCCAAACTGAACCGGATTCTTGAATATTGAATAAAAAATAAAAATGTAATTATGATTTTTGAATTTATAAATTCAAAGTTGTGTCATTTAAAATGATCTTAAAAAATAAGAATCTAGTCATTTAAAAATAAAAATTATTGTGATAAATTATAAATAATTAATTTGTTACATTAGCTACATAATTAAAATAATTATTATTTGATAGTCTATTTCACGAATGACACGGGCTGATCCAGCCTGGTTTTATCCTAAAATGAAATAATAACTAGAACTCACGGTTTCATATTTTTAGAACTGGTACTAAAACCAACCGTTCTAGTTCTGTTCTGGTTTTAATCTGATTTTATTTTATATTTAAAAAAATTAAAATATAATAATAAAATATTTATTTTTATTATATTTTAATTAAGTTTTAAGTATTTAGACTAATTTATAATTAATTTTAAAATTTATATTAAAATTTTTTAAAATTTTATTCAATTTCTATTGAATTTTACGAGAACTCATATTATATGTGAACAAACTACTTTTGCAAATCGTTTTTAAAACAGAAAAGCAAAAAAAGGTGGTGTTGAAGAAGAAGCCGTCAGCGCCTCAATAAAAGTCTCCCTCTACAAGACTTCAAAGTTCAAACTTCCTCCACGGAAATCAAAAGAGTCCGTGGCTGAAGTGGCCATGAAAGCAGAAACGTCGATTTCAACCTACTTTTCTTCCTCCAATTCCTTGCCCTACTCGTCTTCTCTTTCTTGCCCATCAAGAATTTAACCTAATTGGACTCCTTCTCATCTCCATTCGTCGCATCTTCCCTCTCGCTTCTCTCTTTAAAACGACGCCATTTTCAACGCTCTCTTCTCACCAGAACAACGCTCTCATTCTTCGACAACGCACAAAAAGCCCCTCCCCTCTCCAGCCAAAAATGGGATTCTTCTCTGCGTTGTACAGTTGCTTTATCCCGTCGTCTTCCTCGTCTAGGGTTTCAGAGGAATCTTCCTTGAAAGAAACCTCCACCGGAGAATCGACCGGCAAATCGAAATCGCCCTCTGCTCCACTCGTTGTTTCTTACTTTCCGATGGGTTCGAATCTCTCTTTGCTGTAGAGCTAAGGATGGTTCCTTTTGTTCAGTTTTGATCCAAGTTCCGCAGGAATCGATTGCGTTGGCTGATCAGAGTTTCGCTGACGGCAGGTCAACGGTAGTCAATTGTTTTCGTTTTTTGTATACGTGGCGAGTGATGATTCGTTATATTTAATTTGTAACATTTTTTATTCAGATTTAATGAAAAAATAAGCCTTTTTATAGCAATTACGAAAATAAAACACTTTAATTAACCAATAATTAAAGTTTACCTTTTATTTTATTATCTTAAAATACACACAAAATATTAAACAATAATATTTAATTAGTGCAATAGATAAAATAATTAGATATTTATAATATACTATAGTAATTCTATTTTAATTAAAATAATAATTTTTAACAAGTATTTTTAGAGTTTAAACATTATGATAACTTTAAAATTACTTTTTATTTACTAATTCTTTTACTTTTTATTCTATTTCTTTTAGTATATATTAGCGTGTCACTAGATTAGAGGAACCAAGAGCTAATCTTGTGTGATTTTATCTTGAAACATAATTGAAATTAGATCTCACCTTTCTGGTTTTTTGGAATTGACATCAGAACCAGTTGTTTCAGTTTTAACTATATTTTATTTTATATTGAAAAAAATTAAAATAAAATAATAAAAAATATATATTTTTATTATATTTAGGTTAGATTTTAAGTAACTTAATGAATTTATAATTAATTTTAAGATTTATATCAGATTTTTATTAGGGTTTGAGTCAGATTTTACTCGATTTTTATAATTTTTTTTACCCACAATCTCGATCCTGGTTTTACGATTTTTACTCATAAAAACCGGAACGGACCCATAAATAACAATTTTTTTTAAAATTGAAACAAAGACCGGATTAAAACCGGCAGTTTTAGTCAAGTTTGTGGTTCCGGTCTAGTTTGCAGCTCCAACCCAGTTTTTCTCACCTCGACACTAGATCACTTTTTTTAAAATCTATATTTTAAATTTTTTATTTATTTTTTAATACAATCTCATATATTGTTATCATATTTGTCGAAGTCCCAAAAAGTCTCTTGGATGAATAAAAATATCTTACGACTTTATTGTTTAACTAAATCAAAACACGTTTTGTTAGTTAAAAACGATAATCTTATTTATAAATCGTCACCAAACCTCACGTCACGGGAACATACGATGTACAAACATAACGAGGTACCTCGCAATATTCTTGTCTAGTCGCGAGATCACTCTAGCTGCCCTAATTTACGGAAATAGAAGTTTAGTGGGATTATCTTAGCAATAAATTATTAGTAACCCTAGAAAATTGGTAACCCTACTTACCTTTTAAATTAAATAATCAGTTAAATAGAGGATTAATTAAGCTTTAAATCCTTTTATTCAAAAGAAACTCGGATATTAGAAAGAGAAAACAACGTACGATGATTCTGCATGTCTGGTTCAAACTACAGTTGTGAGGAAGAGTTCATGGCAGCCACAGAAATACTTAGTCAGTCTTTTAGTCGTCTTCTTCGTCTAAATCAACAAGAAAACCCTAAAGTCTCAGTCAATCTTCTCTCTAGCTTTGCCTATAAACAGATCGAGACTCTTTTCAAGCTCTCACTCAACACTCTTGCTTTCGTTCTCTCTAGGGTTTCTGAAGTCCAAGAAATGGGAATTTTCTCTGCGTTTTTTTCTTGTTTTCCTCCCTCGTCGTCGTCTAGGGTTTCAGAGGGAAGTGCAGAGTCTGCGAAGAGAGAAGCTTCCATGGAGAAGGCGAAAGATAAATGCAAGGCATCTAGGGCTCCTGTTATTGTTTCCTATTTCCCGATGAATTCGAATCTCTCTCTGCTAGATCAATTCGAAACGTTCAAAAATCTATCCGACTTTCGGTCACAGTTCCAAAATTTGAGCATGTTGTTGTTTCTTTTTTTCTTTTTAATTATTAATAATTGTAATAACTGGATTTGTAGAAGCCGATTCTTAATTTTCCTCTCCACGTTCGAACAAGATAAATACAATAATCAAATAAATAAATAAATAAATAACTTGCCTTGATTCTTAGGACATTAGCTGCCTGAAAGCGTCCAAATTCAACGATAAGGAAGAATATTCTACTTACGTAAACCTCGGATGCAGACGGAGTTTCACTTTCCCTTGGGGAAATTGACGCTCTTTATTGTCTATTTTGAATAGAAGATCGCACCCGTTCATTTCCGACCTCTAATAGATCTGCGATTGTGCAATCCTACGGCTATAAAGTTGCTGTCAATGTCTTGCATGTTTGTGCAATCCATCGTTACCCTATGTGGTATTATCCATTTTATGCTTAAACTTAAATTTGTTCTTGGAATTAACCTATAATTCTAGACAAAGGACACATAATTAAGATTAGGCACCCTCAATGATATGGGATGATTAAGATTTGGTGAAAATGCTAAATGTGGATTTGGAGGTGGAGTGAGCATAAACTAGTCGAAAATGGAGACCGGACTGAAATAGTCAATTTTAATTCGATCTTAATTTTAATTTGTAAATAATCGTTATTTATGAGCCGATACTAATTTTTAAGAATAAAAAACTGTGAAATTAAAACCGAGACAATAAATAAAAAATATTATATAATCGAGTAAAACTTGACTTAAATAAATAAAAAAAGATATAAATATTAAAATTGAATACTAACTCATCTAATTATTTACAACTTAATCTAAATATAATAAAATAATATATTTTATTATTATATTTTAAGTTTTCTGATTTAGCACATAATTAATGATTACTAAACTTGAAAATTAGGGTAATCTACGA
Source organism: Begonia fuchsioides (assembly GCA_003255005.1). Classification (NCBI taxonomy): domain Eukaryota; kingdom Viridiplantae; phylum Streptophyta; class Magnoliopsida; order Cucurbitales; family Begoniaceae; genus Begonia; species Begonia fuchsioides. The sequence goes on along the minus strand of QAOC01012068.1, from coordinate 53,424 downwards.
TTTGATTGGACAAAGGGTGCCTCGATGAACAATCAGAGCATCAAAACCTTTAAAAGTTGGTGTAGATTCCTTTCAAACCATCTTTTTTTCTAAAATTAGCTCATTTCAATGGTTTTTTACTCCACTTTTGCTTCACATTTTTTGGGGAAAACCCCCAAAATTAGAACATTCAGAGTTCTAAATTGCTGCCTCAAAACTTTCCATATTTTCCATAAAAGATAAAAATAACAAAAATAAAAATCAAGCTGACCTACTTGAGCTTTTCCCGGTGAGAAATCCGAAATACTTAAGCCACAAGCAGTTCGATATTTCTTGATGTTGCCCGATTATTATATAATTTCTCCGTCTTCTAGTTCTTCGCCTAACAAGTAGCCACCTCCATTTCCCATGAGTTCAGTTGCTCCGGTTTTCTCTTCCTGGTCAATCCCAAATTGGAAATCAAAGAAATCGTCTGGGTTTATATCTGCCATGATATTTGCGTACTCATCGATCAAAGCCTGATCGAAATTAAACTCCACGTCGTCAAAAATATCTGTCTTCGAAGCACTCAAACTGGAACTTATGTCATTCCTTTCTGCACATATAGCCATTGATTCTGATGAGTTATTTAATGATATCAATGGCCTCTCTTGGTTGAAGACTTGAGGCTGTGAAGCCCAAGAGCCATTTTCTTCCTCTATTTCCTCTTCCTTAAAAATGGCACCTTCCTGGCTTTGGTGATCGTCATTTGAGGTGTTTTTAAGCTCTGGTTTTTGCATAGGCGGTTTGGGAAGTCTGCCAACTTCAAATTGTGGATTTTGAGATGGTAAGAAGATGTATATAATGGGGTATTCTAAAATAACTAAATTGGAAAATTGCTTCTTTATTGGCAAATTTACATCCAATTCACAAAATGGTGAGTTCCGTCCCTGTAATTTAAAAAAACATATTTGAGAACAAAATCAAATAAGCTGAACAAAAACCAAGGAGATAGTATATATTTAACAGCTGACATTGATTAAAATATCAGGCTTCAGAAAGTCATTGGCTGGCAGCTATAAATGGTTTAACTACAGCTATGTCTAATGGAAGGGTCAAAATCTCTTGGGGTCTCGCAGAAAGTGCCGAATACTATCATTAAAGAAAGTAAAAATAAACTATTAATGAGCTGGAAAGGGCTTTTCGTTTCTAAAGGAAAAAATGCTTACTTTAGCTAATCCTCAGGTGTACTTCCAATGTCGTTCAAGAATTCCATCCTCAATTTTCAAAGATTTGAAAGGAGCATCGAGTTAACAAGGGGGAATTCATTTTGGAAGGAGTTTGCAGGCATCGAGCTCTTGGCAGGGTCAGCATCAGAGAGTTGATATCCTTTAATAAGGCTCTTCTTGGTAATAGATATGGGCTTCTAATAAGATTGATGCCTTTTGGGGCAATTATTATAATGTGAGCAGTGAGTGCTTCGGAGCCTCAATTGTGTAAGAAAGAATTGAATTCTTTCACGCTGACATGTCATAAAGTGGTTCTCCCAATGGTCCACTTAAAGACAAATAAGTTTGCTCTTCCAAATAAGTGTATTTTTTGTATGTCAAGAAAGAAAAAAATACTTTCTTTTACTATGTGAAGTGGCATATTTACTTTGGATCAAGTGATAACTAATTCTATAAAATTCATTACCGTACAATGAGGGGCAGGATGCAGAGGCAAGAGAAAGATGGCTAAGCTTGTACCTTTCTGCGTTTTTAGGTGTTTAGGAATTGAGAGGATCACAAATAATGATGGTTCAGATGTAAGACAATAATTGTATTTTCGTTGAATCATTAAGAAGGTTGTAAGCTTTAGCATTCAAATAAGTAATTTGGAGACTAGTTAGATATCATAGGAAAAGATTTACCTTTGGATATTTCCTAATGAAAAATTTGAGATTGTCCAACTCCTCCTCATAAAACTTCCGAAGTTGATTCTTCCATTGGTGGCTTGGTTTTAGATGCCTTTCAAGAATCGAGGAAAGACTTCGGTTTTCGTCGATACTGTAAAAACATAGCAGGTGAACAACATAAATCCAATTATATGAAGTTCAATGGCTGAATCGCAACTATAGTGAAAAGAAAGCTCACCCATGGTCAACTAAAACAACATCTGTAGCATGAAACCGAAATTCAATTGTCCAAAAAATTATTTTATTCCTGAAATAATCCATCATTCATAAATTAGAAGTATTAAAAAAAACACATAATATTTCTTCACATTTAATTATGTTCATGCTGTTTTTTTTAATTCTCAGCACCATATACGGACCAATCAAGAATTTCTGGCCACTTTTAAAATACTTCAGAGTAAATGTATCATGCATTACTGTTCATTTACATAAACAATAAACTATATGTGTGGCTTTACCCGCCGAAGAGAGAATAAATGAACCATTTGGAACAAAGTTATAGTCTAAAAAACAGAACTCTCCAAACATGAAGCATGTATCTCGGAAAAGATATTTCTTAAAACTACTCGATCAATAAAATTTACCTCATGTCAAATCGAGACTGATTTTTCACCCTTCTTGACATTCCATTAGGAAGAAACAGAACATTTGTTCTTCTGTTTTTGCTTCTAGCCTCACGCTGAAGGCTTCCAAGGTGATATGGTAGCCTAAAGTGGTTATAGATCCGTAATTGGTATCTCAGTCTTTGAGCAGATTCAGTAACTCTCTTAACGTCCTCAAGCAAATTATAATCTGCAGAATGTCAACGTTCGATCAAATGCATTTCACAATTAGACATAGTTAGATAAAAAAATAATAAAGAACACATGGTAACATAAGATATCATACATTGCTCCAGCATGGAAAAGAACTTAACAAGGAAACATGTTGATCCCTCATACATAAGAAAGTTTCTCAAAAGTTTAATTATTTAACAGACACGCTGGATATAACTACAATTGACTAGAAAGATAGTTTGCCGGGTTCGTTAGAATTCCATATAATTCCTGGGAGGCGATGGAAAGAACTATATGGGATAGATATTGAGTTGAATACTGTGTTTCAGGGGAAGGGTGCCCAAGTGTATCATAAACCCATTTGGTTAGCAAGCCGAACAATTTGTCGCTCAATCAAACATAATTTGCAGAAGAAAATCACACCAAAGGTAAAAAATTCAATGAGTAAATCAAAATCAACCTCCATCTAGCTCAACGACAAGCCACCTGCGAGAAAATATTCAGTATATGATAAAATAATACAAGAGAATTAAGTACCAGAGACAAGAAGATTATCATCAAACTCTGAAAGAGGAACGAACTGAGTCTGATTCCTCTTGCCCGTACATCCACGGCGCAGCTTGTGAGCTTTGACGCAAGGAAGACTACAAGAACGGAAGGAGCAACCTGGACATTTGTATTTTGAAGGATTCTTTTTACACTGATCGCAGACCAATTGTTGATTAGGATTTGAACTTGTTGAAACTGCTGCTTCGCCTTCCTTCATATCAAAATAGCACCAGCGGCGACGAGCAGAGGTTTTTTTGCGCTACTTGAAATTAGGGTTCTGTGAATTCGTTGATGAAGGGTTATTTATTCGGCTGTTATTCAACTCCCGCTCCGAAAAATGATGTGAATTACATATCTATCCTTCCATAGTTTTTTTAATAATTTTTAATTTGAATTTTTCAATTTCATTTTTTTAATTTTTATAGGGTAAGAAAAAAAACTAATTTTGGGCTCTTCGAACGCTCGATACAGATGCACTCGAGTTTCGTCGGCGTTTCGTATTCGTAACTAGCCACCAGTTATTCAAGCTACCAGTCATTATAACATATATAAAACATTCTAATATGTGTATCATGCAATTAGTCAATATTTTTTAATGTACGATTTTCAATACAAAGATGATGAAATTTATATATTTTTGAAAGTTCGGACGTTCAAAGAGAGGTCAATGCGTCCGTGTTGCATCTCCGATATGGAGGGTCACTGCGTTCGTATTGGACATCTGAAGGGAGGTGAGTGTCCATATCGGACGTCTGAGGAGCTCAAAATTGATTTTTTTAAACTCAGGCCCGAAGCAGACCATTTATTTAAAATTCAAGCCTTAATTGATTTTTAACCTTTTTATATAATTTAATGTGTTAATTATGTTTTAATTTTAATATAACAAAAATTATTGTAAATAATATAATATTATTATTGGGCCAAAAGCCCAATGTTGTTATGGGCACTAAATTAAGTCTAGCGGGAGCGGATCTGAAAGAAACTATCAAGTGGAAAATAGAGTCAGTCTAAGTCCGGTCTGTTTTTTGCTCTCTTCGTCGCCGTTGCTCACTTTTGGTTATTCGGAATCACAACTCAGTTTCCGAGCGGTCTTAGTTCCAGTGCGAAGCGCTCTCGTTTCAATCTCGTCGATTTGTATTATTACCGGAGCTTCGTTCCGGTTGTTGTGCTCTGGAAAATAGGGAATTTGGACCCTATTAGGTTGGTGTATGTGTTCGTATCTTCTTGAGTTTGATTTTGAAGCCGCTCCAGCTCGAAGGGAATGTGTGTTTGATTTGGATGCACTGCCGAATAGGTTTTTTTGAAGTTATAGTGTAGAATTTTGAAGTTGTTGGCTGGGCACGAAGTGATTATGGACTACGATAGCAGTGGTGAGTTCGCTCGAACGATGGTTAATTTTCAAGGATTAGCGTTTCTCAATCTATTACTTCTGGAATTATGGATGAAGTTTTATTTAATGTGGAACTGCATTTCATTTCTTTTTGGATTTTTGAAAATGATTATCTGCACTGAGCTATTGGGTTCTTTGGAGTTAGTCTCCGCGTTGATGCGTTTCTTTCCATTGGATACCTTGAATACTGAGTAATGAAGCTGTATATCATATAATTAAAGAATCTGTGAGATTTTTTTAATTCTCTTTTTTTTCTTTTTTTCGTGTTTGATTCCTTTCGGTTGTACATTGAAGAAAGAACTTTTTTTTTGTTCTTGTCAACTGAAATCTTTAAAATTATGGTTGTCAATTTTACATTTGCTTAATTGTTATGAAGGATGTATGGTTTATGTTTCAAACATTTCCCAGGAGACATTAATGATGTTATATCGAAGTTTAATCTTGTTTCCAACCACAGGAACTGATGATGATCTTCCTCCATCCCATCAAAATAGAATTCGCAGAGGGGGCCGTGTGGCTGGAAATGGGAGACCTGCCGTGGGTGGTGCCCAATATTCTAGGATGTATGGTGAAACTGATATGGAGACTCAAATTCATCAACTTGAGCAGGAAGCATATAGTTCTGTTCTAAGAGCTTTTAAAGCACAAGCTGACGCCATAACATGGGTAGCATTTTGCGTCTGTTTTTGGAGATTAGAACAGTAATGATTTATTTTATTAGATCTAAGACTGCAATTTGAGATTTTTTTCTTCAGGAGAAGGAAGGTTTGATTACAGAACTCAGAAAAGAACTGAGATTATCAAATGAGGAGCACAGAGAACTCCTAGGAAGGGTTAATGCTGATGACACCATAAGAAGGATAAGGTTTGATTGAGTTGGAAATATATTCTTATTTTGTTTGTATAAAAGGATCTTTTTGTAAGGTCTTGCTAGGCTTTTTTTTCTTTATATCTCTTACAAGACATCTTCTGAGCAACCCAATCAGGGAATGGAGACAGGCTGGTGGCCATCAACCTGGGATGCTCAGTACTGGTCCTCCTGGTCATGACCAAATATCAAGTCCTACGATTTCTGCATCTCGTAAGAAACAGAAATTAGGTCATTCAGTCCCTCCACAATCCTTTGGTGGACCATCACCATCATTTCATCTACAATCAATGGCTGCATCCCATCATCCATCATCTTCAACTGCAAAAAGAGGATCTGCCCCCGGGGCTAAAGGCAAGAAACAGAAACCTGTAAGTTGGAATTTGTTGAATTTTTTCTTAGTACTACAATGGTAGAATATCACTCCTTTTAATTGTTTTTTTAATTATGGCCATTGCTCGACCAGATGATGTCTGGAATGAAACAGAATCCAATTCCAGCTTCTGCTGGAAGGGGTCAAGTTAGTAACAGGGCCTCGTCTGGTGCTGGAGCTGGGGCCAGGCCTATTGAGCATGCTGAAGGAGCAACTTATGACCCACTAATTGGGAGGAAAGTAAAGACTAGGTGGCCTGACGACAATAGTTTTTATGAAGCTGTTATAACTGACTACAATCCAGCTGAGGTATAAAATGTTATTTTAAAATGCTTTGAATGACAGTTGATTTAAGTCTCAAATAAGTTGCATATTTATTTTTTGGTTTGTTGTAATGATTAGTTTTTCTTTTCTTTTCAGGGACGCCATGCTTTGGTTTATGATATAGGCACTACTAACGAGACATGGGAGTGGGTTAATCTCTCGGAGGTATTCTGGTTTCTTTGTTTTTGGGACTTTATTTCTAGGAGTTATGGTTATTTCTACTGCCTTCCATGTTGAAATTGTTTTACGGTTTTATTTTATTAAGGGATAACCACCGAAATGTTTTTCCTTTTATTCTCCTTTTTAAAGTGCTTCATATAATTTTCTGATAATATATATGCTCAGGGCTGCATAAATCTTTTCCCTGAATTCTTACCCATCTGTCTGGGGATGCTTGTCAAGTGCTTATTTTGTGCAACATTTAGTCTGTCAAAACTTCAACGCAAGAAACTCTCATTCTCTATGTTATATACTAGGTCTTGTATAAATTTTCTCTGTTCCTAGATAGCAATTGCGAGTGAAAATATGTATGTTTACCTGTTTTGTCCTTATTCTACATATAAAAGCTGTTTAGCCTAGGAAATTTATAATTCTTTGATTTTTTTTTTGGTTTCACAACTTTTGTGTTTATTATTTTGTTAATATATATAACTTAGATTTCTCCGGAGGACATTCAATGGGTTGATGAGGATCCTGGAATTCCAAATCGAGGGGTTTATAGAGGATTAGGACATGGTATGAACAGATCAACTGGCCACGATGGTGCTTCCATTGCTGGTAGAGGTAGAGGAATTACAAAGCCTCAATCCAGGAAAGATTTAATGTCATCTCAAAATGGCATTGGGAAGAAGATACCAGATATCAAAATACTGCACACAGAAACTCTGATTAGGGAGGTATGGGAGGTCTTGATATATTTTCTTAAAGTCTAACTTCTATCCTCTTCCTCTCTACATTTACTTCCTGTTGGTAGGTGGAGAGAGTTTTTGGCGCAAATCATCCAGATCCTATTGAAATAGAGAAAGCTAAGAAAGTATTGAATGTATGAGGCTTCAATCCTTATCAAAGTCCATAATTTTTTTGTGCTTCCTATCCTATCTGAATAATCGTTGATATTTTACTTACCTTTTACCAGGATCATGAACAAGCACTTGTTAATGCAATCAGTAGACTTGAGAACATGTCAGAAGGTGAAAGTGGTAATTTTCATTTCAACAAGTTTTTTTTTTATGGTTAGCCTAGCAAGAACCCTAAGTTGTTGTCTAATAATGGAAATAAAATGATTGGTGGAGGTGTTTTAGTTTGATGCTTCCTGTTTTGCCCGCTTAAGGGGTTTGAATGAGTAATTTATCGAATCAAATCCCAAAGTTTAAAATGAGTAAACCGAACATTGGCGGGCCCTACTTCACAAGGGTAGGAGTTAACTTGATCCTACACTTGCCACGATGCAGAACCCTGCTCAATGGTCCGGGTCCTACTTCATGATGGGGGCCCAGTGAGTAATTTAATCGCGCGGATCCTCACATTATGGAGGAGGGTGGAACCAACGATAGCCTTACTCATTTAAATTTTAAGATTTTATCAAACTTGTGTTTAATTTAGGTTTTTTTACCCCCACAAATGGATACTTTACCATCAAAATTTTCACCTGTTAGGTTGCTACATGGATTTCTTTTGCATTTATTATTTTGAAAAAAGAGTAGCATGTATAGCTCTAATAATCCTTAAGTTTTCTAGGATTGTACTTGGATAAAAATTGCAATGAACCCAATAGAATCAGTGAGGGGGATAGAAGTAGATAGACAGATTGGAGTCCGTAAGGCCAAGCTTTTCTTTATTTTGAAATGGGTTATTTACATCTCTGGTCTAATTTCTTATCAATATATATCCTCGTTGAAAGAAAAAACATACCTTGTTTGGCAATATTGTACTATTTTTTTCGCATGGTTGGATAAGACATGCTACATAACCTTAGTATTTATCCACTTCGAGTGTCATTATTCAGATTTTGAGTTGCTGTGACAGGACATTATCTCATTTCATTTTTGTACCATGTTTTGTATTGAAATAGACGAGCAGGGCAGCCATCGCTTCCCACACGGTCAGCAGACAAAGCATCATCATGTTCGAAATTATGAGAATCAGGTTTGATGTGAAAATTAGCTTTTGAGCTGTCAAAGGGAGATCAACTTTCTTGTATAGTTCCCCTCCTGCATTAATTTCTGCTTTGATTAGTATGTTGAGTTTTTTTGTCGATTACCATAGGAATTATTTATAGAATGAAATATTATCTTACTCGAAAAAAAAAATCTTTTATCAACATCGTATGAACGAACTAACATCGATAGGCTCTGTAACATTATTTGATTACACATTTGGTCGAGGCAGGACCCTGTTATGCATGTCTCTGCTTTCCAGTGTCTGTCCATATATTATTATAGATCTTGCAGAATTGAGTAAACCAAAATTGGATATGCAGAAAAGTGAAAATTGCAGCCTGGTTCCTTAATTGTGTACGAGGTTTTTCTCCAGGACTCCCTATTGTTTTTTACTCGGTTCATTTTTACCAGGTTAAATCGGAAACATAGATTCGAGCATTATCTGCTACTGCAACAACCTCGGCCTTCGGACCACACGAGAGGTATTTTGAGTTTCTTTGCATATTTTTGCCCACCAACAGCTGAATTAAGTTGAATAATTGTCATGTGCAATGAAAATTGATTGCAGGCCAAAAAAAGTTAGATTGTTAGGGAAAACAGCACCTGAATTTAGTGCTAACTAGCCCCACCATAGTATTAAGTACACTAGTTGGACAGGCATGGAGGGGAAATTTCACCTTTTGGACTGCTTTCTCGGCCGCTTTAGAGGCTCCTTGCCGCCACCTTCCCTGGCTCGTTTAATTGGAAGACCGTTCTTGTCAGCCAGTTTCTTGGGTGGCCTTCCGACGCTCCGTTTCGACGGGCTGTTATTATCCTCACTGGCCGGTTTCTTTTCCTTGCTTTGCCTGGACATTCTTTCTTTTCCTTTCTCTCCTTTTACACCGCTCTTCTTCTGTTCTCCGTCGTCTACACTGCTGGCTCTAGTGTTGGAATTCTCTGCCAGAGAGTTCTGCTTTATTCTTTTCAAGAAATTTGCAGCGCTTCGTTTTTTATCCAATGGCAGAGTCTCGGGTTTTTTCTTTTCTGGAGCCGAGTTCTTACTTTGCCTTTTGCCACAACTAGTCGGAATGATGGCTACACTGTCGTTGATTCTTCTTAGGCTTCTGGCTCCGGTGGTTGCCTTGTCTTTTGCTTTGTTTTCTTTGGGGAATGGCTCTTCAACCACAGTCGAAGTAGATTCCACGGGAGGCTTCACGTCCAAAGATGGTCTCTTGTCATCAGTCTCTTCCCCTTTGTTACCAATGCTTGCAATTGAGGAAGTCTTGGCAGCAATCGAGCTGCGTTTCCGGCAAACTACAATAGGTGCTGCCGAATTCTGTTTGGCGAGCAGAGAATCCGATCTCTCGATCTTGGGAAGTTGAGATCGGGCCAGGCTCGGGAGTGATGTATTATCCACTGCAGAAGGGACAGCAGTCTTTTTAATCTCACCCAAGACCAGGTGAAGAAGCTCGGTCCCTGCTATCGACTCGGACGAGGATTTGGGAAAGAAGACAACGGTGTTCGTGAAAAGTAGAAGCAAGTCTCGGTAAAGTGCTCGGGATGAGGCAGCATATGAACCCTTGTCGAGTTTTGCTCGAATCGTGTCCAAGGCTATGGGCTTCCTCACCGTATTCTTGTACTCTGATTCCTGGGCAGTCATTCAAATCCACAATTTCAACCCACAATTATAATATTTATAATTCATATTTTTCTAATTTAATAAATAATTAGTGTTATTTTTTGAATGTCACGCCCACTAAGAAATGTGTCGCGTTAAAATATTGTAATGGTTTAATTTTAAAGCATGATCCTGGAAAATTTAAAAAAAAGGAAAAAAATTGGGAATTAAAGGTGGATTTTTTACCTGGCTTTGTAGCCGAGACTCGAACAAATAACTATGGTGGTGTGTTTCGATTGTCCGCATCATCTCCTCCAACGGATCGTCGCCGGCCGTCGTCAGCGGCGGGGCTTCTTCCAGGATTGGCCCCACCCTGATCTCCCTTCTCTGCCGTTTCTTTCTCTTACCTGCCAAGCTGGCCGAGCTTTGAACTTCTCCGCTCTCACGCGTCCCCTCCTCTCCTCTGTTTGACCTAGCCAGCGAGTCATCCAACTCGGACGACTCGTTCACTTTCTTCTCCAAGCTCGTCGTACCCAGCGGCTTGGAGGCCGGTTTTCTGCCAACAGTATCGGAACTTCCGTTATCGGAGTCTGCCGTCACCGGTTTGGAGTCTTTTGGGACCGGTTCTGATATGTCCGAGCAGCGTAAATTTGGTTTGCTCTCCGATTGTGTGTTGTCTTCCCCAGTTTTTGCATCGTTGCTCTTGGAACCGGTAGAATTAGACTCGTTGACGGAGTGATACTCTCTGTCCGATTCTTCGCCGGATACCCCGACCTTCGCGGCCGTCCTCTGCTCCGGTTCGGACCGGTCTGATTTTTCTGAAAATTTGTTGTCGTTTTCCGATCTCTGTTCGCGATTCTCTAGATCTGGTTTTGCCAAAGTGGTTTCGTTCTTCAAACTCTGGTCTCGCTCTTGCTCTAATCTGTTTACCTTCAAATGTAAGGAACTGCCGCATAAACTTTGAAATGATTAATCAGATCTGAAAATACTAATAACAATATATTAACTGGTGCGAGAGACTTTACTGGATTGAAACGTCGGAGCGTTGAACGTCGCGTTTGAGTTCAGCGACTCGGACTTTTCTCAACTCGTCAATCCACGGAAAACCGTCGATCTCGCCGCCGGAATTCGTACCGTTTTCTCTCTCCACCGGTACATCGCCGTTTTTCATCTCGGAGCCAAATCGGCGTTTGAGGTCTCGAAATTTGAGCTCGCAGTTTTGAGCGGTTGCGAGGAGGTTCGGTAGAGAGGAACGCGCCTGTACCTCCATGGCGACGGAGTTCCAGTCCTGAAATCCATGGCGGTTGACGGCGGAGGCGAGGAGTAGCTCTTCCCACGTCCCCCAGACGGCTGCCGTACAATCAGTCGGTTCTTCATCTTTCGCCATGAAAAAGGACGAGAAGAAGCTCAAAAAATCTGGGGTAGTCTTCGTTATTATCTTTTCTTTTTCCCTGGTTTTAACGTTTAGATTAGGCGCCGAAGCTTCAATATCCCTCCAAATTTAGCGAATTTCAGATTCAAAAACCGAAATCCAGAAGCCATCGACGATGGTCGTCTAGGGTTTGCGATCGATCTTTATATATTATTCTCGTTTTGCGATGAGAATCTCGTCTTCTTTTATTTCTTTGAATATTTCTGCATTTTCGAGATCTGTAGGCGTCCGTACATTCGTCTTTGATAATCGGGGTCTATTTCTATATTTCTCAAACTCTATGGGCCTCCTTGATATTCCTCCTTCCCGAAAGGACCCGATTCGGTAAATATCACTTTCTTTACTTGACCGCTGAATTACGTTTTTGTCCTTCCCGGAAAATCTATTCGACGCGTCGTCACTGAACTGAACTGAATTACGTTTTTTATTTATTTACGTTTTTGCTGTCTTTTGCAAAATATTTCTCAAAAAATAGGAACCATGATTTGGTTGAATTAAGGATACACGAAGTCAACGCATCATATAAAGTCGTCTGCCAAATCCACAAGCAACAACGTTGTCCCCATACTTGCAAATAATAGTAATAATAATAATATGATCTCAAAGCTGCTCAAATATAATCTAAAACAAGACATGAAATGATCACGTGTACCTTTCCCAACCTCCATTTGAGGTCCTCTTGAAGCTTCTCTGCTTCATCATTGGAAATGCTTCCCTCCAATCTGGGTGTTCTATCAAATAATCCCACACCCTGATGAACACAATATCAACGCTAGCCAATCGATTTTCTAAGCTCAAATCTAATCGAAATCTCGAAAGAAGAGCCGCTGTTGAAAGGCATACCTTCGCATATTCAGAACAAAATCTGGGCCCTCGGCAGAAGGCGAAGAAGAACACATAAGAAGGATTTCTGAATCAGAAAGCTCTTTCAATCTCAAAGCAATATACCTCTGTCGTGATGTCCTGAAAAATTATGATTAAAACCAGACACTCAAAATTTACATTTTAATCTTGCCCATCAATATAATACTTGTCATTCAGTCATTGGTTCAATATCTCTAGATCTAATTATTCATACTCTACTATAATTGTTCTGTCGATTGATGAATTGTGCATAAGTGTGTCGCATGCTGGTGTAAAAGTAAAGAGTAAACCTAGGATTGCTTGAGTTAAAATGGGAATTACTACCAGCGGGTTGGAGCGATTTTGAATTCGTCGGTTTGAGTTTCATATGTCTCCAATAATTTGCCGTTCCAAAGAGGATCTTCATAACATGAAGTTACTCTAATTCGTCGAACAATCTCATCTGGACATCTTGAAGAACTATCAAAAGTTGCTGGAATTATGCATCCATCGGAAGTACTAACCTACATAGCACAAACAAAAATTACAAAGTTTATTGAAAAATCAAATATTATTGCATTTAGAAGATGATAGTTAAAAGCGTACCACAAAGCCGTTAAAAATTGGATAAGAATTTCCTTTGGAATCCCTTGCAGTGTTGTGACGAAGAACGCAGAGAGTCTGAAGATGAAACTTTTCTCTTCTCGTCGACAAACATTCGATGATTTTGCTACAGAGAGGCAAGGAAAAGCCATCTGATGTTTCCTGCATTTTGTATCCCTGGCTGCTTTCACCATTCTGCAAAAAATTGACTCTATTTATTCAGCCTCTTGGCAAGATTTTGAATACTACATAGTCTACATTTATGGAAAGTCAATACAGAACTAAAAAGTCAAGAGCCTAACTCTGTGCAAAACATCTTCGAATCCTCCTATGAGATGAACCTGCAATGCAATCAAATCAATTTAGCTGACATGCCATTTAATAAGATCATCATCGAAGAAAATGAATTGATCTGAGTGCAGAAAATGACATCAAAAGCCACATCTAGATTTCGATCGAGCAAAGTCGATAACATTTGTGACAGACCCACTTCAACAATGTTGGGAGAATCCATATGAGCAACTGAGATCCTGGATTGCAAAGAAGCATATGTTAATTGAAGGGAAAGTATATTGAAGCTATACAAAACCCTAAGATACTATTTGTTTCTCACAGCTTGGTTCCATTGTTTCGAATAACGAGCCCGACGCATGTAGTTGCTTCATCAGTGCCAATGTACTTTTTATGCATAAGAAAGAAAAGAAACTGTAAATGTTGAAAGAAACAATGCAGAAATCTGCAGAAGTAATTTGAAATGATCAAACACCATCACAGTTTTAGCAGATTCTCTAGCTTCTATCCCATATAGACCCCCAAATAAAATAACCAGATTGCATTTGCTTGGCGAAATTGATCCATAACTTAGTTGATTACCAGCATATTACATGAAATTTTGAAAGAAAATGATATAAAATCTACGTAATTTTAGTTCATTTCTGATATGAAATACCGATGAAAATAAGAAAACATACATTCACGAGAGCAGGATCGATGGTAGCGAATTCTCTTTGGAAGACGTAAACAAGTTTCCTATCTGTAGATCTCTCAAGACCAGGCTGTTCTGAATTTGAGAATTTCTGCGATGGAGTAGCTTTGAAAGCATTGGTACTAGGTAAGGAGAGTTCAATCAAGGCGTTAAGCAGATCACTGCCTGGTTCGGAAGAAGGCGTTTCAAGGTTTCTTCCCTGATCACCATGAAAGGAAAAGCTAGTTTAGAGAAGTTAGCAGTAAATGCAAATAGAAAGAAAAAAGCAACGAAGGTCTGTAGCACACAATAGATTGATCAAAACTAGCTTTTACGTAATCCAGCGTAGACGAACAGAAGCAGCTCATCAATCTGATTTCTTAAAACAGATTACATTTTACTCGATTTTGCGTATTCGTGTCAAGAAAAGTGAAAAAAAAAAACTTGTTATGAATCAAAACGAACATCAAGACGAAGAAAATACCTCTTGCAAGGAAGGCGATTGAGAAGGATAAGAAACTCCATCCACAAAAATCATGTTCCCTGGCCTGAAAAAGTTTCTGAAACAGGTATTAGTGGATTAATGCAAGGGATAGTATGGCGATTGGGCAATTGGGACAGCTGACGGCGTGATGAAGAAAAAAATGAGGAAGTGAAAAATCAATCACCGATAAAGAAAAAATTGAGGAAGTGAAAAATCAATCACCGACAAAGCTGATTAGGGTTTGGAAATCCAAACGATCAGGATAAACAAATTTCTAGAAGAGATCGAAGCTTCTCCTTAATCCTTGTGAGGTTGGTCGTTCCAATGCCGTAAGCTTCTCTTCTACCTTCTCCTCCATCTCCAATTTCTGCTTCCACTGTATAAATTCGACGAACATTTCATGGCCATAATCTGATCAAGAATTAGGTCAACGGAGTTAGATTAGATCGATTATGGGAGGATTATTTTTTTTTGTTGAAATCCGAAGAAAACCGACCCACGATTAGCCAAAATTATGTGGGTCAGTTTTTGATTAATTTTACTAAAACCCGACCCAACCCGTTTTTCGTCAAAATGTTATTTGTTTATTCAAAGTTTTGTAAAATAAATTTTTGAAATCTTAGAATAAATCACAAGAGAATACAGACAAGCACTAATTATTTCGGTTTAGTTTCACCATGGTTTTGAATCGAGTCGTACACTTCTAGTTTACTCGAGTATTGGGTCTGGTATTTTACTCGAGACTCAACTGATTTTCATTATTCGATTTTGATTTTATAAAAACTGAAATAATAAAATTATAAAATTATCTAAATGTATTTTGGTTTAGTTGTGAAACTTTTTATTAGGTTCTTGAGTCGTTCAAGTTTGTTGGGTTTTAACCGGGATTGAGTCGAACTAACTAGATTTAGATTGATTATATTTATTACGTAGTTTGCTTAGGGTTTCACGGTTTTTGATTTTCAAAACTGCGAACAAACTGGAAACCGATCCAAAGAAGCTCGATCTGCATAGTTCGGTTTAAACCTAAAGTCTAGTCGATGTATGAATTTTTCTTTTGAGCTCTTAAAATGTATATGAATAATTTTGTTATAAAACACAACTCTCTAATTAATTCAAATTACATATCATGGATATATATATATGGTGAGTGGCTTGCGAAACCCGACACAACCCGCTCCAAAACCACTTCAAACCCGCTCTAAACCTGCAGCCCAACCCGAATAAAAAATCGAATCTTAACCGAATTCATCCCGTCAGATATAGGTCGGATATCAAAATTGATCGGATAACCGAATCAAACTCGTGGGTCTCACCCCTAGTTAGAGTTACACCATTCTCTTTGACCCTCCAACTATTTTCAGCCAAGAATGGTATTTACCCAAGTCTCCAGAAAATCTGCAGTGAGTTAATTTAATTAAAAAAATTAATTTTGTGCTTGAGTTTCACGTAAATATATCAAATCAAGCCTCAATTTTAAAAAAATAAATTTTGGGCTTCCCGGATACATCGACTCATGATGCGTCTTAGTGAGGGACGACGAATTTTTTTTTAATTTTTATTTTTAATAAATTTGACTAACTCAATTTGATCGAAATAACTTGAAATTTTTCCCACACATTCACAATAATAAAAGACATTAATATGAAAGTTTTTAAATTTTTTCGATAACTTTACGATTTACTATAATTTTTTTCATACATAAATATAAAAAAATTGTTAAATTTACGTACGGTAATAAAATTATTGCAAATTGTATCACACACTTACAACATTGTAAAACAATACTACACAAAATTTCATTAATTTTCAACAATGTTACGATTTACTATAATTTGTTTACTTACAAATTTTGTAAAAATTACGTACATCAATAAAAAATCACGAAACTTTGTGAAATATTTTCTTACAGTGTTGTAAGTGTGTGATACAATTTTCAAAATTTTTATTACCGTATGTAATTTAATTTTTTTTAATGAAAACAATTATAGTAAATCGTACCGTTGTCGAAAAAATTTAAAAACTTCTAAAACAATGTCTTTTATTGTTGTGAATGAGTGATAAAAATTTCAAGTCATCCAGATAAGATTTGATTAGTCAATTTTATTAAAAACAAAAAATTAAAAAAAATCGTCTCTCACTTGATGCGTACTCATTATATTAAATTTTTTGGGAATTTGAACTGATTTATAATTTATTTTTAATTTTATATTAAATTTTATTAATTTTTAAGTCGAGTTTTATCTTATTTCAAGTATTTATTTTATATATGATGCAATAATAATTTCACGATTTTTTATCTTAAAAAAAAAGAGTCAAAATTAAAATAAGACTTAATAATTCTAGTCTCAATGTCTCATTACGGTGTAGCCGCCTAGGTTAACTCACCCTTAAGTATACATTCTTATTAAATATTTTTAAATACAAATAATTATTTATTATTTTAAATAATTTACCTATTAAACTCGTACAATAATAAGTAAATTATAAACTTACGTTTATCTTATTAAAACAACATAATGAAATGTCACACCTTCCTTGGTACATGTCCACGATGCGTACACATTGGAAGTCTTTGTTCGAGTCGGCAAACGCGATCAATTCATTATTACTTGAGAAATACCACCACTATTACTTCCAATTAATAAATTTTAAGCTTTTCTCGGGACGTGGGACGATAAATTATATATATTTTTTATTTTTATTAAATTTAACTAATCAAATTGTATTAATTCTAAAAATTCAATGAAAAATTCACGTGACAAACCACGTGGTCATAAAAACTATATTAGCCATGTACGGCGAGCATTGGACGTTCCTCGTGTGCCTCCATAATTGAGTCCCTCTACCCCACGATTTCAAAGGGACATGATCATTCCAATATTACAATCCTGTCCCTCACTAAAATGCTGCAATATCATATTTATTAATTGATAGTAATTAGATTATACACACAAAAAATGGTCATGTCTAAGTCTAATTCACTTTATAGAATATAATTTAATTTAATAATTAGTAAATAAGATCGAAGATCGAAGAAGCCAAACTTGGAAAAGTGAACGAAATGGACTGATCGGAATCTGGTTGAAAACGAAAAGAATCAGACAAACCCCACGTCGGAGAAGAAGAAAAAACCTGTCTCAGGACATTCATGGCTTTTAGAAATATGGACAAAACCCAGGGGACCCACCAAAAACCAGACGCTTTCTTTCACGAAGGGTGCGGACCGAAAGGATAGGACCTGGGTCTGCTAAAAGATAACCCAGATGACGCTTTCGCCGGCTCGGTGTGGGTCTTTGAAGCTGCGGTGGTCGCCGCCGTCGACGACGGGGCTACACGCTCGCACGACGGGCACATGGTCAGAGTCGTCGCCGGTAATTGCATGTAGAATGAGTTTGAGCTTTTCAAAGCTCTTAGCTCTTGAAGCTCTTTTTGTAGACGGCGATTTTCAGCCGTTAATGTCTCGCAGCATCTTTTCAAGGACTCGCAATCCGTCTCCGTTTGCTTCAGTTTCGTCCTGAGTTTGAAAATGAAATTTTTCTCGCCGTCAGATTCGGATTTACAGATCGGAAAAAGAAACAAATGGGTATTCTCCGTTTATGTTTTTTTTACCTTGCTCTCCGATTTTGAAACCAGACTTCTACTTGGCGAGGTCGGAGATTGAGGTGGTTGGCTAGAGCAAGCTTTTGCTTCTGCGTCATCAATGGCGGATGGTGAAGAATAAGAACAAACAACATTCGATGGGTGAGAAAAAAATAG
Organism: Begonia fuchsioides; assembly: GCA_003255005.1. Classification (NCBI taxonomy): domain Eukaryota; kingdom Viridiplantae; phylum Streptophyta; class Magnoliopsida; order Cucurbitales; family Begoniaceae; genus Begonia; species Begonia fuchsioides. Next base: position 35,388 of record QAOC01012068.1, on the reverse strand, counting down.
GATAAGGTTGGAGCTTACTGGGTTTAGTGTGCTGTGTTCTTTAAAGCTTTCTTCTAAGAAAGCAGATTGTTCTTTTGATAATCTGAGTTTTTTCTTGCCGGCGCCATTATCGTCGTCGTCGCTGGCTCTGGAGGCCCTGTCCGCCTCTCCCATTTCATTTCCGGCGCCATCTCCTCCGCCCATGAACATCGGAAACGACATCGCTGCATTGTACGGCGGCGATGCGTCTCCGTCTTCTGTCTCCGTCGACGGTATTCGATTCACGTCGAGGCCCTTTGCTGAAGAAACAGCCTCCGAACTACCTGTAAAAATGCAGAAATTTAAGAAAATAAAAATGGGGAAGAAAGAGGATGTTTGGGCTCATCGGTCTCGGTGTACAACCGTCTTCCGACGCCGGCAAATGGAAGCCATGGATAGAAATCGGTAGATTTCGAGGAACAGGAGTACGAGGAAGAAGGTCAAGCTGAACTAATCGAGCCTCATCCTCTTCTCTGTGAAACTGATTTCCTCCATGGTTTCCACTCTCTTCTTCCTCTTCTTCCCCGCCGCCGGCGTACTTCTCTCCGGCGAAAGCCGACGATCCAATGGACAACCCAGCGCAAAAGCCTAAATATTTCCCCAGACTTCTCCGGTTGCGAGATTTCCCGACGAATCCAAATGGCTTGGACGGACCTCCCAAGCTTAGACCAAGCTCCATTCCTCTCCAATGGCGGTAGAGAGAGAAAACGAGGATTTGGCCTGGAAAGACTGGAAAGTCATTATTACAGAAAATGGTAGAAAAGAGTCAAATAAATACTACAGGACCCAACGACACTCTCAATTAAAATCATTTAACTATTATTATTAAATTTAATATTTTCAGTTTGAGAAGGCAGTTTGACCGACAAAGCCTTTCAGTAATTGACAAACACACGTGGAAGTTGAAACCCTATTTTTATTTCAAACTATAAAACCATATTTAAAAGATGGCTCTCCTTTAAATTTTGGATCAGCTGTCGTCGCCTCCTGGCCGTCTGATTCTTTTTGCTTCCCGATCTGGCCATCCTCCGCCGTGGGTCCCCGTCTCCATGAATTAAACAGACACGTGTAAGAATATGGTTGGTGGAGGTGAAAATTAAGAGGGAAAAAAAGCAATTAAGGAGAGTTAATGACTCTGGTTCCCTTCTGGTCAGGCAGACGTTGAATCAAATTCACTTCCCAACCCGTCGCTAATCATTTTACAGCACCTCTCTTCCGTCATTAAATTACTGAATCAACCTCGATGCCCTCAAAGATATTACACTATTATTGCGACCATCAGCGTAATAAAGGTCTACGAGGGTAATGAACCGTAGGAGGGGGGCAAAGCTTTGGCAGGATCAATCAGTCATATTCTTTCCTACGTTAGTGAACTGTCATGTTTATAAAAAGTTGTTTTAAATGACAGAAGATCTGCTTTAGAATCTCTAGGGTTTTTTTTTTGCCTCGCAACAACCATCCTAGTCTTAAACCTCCTCTTTAATTAATAAAAAATTAAATTAAAAAATATAATAAAAAAATTAAATTTGTAAGATTATAGAAAAAAAGATAGGGAATAGGTCAGGTGAGGAGCACGTGGCAAGAAGAGGTGGGACCCAGGAGAGGAATGGGATTAGGCGGACAAAAAGAGTACATCCACTTCAAAGTGACAGTGAAGGGGACAAGTCGCAGCGCTTAGCAATCATTAGTTTGCCCCACCTGCCCATCCTCTCCTTTTTTATTTATTTTATTTTTACTTAATTATTTTAAGAAAAAAATAAAAGCGTAATTGGGAGGGAGAAAACGGGGGTGTTTGGAAACAGGGATAGGACTGGGCGAGGGGAAGGTGGGACCCAGCTGTTCGGACGAAGACAGTGGCGCAGAGACCTAAAAAAAAGGAGAAATCATAAAATCACAGGCGTGCAAGAGAGGTGGGGTCAGTAGTCAATCTTGATGATTACGTTTGATCAATCCTAATCCACGCAGCTTCATGATTGTATGCAAAGGACGCGTCGCATTGGAACACTCCCTCTCCTCGCCTCCTGTGATCCTCCCTCCATCATCACCGCATGATCATCCTATCATTTTTCTACGCCTTTTCCCTTTTTCTTTTCACTTAAATCTAACCATCAATTATGAAATAAATAAAAATTCTTAGAAAAAAACAGTGATGTCAAACGAGCCGGCTCGAGCGGCTCGAGCCGGAAAAAACCGGCTCACCGAGCCAAACGAGCCGAGCGAGCCGAGCCAAACCAGCTGAGCGAGCCAAACCAGCCGAGCCTGACGAGCTTTTTTTAAAAAATTGTGGTTCGAGCCGGCTCGCGAGCCACGAGCCAAACGAGCCGAGCCCGAGCCCGAGCCCGAGCCTGCCGAGCCCGAGCCCGAGCCCGAGCCTGCCGAGCCAAACGAGCTGAGTCCAACGAGCTAAAATAAAATAAAATTATATTGTAAAACATATGTGTTATTATTGGTATTGTTGGAAAATTTATTTTATTCATGCAAAAAAAAATGTTATTGAAATTGAAACATCTCAACAAATTAATATATTAATTTGACATTTGCATCACTACATATTAGATGCATCCCAACTAGGTTGGCACCCATCTAATTGTCAATCATGTGCAAAAATGTCAAAAGTAAAATACAAGATAAAGAAAAAAAATATGAAAATACAAATTACAATGTAATGTTTAAAATTGGAAGTTAAATCTAGTCTTCAAAATCCAAATCTTGAAATTCTTCTACTATGTCGTCTTCTCGTTGTTGATCTCTTGTAACGGCGTCGTTCCAATCTTTTAAGCATATAAGTGCCTCCACAAGATCCGGTGCAAGTCTTCCGCGTCGATCATCGTATACACGTCCACCTGCACTAAAAGCACACTCGGAAGCTACAGTTGAAACTGGAGGTGTTAGTACATCACGTGCCATTTTGGAAAGGATGGGAAATGAAGTGGCATTGAGTTTCCACCAACCCAAAATATCAAAATTTTCGTCACCATAAGCAATTTCTGGACGAGTTTCAAGATAACTATCGAGTTCATTTCTTTGTGAATTGTAAGATTGAACGTCGCTAGCTATTTCATGCAATATGTCAGCCATAAAATCTTGTGATGCTCTACCACCACTACCATGACTAGAACTAGGACAACTACGTGAAGAATAATTTGTACGATTAACATTTGAATATTTCAATTCGTAAGAAGAATATAATGCATCAATGTCATGTCTTAATTGACTAGTAGTAATTGAAGAGGTAACACCTAAATTAGCAGAAATTTTATCTACCATTAAACACGTTCCTTTTAATTTAAACGTAGGATGCAATATGCATGCAAAACAAAATATATTAGGAATGTCAAGCCAATATTTTTTAAATTTTGTTTCCATTTTATGGAGAATACCAGAAAATTCCCTAATGGTTCTATATTTGGTAAATGTCCCAGTTAATTTAATGAAAATTGGAAGAACAAGATGAGTGGTGGGATAATAAATTCCCGAACATTGCTTTGTAGCTTCAAAAAATGGTTTGAGAAAATCAAGAAATAAATTAGCAATTTCGCAACTAGTATGATCTAGAGTAATAGAATTTGTTTTTTCATTAATATAATTACAAATAACTAACCAATATGGCTTAGCATTTTCTAACATTAAATACGTAGAATTCCATCTAGTAGCTACATCAGTTTTTAATTTTCTAGGTTTAATGCCAGAACTTTTACAAAAATCTCTATATTCTTGTTGTCGTGCGTTAGATGCAATAATATAACAAATTGAAGACCTAATAGATTCAAGATGAGGGGAAATATAAGACATTCCGTCTTGAACAACTAAATTCAAAATATGACAAACACATCTCAAATGAAAAATAGAATTATGCGTATCATCTAGTTGAAATAAATTTTTAAAATGAGTAATAGCAACATCATTCGAAGAAGCATTATCAAGAGTAATACTAAAAATTCTATCTTTAATACTATAATCTTGCAAAATTGAAACAATATCACGAAAAATAGTGATGCCACTGTGAGGATACTCACAACTACGAAATCCTAAAATTCTTTTGTTTAATTGCCAAGAATCATCAATAAAATGAGAAGTTACAACTATATATCCTAAAGCATTAGGTGCACTCCATAAATCAGATGTAATGGAAATCGACATATTACGAGCGTGAGAAAAAAATTCAGTTAATTCATTTTTCATATTATTATACATTTTAATAATATCATTTCTAGCGGTGCTTCTAGGGACTCGTCTAAAGTTAGGATTAACATATTCTTTTTGAAAATTTTCAAATAGCTCACTATCGAACATAGCTAATGCTGTCTCAGATTGGGCTAAATACTTGGCTACTCCTTCTCTCAATCTATTATGAGAATATACAAAATTTCCACTACCACTAGCATTTAAGAGCAATTGTGTAGGTCCTCTCATTTGTTCGTTTTCATGGCATTTACTGTAATGCCTGCAAAGGGTGCTAGTAGTACTACCAGGCAAGTATGCATAATTTTTAGTGCAATAATTACATTGTGCTCTTCTTTCTAATTTCCCATTAATAAGAATTTCTTTAATTTCAAAATGTTTCCATACGTTCGATGTTTTACTTTTTTTAGCTTTATGTGAAGACGTAGATGCTTGTGTAGATGATTGACCTACTAAAAATGAGGGTTTATCTACCCTAATTTCCTCAACATCATCGTCGTCAGAAAATGAATGAAGCGTAAAATCTCGGGGATCCATAATTCTAACAATTGTGCAAAAAAATTAAATATTCACTAACCCTACGATGCACACCAATTTCTCAATAAGGAATTTCACGTTGTATGACTTTGCGATAAATTCCACAAATACGTGTCCTAAAAAAAAAAACGTTAATTAAAAATATTTACTAAATAAAATTTATAAAGAAAAAATTAAACGAATTTGAAAACATACCTTATTGAATGATAGCAAGTGTAAGAGATTGATTGAACTTTTAAGGTAGAGAGAGAATAAGCAATTGAGAAAGATAAATTTGAGAGAGAGAATTAGAAATTTAGAGAAAGAAAGATGAAAAGAAGAGGAATACTAACCTCTAATTTATAGAGGTTAGTGGTGGGAAGGGGGCATGACCGTTCAGGGGGACTTCCACCCGTTGAACGGTCATGTTGGGTGGGGCTTCCATCCGTTGAACGGTCTAATGACCGTTCAACGGTCGAAGCAGAAGGGGCGATTGGGTTGGGGCCGGGGCGATTCTCATTTCTCTGCCAGGATTGGAGCTACGGAAGTCGAGCGGGATTTGGGGGCGATTCTGCGAACGTCGATTGGGTGGAAATGGAATGCGACCGACGCTTGGGCGTCGAAAGTCGGGCGTCGGAGGTCGGCGTTGGGGTTGGGTCGGCCGATCCAGAAGAACGGCGCTTGGGCGTCAGAAGTCGGGCGTCGGCCATCACTACTTAAGCTACGGAAGTCGAGCGTCGGCGTCGGGGTTGGATGTGACGACGGCGTCGACGACGGCCATCACTCCTTCGAAACAGCTGGATGCGGCTGCATCGCCGCTGCATCGCCGCTGCATCGCCGATGAGTTTCTGTTGATGAGTTTCTGTTTTTGCTGTTAATCCTTTTTTGAAAACATAGACACCCATTGAAGTTTTTCGATTGGTTTCTAATCGGTGATGGAGCCGGAGAAGAAGTACATTTCGCCGGAGGAGTTGAAACAGCATAACAAACGATTTGTGGATCTCGATCTAGGGGAAGGTTTACGACGTCTCCGATTGGGTTAAAGAGCATCCCGGCGGCGACGAACAGCTCCTGAAGTTGGGGTTGGGTGTGAGAACGGCGACGGCGTCGGGCGTCTTCCGACTTGCGAGCCCGACGCCGGCTTTGACATGTCTAGAAAAAAACATTATTTTTAAAAATAAATCTAATTTTTTCAAACTCAATTGATTAATTGCCCTTCACTCCAACCATGTTTTCCGAATTTAGATAGCTTTGATCACAAAATTCGCGCATGTAGTCTATCTGGATCAAAGGGTTTCAATGTTTTCCTTTTATCGAATAGCTTCACAAGCACAACCGATATTTATACATAAATGAAAAATCACAATCAAATCGAGATCCCAGCGTGGGTCGAAACAAATTATCTAGATTAGAATACAAGTGACGCCGAATGTAATATCGTAGATATGGATTCCAGGTTCGAACTTTGGCAATTATGGATCAAGGTAGAGAAGATTATGTGGAGCAAAATGAAGAATATAACTGAGAATTGGCAGATATGGTAATGCAAACTATCAACTCTTTCAAGTTTTGCAGTTTGGAACTAAAATCTAAACACAGAAGAGCTAGTAAAACAAAGATGGGTGATTCTAGTTATGCTAATCCACAGTCAAACTAAAAGGTGGTCTGAAACTAGAAAATTCAATCTAAATCTAGAGCTAGACTGATGAAAACCTTTGAGAAGAGGAGATTTATACAAGCAGAAATTTCCCAATATGCAAATTTTGTGAAGAAGAAGCTTACTGGTTTCGTTGGTCCGCTCTTCCTGAGCATGCGCCTCCTTTGCCGTCGTTTCCACATGTATTCTCCGACGCCGCCGTGTCCTCGTTTCTGCCGTTGTTCATCACTTGGAAATGGTCGCTGTGAGTCTCCAAACGATGAACTCTTCTCCTTAAATCCGCCATAACTCTCTCCATTAGAAATACCTTCTCCTTCAACGTTAAATTCTCCTCCTCGAGGTGAGCTATGTGAGTGTCTTGGTCGTCCACTCTACTCTCCAGAAGAGTGCTCTGGTCATCGCCGCGACAACTCGGATATATCATCTCGAACCTGCTCAAATCATGGTCCAGTCTTCTCTCCATCTCCAAATGCTCTTCTACGTCACTATCGCTAGAACCACCGCCGCCTTCCTCTTCGTCATCTTCGTCGTCGTCGTTGTCTTTTGGTGATTTGAGCCGAATAAAGCCCTTCATCGAACCATAACCATCTACTCCCCACTGCTCTTTCGCCATATCAACAAGAACTTCGCTGGAAGGAGAAAGTATTGGAGTCGGCAGCACAGCAGGGGTCACCGGACACGGCGACACAAGGGAGGCGATTCCGCCGGCCATTTTAGCGCGAATTATGTAGGAAGTGGTATTTCGAGGAGCGAACGGAGCGAATCGGTAGTTTAGCTTCTTCTTAGGGTAAAACCGCCTCGATTTCGAGCGATAATGGTGCTGTAAATCGTTCGAGTTAAGTGAATTGTACGGCATACCGGGTGAATCTTTTCGCTCTGTTTCTGACCTCTTCCCCATCCAGTTGCTCCGAGTCGAATTGGATGAAGCCCAGAACTGCGGCCTCTGAGCACTCTGAAACATCACTAGATTCTCCGGCGGTGGAGGAATCGGAGGCTGGGACCAGACGACGAAGTTTTGTTTCGGCAAGATCTGAGTTGGATCCATTTCGTTCATCAAATCCACCAATTGCAAGAGGCGGACGGCAGTTTCACAGAACCCGTAGGAGGAGGTCGAAAAGCTTGAAACCCTAGAGAACAATGGTGGTTTCTTCTCAATGTTCTGGATTTCCCCTTTCAATTTCGTTTGATTCCATGATCTTGATTTTGAAAGCGGATTGAATTAGGGATTAGGCCTTTCGGGGGGTGAGAGAGCATGGACGGTTGTGGAACTAAGCTTCCCGTTTTGGACGGCCAAGATTGCTCAATAATCATTTTTTCAAATGGAGTTTATTTTGTAATAATTTAGTTAGTTTAAGGTTTAATTTGTCAAAATATAAAGTTTGGGTTCTTAAAAGAAATCTCGGATTAAAATTTTAAAATTAGTAATTAACTTCATATAAATTGGGGAAGAAAATACGGTACAGACTAGAGGAAAAGAGCAGAGAAGAGGGATCGAAATCCAAAATAATGGCGGAAGAAGGAAAACCAGACCACCAATTGTTCCAGCTTCTCTCTAATCTTCTTCAGCAGGTATTACTCACTCTCTTAATCCTTCCTTTTTCCTATTCGATTCTCACATTCATTTTCCTTTTCTTACCTTTCTTTTACTCGCTCATTCATCATTCATCTCGGTTAGAATTAGGTTTATGTGATTCTGGATTTCGGTAGTCGTATTGCGTTCACGATTTTCTTGTGATATTGCTGTTTTTTTTGCATTAAATATCCTTCACAGAGTATTTCGAGCAAATTCCATACCCCTAAGGAACCTTTTGGTATGGCTACGGGACTGGCCATTATTGAGAGTACCATAATTGGGACAAAGGAAGGCGTCAGAGGTGAATTGGAAAAAAAATATGGAGGATTTCTGTAATTGCCACTCTCGATTGTTTTCTTCCCTAAGAACCATCAAGGACTGTGGAGCTTAATGAAATTAGGAAATTACGGATTCATTCCGGGATCAAAATCTTCCTGATTGCCTCTACAGACGTTGATCTTTCTTGTTTATGTTTTTATAGAAGGCTTTCATACTTCATAAAGGGACATATATGTGATTCTGAATTTTGGGAATCAAATGGGAAATCATACTTCTTAGCGTGTGATACTTGTATAGATGTCTGAGACGTGGTGAACATTGAGCAGCGATTCTGTTTCTGTTATGTTAGTGTGTTTAGCATGAGATGATTTTAGGATTTTTCAAGGTTTGATTTTTATGTGACGTTAAAAATGATTCTTGTCTGAAAATAGCAACCTGATATAGTTAAATTCAACTCACATATTGATTGGAAACCAAAATCACGTGTTGCACTTCTCTAATGGCAGTATATTTTTTTTTATCTGAACTGATAATACAGAGATCAACTTATTGAAGTAAGACAAAGGAAGATTTCAATTAGATGATGATATTTTCATATAAACTGCCATTGGTTAAACAATGTAGGGGATTTTGTTGTCTTTTCCACTTCTTGAATTCTTTCTCAGGAATTTCTTACCTTCTTGGGACTGAACGTATTGAGCAATATAATAGAGAGGTTCAAAATTATTGTACGTCAAATAATATCAAAAGTCTTGGTTTCAGAAGTGCTCATTAATGTTTTACCATAGATAATAGGCATAAAGACAATTTTGACAGCACATAGCTGGAAGTCAGAGGGCCCATACTACCTGTTTTTTTCCTTTTGCAGGTGGAGGCACTGACTAATCAAGAAGAAGTTGAATTGCGTACCAAGATTGAAGCTCTTGGACTAGAAGTCAAGAAAGTTCCTTCGGATCAGACAAAGCAACTCAACGATGTTAGTTAAAGCTCAAGCACATCTTTCAAGTTTCTCATTTTTGAAATGTAAATCTCATTGCTTTTTGTTTTTCTGTTGGTATTATGCTATCTTTGCAGCTGGAAATAGCTAAAGAATTGGATAAGTTATCCGAGAAGCTGGATGATGTAGATGAAATGATATCCTCGGTTATGGCAGATGATCCACAGGTGAAGACCCTCCTAAGTGGTACTGCTGATATATGGATGCCGGTGATCACTGCTACAGCTGAAGAACGACGAAATTTCACAGCTTCAGTTGGAGACAAAGAGAAAGAGACAGAAAACACCTGTTCGAGGTAGATAAGAGTTTGCAAAATGACGAGTGTCTGTTTTAAAAACTTGGGAGAAAAGCTATACAAAATGTTTTCGGGTTTCTTATTGAAAAAATCCCAGAATTTGTGTGATTTTTCAAACAGCTCTCAAAACTCGTGTACTCTTTTTCTGGAAATTCTCTTGTCAGCTGATGATATTGCTGCCCCCAATTGCCTGTTTAACCAGCCCTTAAACAGGTTTTTAATTAATGTTATCCGGTCCGAGCCTTGTTTAGTTTCTCAAAGCATATTATGGAACGAGATTAGGTTTCAAATTTTACTTTACAATGTATCGATTATAGAATTAAATATATCTTTCTCCTCTTATTTCTTTCTTGCCCTGTTGTGAATTGAGATCTTCATTATGGTGGTGGTTTTGTAGCGAAGAATGCAGGCTAATTTCACAGAAATGTGGCAATTTAGAGCAGCCATTGACTAAAACATCAATATGAACATGGAAATACTCCTAGTTTGAAGAAATAAGCTTGTCAACAAAACCAATCAGCCACATCACAACAGAGCTGATTCCCCAACAAAAGAGGAAAAACACTAAGAACCCGGCCAAAATAGTAAGAACAGGCAGTCCCCGAGACGATTCCGCTGTACTTTTCTCATCGGAATTTCCATTTGATGGTTTCGATGAGGCCAAAGTAGAGACTGAATGCTGCCGTAGATGTAAACTTCTGGTATTTTTCAGCCTGCTTTCGAGAAATGGTAAAATAAGAAGCGCAATCGAAGTTCCCTGCTTTTTTATTTGTCCAGCTTCAAATATGAAGGTTTTTCCAAACTAATAATTGTGCAATGGTGGGGGAATTAGAGTAAACTAGGGTTACATGCTTGCTTCTGAGCCTAACATTTTCCCCAATACTTTTCCAATCTGGAATTTTCGAAACTAAATTTGAACAAGCATCAAACGCCTATGACTAGTTCTCGAAACCCCAGAAGCAAAATATCCCACAGCAGCAGCACAGATGAGATTTCAAGCACATAATATTTGAGAGAGAAAACTCCTGAAATTTGAAACGACCGGGGCTGAAGCCCTAGCCTAACAGGCATTAATAATTTAATCCAAATGCCTTTAAAGATTAAACCATAAATTCAAAACTCAACTCCTCGACGGATCGATTTCCGGTCAGCACCCGTGAAAACCCGTGTTTTGTTGGGCAATTATTACAAAGTGTTGTTCAAGTCAGAGAGATGCGGTTCAATACCGAATCTCAAGCCGCTTTTTTGCAGTAGTCCTCTAGCCATTTCATGGTCACGCTTTTCGGTCTCTCAAGTGGGAGTCCAAGCGCTCGATCCCAAATCAACTGAATCGGATCAGTCATTTGTATTATTGCTAATCACGTTGAGAAAAGAACAAGGAATTATCGAGTTTGCCGAGTTATAGAGTAACTAACCTGAGAGCAGAGTCCGAGACTCCTTGAAACACCAAATGGAACGGTGAAGTACCTGTCCACGATTAAAAAGTATAAACACGATTAACAATCTAAATGACAAAGCCGACCCTCTTCGTGTCTTCGAAATTTAAGAGAATGAAAGAATTGAATAACCTTGCTTCAGTCAAACCAAAATAGTTGAGCAGCACACCACTGTGAGCATCGAGGTTGGGCCAGGGGTTTTTCACCTCGGAGGATCGAACAAATCCGGTTAGTCTAAAATTCGATACGTGATCATTTGGATCGATCTTAGTTTCGGGATTAGATTTTACTCTTATTCATGCATGCATAACAAAGTTTACCCAAACCAACGGATCTCAAGAGGTATTGAGCTGGAATTCCGTTAGTTATACAAAGTTGCTTCCCATGTTTTTGTTCCAAAAATGCTTTGATGCTTTAGTTTTTGGATTTTTGAAAAAAAAATACACGAAGCATGAATGTTTACGTTAATTATGATAATTCCGTTTAACGATATTCAACTTACCTTGCCGAGCTCGGTAAGGATGGGAGGCACAACATCGTAGAGCTTAGAAACCTGCAGATTTGAAAACAAGATACTAATTGAATCGAGTTTATGAAATTATACGCGCTTTTGTGTTGATGAAAATAATGGTATAAATGAGAACCAGCTGAAACAATGGATCTTGAGGTAAGTGCTTCAACGCAAACTCTCGCTGACACATGTACCGTGGATCTATTTTACGCAGAACTCCATGTCCAAATCCTGGGACCACCTGAGAAATTCAAAGGCATTCAAGAATTACCTTTTTAAAATAATCAACTTTTCTCTAGTTGGGAGAAGATGCAACGGGAATTTAACCTCTAGCTACATGACATGACATGATTTGAAAAATTGAAATATTTAACTTAATCGATTTCCATATTTTCAAATCTATATCTTTGAATCTAAAATCACTGACTAGAAGACTCAACCAAAATGAGAACCCACAGAATTGTAAACAAATAGCACTTTTACCTTGCCACTATTTAATGTTTTCCAAACATAGTCTTTCAGCTGTTCCGTAGTTATATTCTCTCCACACTCATCTACTACAGATTTGATCCAAAGCAAAGCTTCCTGCACCCAAAGCAAATAAAAGATCCCCTCAGTTGAGTTTCTGAAAGAATCAACAGCTAAAGCCCTCTCAAATACGAAGATAGAGTCTGCTTCAAAATTAGTCACTCGATACTTAATATTCAGGGAGCGTGAGTATATCGACGTAAAACTTTTAATCGAGATTTCTTTAACATTTTTATCCATAAACAGAGACCTTGCCTTTGGATTTTTACACTATTGTTGGCCTCTTATGAAATTCGAACTATACTTCGACTTATCACAGTTTTTCTGCTTGTCAAAAGGAAAAGAAAATGCAATATCAAGGACATGTTAACAACATTTTACTTTTCGAATGGCAGTATAATTCGTGCTAGTGTTTGAAATGTAAAATCTAGTGAGGCTAGATTAAATGAACCACGTCAATGAAAAAAAAAAACAGAAAACTGCTAGCAGAAAGTGTCCTATGAGGCACCTGATTGGCCAATCCATGCAGAGGTCCAGCTAAACCATTTAATGCAGCAGAAAATGAAAGATAAGGATCCGAAAGTGCACTGCCAACCTAAACGAAGCACCCAGTTATAGAGTCATAGAATCACATAATCACTCAAAAATATGTCTTGTATTACCAATACCTACAACCAGAAATTTAAAATCATGGCTTTGCACATCAATGCCATAATTAGGGAACTCAGATTCCACTTAAAAACCTTGAAAATGAAATAAAAGATAAGCAGATGTAATTTACCAGATGACCGGTATGAGAACTAATGTTTCCACCTTCATGATCACTGCAAGATGTTTACAAGAAACACTTTAAACTACCCTTTGCCGTCTATTATTAGTTAAAGGTAAACGATTAGAAAGCATCCACACAAACCTATGGATGGTCACGTAAAGCCTCATGAGCTCTAGCATTTGGGGACTATCAAATCCTAACATATGGGAAAAATTTCCACCATAATCCAAAGAGTCGTCTTTTGATATTATTTGACCATCCTTATAGATCCTTCAAAATCCAAATCAAATAGTTAGTCCAATGAATCTAACTAAACTGAAAAGGCAACGATCGCGTAGATAAAGTGTCAAACCAATTTTAACTAATGCGCATATTTGCTCTAGCCCTACTGAAAGACATGAACTACAATAATTAATAATAGAAATATGCAACAGGGGAACAAAGATATGAGTGATATACCCACCTTCGATAAACATAAGATGCTACTAATGGAACTCGAGCAATCAAATTAAGTGAGTCTTCATATGTTGGTTCCCAGTACCTGAAGTACAATAACATGCCATGATTCTCACATACGAAGTCAAAGTTTGCAAAATAAAATTATTAATTTTGGAGTTGTACTTGGATTTATGAATCCCTTTCTCATAGGCCTTCTGAAATTCACTTTCAACCTGAAAACAACATGAAAACATCAATTAATTGATTTAGCCATGAGGATTATTGATTCACATGTTTTCAATTAATGACCAGAAAATGGATGAAAACCTCTAAAAACCAGTTTCCACAGTTAAAATTGAAAAAGCTTCATATTCTTCTTTATCATAAAGATACAGCAAATCAAATCCTTTTAGGGTGTGCGTGGAAAATTTTCCTATCGTTGGTGCATAAACATCATCGATTGGAAGTTGAAAACATAAATAAAGAAAAAGAGGTAAAAGACATCGAGATAAAAATGTAGAGCCCTACGAAAACATCATAATGTAAATATCAATAAGCAGAAATAATAACAACAAGATCAAGAGTATGAAATTGTATACTTAAAAAGATATTTGATCTTCTCCATCTTTTCTTATAGTTTTTCCAAATACAAATGGAGCATTAATTCCAAAACTCATCAGATTATTCTGTGCAAAACAACGTGATATACAGAAAAATATTTTAAAAAGTCAGCAGAACCTGTAAGGCCAAAACACCAGTTGTAAACTGAGTCATTGGGTGAGCTGTTTTAGGTAAAGCATCAATTGCCCTATATACATAATCTGCACAAAAACTATAATAAATTAAACAAACACATGAAAGATAACTTGATAATTGGCTGCCAGCGTGGTCAGAAACTAATCTTATTGACATTGGCATAACTAGTTCAAACTATCTAGCCACAACAATATATTACTTCAAAAACAAAGTCAGGAACAGCGAACTACACAATACAGAGCGCAATTATCACACCTGGAACAGTAGCACGACTTCGCAATTCCTTTGACAGTGCATCAACTTGCTGTTTGCTTGGAACCTGAGGCATTATGATGGGTAAAGTGCTCTTAATAAGCAAGTTTCTTGCAAAAACAAATTGATATCAAAGATTGGTCGAGTCATGATATTAACTATTAATTACAACTCCAGATTCACCAAGCAATGATATTAACTATTAATTACAACTCCACATTCACCAAGCAGAATACATATCTCGTTCTAAAATGCACCGAGTCTACAAAAGTAGACATGGTCAACCCCCGGAAAAAATTCTCAAAGTGGCGAATCTTATATCCACTCTCTTCGACAGTGGATATTGAACACGGATAGCCAAAAAAATGTTATTTGCAAAAATAATTCCACACCTTTCCGGTTAGAAGAAGCCAGAGAAGACCTTCAGGCAAGGGTTCTCCATCAGGTTGCGCAGCTGGTAGAACTTTTTGGCATTCAGGAATTGACAAGCCTCTAAACCGAATACCCTGAAATTTAATTTTCACCTCAACACCCAATAAAAGAACATCATGATATAAATGATTCTAAAGTGAAATTTTTATGATCTTGTAATTTAGAGTTGGCTGCTTAAACATTTCCAAGTAACAGATGTTTAGACCTCGTCCGGGTCAACCAATGATGTTTCCCACAGCAAACCTGTCATTCCTCTCATTCCACCAAGTACCTTCATAATTCAGAGAAAAATTCCATGACAACTTGCTGTCCAAAATTTTAGGATAGTTCCATAGACACCAAATAACCTTGAGAAAGAGACTCAAAAGTTTTGCATGTATACCATGTCAACTGTAATATTTCCTAATTGAACTTTTCCATGTTCTGTTTTCAATTTCTTCAACCTTTCCTATCAACAGCAAAGAGATTGATAATAACAGCATATGCAAATGACTATTGTGCAAATTTTATGTAAAACGCCATTACCAACCTGTTGCTCTGGAATCAATTCCTTCAACTGAGAATGGAGGTCCTACGCAGTAAATAATCCAAATGAGCAACAATTACCGCAGTAAAGTTTTGCTAAAAAAAGGTCCTAATTTAGGAGTTCATTTAGTAATTACCATCAAAGAAAATTCATTGACTAAATAGCAACTTTTGGTCATCTAGTTTCTCTAAATGAATCAAGAAAACACATTAACTAAATAGCAACTTTTGATCCAGCATGGCTGCATACTCGTGGCCTAATTCCAGGAACAAAAGTATATGTTTTTGTCTCTCGAAAATTCATTCATAGAATTGATACATCATAAAATGTTGTCCAGTGTAGTGCCCAAGATTCAGATCTGTGTTCCAGTACATCCAGTACATTTTGACATTGAAGAGACTAAAACTGAATCAAAATTCTGCATTTATGTAATCAATCGCCATACCATTGGTGCTACTGTTTTACAAACAAAGCTAGAGTAATCTACTCATAAGAATATCATCCACCGGAAAACTCACTTAAGAAGGATTATTCAAAGAGAAGGATATAATTACTAGTTCACTGGAGCTCTGCATTTGAATCCATCTGACAGAGTTACTCAATTCCGACTGCTGTCCCTGCATCACCAAATCTCATAAGCAGATCTTTTCAAAAATTGAAAAGGATTTGCAAGAGAGGATACACGATATAATTGCATTTCGAAAGCATACACTCACAGCGCGAGAACGTAGCTTGGAAAGCGCAGCCAAGCTTCTAAAGAACGCCATCTCCCTCTCAATCAGCAATCTGCTGAAGAATTACAATCAAAGATTCAATCGAAAGCATACATTCAAATGAGAAGGTGAATAAAAAACCGTCAGTAGCTACAAAAGCACACAAGGATAGTTAAAAAACCTAACAAAATCAAGTATCGAAAATCAGCGGCGGAAATTGAAGCGAATGGGAAGAAGTAAGATACCGAAAGTAAAGAGTCGGAGAAATAAACCGCGCAACGGATCGTACGCTTTGGCGTGTATATAAATAGAAATAACGAGTGTACAGAAATGGCGCCCCACCAACGTCAGCTCGGCGTAGTTCAAGTTAACTGCGGAAGTGCCCTTACGCCATGGTCAACTTTGAAAAACTGAATGCTGTCACCTTGACTAAGCTCGATCGCAGACTTGCTTTCCACAGGGCCCCATTTCAATCTCTTCTCTACTCCAGTGTTTAAAGATTAGGGAGCTTTGATCTCTTAGCCCGATTTAACCGAGTTGGACTCGTTGAGTCAACTGAGTTTAAAGATTAGGGATCTTTGATCTCGTTCAGTAAACCCCTGAAGAACACTCCGGCGGCGGCGAATCAAACGCAGTCACGGTTTCTACCGGGGCCGCCGAAGTAAAAGTACTCTCCCCAGTTATCGCTCTTCCCATCCGTTAGATCATAGCAATCGGATTTTGAAACTTTGGTCTGGATCCTTCTTGCGATCCTCGGCACATTTGATTCATCCACTGTTTCAAGCTTCCTGAAGAAAGCAGCTTTTTTGAAGCTGTTTCTCGGGAACTGCCTGCTTCCCATCTCCGTCGCCGTGTGTCTCCCGCCGACGCCCTTGTTCACCACCTCGCCGCCCCACTCCACCGTCGAAGCAACGCCTTGCAGGTGCGTGAAGAGGGTCCGTGGCCAGTATCCGATCGAGACGTTTTGAACTTGCAGCCACCAATTACCGGACTTCGGATCCTACGCAGTTCATAGTTTTCAAAATCTAAACGAACCCAGAAACTATTTTTTGCATAAAATGGTTAATACCTTCCATATGAGTGCTGAGATCTCGTATTGATCGCCATTGTAGGAAGAAATAGGGTAGAGGGAACCACCCAAAGCGAAGTTCCTCGATATTTGAACAAACCCGGAGCAAAACAGATTGTAGCAGCCAGTTTTTCGATATGAATCTCTCTGTTCAATCAAAATATCAACTGGGTTTGTCGGAAACTTCAAGATACTATCAAATATATGAAAACGATGGAGAAGAAGAGGAGCTCACAGTCCAGTAGGTAAAAAGACGAGTCAAATTGTCTCCATAAATCTGCGAGCAAACCTATTGTTTGCACCAATAATTAAGAAAAACCCACTTCCATTTGCTAGGGTTTTGAGCGTTTGGAAAAAGAAAAAAAAAGAAGCTAGAAACCTGCCATCCAACTTCGACGGTGTTGAGATCTGAATCGTGGTCGCCGGCCATAACCCATATCTGAGCCAAGCTGAATTCACCGTTTTCCTGAACTCTAGGGTTCCAAAGGTTTATCCCAGCTTTTGCACCATAAAACTCGCCTTCGTCGACGTATCGAACCGCATACTGATCGGTTCGAACGGATCGAAATCACGAACAAGTTAAAAATCTCGTTTTCAAGTTAGTTTGATTGTTGCACATTCAAGTACCTCATGGGTTTCAGCGTTGATTTGGCCGGAACCGACGCCGGAAGTCTTTTTTCCGAAGCTTTGGAGTGAGTCAGCTCTCAGTAAGTCCTCCACTCTTGTTCTTCTAATGGGGATCGTCCCTTTCGGACACCTTCCATTTTTCTGCCATAGTTGAGTCAAGGGTTCTTCGTATGAAGAAAGCTTGCTGGAAAGCCCTTGTGGGTAAATGCTGGGTTGCATCTGAAAGTATATGATCCACGTGATAATCATAATTGTTCAAAATGAAAAACTGTTTGAAGAAATGAAGAAAATGGCAGGACCTGAATCGTATGATTTTCAAGCTGATCAAACGCCGGCTGATATTTGATCGGAACACAGTCGATTATATCTCCGTCCGGGAACTGTCACTCCCAATCAAGACAATCAAGAGTCAATGCAAGTAAAAATCATATATTTATATCCCCAAAACGTAGGAAAAAAATACGTTCAAATCTCTAAAAATCTGTCAACATAATATCGTGTGTTCTGCGCTAAAACTCGTGCAATTTTATTTGAGGATCGAGCCCAAATTTGATTATGATGGTAACTATTCACTAAATTTTACTCTAAGCTATACAGTCTCACAGAGTCTTTTACGTTCGATTATGTTAATAAGAAAGAGGAGTAAAAACTGGACCTTAATAGACTTAACGTAGGGTTTGTTCAACGCCTTGGAAAGATTTCTGAGCTCCAGATTATGGCATGAAACGCGGGTTCTTGTTGCCAACGTCAATGGGAGAAAACCCAAGACCCAAAATATCCAAAAGTTCAAAACTTTGCTAGTTTCTCTGCAGGATCCTTCTGTAGCCATGATCGACTTAAAACTAAAACAATGGTGGAGATGGTGGTTGAAGATGACCAAACGAGCTAAGCAGCTGAAGCTAGCCCTTGAT
The DNA here is from genome assembly GCA_003255005.1 of Begonia fuchsioides. NCBI lineage: Eukaryota > Viridiplantae > Streptophyta > Magnoliopsida > Cucurbitales > Begoniaceae > Begonia > Begonia fuchsioides. The sequence continues at coordinate 16,900 of QAOC01012068.1, read as the reverse complement.
GGGAGCCAAACAGGGTGGTCGTCAGGCCGTAGACGGCGGTGCAATGGAGGTTTTATAAGAGAGGAGTCTTAAAACAACCCTTTTATGGTAGCTTGAACGAGAGAAATGAATTACGTTGGAAAGTACAAAAGAAACGTTGATATGGAAAGAGAATGAAACAACTTATTTACCCACTGAAAATCAATGTAATTAAAACCAAAACGAACACAACCAAAAATATTAAATAAGCTGCCATCTAAGCTCCGAAAATGAAATAAACAATATTAAATAATTTTATATTTCCAAATTAATAAATTTCAAACCAAACATGAGTAAATCGAAAACATTATGGTCATGTTTAACCTAAAAATCTCAAATAATTTTCTCCTGTGTTTTTCAATAAACTCCAGAAAAACGAAGCAAGAAAATTAAAGGCAATTAGGGTTTCTGCAAGGGCAATTAAGCTAAGCTAATCTTCTTCCAATCTTGTTTATTTGGTAATGGGTGATAATGATTTGAATGCGTTTCTTGTATGATTTAAAACGCCAACGAAGAAGGAGTTGAAGATAATCAAATGAGCTAAGCTAGCTCTAGCTGGTGACCAAGCAGGTGGTGTTTCGGCCGTTGTATAATGGAGTTTCGCGAGAGAGGAGCGTGAAGGAAACCCTAATTTGGAAGCTTTCACTTTCAGAAGAAACGAGCATAACTCTCCGAAAAGTAATAGCCGGGGATTGCTCAAGTCAACGATCGTAATAACGAGTAGAATTACATCGAACACTCTTGTAAACCCTTCAATCATAAATAGAATTACTTGCATATTGAAATAAACTGCATCTCAAATACATGGCAAAAGAAGATACAACATTTATCACAGCAACCAAGGTCACATCTTATTCTAATTTCCTTAGGTTAAGGAAACTCGCAAAGAATAATGCTACGAATCAAGGGCATTGGGCGCTATATCCAGGGCCGCCGAAGTAGAACATCTCTCCCCGGCTACTGCTAGTTCTAGAAATCAAATCATAGCACTCGGGCTTTGAAATATCGGTCTCGAGGCCGACCGGAGTTACCAGGTTACCTGATTGATCGACAACTTGAATGTCGGCGAAGTAAGCTGCTCTTTTAAATCCTTCCTCTGAGAAATACCCACTTCCCATTTCCGTCCCTGTGTGCCTCCCTTTTGAAGCTTTGTTAACGATCTCTCCGCCCCAATTCACCGACGTAGCGTGGTTTTGCAGGTGAGTAAAGATCTCGCCCGGCCAGTATCCGATCAATCTATTTCCCACTTTCAGCCACCAATGTTTGCTACTTCGATCCTACACATAAAATCATAGTTTTTTCATGATTAAACAAAAAAAACACTAGCTTCTTTTCCTAATCACAGTTTTTTAATTGATTTTTTGAAAAAATTGTACTTAAAAGTGTCGTAGTGAATCGGCAATACCTGGAAAACATTTACTTTGAGCTCGACTTGTGCGCTATCATAATCAGAAGCAGGAGTGATGATAGAACCCAAACCCATGACATGGGAAGTCTGAATGAACCCTTCGCATTCCAGATTGTAGCACCCACTGTCGTATGAATCGTTCTATTTATCCCACAAAAATTACGACCATAAGATCAAATATGTTGGATGAAAAATAGGAATTTTGACGATATCTGGAAAAGATAAAGAAGATGAAGAAGAAGAACTCACAGTCCAGAAGGCGAAAAGATGAGGATTATCATTATCATAGTTCTCACTGTAAACCTGTTTTTTTGTTGGCCCCAATAACATATTTCAGAACTTTTTGTTTGTTTTGAAAAGAATTCAAGAAAAGAAAATGATCATTGACTATAAACCTGCCAGCCAGCTTCAATGGTGTTGAGATCGACGTCGTGGTCTCCGGCCGAAACCCAGATTTGAGCCAAGCTAAACTCATATGGAACTTCGACGAACGGAATCCAAACGTTAAGGGCTGCTTTTGCGCCATAAAAGGTGCCATCATTTACGGTTCGAATTGCGTACTGATCCATTAGAACAGATTAAAATTACGAGCATTGAGTCATCATTTTCAAATCAGTATGATTGTTGGAAATTTAAGTACCTCATGGTCCTCACCATCGTTGGTTTGGTTTGCTGGACGAGGAAATCTTTTTCGATTAGTTCTTCGAGTCTTTTTGCCATAGTTTGGGATAGACATTTTCCGTAATAAATCCTTCTTGGTAGTCCTTTTAATGGGGGTTGTCCCTTCCGGACAAAGTCCGACGGCATGCCATGGTTGAATCAAGTGTTTTTCGACCGGAATAACACTCTCAGAATACCCTTCCGGGTAAAAGCTTGGTTTCGTCTGAAAAAAAAAACAAAACACGATGCAAATTATTATAAAAACCCGTTCAAAATGATAATTTCAAGAAGATATGAAGAAAAGTGGCATGACCATCAATTTATGATTGTGCAGAAGTGGGTTATCGAATGCCGGCTGAAGATGGAGCGGAACGCAGTCGATTATACTTCCGTCCGGCGACTGTTATCGTCAACGATATAGAAAAACAAAAGTCAAAAGCAAAGATATATGGTTTTTTATTATTTTACGTGAAGAGAAACGACGGAAACCTGGATGGATTTGACGTAGGGTTTGTTAATCTTCTTCAAACGATTCGTAATCTCCAAATCATGATCGGAAACGTTGCCGGTGATCGCCATCGTTAATGGAAGAAACCCCATAATCCAAAGAACAAAAAAATCCAAAACTTTTGCAGTTTCTCTGCATGGTTTTTTGGCAGTCATTGTCGACTTGAAACAAAAATGCCGACGAAGATGGGGTTGAAGATAGTCAAAGGAGCTAAGCTGCTCAAGCTAGCTCTGGCCGGTGACCAAAGAGGGTGGTCTTGCAGCCTTTTTATAGTCGCGAACGCAAGCCTTTTTTGGAAGCCATTAGAAGAGTTACAGATTGTATCAACAAAACAGGACTCGCATCCTTTTTTCGCTGTGTATTATCTTATATGTAATCATATACCTTCGTTAGACTAACTATAAATACAATCAAATATATTGTTAATTATCGTAATTCAATGCATGCAGATCTATAATTTAATATCGTTTGAGAGAGTAAATTTTCGATTATGTTATCTATGTGAATAATTTTCTTATTTAATTAGTACAATCTATATAATATTATATCAGTGCAGTTCGTAGAACAAATCGCGACCACTCTCTCTCATTTCGAGAGTAACAAAGGCAATTGATTGCGCTAAACGATATAATTTCGATTAAAATTGATGCAATAAATGTTTTTTGATAGAAAGAGCGATATTATTTCTCGACGTAATATCCAAAGTACTTACGAGCAAATATGCTTATTCTATTTTCTTTAGGTTAAAAGAAGAATGCACCGAATCAAGGACGGTTATTGTTCTCTTCGTGGCTGCTGTAGAAGAAGATCTCAATGCGGATTTTCGCTATTTATAGATGAAAGTTTATATTCGAGATAAATCAACGGCAACAATGAATATACAAGAAACACTTACTTGAATTTAACAAAATTCATTTAATCGCACTTTGTGTAGTGTTATTTTCATTTATATTAAAAATATAAAATATAAATATTTTTATTTTCATTTATAATTCATTTATGTTAGAAATATAAAGAAACATAAGAATGAGGTTTTGGGAGAAATACTCTAAATCTTACTTTCAAAGTATCTTAAATTAAAAAATCACACTTTGAATTATATATCTGCATTTTATTTTAATTTATATAGTATAATAACGGCAAGTCGTGACACATGAACTCTACATTGCCGCTACATACTTACATAACGACCTTTAAACAATCTCCATCGTTGAACGACGGCACCCTTGGAAGTATAACAACGACAATTGCTTGTGTCAACGACTTAATAACAAGTAGAATAGAAAATTAGACAAACCGAATCGTTGTTTTGATTAATTCAATCATTATTGTATTCATGTTGAACACTCTTGTAAACCCTTTAATCATGAAGAGAATTACTTACATAGGAAAAGAAATTGTATTTCAAATACACTGTAAAAGAAGATATAAGACTTATTGCAGCAATCGATCTTGCAGCTTACTCTAGATTTATGAGGTTAAGGAAAGTCCCGAAGAATAATGCATAGAATCAATGGCAATTTGCATTATATCCGGGGCCGCCAAAGTAGAACACCTCTCCTCGGGTCGGGCTACGTCTAGGTAATAAATCATAGCAACGAGGCTTCGAAATATCGGTCTCGAGACCGGTAGGAGTTACCAAGCGACCCCATGGATCCAAAACTTGAATGTCTGCGAAATAAGCCGCATTTCCATATCCTTCCGTCGGGAATGACCCACTTCCCATTTCCGTTGATGTGTGATGCCCGTGTGTAGCTTTGTTAAGAACCTCTCCTCCAAAGTCCACTGACGTAGCGGGGCCTCGCAGGTGTGTAAAGAGCTGGCCCGGCCAGTATCCGACTAATGTGCCATCGACGAGCAGCCACCAATTTCTGGTTGCACGATCCTACACATAAACTTAGTTCATAATGACTTAAAAAAAAACAAGCTTGTTTTCTTAAATTTGCTTTGTATGACTTGTTTTGTGAACTTGGTATTTGAAAAGATAAATTGTAGAACCCTAGAATTTTTGGTGAATTCGGTTCTAATAAATAAAATTCTACTTGGAATTTGTTTACAATTTTTCAGTAATTCATGTTTTAAATATTTATATACTTAAAAATATCGTAGTAAATTGTCAATACCTGATAAATATATACGCTCATCTCGGCTTGTTCCATACCAAAATCAGAAACATGTTCAATTCTAGCACCCAAATGTAAGACCCTGGAAACCTGAACGAACCCAGGACATGCCAGATTGTAGCACCCATTTACGTATGAATCGTTCTGCCATAAATTCGAATATGTTATTTGGAAAATGGAAATTTCGACGATAACTAGAAAAGATGAAGAAGAAGAACTCACAGTCCAGAAGCCGAAAAGATGAGAATTTTCATCGTTATAAATCTCAGTGCAAGCCTGTTATTTGTTGCACATTTGTGTGTTATTTTTATGTTTGTTTTGGAATTCGAGAAAATAAAATGATCATCCAATATAAACCTGCCATCCAGCTTCAACTGTGTTGAGATCGACATTGTCGTCGCCGGCAGCAACCCAGATTTGAGCCAAGCTAAACTCACCTGGAGTTTCGAGGTACGGAATCCAAACGTTAAGGGTTGCTTTTGCGCCATAAAAGGTGCCATCATGTAGGGTTCGAATTGCGTACTGATCCATTAGAAGAGATTAAAATTATGGACATTGAGTCATCGTTTTAAAATCAGAACGATTGTTAGAAATCTGAGCACCTCATGTTCATCTAGATCATTGGCGTTGGTTTGCGCAGCTGGACGAGAATGTTTTTTTCGATTAGTTCTTCGGGTCTTTTTGCCATAGTTTGGGATAGACTTGGCTCGTAATAAATCCTCCTTGGTGGTTCTTCTAATCGGGGTTGTCCCTTCCGGGCAAATTCCGACGGAATGCCATGGTTGAATTAAGTGTTTTCCGATCGAAGAAACATTCTCAGAATACCCTTCAGGGAAAAAGCTTGGTTTCATCTAAAAAAAGATCCAAATTCTTATCAAAACCGTTCAAAATGAGAACTTAAACAAGATATGAAGATTGTGGCACGACCATCAATTTATGATTTTCCAGAAGTGGATTATCAAATGCCGGCTGAAGATGGAGCTGAACACAGTCCATTATACTTCCGTCCGGTGACTGTCAGAGTCAAAACGAAAGTCAATATCAGTGATCATTAAAGCAAAGATATTAGGGTTTTGTTCTTTTACGGAAGAAAAAAGAGGAAAAACGACGTAAACCTGGATGGATTTGACGTAGGGTTTGTTCAACTTCTTCAAAAGATTCATAATCTCCAAATCATGGTCGGAAACGTTGCTTGTGATCGCTAGCGTCAATGGAAGAAAACCCAGAATCAGAAGTATCCAAAACTTCAAAACTTTTGCAGTTTCTCTGCATGGTCGTTTGGCAGCCATCGAACTTCAAAACGAAAAAACACCGACAAAGATGGTGTCGAAGATGGTGAAATGAGCTAAGCTTCTTAAGCTAGCTCTTGCTGGTGACCAAAGACGGTGGTCTTGCAGCCATTTTATAATCTTGAAGGCATTCAAGGCAAGCCTTTTTTGGAAGACTTTAGAATAATTGAAGATTAGACTAACAAAATAAGACTAAAACCCTTATTTTGCTACCTTTTATCTTATAAGAAAACAAGGTACTTTAGTGGGGCCACTACTTCCAAAAGGCAAGGTCTACCCAATATTCAGTTCATATAAACGACGGTGCACAATCTCACATCGCTTAAGAAGATAAATGTTGAATTGCACATAAATATAGTTTTTATTTTAATTAGTATAACGTATTTTAGACTAAACTTAATGAAAAAACTCATGAGGGATCCATCCTAAAACGAATGGAATCGTTAGGGGATCTTACATGTTATACTTGAGATTTATTTATGAATTTAACTCTAGAAATGTCTTAAACGTACACTGTTTTAATCAAGACAATTATGCCACATTAGTCTACAATTATTTGTATTTTTCTTTTTTAATTATTAAACGAGATGATTTATTCCATATTTTTGATCTCTCCGATGGCACTACTACACGCAAATAGTCATACTTACAAAATTAATTTTATACGCTTTTATGACGTTATGATGCACAACTTACGTTTTGCAAATACCTCCATATTTTCACGTTGTAAATTGATATATGAAATAAGGCACCTTATCACACTCGAAACTCTTTATCATTTGGCTTTGTCTCGTTTTAGTATTTCGGGACAGCTAGATTTCATAACCCGAAAATCAATGGGTTCAATTGAAATATGATTTTAATCATCTTACAATCAATTTAACTATTGCAAGTGTAGATTTAAATGTATAGTAAAAAAATAAGGTAATATTTATAAAGAACATGAGAATAAGGTTTTGAGTGAAAATACTCTAAATCTTACTTTCAAAGTATCCAAAATTCAAAAACAATACTTGCATATTGAAAGACATTGTATTTCAAATACATGCAAAGGAAGATACAAGATTTATTGCAGCAATCAGTGTCGCAAATGATTCTAATTTTATTAGGTTAAGAAAACTCCAAACGAATAACGCAGAGACTCAAGGGCAATTTGCATTATATCCGGGGCCGCCAAAGTAGAACGACTCTCCCCTGGTCGGGCTATGTCTAGATCTTAAATCGTAGCAACGAGGCTTCGAAACAACGGTTTGAAGACCGACTGGAGTTACCAAGTGACCCGATTGATCTAAAACTTGCATGTGGGCGAAGTAAGACGCATATCCATATCCTTTCCATGGGAATGCACCACTTCCCATCTCTGTCGTTGTGTGTTTCCCGGTTATAGCTTTATTAGCGATTTCTCCTCCCCAGTTTACCGACGTGGCCGGGCCTCGGAGGTGAGTAAAGAGCTCGGTCGGCCAGTATCCGATTATTCGGCCATCGACGTTCAACCACCAATCTCTGGTTGTTCGATCCTACACATAAAATCATAGTTTTTATAACCCTAGAATTTTTGGTGAATGGAGTTCTATTAAGTACCATTCTACTTGGAATTTGTTTACAATTTTGTATTAATTAATTTTTTAAAAATTTATATACGTAAAAATTTCGTAGTAAATGGTCAATACCTGATAAATATATACGCTCATTTCGACTTGTGCGGTATCGATATCGGTAGCAGGAGAGATCATAGCACCCAAACCCAAGACCCTGGAAACCTGAACGAATCCGGGGCATTCCAGATTGTAGCACCCATTTTCGTATGAATCGTTCTGTTCATCACGCCAAAATTACGACCTTAAAATCGAATATGTTATTTGGAAAATAGAATTTTTTTTATGATAACGTAAAAATAAGAGTTGATCAACTAGAAAAGATGAAGAAGAACTCACAGTCCAGTGGCCGAAAAGATGAGGATTATCATTATAGTCATAAATCTGACTGTAAACCTGTTATTTGATGGCACCAATAATTCAAGAAAAATTCAAGAAAAATAAAATGATCATCTATTATGAACCTGCCAGCCAGCTTCAACTGTGTTGAGATCGACATTGTGGTCACCAGCCGAAACCCAGATTTGAGCGACGCTGAACTCACTTGGATTTTCTACGTATGGAATCCAAACGTTAAGGCTTGCTTTTGCGCCATAAAAAGTGCCCTCATTTGTGGCTCGAATTGCGTACTGATCCATTAGAACAGATTAAAATTACGAGCATTGAGTCATCATTTTAAAATCAGTCTGATTGTTAGGAATTTAAGAACCTCGTGGTCATTAGGATCATCGTTGGTCTGCGCAGCTGGGCGAGAATGTGTTTTTCGATCAGTTGTTCGAGTCTTTTTACCATAGTTTGGGATAGACTTGGCCCTTAATAAATCCTCCTTGGTTGTCCTTCTAATCGGGGTCGTCCCTTCCGGGCAAATTCCGACGGAATGCCATGGTTGGATTAAGTGTTTTCCGATCGAAACATTCTCGGAATACCCTTCGGGGAAAAAGCTTGGTTTCATCTAAAAAAAGATCCAAATTCTTATCAAAACCCTTCAAAATGAGAACTTAAAACAAGATATGAAGATTGTGGCACGACCATCAATTTATGACTTGCCAGAAGTGGATTATCAAATGCCGGCTGAAGATGGAGCGGAACACAGTCCATTATACTTCCGTCCGGTGACTGCCAGAGTCAAAACCAAAGTCAATATCAATGATCATTAAAGCAAAGATATTAGGGTTTTGTTCTTATACGGAAGAAAAAAGAAGAAAAAACGACGTAAACCTGGATGGATTTGACGTAGGGTTTGTTCAACTTCTTCAAAAGATTCATAATCTCCAAATCATGGTCGGAAACGTTGCTTGAGATCGCTAGCGTCAATGGAAGAAAACCCAGAATCAGAAGTATCCAAAACTTCAAAACTTCTGCAGTTTCTCTGCATGGTCGTTTGGCAGCCATTGTCGACTTCAAACGAAAACGGCAATGAAGATGAGATTGAAGATAATCAAAGGAGCTAAGCTGTTTAAGCTAGCTCTCGCCGGTGGCGAAAGAGGGTGGTCTTGCAGCCTTTTTATAGTCGTGCCGGCAAGCCTTTAGAAGAATTACAGATTAGACTAACAAAATTAGACCCAAACCCTTTTTTTGCTATCTTTTATCTTATAGGCCAACTAATCTACTCATGACAATGTACAATCTCTTATCACTTAAAAGAGAATAAATTTTGTACCATATATAAGTATAATTTTCTTATTTAACTAGTGTAACGTATTTTGAACTGTAAACCTAACAATAAATTAAAAAAAAGTCTAACTTAAAACGGACAGAATTACATGAAAATTGTTGAAGATGTTACATGTCATACTTGAGATTTATTTATGATAATGTAATTCTTGGAATATCTTAAAAGTACACTATTTTAATCAAGACCGTGACTACATAACGTGAACGAAACTCGTAATATGTCACATTAATCAATCGTAATATCCCTGAAATATTTCTTTTTTTGGATTTATAATGTTTTTTTGGATAGGACTTTCAAGTTTGATATATCAATTTTTTGCATAAAGTTTTTAATTGAATATTTGGGAATTAAATATCATGCTGTAGCCTTATTTTTAGCAGTGAACTCATTACGGTTTGATAGTCCTTTATATTATGGAGTATACTCAAATTTGCTACATAAAAAATATAAATTTATTAATCATTCCAACTTATATGATCTTAAATAGTTTTACAGAGATGGAAGAAATCTTAGACACCGCTGCAAAAGAAGATGAAGAATATAGAGTTTCTTGAGCTGCAATGGCAGAACCAATCAACTGCAATTAGGGTAGAAATACTCTCCTCAGTAATCAGAACTATTAGCTTTTAAAGCACAGAAATCAGGATCTGTAACCCTAGTAATGAGATCAAGAGGAGTTCTCAGTGTATTTGATTCATCCACGGCTTGAAAATTGAGGAAGAAAGCAGGTTTTTTGAATCCTTCTCTTGAGAATTTCCCACTTCCCATCTACGTCGTAGTGTGTTTCCATAAAAATAAAATTTTATTAATCATTCCAACTTGTATAATCTTAAAAAAGTTTACATAAATGGAAGAAATTGTAGACATCACTACAAAAGAAGATGAAGATTATAAAGCTTCATGAGCTGCCATGGCAGAACAAATCAAGGGCATTTAGGGTTTCTGCCAGGGCCACCATAGTAGAAGAACTCTCCCCAGTCGTCGGAGCTCAGAGCTGTTAAATCATAGCAATCAGGATGCGTGACCTTAGTTATAAGATCAACGGGAGTTCTCAACATATTTGATTCATCCACAACTTGAAGATTCATAAAGAAAGCTGATTTTGTTCTTGAGAATTCCCCACTCCCCATTTGCGTCGTCGTGTGTTTCCCGTTGACGGCTCGGTTCACCACTTCGCCCCCCCAATCCACCGATGCGGCGGAGTCTTGGAGGTGCGTGAAGAGGTTGGCCGGCCAATATCCTATCAGCTTTTCTCCGACCTTTAGCCACCAGTCATTTTTCTTGGGATCCTATGTATTAAGAGAATCATTATAAATGATCAAATTATTTTTGAGTAATGCTAGACTTATTTTCGTTATATACTTTCTTATAGTACGCGCTAATGTGTCAAGTTGTGGTTGGTCTAGTTAAAATATATTTAATGTAGTATAATTAATATTATTTATAGCATCGATCACGAGTTGACACTTCAAAAAATATGCTAAGAATGTAAACCTAGCATTACTCATAAACTTGATCTTTTGATATAGTTAGACATTTTTTATGATATCAGAGTTAGAGATCTCAATTTCGATGTTCAACAAAGACAAGAAAAATCTTGTTAATAAAAGAAAAAAAAACTGATATGTGATGGAAAACCTAAGAAATTGAATAAAAATGATTAAATTATCGTTCACTTGAGTTTAGAGCAGTATAGAGACCAGCTTTTGTAAATTACAAGGCTTGTTTTCTAGGTTTTGTAATTAAAAAAAAAAAACTTGCAAGAAGTGAATAATACCTTGAATATGTGTGTGGCAATATGATATTGCTTGCCTCGATGAGTAGAAATAGGGGCGACAACAGACCCTAAAGCTACAGCTCCGACGATCTGAACAAATCCCGGACATGCCAGATTGTAGCAGCCGGTAGTTTTATATGCATCTCTCTATTCTTCCCCAAAAACAATTACAGTCGATCGATTAATAGTAAAAGAGTAAATCACAGTCGTTGAGATATCGTTGCAACTATCTCATAATTCAAAGTATAAATTGATAGAGAAGGAGAAGAACTCACGGTCCAGAAACCGAAGAGACGGGTTTTATTGTCTCCATATAGATCGTAGTAAACCTACACGAAATCGAAAAAATTTCTTACGATTTTCCTAAGAAAATTAAAAATAAAATGACGATCATTTGTAAACCTGCCATCCAACTTCAATAGTATTGAGATCGACATGTTCGTCGCCGGCCGAGAGCCAGGTTTGAGCCAAGCTGAATTCATCGGCTTCCTTTACCATTGGATTCCAAATGCCGATCAGTGCTCTTGCGCCATAGAAATAGCCTTCCTCAACGTACCGAATCGCATACTGTTCCATTAAAAAGCAATTAATGAAGAAAATATACACTTCCATGTCGATTTCAAATCACCGAGGTTGATGAAAAAAATTAAGTACCTCGCGAGATTCTCCGTTGGTTTGGCTGGAAGTAGGAGATTTTGAACTTGGAATAGCATGGGGTGTTTTTTTGCCAAAGCGTTGTAAAGATTTGGCCCTCAATAAGTCCTCCATTTTTGTCCTTCTAATGGGGATAGTTCCCTTTGGACAGCTTCCTTTAGTCCGCCATAGTTGAGTGAAGGATTGCTCACTCGAAGAGAAATTTCTCGAAAGATCTTTTGGGTAAGAACTCGGTCGCATCTACGAAACCATGATCCGAAAAATTATAAAAAATAATATTCAAAATTATGACATTTACTAGAAAATAAGAAAAGGGCATGACCTGAATTGTATGATTTTTGAGAAGCGGGTTATCGAACGCCGGCTGAAGATTGATCGGAACACAATCAATTATATCTCCGTCTGGCGACTGAAACAAATTCATAATCAATGTCACTAATAAGCATCAAATGTACGATATTTTATGTTAATAAGAAATGATAAGAAATAACGTAACCCTAATGGATTTAACATGCGGTTTGTTCAACTTCTTCAAAAGATTCATGATCTCTGAATCATTATCTGAGCTTGTGATCGCCAACACCAATCGAAGAAAACCGAGAATCCAAAGTATGCAAAAGTTCGAAAGATTTTTATGAACTCGGACGGATTCTTTAGAAGCCATAATCAACTTCGAACTAAAACATCGATAAAGATAGATGATCAACTGAGCTAAACAGCTTAAGCTGGCCATTGCTGGCAGCCAATTTGTAAGGGGGTGCAGTGGAATTTCATCATAGAAGAGCTTTAAGACAACCCTTCTTTGGTAGTCTCCAAAACTAGAATACAAAAGAGAAGCATTACCCTTGTTTGGTAGTTTTATGCATTTAAGGGACATTTTAAAAGTCATGGATATACATATACACACATATATATAAGTTAGTTTAGATTAGCTCTTTTGCCATGCTTCCTGTTGTGTCATCATGTGATTAGACTGATTCAAATAATAAATAATTATTTATATTTATTTGATGATCTAATATACTATTAATTATAAAGGCAGCTCATATTAGTTGAAGTATAATTTTATATTATTTGGGAGAGTAAAATTTGTGCTATATATAAATAGAGTTCACATCTCTACCTAATATAATGCATTTTGAATTGTAAATTGCGAGTGACCGTCAGATCGATATGTCAAACATACCCAAATTGGCTATTTGTGTCGGATCAGATCAGTTTTTAATTCAAAAAAATTGATGTGAACTAAAACTGAAACTAATCTAAAATTTTGAATCGTATCGGTTTTTAACATCCGATAACCTACGGGTTTGAATTATACGAAACTGAATGTGAAATCAAACTAAAACTATCCCAAAATTCTATGTAAGAATTGGATCAGATCGACTATCCTGCTGATTTTTAATTCAAATCTAATTTCATAAAACTCAACCAATCAAATCTTATCTATTTTTTATTAAAATTCAACGAGAACTTACGAGTCTCACACTTAATTGAATTAGAATAAAATGTTACTTTTAATTCTTGGATTTCTAAAGAGACTTGATATGTAGTAAAATTATAAAGACGGATAGGTTTCACATCAATTTTTAGATCATTAATCTTAAAAAATTCATTTTTTTTCAACACGGGCAGCATAATACATAGTGAAAGATCGACCCGATTTTCGCAAAAATACCCGGATGAGCGGAATCGATTATGGAGATTCGATACAAATTCCTTTTGTTTTTGGAATCTAAAATCTGTGTCCCTCGTACAATTCTTACTTCATAATCCCTCAACCCAAACAACGAGATCACCACCTTCAATGAATAACAAATAAAAAATCAAATAAAATTCACCTTTTTCTCACACCAAAACCCACCCATCATTAAAAATAATTACAGTGTTCTTAAACTGTGCTGCTTAATTCTATTTTCTGCAGTAGAAAATGGAAATCCGATCTTTGCCGGATGATGGGTGGCGGGCTGATTTCCGAGAGGCTGAAGTCGCTAAAGGTGCGAAAAGTCTCATCCATGGAGAATGGAATGCTGAAAATGATCAAAATCGAGACATTTTATTGATTCAATTGCAATGAAATTTTAAAGATATTTCAAAAGTTAATACTATGTTTATCTTCTTAACATACTTTCTTATTATACACGTTGACGTGTTAAGTCGTGATTGGTACAATAAATACAATAAATAATTATCTAATTATATTATATTAAATATATTTTAACTAGACCAATCACAACTCGACGACTCAATCAGTCTGCATAATAAGAAGATATCTTAAAAAATTAACCCAACCTTATTATTTTTTAAAGAAGAATTGATACCTTGAATCAACATCAAGCAGGAAGGAGTTATTAGGAATGTTTGTCGATTCTTCAGCCATTAGCATCCTCATTCTTCCAATTACCTTAAATTTAACATTTTAAACATAAATCTCAATCAGGAGAGCTTAAACTTAAAGACAATTGGACGGATACTGAATAAAGATAATATTATATCATTCCGAAAAATTATTTATTGACACCTTATAATTAATAATATTTTTCAAGTGACGTCTTAAACTTTTCAACTATATCAATTAACACCTTAAAGTATAAATATTTTTCAAATGACATCTTAAACTTTTAATTAAATCAATCAATATTTTAAAATATGAGAGTATTTTTAATTGATACCTTAATTTTTATCAGTTTATCAATACACACCCTAACGTTAGATTTTCATTTTATGCATCTTCTTATAATTCCATGTTGATTCATCTTAATCGAGAATATATAATTATTCAAAAAAATTAAATTAAATTACAAAAAAGGCTTAATTAGCTTAAATCTCTCAATAAGGTGTACTTGATAATTATCTACACTTTAAGGTCTTAATTTATAAATTAATAGCTTAAGGTGTCAGTTAAAAAACATTAATATTTTAAAAGGTCAATTGATCTAATTAAAAGTTCAATGAGTCATTTGAAAATACATAACTAAAGGATGTTCATTAGATTATAAAGTCATTTGATGCCCAACCTAGCCATATATGATATATTGATTTGATTCGAATAAAAATTACTTACATCAGGAGATAAGCCATGAGTTCCGAACTTGTCATCCCAAAACATGGTCCCGATTCGATACATCTGTGGAATGCTAAGTATCTAAAAGAAAAATGAGAGAATCACAAGTTCATTCTCTAAAAGTATGTTCTTTACTAAGAAAACATTTCAGAGAACCATCGAATTACCGGGCAGAATTCATTAGTTATTTCCTCCAAACTTTTCTGGGCTTTCTGGCGCAGAACCTGCAAGGGTTAATCGCATTTTATCTAATTTCATATGGGGACATACGAATAGATTGATTTAGTGATCTGGTTTTGAGAATTTTTACCAGAAATCCTACTGCTTGCCTAATGTGTTTGAGTTCTTCCCACGATGATCCAGTGAACTATAACAGTAATGTACTTGTTAATCTTTTTTTTTTTTTTTCCACGTGGCAGAAAATTGGGAAGGTTAGGAAGCTCACCTGATTAGTCGCTTTCAGACACCAATGCTCCAATTCCTGAATACCAACTTTCAAATATTCTCCATTGCTGAATGAGCAACACTCACGTCGAAGCAATAAGCTGAAACCCAAGAGCTTGTCTTAAATAAAGGTATTTAAAGTATGGGTGAGCAAAATCATGCCGGGACCTTAAACCGGACTGAAAATGCCGGTTTTGGTCTCGTTCCAATCTCAATTCTTAAAAAATGTGAAATCAAAATCGGGCTGAGTTAAAAAAAAAATTGACTAAAAAATCAGATAAAACTCGATAAAATCGGATAAAACTCAATACAAACTCAACAAATGATAAATTCAATCTAAACATTTAAAACCTGATCCAAATACAACAAAAAAAAACTTTCATTTTTTTAAATATCGGAAATGGACGAGGACAAATCGAAACGACATCATATTTCAAGGTTCCATTTCAAATTCATTCTGACACTGGATTGGACCAGTTCAAATTCATTCTGACACCGGATTGAATCAAATGATGACAACTTAAAGAGAGATAATAAATGTTCTATTCACCTATTGAAAAGCTGGACATTGATGAATGAAAAAACCTGGCTGAAGATTTTCTGCGTGATCATTGAAGGAACCTGTAACTTATAAAAGTCAGTACACAAGGAGAAATACTTTGGAAACCAAGAATGACAAATGAATTTTTTGCTTACATATTTCTCAGACATAATATCCAAAGTACTGTTAAGCTTATTGACAATGCTCTGCCAGTGAATGTTTGATGCTTGTTGTTTTGCAACTATATTTGAAGGGATCTTCTTTGACGACCCCCTTATTGATCTGACTCTCACGGATCGAGGAGCCTGACAATCATTTCATCTCGGGTCAAATGAAATATAATGATCAACCAAGTTTCTAAAAGGAAAAATCTTGCCTACCCAAGATGCTTACTTGAATGCATAGATGCAAGAAAGGACTAATCTCTTTCTTTACGCTATCTCTTATCATTCCGTAGAGTTTCTCAACACACGCGGTTAGGTGTTGCTTGAATAATAGAGCCGGATACTTAGCTTCCACTCTTGGCTGGTTGTTTCCGACCATTCCACTGTAGCCACTGGAAATTCCCATACTCATAGAAGAAGAACGAAGACCCTGAAATTTAAGTCTGAAGTTATTAAGAATGGAACTTATTTCCATATTAACAATTTTCAAGCTTGGAAGCTTACACTTGCCATTCGACCAAATAACATTGCAGGAGAATTTTTATTCCTTTGCGAAGCTGTAGTCGTTGGATTGCTCGCCTTGAGTGTAGTTTGAAGTAGAAAAAGAAGCGTGGAAGTTGTTGCAAGCCAATATGCAAGATCATTGATATTATTACCTTGCCTCTTCAAGAGAGGAAATAAAACAAGTTGAGTGAGGTGTATATGATAAACTTAGTTAATAGATAAAATAAACAAAAATAATGTTAAATTTATCTTCTTACATACTTTCTTATTATATAAGTTGACATGTCAAGTTGTGATTGGTCTAATTAAAGTACATTTAGCGTATTACTATTAAATTACATATTTATAGTATTTATTGTACTAATCACATCTTGACGCATCAACATGTACAATAAGAAGATAAATAACATCACTCAATAAATAAATATTCATACCTCTATAGAAGTTCTTATAGTATGAATTATCCGGTCAAATAT